>CP136885.1:4270674-4870674 GCA_033000465.1 Sciaenops ocellatus
AAATATTTCATATTTTGTTTTTTTTATTATATAAAATTTGGGGGTTCATATTCTTAAAATGGCATTAAAGGGTTAAATTATTGAAAAAATACATGAAAATTTGATAGCTATGTTGAGGACTGAAGCTGGTCAAAAGATTTCATGCAGTGAAAGTGAAAAAAAATATTAACATATGACATTTTTATAGCACTTTTTAATAGCAAGTCAAAAGGTACATTTTGTGTACCGAAGGTTCTTTAAGGCGTATTTTTGAATAAAGTCTCACTACTCAAAAAATAATAATGCATTCAAAACAATGTTGGTATCAATTATTAACCTATCTAAGGGTCTAATAATAATTGCTAAAGAATGCCAGCTTGAACTTAGTTTTTTAAAAATATTTCATATTTTGTTTTTTTTATTATATAAAATTTGGGGGTTCATATTCTTAAAATGGCATTAAAGGGTTAAATTATTGAAAAAATACATGAAAATTTGATAGCTATGTTGAGGACTGAAGCTGGTCAAAAGATTTCATGCAGTGAAAGTAAAAAAAAATATTAACATATGACATTTTTATGGCACTTTTTAATAGCAAGTAAAAAGGTACATTCCGTGTTTTCATAGTCTGCTCGCACCAACTTTTTTTAGGGGCGCACAAGGGTTAAAGCAAGAGGCACGAAAATCTGAACGCAAATGGCGTGCCACTAAACTGGAAGACTTTCGTTTAATCTGGCAAGATAATCTTAAAACATACAGGAAGGCTCTCCGTAGTGCCAGAGCAGTCTATTACTCTTCACTAATCGAGGAAAATAAGAATAATCCCAGGTTTCTCTTCAGCACTGTAGCCAGGCTAACAGAGAGCCACAGCTCAATTGAGCCATCTATTCCTTTAGGTCTAAGTAGTAATGATTTCATGAGCTTCTTTAATGATAAAATTATAACTATTAGAGACAAAATTCATCACCTCTTGCCCTCAACAGGCACCGATCTGCATTCTTACACAGCAAGTTTGGAAACAGCTGTAAAACCTGATATATATTTAGACTGTTTTTCTCCCATCGACCTTCATCAAATTACTTCAGTAATTTCTTCATCTAAGCCGTCAACCTGTCTCTTAGACCCCACTCCAACCAGGCTGCTCAAGGATGTTTTACCTCTAGTTAGCCCTTCTTTATTGGATATGATTAATCTGTCTCTATTATCAGGATATGTACCACAGTCTTTTAAAGTAGCTGTAATTAAACCTCTTCTTAAAAAGCCCACTCTAGATTCAGAGGTTTTAGCCAATTACAGACTGATATCAAACCTTCCCTTTCTCTCTAAGATACTTGAGAAAGCTGTAGCCAATCAGCTGTGTGACTTTCTCCATGAGAACAGTTTATTTGAGGATTTTCAGTCAGGATTTAGAGTGCATCATCAACTACCATTTTGGGTTCGGGAGGCAGACACAGTCAACACTTTTAAGAGTAGACTTAAGACTTTCCTTTTTGATGGAGCTTATAGTTAGGGCTGGCTCAGGTCATCCCTTAGTTATGCTGCTATAGGACTAGACTGCCGGGGGACTCCCTCTCCCTCCTTTCTCTCTCTGTCTCTCTCTCAGGGTTATGCCTAGTCAGGCACGGTACTGGTTGAAGATGTAGTCACATCTCCCTTTACTGAAAACTCTACTCAAATCTCTCTCTCTCTCTCTCTCTCTCTCTCTCTCTCTCTCTCTCTCTCTCTCTCTCTCTCTCTCCCCATCACCATCTGTAAACATGCATGTCTCATTAATGCATGTTACTAACTAACAATCATTAATCATTTCATCATTCATTGTAATTGTACAATATGTCTCTGTTGATTTGTTCTGTACATGTGACATCTATTGCACGTCTGTCCGTCCTGGGAGAGGGATCCCTCCTCTGTGGCTCTTCCTGAGGTTTCTTCCACCTTTTTTCCCAGTTAAAAGGGTTTTTGTGGGCAAGTTTTTCCTCACTCGAACCGAGGGTCTAAGGACAGAGGGTGTCACTCCCTGTACAGATTGTAAAGCCCTCTGCGGCAAAATGTGTTTTGTGAATTTGGGCTATACAAATAAAATTTGATCTGATTTGATAATTGGTAACATACATAGTTGCTTTCTGTGAAGGTGTTGCAGTTGCAGAGCCCTGGTATTGTGCATGGTTCATCAGGACACCAAAGCAGAATGGAGCAATCATCAGTGTTGTTCAGTAACACTTGTTCCGCTCTTCAGATCAAAATATCTGCTGTGACTAACGTTTATTTTCTCTGGACTCTCAAATGCCAAAATATCAGTTTGAAAAAATAAAACCAAAGAATGAAAAGAGCTATCAAAAGTAAACAACAGCTCAGATTTTAGCTATCAAGCTGACATGACTTTTTAGGGATGTAAATGTCAGGTCCAGACTGAAATAGCTCAACATCACATGGTTTACAGTGAAATCTGTACACACATTAAAGTTAAAATGTTTTGCATGTTGTACAGACTTCCATCACCCAGAGGATGAAACCTAATGTCCCTCCAACAGGTCAACGTTTTTTCCTTTTCCAGTAAAATACTACTTTTACTTAATGAATTGACACAATTAATGGGTGTTTGAATGAATTATATGTACAACTGTGGATTGTCATAAAAACTGGAGAGATTTTGGTACATACACTGTCGTTTATTTGGTTCAATCCTGCACACACCGCCCTGCTGCCCCAAATACTCACTAGAGCAGCAGATTTGTATTAATCCGCAGCTGAAAACAGTCCCCAGCAAAACCACTATTTCCTACTGTTTGAGTAATGTGTGATTTTAAACTACAGTGCCCAGCTGTTTTGGGAAAACACCTGTCCGTGTACCAAGTGTACCATGCCTCTTGCCCAATGTGTTTTGGGATAAGCTTCAGTTCCCAGGATAAATGGATTTAGATCATTAATGACTTCCAAACACTTGCAGATGGATTGTGTGTTCATGGGACCTTAATTATCATGAATCAACTTCATGGCACTGCCTGCAAACACAGAACCAACACAAACAGAATATTTTGGGCCAAAATAGCATTACAGAAAGTGAAATGGATTAACATAAAGAATCAGTGGCATTGAAAAACGTTCTCCTGCTGCGAGAGCAGTGGCTTCATAAAAATGTGTATGAGGGATGTAGAGCTCAGTGTTGCACTCAGACAAAGAGCTGAGCAAAGAGACTTCAGTACAATGGTTGTGGCCACTGGTGCTATCACTGTCCATCACTGACAGTTGACATTGTCTCTGGTGTTGCCTCTGGTGAGAACAACAGTGCTGACACTGTTCTCTATGGGCTCAAAGGAACAAAGTTTACCAGCAGGCAAAAATCTTTCAACCCTGATTCCCACTTGACCTTTGTGTTCACATTTGGAGCTCTGCAGCATTTTGGCCCATTAAATAGTCTCTAAGGTTTAAGTCACAGCAGAAATACTCAGGATAGCTTGCTTTGTTTGGACTCCATCATGTTTGCCCTCTCAGCAATCACACAGTAAAGAATTACATTTGCATGTTAAAGTTCACAAAGGTTAAACTTGACCTGAAAACTTCAAAAGGACTCTACCACACAAATAAACACTGAACTGACTAACTCAGTCTTGTTGTGACTAAGATATCTGCTGAGATTTTTTCCATGGACAGATTTAGCTACTACGTCTGTGAACTTCACATTTTAAGCTAGTAGTACTGCATCAGCAACTCACCATATAGCTGATGGAGGATGTGATCCAAACATTTACAATAACTCCAGAATGTTGCAAAGTTAAAATGTATTGAGAAAAGGTAGATAAAAACATGAATTCTGGAACAAAATATTCTGCTTCAAATCCATATTAGTCAGCCTTTAGTCCGGGAGGTCATAGTCTATGCAGGTCCACTGTGGTTCCTGATTTATTTTCATGAATACAAATGTTGCAACAGCCCTGTAATACATTCTACCACAATGTTTCAGTTTGTCAGTTTGGTCATTTTTCTAATGTTCACCTACTCACATTTCCATCCTGTAGTTGAATTGTAATGCAATACATTGAAAGGTGCTACCTAATATTCATTTTGCCCCCGGTGAAATAAACTGGCAACAGATACATTTCAACTTCAGATTATTGCTTTTCATATCATGTAACAATTAGTGGAAAAGTAAGCATGAACATTCACAGCAGCTAATTTTATGTACAGCCTCATCAAGAGTTGACATGAAAGACAAATGTGTTTGTTCTCACTTTATGATCAATATTTAATGATCTCAGAAAATTCAGCAAAAAAATGGCCCCACAGCAATTAGCACTTAACACCAAAGATGGAGACTCAATATAAGACAACGGCAAAAATGTCATCCAAGTCACCCTCAGATGATTCCGTCCCACAGAGGACCATTTGCCAAAGCACAAGGAGAGACACTATTCCCTATAGTTTCATGAAAATCTCATAAGTGCTTCTAAGATATTGTACGTGACTCAGAGACTGTTACACAAACGCTGTCACACTCCTTATGGACCAATCATTGCTTTGAAATGAATGGAATGAGAAATTGATACACATAATTCCCTAAAGTTTGGTCGAAATCCATGTGAGATATTGCACGTGATGGGCAGATGAACGGACAGATGGCCCAAGGCAGTTCCACAGTCCCTCTCTTATATCCTTTCTGAGGGGCTCAACAAATATGGAAGTCAAGCCTTTGCCGACATCTCTTAGGGACTCGAGTACTAATCTAAATGAGACTCAGACTTAATAAAAGAGGCCATCAGTCTATTGAGGGATGCAAATATTCATTGTTGGATACTGAAGAGAGAAAGGCTGAACAAAAAGTGACCCAGAGAAATGAGCACTTGTTATGTTCACTAACCACGCAGAGCAGTCTGAGGTAAATAATCAAATATTTTGATAGCATGATTATACTGTAGTTAATGATATCGATGTTTGAGTCAATGTATTTATTTCAGTTTAAACTGATCAGCCATAACATTGTGGCCACTGACAGGTTAAGTGAATAACACTCATTATCTGGATGGATATATCAGGCAAGTAAACATTTTGTCCCCAGAGCTGATGTGTCAGAAGCAGGAAAATGGGCAACCACAAGAATTTCAACAACTTTGACAAGGGCTAATTTGTGATGGCTAGACAACTGAGTCAGAGCATCTCCAAAACTACAGCTCTTGTAGGTTGTCTGCATTGGTCAATACCTATCAAAAGTGGTCCAAGGAAGGAAAAGTGGTAAACCAGCGACAGGATCATGGGTGGTCAAGGCTCACTGATACATGTAGGGAACTAAGGCTAGATCCAACTAATGAATTAATGTAGTTCAAAATGTTGAAGAGTGAATGCTGGTTCGGAAAGATGTCAGCATCACAGTTTGTTGAGTTATGGGGCTGGGTAGCCACAGACTAGTCAAGGTGCCCATGCTGACCCCCGACACTGCTAACAATGGACACAAGGATCACAACTGGACCACAAAGTAATAGAAGAAGGTGGCCTGGTTTGATGAATCACAATGCACTATGGGAGAAGGCAAACCAGCTGAGGCTGAGTGATGCTTTGGGCAATGTTCTGCTGGCAAACCTTGGGTCCGTACCACCTACATACGAATTAATGCAGACCATATACACCCTTTCATGGAAACGCCATTCCCTGATGGTAGTGGCCTTTTTCAGCTGGATAATGCACAGTGCCACAAAACGAACATGGTTCAGGAATGGTTTGAGGAAAACAACAAGTTTCAGGTGTTGAAATGGCGTCCAAATTCCCCAGATCTCAATCCAATCGAGTATCTGTCGGATGTCCTGGACAAACAATGGAGGCCCCACTTCACAACTTAGAATGGTTGAGGATTGTTTTGGCAGCAAAAGGGGACCTACACAACATTAGTTTGGTGGTCATGATGCTATGGCTTCAAAATACCCAATATACAATCTAAATAGAACGGTGACTCAACTTTTTAAAACTGAATCAAGCAGCCTAGAAGAAAAACAACAGTCACCCATCAACTACCTGTAGGGCTCCAGCCACAGATCTGCTATTAGTGTCTGCAACATGAAATATACGTCGGTAAGATGTAACAATAAAATGAGAATGAGGGTAAGAAGACCTGGGGATGTAAATTGTCTGAAGCTGTAAACCTCATTTTGAAATTCTTGAAATTAACAGCCCGATCCTGCCTCCCTCTTTCTCATAACAAACCTCTTCAGACAGCTCTATTGTCTCCTCTTCTATTCAGACAGAACGAAAGAGAAAAAAAATTAGAGGCAGCGTGCAGTGCATGCAAAATCTATGTAAGTAGGCAGATGCTGAGAGTTGCGATATTGCTCTTGGTAACAGAAACTGAGGTGAAAATGGAAGATAATCACACAGTAACACTGACCAATGACATCAGACTAAAAAGGCCAGTGATGGCGTGGCTGCCATATGTGGTGTAAATGGACAAGTCACACCAGTGCCTTCATTTTTTTTTTTTTTTTTTTTTTTTTGAGTCAGCTCCACATACACCATCCAGCAGTTAGATGTATTAACAATAGGTTTACACAAAGGTATGCATGAGCCATTATCCACACATAAAGTGATAATCATAAAAGAAAAGCATGCAGCAACAACATGCACATCTCATACTTCAGACCAGGTACGGTTCAGTGTGGTACCCAGCTGTGTGTATATGTGAGGCATAGAATCTAAAAATAAGATAGCTATTTACTGTATATGTACAATGTGTAAGACACACACTTTGTTAACTATTGCTGCTAAGAGTTATATACATCTGGCCCCTGGTGCTCTAAATACTCATTAGAACAATAAATTAATTTGCACCTGAAAATTAGGTCCCCAAACCACAAATTGTACTCTTGTGTCATAGAACTGCATTGCTATTAAAAAGACATCAATGAGCCACACTGTTACACTAGGTGACATGTACCTTCATTACCATGAGCACACACTGTTTATTTTGACTCAGTCCCACATAATGTGTCCTGTTGCCTGAAATACTTACTAGAGCACCGCATGTGTTAATCCACTACTGAAAATAGTGCCCAAAAATGCACCATTTCCTCCTGTTTGAGAAACATTTTACTGAAGACTGCAGTGAAATTACTGAGCCAGCTGAAGAGTGACAGGAATGTGGGGAGAGAGAGATGGGGAATGACATGCAGCAAAGGGCCGCAGGTCGGATTCGAACCCTGGACCACTACGGCAAGGACTGAGCCTTTGTACATGGGGCGGATGCTCTACCAACTGAGCTAAGCAGTTGGTAGTTGAACTTTTGATTCAAAAAAATATTGGGGTAGAAATGTTTGCAGTAAGAGACACATTGTTGGTCTTGGTCGACCAAAGACACGCTCATCTCTTAAACGTTTCAAATGCATCACAAGTGTAAAATATAAAAGGCTGAAGGGAAGGACTGCAGAAAGCTCTGAAGATAACCACCATTAAGCCATTAAACTGAGCTTTCTTTTTTCCCAGCGGCTCCCTCTCTTTATTTTTTGTCCATCTTCCATGCTGTTAGCATGCAAACCGTCACCATCCTCTGTACCTCTCCTGTCCTTTGATTCGCTTCTATTAACCCAGAGGTGGGAGAGGAGGAGCAAATAAAACAAGATCTAAAAAGAATCGATAAATGTTTCATCAGACAGCGTTAGCCTCAGTTTTATGGGTACTACGCTACAGTTTCAGGGTGGCCAAGTCCTTGGGTTTAAAAGAAAGGTTTATAGTGCTGTAAACATAGCCCAATTCTCTTTTCCATTTCAACCACATAAAGTCGTGACAGATCAGTAAATCTGCACAGGAGAGTGGTAGCTCTTTGCCCCATGCTCTTTCTCCACTGCAGGTTTCTCTCCACTCTCTCCTTTCTTTGCACTCAGGAGCGCATGAAGGGTAACTGCAAGTATCGGGATTCTCGTTTCTAGCAAAAAAGCAAATTGTAGAAAAGAGGACCCATTTTTAGAAATGACGTGCTTCATACACACCATGGACCACACAATTATTGTCTCTCTATTGACCACAAAAGGTCTATTTCTTTGACAAATTTTAAGTGTACCACAGTAATCGAAGTTAAAAGGTCTCCTGACAGGTTTTGTTCTTTCTGGGTGTTCGACATCTCATGTCTTGATTCAGCAAATGGACCTTTGGACTGATATCATTTCGTTATTGTTTCCATGAGTCAAGACTGAACTTCTACATGCCTACACTAAAAAAATCAATCTTAATAACTCAATTTATTCAGTTTTTAGTGCTGAAAGGTCATTTTCTGCAAAGCAAAGGCTTTTGATAACATCAACCAAATGGTTTATGATTTCATTGTTTGTCATAGTGCCAAAAACATCAACACTTTCATGCTCCAGAGTTTTGTATAAAAATCGTGCAAGCTGAAAGGTAAATATGTCAATCTACCTGTGAGATTATATATCAGTACCAAAGTTAATGGCACCTGCAATGCAACTAGACCTCCAAGAGTTTAGTTGATGGGTAAGTTATTCTTTTAGCAGCTAAGCTAGAGCTAGAGGTCTAGTAAACTCACTTAGATATTTTTCAGACTTGTTGTCTTCTGCCCCAAATGATTAAGACTCAAGTGACATCACTTAAGGACATCAAGTGTCAAACTTTTCGCAGTTCTTCAAATTGTTGAACACTATAAAAAAAAGTTAGGGAACCACCGAAGCCATTAGGAAAGTGCCCCACCAATAAAATAAAGAATCACTCATTTGTTCTAGTACAATTTTCTGATAAGAACCTCTACTGCCCTTGTGAATTATGACCCTGGTCTCTGGAACAAAGGTTTAAGTAATGTGAGCCTTAAAAACTCTAGGTACTGGCTGGATGGTTTGGCAAAGCATGTGACTTTGACATGGTACACTGCTGTTAGCTTCCTGTTCCCTGCCAACAGTCATTTATTTTTGTCAACCATGACCACAGCTTTCCTTAACCTTAAAGGTCCAGTGTGTAAGATTTAGGGAGCTCATATGGAAGAAATAATAATGTTGAATAAAGAAATATAGTATTCATAAATGTCTTTATTAAAATTCTTGTTTTTGTTATTCCAGGATGAACCTTTTATATCTAGAGACATTGTGGGCTCTCTTCCATTAAGTTTTTCATACGTTTCATGGCTAGTGTAGTTCCTCCTTCACTGAAGAGGAGGGCAAGTAGAGGGCATTGCAATCAGCAACTACACCGCGAGATGTCACTTAAATATTTCGAGGACAAAAAGAAACTGTATATTTTAAAATGCGTACCGAACACTGAACGTCTTTAATTTTGTAACAATCCATCATAGATTTCACCATAGATGTTGAAATATTTTACAGGGAATGAATATGTTGATCTGCTGGTGGCACTAGAGGAAAGTTTAAGGGATCAGCAAGGTTATAACAATTCAACTTGTGGGGTGGATCACGCATTGGCTTGGTTAAGGTACGTTTATGTTGCTTTCACACCAGGATAGTCCGGGGGATTCTGTTCGATTGGGCGGGGAATGCTGAAAAATTTCACACCTTCATTTGGTTTGATTCACTTTCACACTGCACTTTTGAAAGTGGACCAAACCTCCTGGACAATATCATGCAGTTACAAGAAGAAGAAGAAGAAAATCCGGCTCATCGATTGGCTTTCTGATCTTTGGTTCGCTGGATAGTCCGTTTGCTTTCCCACTGTAAGCGAACCGCACCAGGGTTCACTTGCAAGCGGACAGAGACCCTCGTTTTCAGGTGGCCCAGAGTTCGCTCGTTTGGTCCGCACCAGAGTTTGGATGAGTTTTCACACCTGCCCAAACGAACCGGACTATCCGAGGAAACAAACTCTAGTCCATTTAAAGTGGACCAAACAGGTGTGAAAGCGCCCTTAGACTGTTATGTCTGTTTCCAATACAAACCATTTGTCATTTTCTAGTTTTTAGGCAGAGTTGCATTGTTTTGTTTTAAGACACTGACTCTCATTTCTAGAAACATTTCAGATTTCACAGGAACAAGTGAAATAATTACACCCCACAGGAAGGTCTGTTTTTTTTTTTTTGTTTTGTTTTGTTTTTTTGCTTTGAGGAAAATAAGTGGAAATAGAAAGGCCAACAGCCTTTGGTGGATCACTTCTAACAAAGCTGTCAAGTAAACTGGAAAAATATTGTAACTCCATTTTCCTATAATATAATGATACTATGATGACTTGCTTTTCTATAGTGAAAGGTTTACGAGCTTGTGGTTGCCTTTAGCTCAGCATCTGTGACTCTGCCACACAAAATATGGATGAAACCACGTTTATTTCTAAATCATGTCCTTTTATATGAATTTACGAGCACTTGAAACAGCACTCATAAACGAAAGAAAAGAAAGCCCCTCTCGCTGGTTCCTTGGTCCCCCTGGACCACATAAGTAGCGGTAGTGTAGAGTTAAATTTAGGTCAGCACTTTATTAAGTGTAACAGATGCCTTGCTCGGTCTACCCCAAGGTTAGGGAATTGCATTTGCGGTCTGCTCTGACAGAATAGCAGACAGTTATGATAAGAGAGCGGCAGGGTGGAATCCATTTAACCTCCAACCACTGCAGCGGGAAGCCAGCCAGGTCAGTGTTATCCTCCACAGGCAGGCTGCGGGAGAAGAGGCTGAGACAGAGCAAACAGGTGGTGGAGGCAAGTTTTCCCAAGCCAGGGAACGCACCACTCTCCAACTCATCACCCCAATTTCTACATCATTAACCTCACTCAATAACTGCAGTGTTACTCAAAGCACAAGAGGAGGTCCCCTGCACACAGGAAGGTTCTACATCCATCTATTTAAATCAAACTGTTTCTTTACTGCGTGTACTTTTTTATTTTTTTATGTATCTGGTACTCATTAGCTGGAAAATCAGATTGAACTGACATTTCATTCAATTTTCTTTACTTTCATTTTATGTTTTTGCTCAGCAGATAAGATCGCTAGCTAGTCTATCAAATTATATTTACTGTATGTCAAACACACACAGTGTCACTGACTTTGAATCAGGCTATTACAACATTAGCTTTCTGGCTCGTAGCTGAACCAAAAGGTTTGATGAGCTGAGAAACTTGACTTATCTCCTGTGTTCTATCTAGACACGTCCTATTTCCTGGAATAATTGTCCTGACCATTGCATAAGACTGTGATGGCACCTACATGTTAATTATATATAACTTGAAGTCTTAATATAATTTGAACAGGTGAGTTCTATATAAATTCACCCTCAGTACAGTTGTCATGAACAGGGAAATTTTCTATAGAGACTAAAACAGTTTTTTGCTGTAAACATGTTCATTTCTGCTGTGAAGTGAAGCCAGCTTCGAGTGGACGTTCAAGGAACTGCAGTTTTTGGTACTACCACATTGGCTTCACTTTAAAGCTATGGTCCATCATCATTAACGGAGTCCCACCACTCATTCCTGATAATGGACCTCATCGGTCATGATCACTTACACAGTCAAAGAATTATGTTAATTTAAGAGTTGTGAAGTTTTCTTATAAAGGTCCATACAACTTTTTTGATGATTCTCTTAGATATAAAGCAAATTAATAATAATTAGCCGTTACTTTCCTGTCTGTCTTGTCTGCAATCACAGTAAATGTCATTGATTTATACAGAATTCTCCAAGAATCTGCTTGGTTAAACATGTTTTAACTGATGATGTACTCCTCTGTGTATGACTGGGAATAATTGGTGAAAAAATAAAGATCACTTTTTAAAAAAATAATAATAATAAGACTGTGACACAAATGGAAATGTCAATTTTTTCATTTGACTGACAAAAGAATTCAGAGAAAAAATATTCATGGAGCACTGTTTTAGTTCAGGCACATCAACATCAGCTCTTATCAAGTAAAAATAATGGACTCATCTGGCAGCCACATTTGCTTGTTTTAAGAAAATGAATGCTCATATCTAAAATGTTTTCATTTAACTCAGAATTTTAACTTAATTTTTGCAATGTGGTGATGATTTTGCTGCCAAAACTGCACACACATTATTTAAGGCTTGTTAGTTTTGATTGTAGTTGCAAATCTGTAAATTTCTCTGTCTGTGATTTTCAAGATAAACAGAGGTAGCTTTTCCATGTGAGGTATTTGTTTAATCTCTGCCTGCCTCCAGGATGTCCTGTCGCTAGGTATTCATGTGACCAGCTGGAACCACCAGATGTGTCAATGCATTTCTACACTGAGCGGCTGACTGCTGTTCGGATTCATAAGCGGGGCGATTGACTGCAGCTCAGATTCATAAGCTGCGTGATTGACTGCTGTTGGCACAATAGCTGCCAGCGGCGCAAGTGGTGGCTGACAAACGACAGAGTTGAGTTGGCGGCGAGGGAAATTACCTCAGCACTCTGCGAAGCCACCCGGCAATCATCCCACATCCCTGTGTCTTTCTCAGTGCCTTTTTACTGCCACACTCAATCACTGCCAAACAGATAATACAGCCAAAACTCCCAACAAACACATTTGCACTAGACGTGGAATAGCCTCCCTGGTGCACATACTGTACGTAGGACATCCTAGACACCTGAATAATTATGAACATCTGTAAGCTATTCGTTGCAACAAGCGGAATGCAATTAAATATAACAAAATTAATGTGGCGGCAGGAAATGAAGGAAAAATCTCATGAATTAGGGCACCATTCTCTGCTTTCTTTCTCAAATTTAATTGTCTTGAGGAAACCTAATCACTGAGTGCCGACTGCTTAAGTCAATTTGTATTATGTTTTAATTGACTGTACAGCAGTCAGGTGGCAGCCATTATGAAGAGTGGGAGAGGAAAACACCACATTATGGTGCATTAAAGTCAATTAATTGGAAAAGTCCTCTGTGATGGGCTGCGCTCCTTCACTGCCACCGCTCCTTCCCTGTAATTATTTTTATACACTTGCGCTCGTGCGTTATCTCTGCAAATAAATGTTTTATAATGGCGAGGCCGCGAAGAGTGGGGATGGAGGAGACTCGGTGTACTCTGCGACAGTTTAATCTTGGAGGAAACTTTGACTCTGATTAATGGCTTTTGTTCGTTTCAGCTCAACAGTCTGAGGAGGCTTCTTTGTTTAAAGCTGCTCTTTCAAGTCTGTGCGTAAATACAGAACTGGCAAAAAGAATACTGCTTCACAAGGGCATGGTTGCTACAGTGACAGAGGATTTCATTGGTGTGTTATTTATTCTGACATTACATTGAGCATATATACAGGCTGTTCATAGCCTGTTTTTAACCCCAACTTTTTTAATTATGATTCATAATTGCTGGAAAAGGATCAAGTGATTAGTCAAAGCAGTGCTGATGACTGGGATCTTGTGTATTTCTCCCTGTGAAATACTCATTGACATCACTGTCATCATTATAAATAAGGTTATGATGTTCCAACAAAATGTTCATATACTGTGACTTTGCCAGAATATTCAACACTGGTGAGGGTAGAGAGATGTAGTGTGTTTTGGTTTAAGTCAAACTTTCAAATGCATGAAGAAATTGTTGCTTTTAGTTTTCTGCTTTGAAATGGAAAAACAGTGGAGAGACTAGCCACTAAAAACGATTGTTTAGAGTTCTTTTTAGTTTTGGAATGATTTTAAGCATGTTTCAATGAATGTATTTTATTTATGTGACAAGGGATGCCTAACATTAAACAGATATAAATGTCACATGGCTAATCTGGCTAATCCATGGTTAACCATTGGTAACACTTCATTTGGACTTTGTCTGCCTACAGATAGTTTATAGATCAACATTCCAACAGCTTATTGAGCTGTTTCACCACTGATACGCAACTCTACCCAAACCTCAACTACATAGTATCGTATATGGCTTGCTGCATGTAGCACACACTGGAAGTTGACAGCAAATTCTCCTAGCATCAGCTGCTCTCATGTGTCATTTGAATGCTGACATGGGAAATAGTCAATATTTCTAAATTAAGTGAACAATGTGTTGGTTATCTGTGCACAGAACAACACGGGTGTGACCAGGTTTTAAGGACAAAGTCATTTGTCTGTGTCTTTCAAAACCAATATAACACATCGGTTTTATGATGTGATGCTCTGGTTAAGGTATAGTTGGCTTTAGCCACAAAAACCACTTGGTGAGATTTAGGGTAATATTGTGGGTTTGGATTAAAATGGCTCTTTGTTATTGTAGCCATGACAATGAAATTCCTTTATCAAGTGGGGTTTGAAACATTGACTAGAACGGCTGCGATTAGCTCCAGCGGCCACGGCGCACAGGGAACTCAACGGTGGAATTTGGCCATTATGGTCATAACTAAAGCCACACTGACTGTTGAAAATGAAATAAACATTATTCTCACTTGTCTGATGTTTTATTGTTTCATCCATCCACCTCAACCTCCCTACTCAGACCTACTCAGACACTCTGTAGCGTCACCTTTAACATCGAGGTGGTGTCCAGCAAACGATGTGGGCTTCATAGATAATTCCCCTTTCTGGGGAAAACCTGGTCTGATTAGGAGAGACGGCATCCATCCCACTTTGGATGGAGCAGCTCTCATATCTAGAAACATGGCCAAGTTTATTAGTCGACCAAAACGGTGACAACCCAGAGTTGAGACCAGGAAGCAGAGCTGCAGTCTTACTCGCTTCTCTGCGCCTCCATTAGAGCAGCTGCCCACCCAATCCTTTAGTATAGAGACTGTGTCTGTTCCCCGTCCACCTACATTATTTAAAGATAAAATAAACAGAAGAGGAGTTCATCATAAAAACTTAATAAAAATTAAATTAGCACCTCCATCAGTCCAAAATAAGAGAATTAAATGTGGACTCTGATTATGATATTGATTTATTTAGTCTCACTGAAACCTGGCTGCAGGAGGATGAATATGTTAGCTTAAATGAATCCACTCCTCCCAGTCATTGTAATACTCATATTCCTCGAAGTACCAGTCGAGGTGGTGGAGTTGGAGCTATATTTGACTCAAGTCTATTAATAAATCAGAAACCTAAACTAAATTATAATTCATCTGAAAGTCTTGTTCTTAGCCTCACCCAACCCAGAAAACATTACAGCCAATTCTATTTGTTATAGTATATCGTGCTCCTGGTCCTTACTCAGAATTTTTATCTGAATTTGCAGAATTTGCATCAGGCTTGATCCTTAAAACAAATAAAGTAATTATTGTAGGTGATTTTAATATTCATGTGGACAACCACAATGATAGTCTTAGTACTGCGTTTATCTCTTTCTTAGATTCAATTGGTTTCTCTCAGTGTAAGAGTGTAAATATACCAACTCATTGTCTGAACCACACTCTTGATCTTGTTCTCTCATATGGCATTGAAATTGACCATCTAATAGTCTTTCCACAGAATCCTCTTCTATCTGACTCATTTTTTAATAACCTTTGAGTTCATATTACTGGACTATAAGCCTTTTGGCAGAAACTCCTACAGCAGATGTTTATCTGACAGTGATGTAGCCAAATTTAAGGAAGTGATTCCTTCAGTATTGAATTCAATGCCATGTCTCAATGTAGCAGAGGACTTGTCTGCTTCCTTTAGCCCCTCACAAATAGATCATCTTGTTGATAGTACTGCAGGCTCATTACGAACAACTCTCGACTCTATTGCACCTCCTGAAAAAGAAGTTAAGCATGGTATAGCCAGCAGACTCGCAACTTAAAGCAAGAGGCATGAAAATCTGAACGCAAATGGCGTGCCACTAAACTGGAAGACTTTCGTTTAATCTGGCAAGATAATCTTGAAACATACAGGAAGGCTCTCCGTAGTGCCAGAGCTGCCTAAAACTCTTCATTAATAGAGGAAAATAAAACCTTCATCAAATTACTTCAATAATTTCTTCATCTAAGCCGTCAACCTGTCTCTTAGACCCCATCCCAACCAGGCTGCTCAAGGACGTTTTACCTCTAGTTAGCCCTTCTTTATTGGATATGATTAATCTGTCTCTATTATCAGGATATGTACCACAGTCTTTTAAAGTAGCTGTAATTAAACCTCTTCTTAGAAAGCCCACTCTAGATCCAGAGGTTTTAGCCAATTACAGACCGATATCAAACCTTCCCTTTCTCTCTAAGATACTTGAGAAAGCTGTAGCCAATCAGCTGTGTGACTTTCTCCATGAGAACAGTTTATTTGAGGATTTTCAGTCAGGATTTAGAGTGCATCATAGCACAGAGACTGTACTAGTCAAAGTTACAAATGACCTCCTAATGGCCTCAGACAAAGGACTCATCTCTGTACTTATCCTGTTAGATCTTAGTGCCGCATTTGACACCACTGACCATCAAATTCTTTTACAGAGACTGGAACATCAAATTGGCATCAAAGGAACCGCCCTAAGCTGGTTTAAATCGTATTTTTTAGATCGATCTCAGTTTGTTCATGTCAATGATGAATCCTCCATGCATACCAAAGTTTGTCACGGAGTCCCACAAGGTTCTGTGCTAGGACCACTTCTATTCAGTTTATATATGTTTCCTCCAGGGAACATTATAAGGAATCATTCCATTAATTTTCATTGGTAGCCGATGACACCCAATTATATTTATCGATCAAGCCTGATGAAACCAATCAGTTAACTAAACTCCAAGCGTGCCTCAAGGATATAAAAAGTTGGATGACCTACAATTTTCTGATGTTAAATTCAGACAAAACTGAAGTTCTTGTAATTGGACCCAAGAACCTCAGAAACTCTCTTTCTAGAGACTTAGTTACTTTAAACGAGATCACCCTGGCCACCAGCTCCACCGTAAAGAATCTTGGAGTTGTTTTTGATCAGGATTTGTCCTTTAATGTCCACATAAAACAAATTTCGAGGACTGCTTTCTTCCACTTACGTAACATCGTCAAAATCAGACGCATCGTATCTCAAGCAGATGCAGAAAAATCAGTGCATGCATTTGTTACTTCTAGGCTGGACTATTATAACTCTTTGTTATCAGGCTGCTCCAGTAAGTCTCTTAGGACTTTGCAGCTAATTCAGAATGCTGCTGCACGTGTTCCGACAGGAACCAAGATCAGAGATCACATCTCTCCCATTTTGGCTTCTTTGCATTGGCTACCTGTTAAATCTAGAATAGAATTTAAATTTCTTCTCCTTACATACAAAGCTCTTCATGGTCAGGCACCATCATATCTAAAAGAGCTCATAGTACCTTACTATCCCTCTAGAACGCTGCGCTCTCAGAATGCTGGGTTCCTTGTGGTTCCTATAGTTTCCAAAAGTAGACTGGGAGCCAGAGCTTTCAGCTATCAAGCTCCTCTTCTGTGGAACAAAGTACCATTTTGGGTTCTGGAGGCAGACACGGTCAATTACTTCATCCTTTGTTCTCATCATGATCCAGATGGACGCTAGTTTGGGGCAGTTGTCTTTCTGCTTTTGAGGACACTCATTTGATTGGAAATATGTCCAAAAATGTTTTTTATCCTGTTTTGAAGAATGACAATAATTTGCACAACAGCTGCAGTATTTGAGAAAAAAGTGAAGACTATTCAGGCTTTAAGTATTAAAAGTGATCCCATCCTTCAAGTCAGACTTTGATATTTAACCAAGACCAACAACCTAATCTTAAAGGTCCAGTGTGTAAGATTTGGGGTCTTTATTTACAGAATAAAGCAGACATGCAATATAATATCCATAACTATGTTTGTATGCATGTATAATCACCTGAAAATAAGAACTATTTAATTTTGTTACTTCAAAATTGTCTTTTTATATTCTACAGTGGGAGCGGGTTCTCTTTTATGGAGGCCGCCATGTTAAAACACCGTGTTTCTACAGTAACCCAGAACAGACAAGCTAAATACTGACTGTAGACGGGGCCTTTCAAGTGTTGTTTCTCCTTTACACTAAGAAGGTGAGGGTGATGTGAGGAGATTGCAATGCAGCGACCACATCACTAGATGCAACTAAATTCTACACACTGGACCTTTAACAGAAGTGCTTAAGAGCTTTGAGTTGACTAAGCATAACCATAAATTAACTAATCTGTCAGGATTGAGGCTGTTTGCTTCATCTTTTCCATCGTTTCCCCCTTTGGTGTCATTTCAGCCTGTGTTGTGACTGCTGGGTGTGGCCTTCAGTTTGCCTCTAACCTGCTCATTCACCATGACACCTGTTTCCAATTATCTAACCAACCTGCTCAGTATAAAGGACTGGCTCACAAATTCCACCAGATTGCTCGATCTCTCTCATGTTTTCTCTTTTGTCACCAGCAGCCCTCCACCGCTTTGGACTATTACTCACCTCAGATTCACTCTGCCAACATGTCTCTGTGTATTTTGTTGAAAGTACACCCTCTACCTATTTGAAACTGTGAAACTGATTCTGGTCTCTAGGCTTGTGTTTGCACATGTTTTAGTTACCATATTGTAGTGAAACAGATCAAATGAATTGACTGTGGATAGTTTCATTTGTCAGTGAACAGTGTGCAGAAAGGTTATAATAAAAAAAGAAAACATAAGAATAATATTCTTTTTACATTTTACAACAGCTAAAGAATCCTACCATTGTATTTGCAAGGTTTAGCTCCCTCGTGCAGTTTTAGGTTTTTGCACACATGTTAATGCAGACCTGAGGTTTCTATAATAGACTGTTTACTTACTAACTCAGACAAGTTTTAAGAATCTGCAAATTGATTTTCATAGTGTAATGAATGGTAACCAACTGATGACTGCAATGATATAATTAATACATTCCAAATTCTACAAGACAGCAGCATACTTTGGAAATGGTTTGCTCTGATGTAAAGTGTGTGGGCTAAAATGTGGGGAAAAAACTGGTACCCTCTCTTTCAAAAGATTTAATTGGATTTTCTAATTACAAGATAATTGTGTGTCATAATTAAAACAACTAAAAATACCACATGCAAGATATGAGGCTTATAATACAAGAACTTTCTCTTAAGAGAAAAATACAAAAATACAAAAAAAACTTCTCTTGCCTTCTTTGGTAGTTGCTGTGGGCTTCTGTATATTCCTGGTTAATTTAACAATGATTATAATAGTTGTCTACTCATTAAAGTCAAAACCACCTAATGTACCACCTAGGGTTAAAGCTGAGGATGGCCCACTCCTCAGTGCGATGAACATGATGGAGGATAGAAAGGATTGTCCATTACATAACCATTTATCCCAACACAATTTGACTAATGGTTTCATTTGGATGGTAAAACATGGTGAGCCTGTGGGACTGTAGACTTACCAGTGGATGCTGGCTGTAGCTAATTATTGTTTCACTTTTTAATGAGGCTCCCTTGAGGCCTTCTCATTAAAAGAGTTGTCAGTGGCAGCAATCTAAGCGTGACCCATAAACTCATAACACACTGTTACAACCTAAACTGTTGTTTTTGGACTTCAGGCCAAGATAATATAATATGATGTAAATTAACATGTTGTGCTTGTTTTTGTCCTCCATGATTATATTGAGCTTTTTTTTCCATCTTCCATTTCCCTAAACTTTTTTTTTTTTACAAAACCATGAAGATTGGATCAATATGAGGGACTGTTCTTTTTTTCCCTCTGTTTTTGCTCCACTGTTTGCGGTAGCCAATTAAATTGACTTACTACAACTGCAGAAGTCTGCCTCAAAAGCAGGACAGTTTGCAGCTTTGTGTCAATGCAACAATCCCTTTTTGGAATGAGACTGTCTATAAAGATGCACGACATGCATGATTATGTGCAACAGTTTGATCATACTTATTGACAACACTTATCCTACCTGTAGGGTTTTTTCACTGTAGGTCATAGCAGCTATTCCTGCATTGAACATCTTGTGACATCATCACCTCATTACAAAGAAGAGAGCGATGCTGCTTCAACCTCCACATTGACATTGGTGGTGCCTGTTTTTTAAGGCTGTGGAGGCTGACCAGGATGTCAGAAACTTTGCCAAAGGCCAAATTGTGATGGCTTTGTGTGGGGTGTTCCCAAATAAGGAAAAGCGGTAAACTACTACTACTGTAGATCAAATTGCTGATAAAGTTAATGCCGGTTTTTAAAGAAGGATGTCAGAACACACAGTGCATTGCAGTTTCTTGCATATGGGGCTGTGTAGCCTTAGATCAATCAGAGTGTCCATGCTGACCTCTCTCCACTGCTGAAGGCTCCACGTGCATCAGAACTCAGAGCACAGAGCTCTAGAGGAAGATGGCCTGGTCTGATGAATTACGTTTTCTTTAACATCACATCACGTGGATAGCTGGGTGTGTGTGTGCCGCTTACCTGAAGAAGACATGGCACCAGGATGCACTATGGAAATAAGGCAAGCCAATGCCATGTTTGGCTGGGAAACCTGCCATTATGTGGATGTTACTTTGTTACATACCATCTAGCTGCACATTCACTAACAATTGATCAGTGTCGGGAAGACTGGAGGGATTTGAGACTCTGGGTGAGACTCTCTGTGTCTCTATGTATTAGAGCCCCAAGAGAGAACTTCACAAGGAGAGAAGCGCATGCACGTTTCTGATGTCGCCCAGATAGTTTCGGGCCCAAGTCTGTGGGAGGCATGGAAAGCTTTGAAGCAATTCCGTCCGGTTAGATACAAAGAGAATGTTTTCTTAGACCGTTCGTGGCCCCCAAAAAAATGGCTGCTATGATGACAGGGTAAGTTTCGTAAATGGTGGAGGAAAGAGAGAGGGATGGGAATTCATGTGGCCATTCGGCTGAGAACCGTCTGCAGCTGTTGTAACCACCAAAGCCTGTGGAGGGAGCTGTGTTGGTGAAAAGCTGGATGTCTTCTGGCTTTGTGATGTGGTCGTCGTAGAAGAAGGAGATGCCATTCCAAGAAGAAAGGAAGTGGTGTCACGGTTTTAGCTCTGTCTTGCAAGCTTCGTCTGGCATGGTGTGGTCCTTTTCTTCTTCTTCTCGGGAATGAGGGTCGAAGGGATGAAGGTTGGAGGGATGAAGGGATGAGGGTGCTGTTGCAACCGAAGGTCAGGCAGACAGCGAAGTAATATGCACCCTTCCGGAGGACAATGAAAAGATGCCAATAGTCAGGATGGATGGGAAGAACTTTGAAGGCGCTGTTAATGTCTGCTTTAGATAGCCGAGCTTTTTCCCGAGTATGACACGACCTGGGTCAGGGCTAAAGGAGGAGGCTGGGCCTCGGCCGAAGGATGCAGTGTGATGTCATCAGTGTTGCAACGGTAGTTGCAAGACAGGAGGAGTCCGGGGGGGAAACTTCAGGGCAGGACGATGAGGACAGGTGAGCAGATGAGGGTAGGCTGAGCGTGGCTAGCAGGGCAGGTGAGTGTGCCAGGGCTGGAGACAAAAACAGATGAACAGACAGAATCCAACAAAAATCTACAACAAAGAATCTTCAAAGATGGTTTCTTCAGAGCCAGAACGAGAATAGTTACCGCAAAAGGTACAACGACGAACTGGCAGAGTCTAGGAGGGTGAACCGGAGTAAAATACTGCAGGAGCTTAATGAGATGCAGGTGTGAGAGCAGAGCAGGTGAGGATCAATGGGGGAGTGGTCGGAAAATTTGGTCAGCCACGCCCAGTCTGCACAGACAGGGGAGACTAGACAAAACAGACACAGAACACGAAGGGCAGGGAAACACCAGGAAAACACAGGGTAATAGACAAACCTAGCACATCCTAACAGTTGGAGCTGCCTGATGAAGACAGCCTCAGGCATCGGGGGATCCAGACTGCCCAACGCAACTGTGGTGGCTGCCTAGCAGGGATTACGGGGGATGGAGAGTTCTCAGAGACTTCGGGACTCTGAGATATTTTGTCCAGCACGTTGTTGTCGGAAGCATTTAAGGCGAGTTCTTGGTCCATGGTTTGGAGGTGAGATCGCAGTTGTCACTGAGACAGTTTGTGTGAAAACTGAGTCAAAGAGGGAATGAACGGATAAGGTGTGTTTAAGTACTTGAGATACAGAAATGGGATGAGTTTGAAGCGTGGTCCTTGTTCCTGAACCTAGTTATAAAACTTCATTTGTTGCAGACCATGTAGACCTTTCATAGAAACAGTATTCCCTGATGGCAGTGGCTTCTTATCACCAGGATAATGCAACCTGCCAAAAAGCAAGAAGGTTCAAGTTTAAGGTGTTGAAATGTCCTCTAAATATCCCAGATCTCAATCCAATCAAGCATCTGTGGGATATGCTGAAGTCCGATCCATGGCTTCGCCTCGCAATTTACATGACTTAAAGGATCTGCCGCTAACGTCTTGGTGCCAGATACCACAACACACCTTCAGAGTGCAGTCCATGCCTCAGTGGGTTAGGGCTGTTTTGGAGGAAAAAGGGGGACCTACATTACATTAGGCAGGTGGTCATAATGTTATGGCTGATCAGTGTGTGTAAGGTGCCCTTTTTTCAGGTTAGTGCAACAGTACCTCAAAATGTGCACGTCTTTCACCTTTACTTACGCTTATAATTATGTTATAACAAGAAACCTTTGTTCACCACCACACACAGTTCTGTGTGTTTCTTTTTTATTTTCATACTATTTATATACTATACTATTATATAAATTAAAGATGACATAAAAATCTGAAAAAAAAAATCTAAAAATCTGGTTTCAGGTTTTGGTCTTTGTTCAATTATTCTAGATGCAGTACTTTCTAAAATTGTCACTGCCAATGCGTCTGTAGTGTCTCTTCAGTTTTGCACAATTAAAGACTTTGCCACCTAAAGTTTGTTTTTACAGTGAGGTGTCGTTTTGCACACAACTTTATGCATTGATTCAAACAGAGACAGATTTGAGAGAATTGGCTCAGTTTCTTCTTTCTCTGTTTGTTCAGATAAATCTATACATCCTTTAGTGTTGTCCTCTATGCCCTGAAAGTGTTCCTCCTCTTTGCTGTTTCTTCCTGGATGAAGTTCATCAATGCAGCCTTTGGCGTTCTCGTCTGATGTTGGGGGGCCTGGAGGAAATGCGAGAGGTGCATTGCTTATGTTTAGATCTACTTGTAGCCCGGTCTATGAAGAAGGCCCATACACCTGGCTACAAGTACCCACTGCAGATGGCAGAAATGAGCCATCTGAGGCCACATTAGCAATAGGGTCCATTAATGGACAATAGATGTCCATAGATGGCCTTGTGTATTGGGGTGAACTACGGCCAAGTGGCTGCTGCCTGTCCACCTTTTTGTTAAAGGGTGCGCCACGGTGCACCAACTCAAAATATTAATTGTTCAAGTTTAATTATCACATATATTCATACAGGTACAGTCATAGTGAAATATGTCACATTGCCATAATGCACTATATTATGACATAGAAGTAGAATACAACAGAGCTTTTGCTAGTAAAATGTGAATCTCTTTTTAACGTATTTTAAAATAGTCCCACTCTTTTGCCATCTGAGTGGGGCTGACCGCATCCTGATCTTCATAATTTCCCTGGAGAGTTCAAAATATGTTGTTCCACATCCAACTTTTGAAATCAGCTGTGACATGACATTAGTGTTACAGCTCGTGACAATCAAGCTATCTATGTGTATCCTTCATGACGGTCCTGGTAACCTGGGCCCAGTATTTCAAAACTTGTAATCTGGATCAGGATAATCCGGATAACGAAATCCTCCTTATATCAGTCATGGATCAAGGTGACCCTGCTGACTTTATCTGAGTATTTCAAAACACTGGCAGGGTGGATCACCGTGATCCCGATCTGGGCGAATACGGATTTCCAAATCTCGTGTCTCCGTCTCCGGATCGAAACGTGGCGGACTACCTCACGAAAGGAGCAGCTGGGAGCACGACTTTCACGTCAAAAGTGTAAGTTTACCGTCGTCTAATGTGTAGCGGTTTTAAGACCATACGAACGCCAACCAACATATTATGCAAGCCAACTTCTTGAATCGTCACCTAATTAAAACCAGGCCGTAGCGATCTCTAATTGAGCCGCGGCTGTGCTAACGGTAGCTAACTCGGCTCCACTGACTTGTGTTTTAAGCAGCTAGCGGGCTAGCGAGGTAGCTGGCTTTGTTGATGAATTTTGCGGTCTATGGTTTAACTTAAAAGGGAACTAATCAGACGTACATCATACCTTAACTCTTTAAACTAACACAAACCTGTTCAGAGTTTATTAGCGTTACGTCATTGGCCACACAGCAGACTTAAAAAAATAGGCTACATGTGTACAGACCAGACTGCTGCAGTACTTTGGAAACGTAATGTTACACGGTACGAGTATTAACTATACGGTCCATTCAGAAGTGTCAGAATGCTACAGTGATGCTGGTGATGATATCATGCTTTTGTGTACATAAACACAACTTGGAATTGTGGATTCCTGACGATGACAAAGATATACTCAAACACCTTCTCTTTCTTCTACTTTCAGAGTCCACTCACAGCCATGGACCACTCAGCTATTAAGGACAACCGGGTCCGTATGAGTGCTGGAAATCCTTGGAAACGCTTTATTTGTATTGATACATTCAAGGTTTTTAAGTTATTGGATTTTGAATAAAGTGCTTGAAACTGCTTGAAATTGTAATTGCATTACTTTCATGGTATATAGCTTGGTCAGTGACACAATTAGAAACATTTTTTCATCCTAATTTGTCTCCCTTATATAGAAGTCTCTCACTAAACATAATTATGGTCATTTATAGCAAATAACATCTGATTTGATGTAAGTAAAATAATAAGTTTGTACACAAACACTTACTGAAATACATTGCTGCATGTTTTAAAATCACATTCAAGCTATTTCCAAACATTTTAAAAGTGCATTTTTAAGCTTCAGACTGAAGTCAAATTTGTCTTCATTTAATCAGAAGCATGAAAATATACCTTGAAAATGCTTGGAAAGTGCTTCAGTGTGCAGCATGATATAAACTGTGACACTGAAAAAATGCAAGTGCACACATCTCATAGTTTAACCATTTAATTGGAAATACAGCTCACTTCTGACCTCTGAGCTGGGTTAGGTCCTGTTTTAGTTAGTGGCCACATTATTTGAAATGTCTTTGTTTTGTTGGAATTAAAGTTTGTTTGGAGCCTGCATTCCTGTTGTCTTTCTCTGATGTTTTGGTACATGCAAGTTACAATGTTTGGTGAAACTAGAATTTGAGAAATAGGTCTGTAATTGTTACTCTTATTTACAGCAGTTTCAGAAAGTGTGGTCAAAAATATTTCACTATGCTTTAAATTTCTTACAATTAGACTACTTTCATTATTTGTTAAAAGTAAAACACTAACACTTCAGATTAAGTGTAATGAACATCTTGAGTAACAATATCTAGGAGAAGTGGAGCTGAGACTTAATCTAATTGAATCAATCTAAGTGAAATCCACCTCTGAGGTGGGATCCAAATGATCCTAAAATTTTGGTATCAAGCTGATCCAGATATCTGCCTTAACTTTTGAAATACCCAAATACAGCCTTTTATCTGGATTCAAGGGAGGACTGGATTACCAGAGCGGAATCCTGATCTTCAGGATCAGGATTATCTGGATCTGTGTTGAAATACCCAGTTTTCAGATCTAGATTTAATCTAATCCGACCAGGATAATCCTGTCAGATCACTTTTGAAATACTGGGCCCTGATGACCAAGAAGAGATGGACTGAAGAAAATGTGAAGCATCTCATTAATGTTGCCCTAACGTTCTTAGGATCGAAGTAGGCAACTAGCTCTCACCAATGCACCCTCCAAAGTAATCTTTTTTTCATGCTGTGTCTTCTTAACCTGCCTGCAGCTTCCTTTTGTAATGATGGAACCTCTGGGATGCTACATGCAGTCATGAGGCGAAGCTAGCCAAACTGTAGACTGATCGCTCACTAAACCACAGTGTTTTATTTTGTATTTAGAAGTGTTCAATACAGAAAATGTGGCCTGTGGGTATCTGGGGGTTTCAGAATTGTTTAAGGGATCCTTTGACAGAGCTGTGCTCCTAACAAATGTGACGCAACTACTGATTACCCGTCAGTACTTACTTCATTAAGTACATTTTCAACCAACCTACCCAACACTTCTGGATTCTATTGCCAAAGTAGTTTCAGTGTGTTAGTTTTAGTTCACCTCAGTATCTCCTGGGTCCAGTTGATACTTGGTACACATTGCAGATATTTTGCATCCTGTTCTGACAAAAAGACACTATCTAATGCCAAAAGAAAAAGACTTAATTTTCATGTTGAGAAACAACGTTTGCCCTGGTGCTGCAGCATGGTTGGTGCCCTCTATGTGCTGGGTAAGCTTCCGGTCTGTGACTGGATGAGTCGTGTACATTCAGTGACTCTCTGTCTATCTGATGTCTCTCTTTTGGGCGCCTAACAGAGGAGAAAAGACACATCCCTCCTTCAACTCCCCCCAACCATCCATGTACAGCGTGTGAGACTTCGCAGGCAAGCATAACTGATTGCACAGAACTCAAGCACACGAAACACACATTTAGGTCATACTGTACTGTAGTCAACTGCAAACTGAGGTTCTCTTCTGCACTGTGGGCTTGATGCCATTAGGCCTGGTTCAGGGGAAGTATGAGGACAGCAGACAGCAGTCTTCCCTCTAATAGTCTGATAAACAATCATTATAATTGGGTTTTGGTTTACAAGGAGTGACACTCAGATTGTTTCAGTTGGTCAGACACACGACAGAGGGAACAGGTAATTCAATGTTGTGTCGCTTCAGACTACACAACTTTATAGTTACCATTATCATTAATTATATTAATCGGTATGTGTGAATGAAGCACAAACTCTTTCTTTGTGTACATTTTGGTTGTTTAGAAGACAAGAATCTATTTGGTAAAGAAGTGTCTTTGTAAACAAGTAATTTGGAATTTAAACACCACTCTTCGTTGTCCACTGTGATGACTCTCAGCATCACCACATCACCATCTGCTGGTGGACATTTTCAAATCTTTATTCTTTCACTAGCCTGACCACCTTCAAATGATGACATGGTTAGGGGTTAACGGGGTTTTTTCTCTGCCTGACCCTCAATGCAGGTTCAGGAAAAGCAGCCACTAAGTCGATTAAGCAGAAGGGACTAGCTAGCTTGGATAACTGGTCAGCTTGATGTTTGGAGCAACTGAGCAACCAATCACAGGGTCAGGCAATCCTGCAGGCAACCAGTCATGAAGGTGGATCAGCAGAGTGCACAGGTCAAAGCAGAGGATTTCTGTGTATTCCACGTAGGAGGCATGAAATAAGGAGGTTTGACCACATTGTCTTGACTCATCATTTTTTTGCAGTATATTGACGACTGTCATTGGTCAACCATATTTGAGAAAGCCTGATCACAGTAAAGACCCAGTGATAAACCTTCTGTCTAATGATACTAAGCACTGACACAATATCATTATATGGCAATGTGACATGATAACATTATAGGGAGATTGCCATTTCCATTTGTGACTAGCAATGATTGAAATTAGAATTAGAGTTCTTAACCAGCAAATCAGTAAAGAAGCTTTGTCTTTGACACAAACAAGCATTTACTGTAGGCCTATTGTACTGAAGATATTAGATTCTGTTTGTTCTGGTGTCAGTGTGCCTGCAGCAACATTTTGCAATTCCATTTGGCCAATCTAGCAACCATACACATTGTCTAGAGCAAAGAAAACATGAGCTTGCAGATTAATCTTCCTCCCTGGCAATACCTACTTCCTTTCAGAGAGGTTTCCACCCAATCAAAACCGTTTATCTAATAGGGGGCAGGTTTGATACAATGACTGTACAGAGGACTGCAACCTTCTTGGACGTTTAGGTATTTTTATTTTTATTTTTATTTTTTAAAGATATTTTGGGGTTTCCAAAGACGGGGAATGACATGCAGCAAAGGGCCACAGGGTCAAACCAGGGCTGCTGCAACTGCAAGGACTGAGCCTTCATACATGGGGAACACGCTCTACCTACTGAGCTATCAGCGCCCCGTGTTGATGTATTTTTAAACAACCAAGATGGTGCTACTGACAAGGTACTGTTTCTGTTCAGTTTGCTATCATGTCACAATTAAATGGTATATTTCTCTAAAAGAAGAAAAAATAACTGCTTTTAAAGCTTTTGTTGATAAGATGTGTTCGCTGTACCTCCAGCAGGATTTAGTGAGTTTAATTTACCAGCTACGTTACATCACACATTTTGATACTCTGATTGGTTCTACAGTAGGTCTGTCCGGAGGCATTCGGGTCTGTGCTCTCTTGGAAATGAAAAATGAATTGAGAAGAAATAATGCCAGGATAGGAAGCATTCAAAGGTATGCACAAAAGACAGGCATAACAGGAATTAATATTATTAATCAGCCCAGTAGTGGACACAAATGAATACAAAGCATAAATTATACAATTCCATAGCCATAACTTTGTGTTTACTACTGCAACCTTAACAAAGTAGCAATTAACCTAAACCAGACCTTAACCATGAAGATGTCACATCATAAAACATATTTATTTCTTTGACAGTGTCTTGTAACAGTTTTGGGAAGCTCAGTCGATGTTGTTCTGTTGATAGGGGCATCAGATTTTGAAACACTAGTGTTGTTCTAAAGTGCATGTGCAAAACAGATTTTGTCATGTGATTTGGAGTTTGTTTTTTTGTTTTTTTTTCTGAGCAGTACCCCTGAAAAACCTCTGAATTGCTGCATAGGGATGATTCATTTTGTTCTAGCATGAAATAGTTGCAATGAAGGGTGTTCCTGGTGAAATCTGTGGATTATCCATGACAATGTGGAATCTATTTGGTGTGAGTGCAAACAAACAAACTTGCATTCACCTCCATTGCACTGAGATCTGACAGTATCACTGCGGTGATAACAGAAATAATCCCTCAGAACTTTAACAAGCCTGCATGAAAATGTATAAGCAGAAAAATTTGTTTTATAGTGAACATGCATTTGCGTTGTAGTAATGAGCTCCTTTTGTTTGTTTCATGTCTAAATGATGTTTTTTATTGAGGGTGTTCCATAAATAATTTATTGCATTCTGTTTGCTGTACTAATACCAATTATAGATCTATTGCCAGCATCATAAACTGTGACTGAAAGGAAATAACACCAACAGATGAATAAAATCTGTTTATTAGTGAACACAACAGACAGAAGGCAGCAATAAAAACAGCCATAAATAGTCCGAATGAAATCTATACTGTAAAGCTGCAGGTGTAAATCTGTCCTCTTCAGGCTGAGGCTACATATTATACAGTTTAAATAATGTGACTCTCATTTTCACTAAATGATCTAAGATGCACTTGGAAAGGAAAAG
Source organism: Sciaenops ocellatus (assembly GCA_033000465.1). Taxonomy (NCBI): domain Eukaryota; kingdom Metazoa; phylum Chordata; class Actinopteri; family Sciaenidae; genus Sciaenops; species Sciaenops ocellatus. The sequence continues at coordinate 4,299,767 of CP136885.1, forward strand.
AAATTGGACTAATAAAGAAACGGCAGACTGTCTCCTTTAACTGATTCATTACTGTTACAGCTATAATGGATGGTTGTTCTCCATACCCTAAAGGTGGCCGCCCACTGCATCACTGCAGTAATGCAATAATATAAATATTGCAGTAATGTTATGTCCGAACAGATCAGCTGCAGTGACCACTCAATGAACACTCACCCTCTGAAGGCTTCCCAGAGTCTCTCTGAAGGATTTCTGCATGGGTACACCTGCATTTCCTCTCTCCAATCCCCACTGGAAGTCTGTTTTTCTCCTTGCTGCTCATCTCTGTGGAGAGGCATTTAAGTGATTGGAACATCCTCGGTGATGGCGGACCTCGGGCGACTTATGGGTCACGGGTAGGAGGATGGCAGAGCGAAGATACAAGGGAGCATAATTAGCTAAAAGGAAAAGATGCATTGAATCTGAAAAGAGAAAAACAAGGACAGAACATTTATTTTAAGAAGTAATCTTAAAAATGGGTTAAAAAATATGTAGCTTCAGTTGAAATATGTAACTGGGCACTGTTCTTTTTTCCCCAAACATTACTCAAACAGAAAGTAGTGTTGGGGACTATATTCAGCAGCGGATTAATCTATATATTTTTTTTAGGCAGTAGGACCCTAGAAGGTTATACATAAATTGAGGGACAAAATGATGAAAAATACCAATAAAGAGCTGTTTTGTAACCATATTCAGCATAACTTTTATTCTGAAACAAACTCTCTTCATTGATTCACCTTGGGTTTGTAGAGGTCTTACTTTGTTTAAGAAAAACGTGTATGCTGAATGATTTAAAATGGGTATTTATTTATTCGAGCATCATACATAATCATCCCAATACACAGTACAGTCTGTCCCAGTGCATGTGACTGTGTTTTTCTTGTACTGCACGTGTGTGCATGTGTGTAATGTCCCATGGTCTCCATTAAACGGCCTGATGAGGAGCTTTGTAAAGCCACACTGTCAGTGCACAACAAGATGCATTTTTAAAGAGCCGCAGTGTGTTTAAATGTGTTACACAAAATGTTACTGTCACTTCCAATCCTGCCTCATCCCATCCCACAATCCCACCGCACCTCGCAGACAACTGTGCCAACCAGGCTCTTTAATTATGGAGGCAGGTTAGTGTTTTAATGGAGAGTGCATGCGTGCCTGTTTTGTGGAGGTGTCTACCTCCTATGTGTGTGCGTTTCAGTGTGTCTGTGTGAGCATGTGTGTTCATTTCAGCAACCTAGTGGTGATTTAGAAGAAAGGGAAATTATGACTTCCTGTAAGAGGTTACAAAAAGGCCAACAAGCAAAATAAAACCCTTTTAATGTCACCTCCAATAACTCAATAACCTTAGTTGTGGCTGTAGCATTAGCAATCGCTCTTCTAAATTCACAAACTAACACACATTAACGGATGGAATGTTAGGAAAAATTTAGGGCATATTTTCTATTGGTTATGATAACCAGCCAATTATCTAAATTACTAAAAAACCTAAAATAAGTGGACCTGAGATGTGCACAGACAGATCATTTTAGCTGCTGATTTTTGGCTAGCTTGGGGATTTGGGATTTGTTAAACACCTGTTTGATGGTCTGACTAATCATGCGTGTTGCCTCATTGGACATCCACATTCCAGATATTGGTAAGTATATATACCAATAGCTGAAATATAACTTAATGAGAAACTGAAAATCTTATGTTTCAAATCAAAATCAAATCAAATCAAATTTTATTTGTATAGCCCAAATTCACAAAACACATTTTGCCTCAGAGGGCTTTACAATCTGTACAGGGAGTGACACCCTCTGTCCTTAGACCCTCGGTTCGAGTGAGGAAAAACTTGCCCACAAAAACCCTTTTAACAGGGAAAAAAGGTGGAAGAAACCTCAGGAAGAGCCACAGAGGAGGGATCCCTCTCCCAGGACGGACAGACGTGCAATAGATGTCACATGTGCAGAACAAATCAACAGAGACATATTGTACAATTACAATGAATGATAAAATGATTGCAGTATACAGAGTACACAGAGATATGGTAACAATAATGACAGTAATAATATATGTAGTGGACGTCGTGCAGGACCACAGCAGCAGCCACGATCCATGAGAACCTGCCGGACGAGAGAGCACAGAAACTCCGGGGAAGAAGTTTAGTTAGTAACATGCATTAATGAGAGAGAGAGAGAGAGAGAGAGAGAGAGAGAGAGAGAGAGAGAGAGAGAGAGAGAGATTTGAGTAGAGTTTTCAGTAAAGGGAGATGTGACTACATCTTCAACCAGTACCGTGCCTGACTAGGCATAACCCTGAGAGAGAGAGACAGAGAGAGAAAGGAGGGAGAGGGAGTCCCCCGGCAGTCTAGTCCTATGGCAGCATAACTAAGGCATGACCTGAGCCAGCCCTAACTATAAGCTCTATCAAAAAGGAAAGTCTTAAGTCTACTCTTAAATGTGTTGACCGTGTCTGCCTCCCGAACCCAAAATGGTAGTTTGTTCCACAGAAGAGGAGCTTGGTAGCTGAAAGCTCTGGCTCCCAGTCTACTTTTGGAAACTATAGGAACCACAAGGAACCCAGCATTCTGAGAGCGCAGTGTTCTAGATGGGTAGTAAGGTACTATGAGCTCTTTTAGATATGATGGTGCCTGACCATGAAGAGCTTTGTATGTAAGGAGAAGAATTTTAAATTCTATTCTAGATTTAACAGGTAGCCAACGCAAAGAAGCCAAAATGGGAGAGATGTGATCTCTGATCTTGGTTCCTGTCAGAACACGTGCAGCAGCATTCTGAATTAGCTGCAAAGTCCTAAGAGACTTACTGGAGCAGCCTGATAACAAAGAGTTACAATAGTCAAGCCTAGAAGTAACACATGCATGGACTAGTTTTTCTGCATCCGCTTGAGATACGATGCGTCTGATTTTGCCGATGTTACGTAAGTGGAGGAAAGCAGTCCTCGAAATTTGTTTTATGTGGATATTAAAGGACAAATCCTGATCAAAAACAACTCCAAGATTCTTTACGGTGGAGCTGGAGGCCAGGGTGATCTCGTCTAAAGTAACTAAGTCTCTAGAAAGAGAGTTTCTGAGGTTCTTGGGTCCAATCACAAGAACTTCAGTTTTGTCTGAATTTAACATCATTGTAGTATCACAAAAATTGTAGGTCATCCAACTTTTATATCCTTAAGGCATGCTTGGAGTTTAGTTAACTGATTGGTTTCATCAGGCTTGATCAATAAATATAATTTATTTCAGTACACCATGACATCACTAATGAGTGTGGTTACAGGTGCATTAACAGTTTTCTGTCAAGCAGCTGAAACATATGTGCCACGGGGGGGCTAAACAAATTTAAATAGATAACCTGGGTTAAAATCCCAGGTTAAAAAATATAAAAAATATAAATATAAAAAAAATATTTAAAAAAAATAGGATAAATTAAGTTAAAAATGTCGCCGACAACGCCAGCGAGGTAAAAAAGAACCTAGGACTCTTCCACAGGTTCTTTAAAATCAGGGGTAAACAGAGCAGAGTTCGGGGTATGATTCAAAAAGTCTAAGATTTATTTAGTACAGATATTTTAAAAGAATAAAAGATGACCTGCCCTTAGTCCTGTCCCTCAAATATGGTGGTGATACTCCCCAGGCGGCTGCTCTGGAGCTCTCCCCCGTGTCCTGCCTTCACTGCCTGCCGTCAGCCGACCTTCGCCATCAGCCGACCTTCGCCGTCAGCCCCTTGCCTCAGTCCACTGCTATCAGTTCACTGCCGCCCTCACCTACCACCGTCCGCTATCTGCTTCCAGCCGTCCTCTGTTTTTTTAAAGCATCGAGGCGCTCCCACACACCTGATGCTTGTTAACTTGTTAAAGTCTGTGGGATGTTCAGGGACAACTGGAAAACACACCAATGCGTGCAAAAAACAACAACTCTAAAATCACTAAAATACACTCAGGAAAAAACACAAAGTTAAAAACATGCACCATTCCAAAAAAACTGACACTATCACACATACGTGAAATTCTGAACCAGAGAGAGCAGCGAAACACTGCTTTTCAGTTTTTCTTGTCTTGTGTGTGAGTTACTATTTCAGTTGATAATGACCGGACCACTTCCATTAGTTTCTATTGTGCTGCATTAAGGTTTTTTTTAATTTCTTGGATGGAGATGACTCTCTGCCTGCGTACCCACTCAGATCTACAGATTCTCACTGTGCTACTCATATAAACACATATAAGTGTTCGGCAAGTAAATGCGGTCCACGTGTGGTAACCATGGAAATGGCACGAATATGAACATCGACTAGCGTTCAGTGATGAGTTAAATGAAATAAGATTAAGTTGTGGTGATATCTCTGTTGGACAGTGCCCAAAAGTAGTCACTGCACATTGCATAGAAACTAGTTCCAGACAGGTCGACTTCAGTAGCGGGTAGGAGAGATTGTCCATCCGTCCTGTCTGTTCGCCTCTCATTGAAAGTGAATTACAAGGTGTGTCAAATACTCCCCATTTGAGTATTTGTGTGTGCGCAGCAAGCAGCCAAGAGGTAGTAAACAAAGAAAAGAAGTTGAGACAAAGTCAAATGTACCATCAAATCTGCCTGATGAAGAGAAGTGGGCCAATGGAATGAATAATGAATTAATTTAAAGGACAAATTTCATTTCAGTCATTTGTTACAACTTAGAGTTTTAGTTGGACAGATTTATGCTAGGCTAAATTAGCATTCCCATAATGTCAAGTGACTCGTCCCTCTGTAGAGAATCAGTGATTCTGACTGGCGATCCACCAAACAATCTGTGTTCCCTGACAGAGAAACATCTGGTGATGAGTTCGGCATGGAAAAGAGAATATAGGAAGCAATAACCTGAGAATATGGAGCCATACAGAAGAGCTTTAGAGGGATGTTCATTCTGTAATTATCACCATTGATCTCTGATTGTAAGATATCCCCTCTGTAGGATATTACTGCTGTATATTAAATCAGATCAGATGAGTGATAGCGAGCTGGTAGTAGTGAAATGTAGTGTTCATATACAAAAGTGTGCTGTGGATTTTTATCACACTGGCTGGTTTTTATTTAAAGATGATGTTGAAGAACGATGATGATGATTCAAAGACATTGTTCTCCTAATTTTACCTCTCAACAGCACACAAGAAGCAGAGGAAGTATCGGTTCCAGTATCTGGCTAGGTTTTTGACCACAGACATACAGAGAATCATTCAGATTCATACATATGGACTGAACCCTTGTGTCATGTCGCAGCCTTTTAGAGAGACCAAAGAAACCTCTTTGTGGGATAGCCTCGACTTGAGCTTGAACTTTTGATATTTTTCATCATGTTTGCATTTGCTGCCTCAAGGGGTTTACCCTCTAATTACATTTAGAAATAAATTTCATCAGACTGGCTGTCCATTCCAGATGTGCCATTTCTATTCACCCTATAAAAATAGTGAAATCTGTTTACTGCATGAGTGAACTAGCCAACACTTCCACTGGAAGTGGAATGGAATCTTAAGTTCTGAATTACTGCTAATAATATAAATAGCCAGCTCCCTAGCTGATAAAAGCTGGGCTTTTCCACTAATCCTATTCTCAAGTTTACCATTACAGTAATAAATAATAGGAACAGTAGAATAATAGTGTTGCTTTTTATATTTTCTGGTGTCATTTAATAAACTAGAGCCACCACCAGCAGGGCTTCACACCTTTAGTCCTGTCACTTAAAGCTGGGCTAATCAATACTTGTTAACAAGAGGATTATCACACTGTTCAGCTGATCCCTCCTCTACAGAGCTTTTTAGCCTCTTTTAGCCTCATTGTTGGCTTCATGGCCTTCAGACTCATCAGCCGCGTTTCCAGCAGCAGGTAGTACTTTTTAATACCAAAACCAGCAAAGGGCTCATTTTACATTTAACATCTTTCAGTTCATGACTTTTCCCAGAATGGGTTTATTAATCATCCAGTAAATGATGACAAAAAGAAAGGAAAATGTGTGATCATTTATACTGAGAACTACCAAGAGGATGTGGAAACAAGAACCAGAGCAGAAGAAGAACAAATACCCCAATGAGGAAAAGTGAGGAACAATCAGATGGAGAGAGAACGTGTGTGTGTGTGTGTGTGTGTGTGTGTGGTCTTTATTTCCAGCATGGTAACGAAAACAACACGTTATTATGCAAAGTTAATTTTGAACTTGAACTTATTGTTCTTCTTCTACAATAAATAAATAATATAAATGTGTTAGTCACGTTGTTGTCCTTTTATTGTAGCTATGATTATGACCATGAATTTTAAAACTTATTTGACATGTTCAGTTTCTTGTAACTGAAACTGTAAAATTAATAAACCCATAAACTGACCTGTAAATTGTTGTTTTGTCAGGTTTTACTTAAATAAGGGTAAGAGTAAGAGTTTTGCTTCACAAAATTCCATTCTTACAATTGGTGGCTCTGTTGCAGCAGGGCAAAAAATGACCCTCTCAGCGGTAAGTGTTAATGAAAAAATCTGTGATAAACCCGCTGGACACTGTCTGGGTGCTGCTTGGTGCTGAGCAGGTAAAGTCAATTGCTAGCTGGTTAGTACAAATTTGTAATGGAGTAAATGCATATTAGCGCTTTTACCAAAACATATGGTCAGTTTACATTATTTCCACATAAAAAATAAAAAAAATAAAAACCTGGTGTTGATTAGGAACCAATCAGATTTGAACATATGATGAAACAATCCTGCATGTTTCATGAACACACAGCAGGTACGGCTCAGGCTCCGCACCTTTTGGCTTGATGCAGTCTGCGCTAATGTTAGCCAACATTAAATCAATGAGCGATGGATTGTAATGGCTCCAATCTATTAACCACGGAAGGCAAAAAGGGAAAAAAAAGTCCCCAGCTCGCTTCTTGCACTCTCCTTCACTCAATTTAGAAACGCTGTGTGCAACTCTCCCCCCAAAACACAACATGGGATGCTCTGAGCTTGATTAATCAAGTATTAAATAGGAATTATTTAAGCTAATGGTCTATTAGTAGCAACTTGACACACTGCTTACTCTCCCTCTCTCGCTTTGTTCTTCTCTGTGATGGACAGGGGAGGAGGCAGCACAATCCAATTATAAGAAAGGGATAACAAGGGAACTCTGTCCAGGGAAGAGGCAGTAAAGTTTACTTTCCTTAAAAAAACATCAATAACACATTATTGGGTTTAAATCAATGCAAAGAAAAAAGAATGACATAGAACCCAGACACCTAAACTGACAGATCAGATAACTTAAACACATCATTTTCTCCAATTTGAATTGTTACTAACGGGGTGGATGTTGTTTTGAGCTTAGAATAACATTAACTCTAAAAACTACAACTATGATAACTAAAGAAAAATAAATGATACACCTCAGAGTGAGGATAAGCTGGTAAGTATAAAATAATGTGAACCAAACAGCTGTTAGGTTGCTTGTCAGTTACACAACTGTTCTGATTGACTTGAGGTGCGTGGGTGCATGGATGACCAGGAGAAAAAAATATGGGAAACAAAGATGAATGATTATGATTTACTGGATGCAGGAAAAACTAAATATGATGCTGATGGTATTGAGTTGACCTTTATTTCAGTAAAATTCGACCTGGATCATTTTTTACTATTTTCTAGCATGATTAATGGTACAGATTGTGGAGTGGAGGGCTTCTGAAAGGGGTGGCACACAAGAAGAAGTTTGAGAAATACTTCTTTGATGTGTCAAATGATGACAGTTTTTATAATCACTGTTAAATGAAAGAGATATATTACTAATAGTGTTACTCAGCCTCTTAAAGCAGCAGTTGAGTAATGAGTTACAATTTATAATAAAAACAGGTTGTTATATTAATGTTGTGTTAATGTCAAGTTGACAAACATTCATAATGTTTATGACAGATGTCATGTCAGTCTGTTAACTCGTAGCCATCAAAGTAACAATTCATTATGTTTATTAATTATTAGTAATGTTATAATTTGTTATTGTACAATGTCTTTAACACATGAAACTAAATAGTTCATTTAAGTTTGATAATTAGGCCTGGCATGCATCAAAGTCAGCCTTTCATTAATAATGATATATCTGAATGAACGACACAAGAACCATAAACAATCATTAAGATTCATGGTCATTACAGTGTCATGTCAATCTGCATGTCCCTTTAAATAAAGTGTTAACAAAAGATGCTATCAAGTTGAATTATGGGAAGTGAGGGAGTCTAAAATTCTTGATATCTTGGCCTCTGCAGTTGATTTGAAGACTTGGTTCTTGGGAGTTCTCCAACTTCATAGAAATGCTAAATGTCTGGAGTGCTGCTCTAAAGAGAATTATGTTTTGGAGCATGATGGACTGCTGTATCAGTCTGTAACAGTCAGCTGATGTGTTGTGACATCTCCAGCCAGGACTCACCAATTTTGGATTTTGTGTCTCCATTAACTTGCTAAGTGAGCCTCAACAAACAATAACCAAAAAAAAGAGAAAAAAATGCAGTGGTCCACCCAAAAACATGCATCGTGGCCTTGTTGGGTAATTCTAGATTCATTTAGGAAATAATTGTCACCATGACAACTTTCCAGAGTTGTAAAAATAGATGGTTTTATAACCTGTGCAGTGTTTTTGCCTTTAAGTCTTTAGTCTAATTTTCATACTGAACTTGGATTTCTTTTTTTTTTATTTAAAGCAGTATATTTTCAGACTGACTCTACAGACAGGCACATTTACAGTCAGAGATACATTTCAGTGGCAGATAAAACTAAACAGTTTCATTACAAACAGCAGCATACATACACAAAACAGTGAAACCGTTCTGCAGTAAACAGAAGCAATTAAAGCAAAGTGAATTAACATTCTGTTGTTGACGGAGTGAGTGTGAAGAACAGATCATGGCACTTCTTTGTCAGATTTACTCATAACACAACATGTGCTTTTAATGTACCCTGTAATGTGATGGGCCTAGTCATCAATCATTTTATACCAGCACCCTGAAACCATACCTCTCTCTCTCTCACTCACACACACACACACACACACACACACACACACACACCACCACCACCACCACCACCACCACCACACAGCTTCCAGTGAAAAGCTGAGGCAAACGGCACATCAAGGGATGTAATCTGAGGTAAACACTTTCATTTGATTTGTGGAATAGATTTTGCCACCTTTTTAGGCTGACAGAAATATTTATGAGGCGCCGCATCGATTATAGCAAACGGTATCAAAGGGATGCAGTCATCTTGAAGTTCTGTAAAGGTGTTAAAGGAAAACAGAGTTCAGCTCCTGTGTTTCTATTTTCTGTGAAGGAAGCACATCTCAACATGCATCCCAGCTTCAAGCCTGAGGAAAGAGATACTGACATGACAAAAACACACTGCCCTTCACTAAATAGATAGATAGATAGATAGATAGATAGATAGATAGATAGATAGATAGATAGATAGATAGATAGATAGATAGATACAAATATGACTTCATTATTAACATTATTATCAATAAATTGATGTGTTTTTTTTTTTATGTCTGGTTGTGAATGACGACACGTTGATTTTTTTGTCACTGCCGCAAGGAATTGTGGGACGGCATTACCTCCTTTCCTTTCGTAAAGGATGGTCCGGTGTATCCTATGCTAAAGGGCATAATAAAGGAAGCATTGAAGCTCCTTTCCTTAACAGTTAGAGAATTCGAACAGCTCTTATCATGGCGGCTACGATAATACTTCCAGGTCATTTCATTCAGGAACCTTCCTAAGCAAATTTGACTATTCGACCGCACCCCAGCTCTTCCTCCTGGACTCTGCCAGATCATTCAGTCTTCCAGGTGGTAACAAACACAGTTCTGTGTTCTTTTGTGACTTGTCTTCTCTGTGATTAACTGTGTTCTCCCTTGCTTCAGGAAACCCTCCTCTGCCATCCTTCCGCCATGTCCAGGTTTGTCTTCACGCCGGCATACTGGAATTCCTGTAACCACCAGAACTGCACCAAAACCTGGACACCCCCTTCATCTGGATCACCTACTCAGCTGCACATTCTCCATTAGTTAACACAATAATTTGTTTAAACTGATTCAGTCTCTTGGTTCATGTTTGCATCTTGAGTCCAAGATGGAAGCTCAAGCGTTTTGTGATTTGTGATACTTATTATTATAATTATTATTATTATTATTATTATTATTATTATTATTATTATTATTATTATTATTACTATTATTGGTCATAGAGTAAAAACATATACATGAAAACAGAATACTAAGAACTATTCCACAGATTAATTCATAAAGTGAAAGCAGAATGACAGAGAGCACATGAAAATACAATATTTTTTTCATTTTACAGTGTTTATTTCCTGTTTCCTGGGGATTCGTCTTTTCTGTGCAGTGATATATTTAGTACAAACCCTCCAGAAAATTGTGTAACTGGCATCCATTCAATCTTGTTTCATGAAACATGGTAATAAGCTGAAGCCACCAGAATAAGTCTCCTGCCGAAACTCTCATTGTGAAATACCTGTTTATTCAGTGCCGCTGCTTGTTTACATTATGATGATCAGGAACTGGATGTTATCACTTACCTCCTTTTCATTTAGCACTACATCGCCAAGCTCATCTTCCTCCTAACCATCGTCACGCTGCTTCACTCCGAGCTCAGTCATTTCATCTGTTCGGGCCCACGGGGGCAAGATGCTAAGCACGGATAAACAAAAAGATGCAAAAAGTTTCTTTGTGGAATACCAATATAAAAGCAAATGCAGGCCTGCTCTTCTGCATGGCCAGCTGCCCAGAAACAGGGTCAAATTACAGGTGATTGTTGAGATAGAATTCTAAAACCAGATAAGTGGGAATTCCTGATGGAATCTGACAAGGCTTGGTTGGTAAGAAAACGCTGCATATTTGGGAAAACAGAAAGTCTGCTGAACGCAGCAACAATTTAGTCCAACAGGGTAGAAGAGATGAAGAAAAACAAGGCCAGCTGCTGCCTGCCTCACTCTCAGCACATAAATGAAAAATATATTCAATCCTATATAGATGTAATTACAGCACACTGGCATTTGCTGTCATGGAAATGCATGCATAGACAAGCAGTCTTTACCTGCCTTTCACATAAAATGCTCAAAGGTGCATATTTTGTGCCGAGTGTGGGATGAGGAATATTATGCAAAGGGCTGAATGTATGTACATCTACAAGGAGATAAAAAATATATTCATTTTCTATGCCCATTAGATAGATATCTGCCATGCTTTTCAACCACGACAGCAATGTGACACTATTGACAGCAATGCCCTGTCGGTCAGTCTGTTGGTCCACTGATTGCCTTGAAATTTGATGAAGACATTTATGTTTCCCAGACAATGTGTTCTAAGCCTTTGGTGATACCCGACTTTTTCATCAGCAAGTTGACTTTTCAGCACTGTCTGATGGTTACCATGCAATTTAGTGAAGACATTCATGGTTCTAGTGAACTTTGGTAATTCTGTGATGTCAAATCAAATTTTATTTCTAGCCCAAAATCACAACTCACAGATTTCCTCAGGGGGCTTTTCGATCTGTACTCATACAGCACCCTATGCCCCCTCGATTCACGTAAGGGAAAACTCCCCAGTGCCAACATTTACATGCTTGCCGTTGGTCACATCATGAGTAGACGTGATGTGTTTTAATTTTTATGCAGATGATATGCAATTATATCTTCCTGTCAACCATCATGATACTAGAATTGTGGTTGGCCTAAAGCAGGGGTGTCAAACTCATTTTCACCGAGGGCCACACCACCATAATGGTTGCCCCTTGATGGCCCACATTAACAGTATGAATGTAACAAAATGCAATGTAATTTAAAAATAAATTAAACTACACCTTATTATATTGTTAAATAACTGTTTCTGTATTTATTATGCATTCAATTTACAAATATTACATATGCATTTGCATAGATGTAAAAATAAATGTTCAGTTTGAAACCCACATTACTTGAATCAGTGTTCAAACTATTGAAGCAAATAAAGAAAAATATGTGACCTTCAATCTGATTGGAGAACCGAGGACCCTCTGCCAATCAGATTTAAGCTCACAATGTCATATATCTCCGTGATCGGGTTATTATTGGAGTTAATGGACGGCTGGAGCCTCTGCTCTAAGCGTGTCTTACCACCGTGGACGGGTTTACATTGGAGTCAATTGAGAACCCAAAGCGGCGCCTCAGATACCGACAAATCGTCGGTGGTCGAGGATTATGGGTAGTGTAGGCCTTTCCTCTATCCAAAACTTTCAAATAAAACTTTATTTCTCAGAATCGAAGGAGAAAAAAATCATACTGAGGGCCACAACATGAACCTATCTTATTTTTGAATTATCAGTGACACTTTGACGTGTTTGTGTTGAGAAATGTTGATGATATCATTAAAATAAATTCTTAAAATATTGAAAAAAATACTTACGGGCAGAGGGTCCTCGGTTCTCCAATCAGATTTAAGCTCACAGCGTCATGTATCGCCGTGATCGGGTTATTATTGGAGTGAATGGATGGCTGTAGTATCTGCTCTAAGAGTCTCTTACCGCCGTGGACGGGTTTACATTGGAGTAAATTGAGAACCCAGAGCGTTTCATACAGACGTGGAAGGGTACCTTTTGCGTCAGTATCAAACGCCTAGGGGCGTGACAAATCGTCAGTATTTTATGAGTTGGCAATGAATGTATGTTAAGACAATCATGCACCTATCACGTTCTCGCGGGCCAGATAAAATGACGTAGCGGGCCACATTTGGCCCGCGGGCCTTGAGTTTGACACATGTGCTCTAAAGGATGGTTTAGAGGAAATTAAATGTTGGATGTCTTTGTCTAAACCTGCAATATTACATTATTTTTAGTATGACAAATTGTAAACACGTCAATTACATGCCTACATTATCATTTTATAAATAACAAAGTGAACATATTAGCAAAAAGTTGCCTATTTACACTTCCAGTATCCAGCAGAAACACAACTCTGTTGTAGCAGCTAGGCAGTCATAGAGGGTACCAACATTACTCTACTTAGAAATATAGCTGCATGTTGTCAGCATAGCATTAGTGGGAGATGAAAGTGAAATGGTTCCACAAATGCTCCACTATGCTCATCACCTAGATGTAACTGGTGTTTGGTCTTGAGCAGGTATTGTACAGTTATCGGAGATTTTATATGTCTGCCTGCTAAAGGAGGTTCATAAGAATCTTGAGCCTGAACCAAACAGTAAAGCTGAGGGCTAATTCTGTCAGTAAATAAAAGGTTGGAGGATCAGACTTCTTAAAATCCATCTGTTGTTATGATTAGGCTGTCTGCTTATAGTTCCCAGTGTTTTCTCCTCCCCCTGTGTTTCCACCTATCTTCTCTCTCTCTCTCTCTCTCTCTCTCTCTCTCTCTCTCTCTCTCTCTCTCTGTTGTGTGTTGTGTTGCTAGGTGTCCTCTCACCTGCCTGATCACCTCACCACCTGTTCCTCATCATCCAATCAGCCCCTGCAGTATAAAAGACCAGCTCAACCTCCCAGGCTCCAACAGATCGTTTACTCACCCCGTTCCTGTTTTTGGACTTCTGACACCACCAGCCCTGCACCCACTCTTGGATTCCCTTTCTACTAAAGCTCAGACTGCCACTACACATTCACCTGTGTTTCCAGTAAACTCTTCTAAACATCTTTGGCTGTTTTTTGCACTTCTGGTCCACTAAACATTCAGCTTGACATCATCCTCTGAGGACTATGAATCCCTGTACCAAATTAGGCAATCCATTCAATAGTTACTGAGATATTTCAACAAAAAACAAAAAGGTCGACGTCATAATGAAAAAGTCAGATCAGCCTGTACTGGATGGCATCAATCAATCGATCAATCAGTCCAATGGTTATAAAAGTATTGTGTAGTGTGATATTTTAGTCTGAACAAAAGGGCTGACAGACCAACATTGCCATCAAAATGGATAAAAGTAGAGATGCTATGGCTCTCCAAGCTGACCAGAAGTACACTATGCTGAAAATGAGGGTGTTGCTTTGTGATGCTCTTCTGTTGGTATTGTCCAAGCAGGGTTACACACGATCTGATAAGATACTCTTCAGGGCATCTCCCCTGACAAAGCTTCCTAAAAGGAATTCTCCAAACTGCTTCATTCATCTTGTTGAATGAAGCAACATGACAGAACAACATGGTGCCACTGAAATCAGTGTTTGAGTCTCCAAGGCCAAGAGGATGTAGAGAAGTGTGAAAGAAATGGAGCACTTTTAATTTAATTTGTTATAGTTTCTCTTTTAGACTGATTTGTATGAAGAACTTTAAGTCAGAGAAAAAGAGGACGACAGAATGAGAGAGATGAATAGAGACCAAATCTCCTTCCTTTTTAAAGAGCTGTGAATTTCCTCAGAAGGAACATTCTTTTCTCATTTTGCTAATGCAGTTACATAACACATCAGTATATCAGCAGTGTAGAGCACTGGCACAATTAGCCCTCCTGTGAAATCAGTCACAATGCCGCTAATGCCTCACACATTCATCCGACTTTCAGACTGATATTTCTAATTAGAAATAACTGACAAATCAACTCAAAGCCCTCCTCAGATGCTCACGTAGTTTTCCTTTAACACATTATGGACTACAAGGTGATTCTAGGAGATGATTTTTTTGGACTTGAAGCTCTGCCTGTGCCTGTTTTGCAGAGATAGTGGTGAAGTCCAGAAACCCATCTGACTGCTATCTCTGCCCAACACACACACACACACACACACACACACACACACACACACACACACACACACACACACACACACAATGATGGGCTGTTGGAGGCAGCATTTACACATGGAGGGCAGGCTGCCCTGGACACACAGTGAGACTGGGTGGGTCACAGGGAATAAAAATGAACAAGGGCCAAGGAAAAACTGAAAACTGAGAGAAATGGTGGAGGGAAGCAGGAAGGCAGAGTGATGGTGTGTGATATGTGATAAGAGGAGTCATGCTGTCAAGGCTTTTGAATTGACCTGTGTGAGGGCAGAGGAAGGTCTGGAGTAAAGGTTTTAGAATGGAGAAAGCCAAAGGATTGAGGTTGAGAATGGGCCTCCCGAGTAAGGAAACAGCAAAGGATGAGGATGGTTTGTGCTGAACGGAGAATTTAGTGATTAAGTCTGTCTTCTGGATTGATTGAAGAAGCTGTGGTTGACAGCATTCAATCATTGTAAACAAATGACTTGGTGCACACAAAATATCAAAGCTCAGTATTGTAAAGCTGAGACACACATGCTGTTCATCTTCAATGTCTATCTCTTCGATGAATTGCATTCTGGTCTATTGACTGTTATTGACTACAGTTGAGTGATTGGCATATTAAAGCACCTGAAAGTGTATTTGTGACTTTTCAACAGTCAAAGCCCCAAATGAATGTTCTGATTGTAGTTTGGTCAAATTTGATTGACAGTGGCATCTTTCAATGAACATGCCAACAGTCTTCAGATTCTGGTTTTCAGTGTGTCAACAGTTCAAAACCAAATTTCATTTGCATGTGACTAAAAACTAAGAACTATACTACTTCTCAAAAAAAATGGCAGCATCAGTTGTTCCAACAAGTGTCATAAAATTATTTCATATTTTTTTTTTATTCCTGTAAAATCAGGCAGATAGGGAAGGACTTGTTGTGGATAGTGTTGGGTGTGTGTTATACCTCCTCTACTGCTATTCATTGCAGGTAGTATGATCTAGTGTCAGCGTCTATCTTCCAGCGAACACAGACGGACCCAAGACTGAACACAACCAACGGTGGGCAGTCTGGCAAGGAATACAGGAGCCTGCCGAAGTGGTTTTCTTGCTCACTTTGGCTCCTGGCATCCTGGGGCTGATCAGTTTGGTTAGCTGCATGGCTGACCGAGCTCAGGTCAGAAAATACCATTGGCGAAGATAGTAGATACAGGGGAAACATTGCCACTGACACTGCTTTGCATGCCATTACGATGGTCGAGTCAGTTATGTGACACAGGTCTAGAATTTGTGAAAGCGGGATATTTAATAACTCTTTAAATGGTTGCTTTATTTGAACCATCTACTTCAATCTCTCGACTATAAACCAACCGGTATCTCTTTTGTGGAGCAGTTTTGTACAAGATTGAAGGTGAATTTATTTATCATTCTACAACACAGGTTTGTACAACGGAATGCAAGCTGTAGTCCATTCATGCTACACGCAAGACATAAAACTTTTATTTATGGTGGAGTGCAGAGGATGAATTGAGGAGTCTCTCAGCCAAAGGAAAGAAGCTGCTTTGTACTGTAGTCTGGTGGTACAGCAGCAGATACTTCTGTATCGCTTCCAGTCAGCAGCAGGGTGAACAGGCTGTGGCTGGGTTGGGGGTCGTCTTTTAGGCTCCTTTGGGCTCTGTACTGGCACCTCACCTCACTGATATCATTGATGCTTGGTGGATGATGTTCTAGGCAGTTTTAATCACCTGCTGCAGAGCCCTCCTGTCCCATGCCAATCTGTACTGTTTCCAGTCAGGATGCTTTCTTAACAAGGACCTGGCACAGGAAGTTACTCTTGTTAAGTTTACTTAAGAACTGCTGTTCTGAGCTGCCCTTACCAGGGTGGAGATGTGTGATGTCCCTGACAGGTTCTGTGTGATGCTGATTCCCAGGACCCGAACACTGTTCACCCGCTCGACCATAGCTCCACTAATGCAGATAGGGGTGTGTGTCTTTGCATGCACAACAGTCTCTGATTTCCCATTCATGAGCTAGCCTTATTTCATTCATCTTATCTGGTGACTGAACATTAGGCTGGGTAGTGGAATAGCCTATGGTCTAAGCAGGGTTATATATGCTCTTATCCCAGCTGTCTTTCGCTGGACTTAATCCAATCCCTTCGCAAAAAAAAAATTAAAACAAAGGGTCGCAAAGTTTGAGGGAGCTGCTGGCCTCCATATCTTTACATAGCGCCCTTGGATGGTGTGACAAGTTGATAGCTTCCTCATGTTGGAGCTATATATTTCCACCACTGTCACTGTACTGTACCTGCCTGGGTCTCTGTGTGCAGTCCATCCACGCATCAGCGTGGATGTTAAACTGGACTGACTGGGCTAGTGTCCATGGAGCGTATGCCAGGATCCAGCTGTTTATATACAAAAACGCAGTATAAACAAGTAGCCTAGAGGAAGATCAAATAGTCTTTTCAACTCAACACTGAGTTTAAAATTACCTGGCCACTTAAATGTCTTATTCTTCATGGTGAGGTGTATAAAGAAAGGACTGAGAGGCAGATCACCAAGAAAAAACTTAATTCTGGAAATCAGATGCCCTTCTGGTTAGTTTGCTTATGTCAAATAGCCATTAGCATTTGACAATTAACCGTGTGTTAATGTTCAACTCAATGGGTTAAAGGTTCACTGTGTCTGATTTACAGCACATGGCATGAACGGAAACTGTTTTCATTCATGTATAATCACCTGAAAATAAGAATCATTGTTTTTTGTACCTTAGAATGAGACTTTGATATCTACAGACACCACAGGTCCTCTTCCACAGAGTCCACCATGTTGAACTGCCATGTTTCTACTGTAGCCCAGAACAGACAAACCAAAAACAGAACCTTTCACATTTTAGAAAGTAAGAAGCTGATGAAGGAAATAGGAATTCAGGTCCTTTTAAAGGAGCCTGTGATTTTCCATGACGGACTTGTCAGGACAATTTCACATTAAGCAGCTGTTGATGATTTGATGATTTTGACCACTAAAACATTTTTGTTTTAGTCACTATCCCTCTCCATGAGGTCACATCCTTTTCCTTTTGACTGACGGGACGAGAGGAATACACCAGCAAACAAAAGATCCAGGGATGCAAGGTACAGCTGCATGTATACAGTACAACCCCCCCACACACAGCGCAGTGATTTATTTGAGTCCACTATGTGCAAAATCAATCAGATAACGGGTGAAGAAATTCCATCGCACTCTAAGCTATGAAGTGTTGATGTGAATTTAAAATACTGTGAGGCAATGAGGCCATGCCGAGGATCTCTGTCCTCCGGGGCTAAGCCTTGGCTCGCTTCAAGAGCTATCATGTTGTGCCCGATGAAGGAGAAATAATGCCTTTACTTCCACTTCCTGTCCTGGCAGTGTCACGCAGCACAGTCTGTCTCCGCTTCCCAATCCTGCAGCCCTTCCCAGTCCCCTGCCGGAGAGCGGTCAGGGGGGCTAAAAGCCTCTTCACATGAGGAGATAATACCCCCACTAATTGGCTATCGCGTTGGGAACGGGGCTCGCCGCTCCCCTTTTTCCCTCCTGTTGACTGTTCCTCGGCCAGCTTCCGCGGATTATTATAGATGACAGATGCCGCCATTTTATGGGAGACGGCAGGATTATCTTGTTGTGGCAGGCGGAGCATGGAGAGGCTGTCGGAAAATGGTTTGAAACAGAGCAGAGCAAACAAAGAAAGAGGTCTGAGCCAACAATCATGGAAGCTTATACATGCTGTACAAATACACAGAATGGCGATAAAGCATTTCTTCGCCATAACAAAGCAATAAAAGACACCACTGATTTAAACCCCAGAATGATAAAGAGAGCCTCAAGTGGTCATTAGAGGATCCAAGCCTCGAGGAAAAAAACACTTGACACTGAGAATATGCTCTAATTCGTCATCTGGGCAAGTTTTACACACATCTCACCAACAGATGTGTCACTTTAGCTATGTGACCGAGATTTAGTGTTTTGGTTTAGTCATGATACTGCGACTAAACATAAATAGCATTTAACATGCCCACATTAAACATGCAGACTTGCTTTTGGGTGCTGTCAAATTCTGTTGTGTGTTATTGCCACTGACAGTACAAGGCATGGACAGTGTATGCGTGACATCACCCACAGGTTTCTGAAGAGCCATTCTGAAGCCTGAAAGCCAGCGTTGCCTGCTGCCATGTTGGCTGTACTGCCTCTTCCGCCTCCCGACTAATCAGAGATGTGGATCATCTCATCAGCGGGCTAAATGAAGCCCACGTGCCCAAACAAGCCATCTGTAACGGCACCTACCTGTCAAAGTGGCCATGCTTTTAATTCTGCATAACTTTAAGCTTTAATATAATTTGAACAGGTGAGTTCAATATAAATTCACCCTCAGTACAGCTGTCATGAATGGAGAACTTAGCTATAGAGACCAAAACTGTTTTTTGTACCAGGCTGTAAACATGTTTATTTGAATGCTGTGAAGTTGGACATTTGAACATGGGGACTTATGGAGGTTGAGAAGTTTTTGGCACTTCCACATTGGAAGTAGCCACATGGTCATACCAAGAACAATGATGAAGGTAGTGAAAGTAAACAGAGTGTAAAATCTGATGGAAAATAGAACAGAAAAATACAACAAGGCATCATAAAACAAAGCACTCAGCTGATTTAGCATTCCTATAACATAGCAGCTCTGTGACATCGTGGCTGCTCTCAACAGGAGCATTTCAGAAGCATTTTTCACACCAGACCTTGTTAACTTGTTCAGATTTAGTCACTTCTCCTTGGTTTATGTGTTTACAATGGGTAAGTAGGCTACATAGTTAGATTGTTTGCAACTATGTCACAGGGAGTCTACACAAGGTGTTTTACTCTGAAAATTGACCAGATTCTGTCTGCTGTTTCTGTATCTGACTTTTGGCCAACACAATCAGTTCTGTGCTGCTCAACATGGATGCGGCATCCATCAAAAATCAAAACAGCCATGTATTCTCCATGGAGTAGAGAGGAGAGCTTGTACAGTTCTCAAACACGCTGTGTTTTGTTACACGCATTCTTTGCATTTAACCTGCTACCTATGTGGCCTCGTTAGGTGAAGATAAAAATTGTTAAATTAAAACTAGCATTAAATTTGATTAAAACGCAGGCAACCTACCTAGACTACCTAGGTTTAAAGAAAAAGAGCACAGGACCCTGAAAAAGGCTGCACAGATTCTTGCAATCAGCAGAGTTAAATATTTAAAACTGATCATTTAAACAAAAAAACTGCCTTAAGTGATGTTCGTCAATCATACAGCCCTTCTCATCCACCTCCTCTTGGGGACCAGGGTATTCTGGAACTTGGCACCAGGGGGTGGTCACTCCGTTTATTCAGAAAGATATAAGTATTCTAGTAAAAAAGAAACATCTCATGGTCTAGAAGATTAATTCAAATTATTAGACAGGGTAGTTAGCTGCAAGAGGGGTGTATCGCAACCATACACTTCTGCTAATCTGCGTCGCTACCCCTCAACTCCGGCTAGTGGCGAAACACCTCCACTACCAAACAGACGTCGGCTGTGCTTCCGAAAGCTCCCTTCCCATTGGTGGCTGTCTCCTGAGGGCACTCCCAAGCTGGTCATGCTTTCCCCTGCATTTTGCCATCGTGCTCTACTCTCTCTGTGCTCTGCTTTTTAAATCCTGGTGGTGCTCCTGCTCACCTGACGCTCATAAATTACATCCTATGCAACTGTGATTACAACTATTGTGAGTTGCAATCTCCCCCCCCCCCCCCCCCCACCCACACACACACACACACACACACACACACACACACACACACACACACACACACACACACACACACACACACACACACACACATACACTTCATTCTCTGCCTGACTGATCCATTTCAGTCCTGACTAGCTGCTGTTAGTGCCCACAAAAGGTCAAAGACTGACCTTTACCTCTACTCTCAGGTACCACAAATCTCCACTGAACAGCTCGCTGCATGACTGCGTGTGTGTGTGTGCGTGTGTGTGTGTGTGCGTGTGTGTGTGTGTGCGTGTGTGTGTGTGTGCGTGTGTGTGTGTGTGTGTGTGTGTGTGTGTGTGTGTGTGATCCAGCACTATCACAGAACGAAGCTGGCAGGCTCATTATCATGGGCCTACTCTAAAACAGATAAAGTAGGGATCTATCGGATTGAAATGATGGGACCTGAGTGGGCTTCTAATGGCCATGGCGTTTGCCAGGCTGCCCCTGTAAGTGGATTTCTACTGCGATCTGCTGTTTGTTTATTGGAGTGCCTGTTGTTCTGGATGCACTCCATAGAGGATACAAATTGCATTATTCACGGCAGGCAGGCTGGTAATGGCAAGGATGAATGATGGCCCCTATTTCTCTCCTGACAGAGAAGGTCGAGAGAGGAGCTCTATACAATTACACACGAGTTTGTGTTCGATCAGCGGATAGCTACGGGTGAAGTGCTCACCACACGCTGGAGGCCTGAAGGAATGGAGTTTAGGGAAAGGAGGGCTCTGGGTTTCGCTCTCTCATCAGGACTTCATGGTATGAAGTGCAGCGTTACTAAATGAATTGCCTATGCCAAATTATATTCTGAACTCAGGTCTCTGGGGATACTTGCTATTTTTTTTTTTTAGTCTGATCATCGATTTTTATTGTTAAGTCAATTTAGTATCAATAACAAAAAGCCAACATAGCAAATTGATGCAAAGCTAATGATCTACAGCATTTATCTATTTGAACTTTTTCATTCTTTTCATTTTTCTTCATTACAAAGTACAACGTAGACAGTGACAAAGCAAAAATGCTGATCTGGAGCTGACCCATATGCAGATTACCAATGCAATAGGTTAATAACTGCCTGTTATCAGATAACATCCAGTCAGAGTCATCCACTTTTGATGTGATGGATGTTGTGTCCTGACCATACCTATAAACAGAAAGATAAAAATCGCATTCTCTTTTTATTGAATCAAAATAACAGCTTCAAAGCCATTTGATGGTACACTGACCTCTTTCATTGCTGTTCTTGTACTGTGTAACTTGGTTTGAGCAGGTACGATCTTCTGCAAGAAGAGACAGGAAATGGAATGGAGAAACCATCAGATTAAAACCTCCTGTGCAAACCCTTGATCATAAAAGGAAACTATTTAACTATGTAGGCTACTTGCTCGTGATAGAAGCACATGAACCAAGGAAATATGACAGAAATCTAGTGAGCAAAACACTTCTGAAAGGTTCCTGGTAGGATATGAAGCCATGTGGACCAAAACAGCGTTGCAGCCGCACCGTCAAAGAGCAGTGTATGGTGGAGTTTAGGGCTAAGAAATGGGGAGGCCCTGAAAACAAATTACAAGGTTAATGTAATGTAAATGGATTTGTGCTCAGATGTTGACTGGATAACATGCTGAAGAATGTTCCTGTTTCTGTCAGAGAAAGGCTAGGGCATCCCAGAGAGACCCTGGACAGCCGCAAGTGTGAGGGTTACACTTGTTCCGGAGTGGGAGGGTGTCAGGGCCAAACTGGAATTGTACCCTCAGGAGGACACTTCTCCCAGGCCCTTGGATTCCTGTAGACCTTCCATTGCTGATAATTACAGCTACTACAGCGCAGCTACTGAGCAGGTGCATCCTGCTGTCAGCAACTATTTTATATTTCTAATCAGGATAAACCAGGCTGTGCATATTGCTATTTGAAGCATATAAACTTGAATATTAGTTGCATTCACCTGAGGGCTCACATTCTAAACTGTTACTTAACCCAGTACCTGTTTTTCATGAATGAGGGGGGAATTATGACAAATTCAGTTTTCTATACATTAACACCACCAATCAAAGGAAAACAATGCTAGAAGAAAAAAATAATTCTATTTATGTGTGTGTGTGTGTGTGTGTGTGTGTGTATGTATATATATATATATATATATTCACAGGAATGTCACCACTCATATTAAAATGCCCCATATTCCCTCGAAGCGGCTCTTAAACTGAAGATCAGATGATAAATGGGCAAAACCAGATCAGCGGCGCTTCCAAGCACACAATCCTGCAGTTTTAATGTCCTACATCTATTAGTGTCTATTAAAGCAGTTTTCAAACTTTCTTGGCCCAAGGAACGTACTTATGAGAAAAATCAGTCAGGCATTTTGTGGGAGCCATATGTCAATAAAACTTTGTGATTGTACTAAAATTCTACAAGACACCTGGCCTTGAGTCACGGGACATAAACGACAGACTATGAAAACCGCTGGTCGATTTAAAATGTTTGTCCAGCAGAGGCAAGTCCTTCAGGACGTGAAAGGAGTTCCACATCGCCTTCACAGGACTATTGATATTATCATCCCTGTCAGCTATTGGTATGTTCCTATATGGAAGTTCATGAATGTCAATATTACTGAGAGAGCACTGAATAATTTGATTGAGGAATCAATCTACAAGTCAACTTTAAGTCACAAGAGGCACATGTGGGCTCACGATGTGGGCTTTAAGATGAATGACAAATGGTGTTACGTTTGAGTCAGCATGGGATTTATTTTTCTTGCTGTCCCTTAAAGTCGCATGCACTCAGCTTTTGTAATTTGTATCATTACTTACTCCAATGTGTATATGTAAGAGAAGAGAGAAATTGTCCTAATCGTCCTACATTTGTCCTAATAAGTGTAATAAGAGTCTGACTAACAGCAATACAGTGTTTTTCATTTGTCTACAGAAATATGTGAAAAGTTTTTTACAATAAGTGAATGAATAAGTGAATAAGTGAAAAAAAAAGGTTTGTCATTAGATTATTCTACTATCCTCAGGAATCACATGCATGTTGAATAATTCTGCAACTGGAAATTGAGGGTACCACGGGGATGCCATCTCATGTGGCTAATGCTGCCTTATTAATCATTATTTGCCGGTTCACATCCTGTTACTCACATGGAGTTGTATTTATTTATTTTGCTCTGTTCACTTACTTTTGTCAGCTCATGTTGGTGCATAAAGATACTACTGATACTAATCTATAATCTAATCTATCTATCTCACTTCTTGCATATGTGGGTCTTTAGCACATTAAACAAACCATCGATAAGAAATTGATGAAATTGGTAAGTGGTTATTGTTCTGTCATTATTTATAGCAGTATAACAGAAAAGACTGAAATGCCATGTAGAATGGACCAGGGCATCCTCATCCGAGTACCAGCGCGTGTACACTACATTTACTGACAAGGCGTGAAGCTCACTCACATGCTTCACTGACGCATCAGCCAAAGAAAAACATTCGCTGAAGGCCCGACTACTCCAGAGCCTCAAAGGGGGTAAGACAAAGGTTTCCAGCACCAGAGGCAGCTCCCATGAGGGAATCTTAACAGCATCTGGGGTTTTAACCGTTGGGCTCCTTTAAGAAATGGGGTCACCAGATTGTAAGACCACAAAGAAGTGTTAACCACTCTAATATGCCTGGCTGAAATCACAGCCACATAGACCCTGAAGGTAAAGCAGAAGCCAAGAGCTTCCATTCAAGCAAAGACTGAAAACACACAGGAATTCTCAGGTACCTCTTTGTGGACCCTAAACCATTTAAAAAATTACTCTGTCTCCAACTGTTGACATACAGTGCCTTGGTGGAGGATGGAGGAGTCCGTAATAGTTCGTAGCTTGAGGGCGAGCCAAAGGTTGGCACCTGAGGGGTAAGCCAGTCATTTAACCTCAGCCAACCGGGCTACCTTCAGTCCCTGTGGCATAAAACTGCAATTCATGAAATGAGTCAAAATTTACAGCTGCTTGGAAATAATTATCATGGAGGACAAACTAGTAATGGCTGTTGCTGAATTTCCTGAGCTATATGATTTTACTGTCCATGGTTATGACGATGTCAACATGAAACTTAACACAAACACATTAGTGCAATACTTGAAAGTTTAGCTAAGTCCTTATCATTCATTTAAACTGTACTAATAGTTAATTAGTAGTATACAGTTCATGGTTTGTGTCAAGCTAACATTAGCTCACTTTCAGTGTTCCCCTATCTAGCACTGACATTAAAACAAATGCAGCTTATCATGAACAAATCCTCAGGCGCTACTACAGGACTCTCTGTTGCAGACTGCAGTTGGTGGTCATTTTTGTGACGCTAGGTCCAACGATTGTTGGCAGATTGTGAAACCATCCTAAAATAGGTCCCTCAATCAGAGTCAGAGCAAGTCCATTCATACGGGTGTGTCCTTTTAACTATGTTTGCTAGAAATTGGTCGCATGCACATTCTCACGCGCTCATGTGCCAGAAAAGCAGGCGTAATTACAACTTGCTGGATGCTCACTCGACAGTTTTATAATCAGTACAATTCCATACATGCAGTCTGGAGCCTGTGAGCAGCGCTCATTCAGCACTCCATGTTTGCTTACAGCTGCTGTCGTTTTAATTTTCACTGCTTCAACATTTTAACTGTTGCGTCGTGTTTCCTGCAGAAGTTATCAGTTTTTGATTGAAGATGTTGAAATCAGGCTTCGTGTTTTCATGTGGGAAACCCGGCCATTTCATATGTGAAGATAAGTCCTCAAATTTGAACCCCTTTCATAAGTGGACCTGACCTGACAAGTCATCACATCTCCCAACATAATGCTGTGTGAACCTGCGTGTCCCTGAACCCGACAACCCCACGTCCCCAGCGTCCTCTCAAACCAGAAGTCACGTCAGAATGTGAAAGTCCTTAGCTGTGTCAGCCCCACTGTTGGAGGTTGGATGTAGCAGGCAGGGGAACATTATCCTTTTACAGAAATGTATTGATTTATGGAGTTCATAATCTACAGTGGCACAGAGGGGGGAAGATGTGGCTCATTCCAGCTTTCTGAGACTTACACTTTAATGAAGTCATTTATCTCTGATCTAAGGCTCTCCTATCATGCCATCCATCCATCCACACACACACACACAGGAGCAGCACCCTCTTGTCCTTTGAGTACATAGCAGGATGAGTCAGAACAACTGCAATACTAAGAGCATAGATGACTCCATGCTTTTTGATATCTGCAATTAACATTAACCTCGTCCAAGTAATTTTTATGTGTAATTAGATGATACGACTCACTCTGTCACTGATTTGCACCAACATTTTGTCACAGCAGACTCCCAACATGATGTACAGATAGGATATATTTTTAACTTCCAGATAGATAGATAGATAGATAGATAGATAGATAGATAGATAGATAGATAGATAGCAAAATGTATGATTTGACATGACATTTATTATGCAACTTATCTATTATCATTTGCCACTACAGGTGGGGAGATTTTGCTATGAAGTGAAACGTTCTTGTTCCAGTGGGCCTATGCGAGCATACAACGTGGATAGGACACAGCGATTTATTTATCTAGGTTACCTCATCTTTTTACCATTTTCTTCATTACACACTTTGTGCTCTATCTGGTGCCCCAGGTACTCCCAGTCCAAGAAGCTTTTGTGCGATAAAGAAAAGAATGAATTTGGTAAATCTCACTCACATATCTTGTAAACCTCTGGCACCCACCGTATCCTGCATATCATGAATAATGCATGCTATTCTGAGCTCCCCATCTTGTTCGCATATGACCTATAGCCAAAATGATTATGCAGATTTACAGAAATAAATAAATAATCAAATGTTATAAATGGTCACCCGGGGCATGGAAGACTACTGTGCATTTATCAGTCTGTGGGGGACAGAATGAAGGCAGTGTTTCCTCCTGTTATTTCGATCTTTTTTTTCTTTAGTAGAAGTGATTGGCCTGAATTAACACGCTAATGTGGTAGCTGTTGTTTGCACAGCCATTTAAAATGTAATTATTTTCAGCCTGGCGGACTGGCGATGGCAGCTGAGGCCCGTAGCTCATGGATTAACTTGCCTCAATAAAGCTTCAGATGCAGTCCTGCAGTTCCAGTCTGTGTCTGAGAGCCCAAAACACACACGCATTCTCTGTATATGCACAGCTTAGCTTCTTAGAGTGCACTCGCACCTACAGTTGGTTTTGTTTATTTTGAACCATACATAATTGCATTCTTGTTAGGTTCAAATTGCCCAAATACAAGCACACCAGGCTTGTAAACAAAAGTCCCATGACAAAAAATAGGGCAACAATTGGACAGAGTTTTGTGCACTTGTTATATATATATATATATATATATATATATATATATATATACACACACACACTGTACCTTAAATAGTTTTCTATACAACAAATGATGGTGGAAAGGTTTATAAGCAACCTCTTTCAAATACAGACAAATTTGTTGTGGTTGTCATATCACATATCAAACTCGTCTCCAGCCAGCTGGCAGGTGGAAAGAAAATAAAATGAGGCAACTAGAAGGCCATTTGGAAAGCGCAATCAGTCAATAGTTCAGTTTTCCATAATATGTAAATCTGTAAATGCAACTAAATATATCTCTGGATTACAATTGTAATCAATTACAATCGATCTCACAGTGTTAACAAAAGTGAAAGATAATTTTGGTACCTGCCCGTGATCTGGATCTGCTCCTTAATTTAGTGAGTTCTTCTTTGGCCCATGCTGCAGCCTTTCAAGTTTCATTGAAATTGGACCAGCAATTTTTCCGTAATCCTAACGAACAAACAACACCATAAAACATAACCATATTTATGTGGGGGCATAAATAATCATAAATATGGGGGGGGTCACCTCCTTGCAGAGTTTAGCAGGGCGACAGCTGAGGGGAAAAAGCTGTTCCTGAACCTGCTGGTTCTGGAACGGAGGGACCTGTAGCGCCTCCTGGAAGGGAGATGGGTAAACAGTCTGTGGCCTGGATGAGAGCTGTCCCTGGCAATGCTGCACGCCCTCCGCAGACATCGCTTGTTCTGAGCAGCCTCATTGGTGGGGAGTGGTGACCCGGTGATGCCCTGGGCAGTTTCACCAGCGCCTTCCGGTCCGCGATGGAGCAGTTGCCGTAGGTGCTTGACCTCCTCCCCCGAGTCTGTCTCATCGTTGTTGGTGATGAGTCCAGTCACCGTTGTGTCGTCTGCGAACTTGATGGTGTTTGAGCCATGTACAGGTTTGCAGTGGTGGGTGAAGAGGGAGTAGAGGAGAGGGCTCAGCACACAGCTCTGTGGGACAACAGTGTTCAGGATGAGTGTGGAGGAGGTGTAGTTGTCTAACCTAACAGACTGGGGTCTGTTGGTCAGAAAGTCCAGAATCTAATTACAGAGGGAGGAGTTGATGCCGAGGTTGCACAGTTTGGTGATGAGACTGAAGGGGATGATGGTGTTGAATGATGAACTGAGGTCGATGAACACCTCATATAGGTGTTGTTGTTGTCCAGGTGGGAGAGGGCGGAGTGAAGCGCTGTGGAGATGGCGTCTTCAGTGCTCCTGTTCTGGCGGTAGGCGAACTGGAAAGGGTCCAGTGTGGGTGGTAGGCTGGTTTTGAGGTGAGCCAGGATCAGCCTCTCGAAGCACTTCATGATGGTGGGGGTGAGTGCAACACGGCGGAAGTCGTTGAGGCTCGTAGCAGTTGAGTGTTTCGGCACCGACACGATGGATGTGGTCTTGTAACACGTGGGGACGAGTGCTTGGGCCAGGGATAGGTTAAAGATGTCAGTAAGGACCTCGGTCAGCTGTCCAGCGAGGGCCCTGAGCACGCGTCCGGGGATGCCATCAGGGCCAGCAGCCTTACGTGCGTTGGTCCTGCTCAGTGCAGTTCACACGTCGGTGGGGGAGAGTGTGAGGGGTTGGTGGTCAGCAGGGAGCACAGCCTTGATGGCTGCCTCCTGGTTATCCCTGTCAAAACGTTGTTGAGCTTGTCTAACAAGGAGACGTCGTCGGTTTGTGGGGTGGTGTTGGTGGGTTTGTAATCCGTGATGGCCTGGATGCCTTGCCACATGCGCTGGGGGTTGGAGTTGTTGAAGTTCAGGTTAGCCCTGGATGCACTGTAGATCAGAACAGATCTAAAAGCAGCATCGCGTGCCTTCAGCAGGAGGTGGACCTCTCGGTTCATCCATGGCTTCTGATTAGGGAATGTTGAGATCTGTTTGAGGGTGGTGACACTGTCTATGTTGGTGTTTGTCCGTGTGTGAGTCCAGGGTGGCCTGAGCGGTAAACACACTGTCTGTGTCTGTGTTCTGGAACCGCTGCTGAAGTGTAGAGTCTACTCCCTCTGGCCACACTTTAACAAAACAGGGAACTAGCCCAGCTAAGTAAACATAAGTCACATTGTCTGTCACTTCTAAAGAGGTCCTTACTAGGTCAGGTATACCTCTGTGAATAAACAACCATAATTTTGCTCAGAAAGGATGATGTTTTTTATAACTCCAAAACAATGGTGATAGAGGTTGCTGGATCACAAAAGACAAATGTCTCTTGTTACTGAAAGTATGGCAAAAATGAGGCTACTTTGTATCTGAATAGACCGATGTTATACTAAAATCTGTACCACAAATCTGAGAGGGATGTTAATTATAGGCATTTCAATGTCTAACATTGCACTTTCAACAGCAAATATCTTAATGAGATAAAATGAATTGAGTTTTTTTTGGCAAAAACAAAATCGACAGTACCAGAGCAGGAGATTGTATTACAAGGTTGAAATATGATGAAACATGATGAAAAAGCACTTTTTTCTTTTCCTTTGCCAAGTCTGTCACAAAAGGTGACCTCAGGTTGTAATATCACTTCTGCTCCTTCATGGTGAAAGCCCGAATTCAATTCAGACTCCTGAGACATGCTCCCTTCTAAAAAGCCTTTGACCCTGCTTTAGAAGACAGCCTGTAGTGGCTGATACTGACGGACCTCTGGACTCTTTGAGTAACCAACTCAGTGGGACACCTCTTACTCCTTGGCAAATGGTCCAAGAATTGGTCTGCTGGACGATTTAAGAGGGCATGTTTTTAGCTCTCATTTGCAGTCAGTGTAGCGATGCCACGTGTGTGTGTGTGTGTGTGTGTGTGTGTGTGTGTGTGTGTGAGAGAGAGAGAAAGAGAGAGAGAGTCCATCACGGATGAAGGAATATCTAATTCTATCTCTCTGAGATAAGAAGCTGCTGGATCTTCAGTCTGTAGATGAGCTCAAGAAAGGAAATGTATACTTCTAAGCAGCAGAAAGTAATATCCTGTCCAAAGGTGCACTCGACCAAGAGATGAGATTTAAAATCACTTTCTTCCCTCTCCCCAACAGATATCAGTGTTCTCTTTATTACCATCTTTTCAAAGTCTTTCTTGTCCTGAGTCCCTTTTTCAGTTGCTTCCAGTGGCTGTGTGTGTGTGACTCCACACACTCCATATTCTTTCAAATTAAGCTCCTTTTTATACAGTGGTCCTGGGGATTAAAACACATTTTAGGAAACGCAACAACATGTCACAAAACACATAATTTTAGATGACGGAATGGGTGTGACAATACTTTATGTTTGTGGCTGGACAGAACCCAAGAGTTTATTCAATGGATGTGTTAATGTGGTTTGGTGCTAGATTGGATCAGGACACTCTAAACTCACTCAGTGCAACCTCGGTCAAGTGTGTGGTCGGTCGATGGTTGCTCTGTGTGCTCGCATGAGGATACTGTGATTCAGTGGAGAGAGAAGGCTGTATTTACAAGAGAAAAAGGTCAAGACCGCCTGCTGACTTGTGTAATTACTGCATGGATGCAGTGTCAGATTTGGAGAGGTGGGTGAATGGCCTTTACATTTGTTTGTCCTTTACAACTTCCCTGTTCATTAATTAGAAACAAAAATACAATAGCTGAGTGAATTTTTCCTGACATACGCACATATTATTGTTAAGTCAGAACAATTATAGATTAGATTAGACAGTCATATTTCTGCCAGTGCTGGTGCTGCTGTGGAGTCCTCCACCACCCACACCTCGTCCTCTTGTGCTAAGCTTTTGATATAGTTGACTTTACCAAGATCTAATCTTCATGTATATTTTTGTTATGCAAGAGGTTAATTTTCCCTGCAAAACTGCAATTACTCTTTTATGCCGGTTCTCAAAGGCGATGTGCAGCGAGGGTGTCTCCTGCCAAACGCAACCATACAACCAGTTCCAAGAATTGCTCAAATCTTTGTGTTTCTTACTGAAATACACATTTTTGAAATCATCATATTTGGCGTCTAGGCTCTGACCTCATCACTCTCCACAAAGAAGTGCCAAGTTCAGCAGAGCAGGGAGTGGTGATAATTGCTACCCTCCTAGGAGAGACTCAGACTCGGAGCCAACAAGTAGGGATATATGAACAGCAGCAGCAGTAGCGCTTGCTGCGGCTCAAGCATCATTATTAATATGATTCACCAGTAAGGAGGTTGCAGGTCAGAAGTCTTCTTAACAATAACTGGAAGAAATGATCGACAAAGCCTGAAAAGTGAGAGTAATGTTGTAATAACCAGAATTTTACATGAAGTAGCGCATCCTTTAAAGGCCACCCTGAAAAAACGCTTTTTAATAATGAGTTACATACTGTTTTTATTTGAATCAGCTAGTTTGACATCTCTTACCCATCCGATCTGGGGGCAGAAGAAGCCTCCTGACACACTTTGACTACATGCAGGACACCTCCAGTGGAGCTGCTCAGTGGCCAGCAGTACACGACTACAGTTGTAGTAGGCAGCTCCCAGTGGCCAACAACAGTAGCTGTGATCTCCTGGCACCCCTCCTCCTCTTCCTCCTCCTCCTCCTCCTCCCCCTCCTCCTCCTTTAGTAGCTGTGAAGCCCAGCAACAGAGGTTAATGGTATTTTCCCCACAGTCCACACCAAGAGCTTGAGCAGTGTTAGTAATTACACATGGTGCTTATACACACTGACACGGACCCCGGAAACACACGTTTACACACACAAAGATGCACAGCACTAAAGTAAACTACATGCATTAACACTCTTTCTTTTTAACACAGTCTCACACTGGCACATCTGTTTTTCTTTCTCCCACCACATTCTCACACACACACACACACACACAAGCCAGTTGAAAAGGTAGCCAAAGACTCCCACACACACACTCACTCACACTAACACACTGCTGGATGCCGTGATCACTCCGAGTGTGTATTGATTTGCTGTCGCTCATGGTGGAGATGCGATGTGTAAATTGGCTGCTTGTCACTGTTATGAGGCATTAGCCTGCTGGTCAGGAGGGAATCTGCTCTGCCAGATAATAACACAGCAGACAAACACACAGCAACCTGGCCACACACACACACACATGGAACGTCCTATTGCATGCTGTCAACTGATGAAGTTTTCATTTCATAATAACATCTCTTCAAAATTGTGATGAACTATTAATAATGTTTAACACATTCAGCCTAATGCTTGGAACGAACTTACGTACTTACTTACTTATACTTACCTAATTTGTGAAGAAGTTAGTGCAGACAGAACATGACAGTTGTTGGAGACGACGTGGAAAGGAGGGTAAGTTAATTAATAACATCTCTACAACTCCCTTGTAAATGTATGTTTTGTATTCCATGTCCAGTTTCTGGCTTTCCGTCCCAATGAGCAGATTGTGCGTGTGTATCAAATGTTGGAAAATGTTTTTGTACTTGATTTTTTTTCATGTTCTCAGATGTTCCTGTTGAGATGTAAAAGAGAAGAATGAATAGAAGCATCTTCAACCACTCAATTACACTGATTAGCAGTCAATGCATTGCAGTTGTGTCAGTTCTCCTACATTAATGAGGATCCAGTTTGTTTGTTTTTTTGTCTGTTTGTGCTGCTGGGCGTGGCTCCTGGTTCCTGTCCACTGGCACCTGCAATCTCCTCATCATCTCCAACCAAAATACCAACCAAATATAATATAATAATATTATAATAAATTTCATTGCTGAAAAAAATCTATTTTAAAAAAAGAATGAATATACTACTCAGATAGCCTAAAGTTCATTACTTCTGGTTGTATGAGTACTGTTTAAGGAAGCCAGTTCATCATAATTTGTCCATCATCTTTTGTTCCTGTTGAAGGCACTATCTATGTCTTTCACAACAAAAGTGCAGGCTTGACATTGTGCAGTGCAAGGCCATTATTTCCAATGGAGAGAGCATTTGTGCACTCATGCTGATGTGGCATGCTGATTGAACTTTAAACCCAAATACACTGACCTCCCAAATACATGTCGAATTGGATTTAAAGATCAACAGGAGTGGTCAGCCACTCCTAAACAAGCTGAAAAAAAGCAGAGACCACTTGCTTCCCAGTAACTATAGACCTATATCAAAAACATATTTTTATTTTGAAGGTCCGTGGAAAAAAATAGTTTGTAAGAAACTTTTACAGGTTCTGGACAGCAACAAAATACCAATCTGGTTTTCTTGTGAGGCACAAGGCTGAAACCACCCACCTCAAGGTGTCCAATCATGGCCCTGTTGGTGCTTGATATGATTGATCCACTTGATTCTCCTTAGGGTACTTTCACACCAGGATAGTCCAGGGGACCTGGTTCAATTGGGTAGGGACCAAACAGCCTGGACAATGTCATGCAGTTACAACAGCTGCTCATTTGGGGGCAGTATTGCCTGAAATGAGCACGGACCAGGCAGAAAAATAGCATTAGGAAGAATAAAACCAGGCTCATCGATTGGCCAGGAGGGAAAACGGAAATCCATCCCCTTCAGCTGGCTTGTTCACAACAAAAACAAACAATGGTGCAGCACCAAATTTATCCAGTCTTGGGGTTTTTGTTTTTACTTTGGTATTCAAACCTTAATGCTTTCTCACAAGAAGCTGCCCAGTATGAGCAGCAGGTGAGGCAGCAAGCTATCCAACATGTTGGTCTGTACCTGAGACAAATGCAGCAGTACCGAAAAAGACGGCTTTGGTTCACTTCCTCTCTTTGGTTCGCTTGATAGTCCGTTTGCTTTCCCACTGTGAGCGAACCACACCAGGGTTCACTTGCAGGCCAACGGAAACCCACGTTTTCAGGAGGACCAGAGTTTGCTTGTTTGGTCAGCACCAGAGTTAAGATAAGCTTTCATACCTGCCCAAACGAAGCGGAATATCTGAGGAAACAAACTCTGGTCTGTTTAAAGCAGACCAAACAGCGCTGGTGTGAAAGCGCCCTCAGTAGGCAGTTGGTATAACAGGGACTGCCTTTGACTGGTTTGCATCCTATTTGTCTGACTGGACTTTGAGTTCAATCCTTGGTCCTATCCTTGTATTACTGTACATGTTTCCCTCCTTAACTAGGTATCACTAATATGCAGACAATACCTAACTGTACCTTTTCTTTAATTCTAATAACCTCAGCCAAATCTCTATCCTGCAAGACTGACTGACGACTATCACAGATTGGATGTCAGACGACTTCCTTCAACTTAACTTTAACAAAACAGAAGTCCTCATTATAGGCCTCCAAGAGTATTTCCCCAAAAAATACAGCAGTGTATTGATCCCATAGCAGCAAATGTAAAGAAAACCACAAGAAAAACAAGGATTCTCTTTGAGCAACATATGAACTTTGAATGGCACGTAGGAAAGTAGTCCAGTCTTTCCAGTTTTGACTTAGTTGGTTTTCCTGTTTATTGTTTTTATATTGTTTTTTCCTGTTTTGCATTGTACGGCACCTTGTAGCTGGTTGTGAAAGACACTTTATTAATAAAGTTTACTTACTTATGACGGAAATATTTTTACTGTAGAGAAGAAAGGTGGAAAATCTTGCTAGTCATAAATACCAAGCATTGCAGATATATCGGTTATCAAATTAATTTGCTGTTCCTCATTCTGGAGGATGATGTCACTTCTTTGTGTACGCAAAAACATTGACAGCTGGTTGGCTATACTTGTATAGCAAGTTCACTTCCAAGTAAATACTGTTGGCTGATCAGAGAACCATTCAGACAATCACACATAATATATTTGACCAAATTATGGAGTTTTGAGCAAAAAATACTGAAGTAATTTGGCCACAGTATGAATTCATTATTCATACTGTGGCCAAATTACTTCAGTATTTTTTGTACACAGTACACAGTACTGTTAAAGTAGTGGCTATCAGATACATTCAAGGATACATTAGACTATGTTAAATTAATTTGTTGTACTATTTTATTTAGTACTACTTTCTCCGAATACTTATTACCAGGTTCAGTTCTGTCTGAAAATATCAACCTCTAAAAACTGAAAGTGTTGTCATGTCTTTTGTGCTTTGATAGTTGACAGAAATGATCCGTTTACATGCACATTATCAGGCATTTAGTCACACCACTTAACTCCAAAAAATGATCCTTAGATATTAGATCAAACAAAACCAGTGTTCAGCTGTAACCACGTTTCTTCACCCTTTCCTACTTTCAGCCTCTGCAGACTTGATGTGACAGCTCCAAATTCTCCAACAACTGAGTCATCTCCTAATCGCCCTTTATTGTCGTCTGTTCTGGCCTTTTTCTCTCCCTGCTGCTCATTTTAGAGGCTGATCGGTGGGAGATAATGAGGGCTAATGGTCTGCCTGAATGACAGTGAAGTGAATGTGGGAACATACAACATAGTCTGTCTGTTACCTCTCCACAGAGGCATCATTTTATAGAACACTGTAATTTATGATAAGAGATTACAGAAAAACATTATTTTAGCTATTTAGTTACGACTTCATCTGATGCCAGAAAAGAGTCACATTCCAGCAAGTTCAGAGATTCATCAATTTGATTGAACTATACCACAGACACTATGCACTGTGTCAGTCTTGTCAGATGGAAGTGACAGGACAAAGGCTTGCCTGTCTTATAAAAAATGACACCTGTAAAATGGACATATTCACTTCCAGTCTATGTTCTAACAAAAGAAGCTTGGGTTTTAGAGTTGAAGATAATGGTTGGTAAGGGCATCAAAGAAGAAGTGAAATAAAAAGAAAACTGTGAGAGTTAGAAGATAGTGATAAGTGATCACTGCAGTGTCCATTAGAGAATACTGTATTTTCCTCTTTCAGACAAAAGCAATCTATAGAGCCCATCACACCGGGAGGCAGAAGTTGCATCTGACAGCGTTAACAATTAATGTGTGAAGATAGTGCAGCTCTCCATCAGCCTCCTGTAAATAGCTGGCATGTGGAGAGCTCCTCGGCAGATGTGATACAAGAATTCATTAGCGGCCCCTGTTTCTCATACTTGTCCCCAGAAAGCTATTATGTGCCAAGCTGAGCTTGAGGAGGTTCCAAAAAAAATTAAATCCAGTCACTATCTCACAACATGCATCCCTGCTTCAAAATACATTATGGATCATTTTTGCTAAGAAGAGCAATGCTGTATCGCTACTCCGTTTAACAGTTTCACTAACAAGCTGTCATTTGCTGCAGGTCATGACATTCAGCAACAAAAAGTGCCCAAATGTTTTCAGAGGTGTGACATTTCATGTTGTTTCTCTGTTTATCTCTACTCTTGACCATGAAAAGCAGAGTCCTTGTATACAGAGCCGCAGCCTAGTTTGTTAATAGCCCTGACCTGTCTGTGGGGCATTTGCTGTATCGTCCAGTACCTATAGCTGTTGAGAATGAGTCCAATCAAAGAAGGGTCACCATATTTGCATACGTCAAAACCAGGACCCCTGAGTATACAACAAATTCATGTATGCGCATGTGCCTACAACATAGGCGTTTTCATCAGGATGGGGGGCAGTTATTTCAGTGCATAGCACACCTACCCCTACCTTTCAACACCATAGATGCCATGATCACAGCATTTTCATTGCCTGGTACTTTATGATTATTAAGTCTCCTGGAGCTCTCTCTCTCCCAGTAGCACTCACCTCCATCATCATGAAGTGCTTCGAGCGGTTAGTCAAAACTTTCATCATGTCCTCCCTCGCCGTCTCACTGGACCCACTGCAATTTGCATACAGATCAAATCAACGGAGGATGCCGTCACCCTAGCCCTCCATACTTCCTCACCCCAACTGGATAAGAACTCAAGTTAACTTAAAGGAGTTATTTCTTGACTTTTGTTGATCAGTGTGTATGACAAAATAATTTCAATTTAAGAAGACAAGGACCACTTCATTCCATACTGTTGAAGACCACGAGATGTGGTTGAAAGCTCTGAAAAATCAATCTCAAGTATCCTGCTCCTGTTTTGAGATAAATCAGCAATTTATATCAATGCTACAAATGAGACTTCCAATGACATCCAATGGAACAAACATGTTTATAACACATTTTCAAAATGGAACACAAACAATTCCAACCCAACCACTTTGGATACAATTGTAAGTTGATTTCAGACACATTTAGTTAGGTCCTGAGTTTGATGGTTGCAGTGAAAGGTTCTGTGTGAAGAATAAATTATTGAAGGAAATTAAACTGGATATTATGCCTAAGTTAAGGCTAAAGTAGCCATACCACCTGAATGGTGCACACAAACACACAGACAAACACATTCTGAAGGAAACTGCAGTTGCTTGCCAATACAGCAGGGTGCCATCTGCTCAATTGCAAGACTGTCCATCACCTAGAAACAGCCAATCAAGCAGCTCGACTGTGACGAGGTGACACCCTGGAGCCTGCTGTAGCAGATGGAGGAGAACAGCCCTAAATAAACGGCACTGAAATGCACTCAGACACTCATCTACAGCTACATACTGTACATTAAATATGACGACACACCACAGATCCACCATATGGGCTGTCAACTGGACTGAGCAGTGTAGGTGTGGATATACAGTACAGTAAGATAAGTTACATGTGTGCTGTATGATAAATAAGACACACATGTCCATGTGCACATCAGTCAAACCACAGATCTGATTTCAGTAATTGCAAGCTACTTCAGAATGTCACTGATGGCAAACCTAAACTGAATTAGTGCTCATGAGACATTTGGACTCGATTCCACAAAGCAGGAGACATTAGAATTGTTGTCAGATGGTCGACCAATCATTCAATCTGTCCATTTCTTTGTCGTTTTACCCAGCAATTTGGCCTAGAACAAGAACTCTTGAAATCTGATGGTCATATTATCATCATAGAGACAGAAAACAACCACAAACAGACACAAGTCTTGCTCTTATGTAGGAGAGATGGGGTGGGCAGGGGCTTTTACATGTCTACATGTCCAGAGGCCTGCTGTTTCAGAATCTGTCCATGGATGACCACTTTCAATTCTGGACACAGTTTTCCTCAGACAAAATATATAACTGAATAAACTATACTGTGGCTAATTGGTATTTTCAGATTAGATATACAGATTGAGACAACTGTTAAGTAATATGAAGACTGTCGTTCTTGGGAAACATGAAAGAATTTGTAGTTTAGAAAAATAAATCATAGACCATATGGGAGGAAGAGTAAACCCATACAACATTTAAAGGAGATAAGGGATTTCCAGAAACACGTCTCAATTCAGCTATTGAGCAAGTTTTCAAAAAGAATGAGGACATCTGCTCAACAGAAAGGAGAAACCCATCCGACCACATTCTGTAAATGCTAAGATAAATGTATTGAAGACATAAAATCCATAGTTTTACAAGGTGTTATGATGAGGCTCTTGCCTCTTTCCTTTCCAGTTTTTTCTGCCTTTTTTTCCTCCCTTGTGTGTTGTGTGTATGTCTTGTCTGTCGAGTGTCCTGCTGGGCGTTTCCCCATCTTGCCTGCCTAATCACCACCACACCTGTGTCCCATCCTCCAATCAACCTGCACAGGATTAAAGACCGGCTCAACCTCCCAGTTGCTGCCACGTTGCCCAGTCTTGATTGTGGTAATGTTACAGCCAATGAAACAAGCTCTGTGATGCCTGTCTAACCCTGACCTCTCTGTGCTCTGGGAGCTCTGCCAGCCATTCCCCTGCTGCGTCCAGTTCAGTCTCATTGCCTCACCTGTTTTTGGATTTTTGCCACCACCCGACCTGCACCATTCCTGACCTTCACTCAAAATCCAACCTGCTCCTTGAACCTTTGAGTACTGTGCTGA
Organism: Sciaenops ocellatus; assembly: GCA_033000465.1. NCBI lineage: Eukaryota > Metazoa > Chordata > Actinopteri > Sciaenidae > Sciaenops > Sciaenops ocellatus. Next base: position 4,338,357 of record CP136885.1, read on the forward strand.
ACATCGCAATAAACAGTTCTTTACTGATTCTGGGCTTTGGTTTGTGTTCAGCTGTTTAATATAACACACAGATGCAATGACTTTGTTTTGGTGCTGCTCTTGAAATCCCAATGCAAGAGGAACACATTTAATTGTCTGGTTAAAGCAGATTTCAGCAGGGGAATATGCACATGATCCAAAACCATGGTGTGTCCCGATCCTTCCATAACTATTAAAGTTTAAAAGCATAATAGTTGCAATTCACTAGAATGGACCACGCCATTGTTACGAGTTTCAAAAAGCTAAGTAACTGCAGTAACAAATGAATTTTTAACTCGGGCTCACTGCTCTTCACCGTCCTGGATGTGATCCTGGAAAACAAGCATTATGAAGTGCATCAGTGAAGGAGCGAACCGCCATTTCTTCTCCAAATCTCTGTCTGCTTTATTACACAAATCACAGTGTAAAACCATATACAACAATAAACATTCCCCTGTATAGTATATGCTTCAGTTTAAATACATTGACACTATTGTCTCTGCTCTTTACCTAATCCATAGGCAACATCTCATTCACACACATTCACAGAAATGATCATGTATTTATAAAAATAAATCTTACTTTCTCTTAAGTGCAATAATATCAGAAAAATAAATCATGGTTTTAATCTATATGGATCTATATCCGTCTTTAACTCAAGAAATCCATATTCTTATTAATGTAATACTGTAAATCATAAACCCTCTTTGGCTTTTAAATTACGTGACTTTAGAGTCAAACCATGAAACAACACACACAGGGAAAATCATTCAACGTGTCCTTAAACACAGACTGGACATCTATATAACTTCAAAGAAATCTCCATCCACGTTATTAAGAGTAGACTTTTCATTTAACATAAACTGTATCTTTAACTGTATTTTCCTAACGTGTCAGAATGCCTCAGAAGCCGAAATAAAACATGGCAGGGAGTGAAAACACCAGCACACAGAATCACACATACACAGTCACAGTGCTAACATGCTAAATGGCCGCTAGCGCCATTGTTTACAATGCTCGTACTCCGCGATTATAAACGCGACTCATTAGCCCGGTTACACACTTAAGAAACTTCACAACGGACACATTACACCTACAGCACATCACTTTACACTCCAGGAGGAAATGGTTTTTTTGTAAGTTTTACCGTGTACCCACCTGGAAAACAAGCATTATGAAGTGCATCAGTGAAGGAGCGAACCGCCATTTCTTCTCCAAATCTCTGTCTGAGAGAAGAGGGAGGGGTCCCCCACCTGTGGGCACCGCGGTACAACGGTAACCGCCCTTTGGTTCCGCTTTCGCTTTTGTCTCTTTTTTTTCCTCCTACATTACATCATACTTCACAGTAAATATTCAAATATTATTGACCATCTGGCTGGCTGTTACCGGCATTAATTAAGTAATTTTAACCTTATATGAACAACAGACTTGGACCAGTCAAAAGTAAAAGTGACTAAGTGGTTTCTCATTTAGGTGTATCACACACTCCCCAACAAATAAATGTGGCTCCTGACACAAGATACTCGGAAGGATTTCACTCTGAACTTTCAAACATTTCTTTCCAAAACACATTCAAACTTTCAATGAGTACATCCTTTAGGTCCCATAAAGTGTGAAATGTGTAGTGTGCGTGTTTCGGACCTGCTCAGGTGAGTATGCAATGTATGTGTGTTCCAGCAGGTAAGTATGACATGTATGGTGTGTATGATTCAGGTAAGTGTAAATCTATCTATATAAATCTATAATGTAGGAGTGGTCCAGGTAAGTATGATATGTACGGTGTATGTGGTGTTCAAAGTCTCTTCAGGTGAGTATGGAATGTCTTTCATGGCGTCTCATCCACAGTGGGCTGGGTACATGACAGGTAGGTATGGGTATGGGGCGATGGACGGGGGTTGGAGGGGATGGAAGTATGGTGGACAGAGACACTGGTGAGAGCACTGCACTGGCTGGATTCCAACTGCACCTACAGTGGAGCGTGGCTGATAGGCGGGCCGACCCAAGGAGGGATAGGTGAACACATAACCTGGCCGTCTTTCTCTTGTGGACTGTCTCAGCGGGATCTGATGTTCAGGTTGTGGTGGGGGAACATTGTCCTCCTGATGGACTGTGTGCAGTTCCTCTTGGACGGCTGTAGACTGAGGCGGCTCCATGTCATGTTCATCCTCACTGGAGGCCCCCTGCTCCTCACCTCTGACACTCTCTCTTTCCTGTTCAAGTTCTGCGTGAGTTGTTTTCCCCAGGTAGGTCTCGTCCCGCTCAGATCTGTTTTGAAGGTTAGAAGCAACATGTGAATCAGGTAAGTGACTCTCAGCTCTTGGTTTCTCCACAGGTATTCGCAACCAGTAACGAGGCACGCCTTCCTCTTCCTCAGAGTCACTTATATCTGGGGTCTGTGTCTCGTGTGGATTTTGGAGTGTGTGAGGTTCTCTTAGTTCTCTTTTGTGACCCAGCTCTGGTGGTGGTCGGGCTCCGGAGAGGCCCTACAGGTAGGTCGTTGACTTGTAACAGGAGGTTCCTGTGCAGAGTGCGAACTGGTCGACCTCCCGCCTCAGGGCTCACTTTGTAAACCGGGTTATCTCCAACCTGTTCTCTCACGATGTAGATGAGCTGCTCCCAGTACGGTCTAAGCTTTCCAGGGCCCCCTCGTTCACTGAGATTGCGTACGAGAACTCTGTCCCCAGGCTGGAGAACTACACCCCTGCTCTTTTTATCATAGTGTGCCTTTCCTTTTGAGCTGGACTGTCGGCTGTTTGCATTTGCTATTCGATATGCCTCAATCATTTTTCCTGCCCATTTCTCAGCATATCCTCTTGGTCCATTGGTTTCAGTTCTCTCCTCCGTTGTGAGGCCGAAGAGGATATCAACAGGGAGGCGAGGATGTCGACCATACAACAAATAGTACGGGGAGAACCCTGTGGCCTCGTGCTTTGTACAATTGTATGCATGGAGGACATGGGACAGGTGGTCCTTCCAATTCTCCTTCTCCTTTTCTCCCAGAGTCCGGAGCATTTGCAGTAGTGTGCGATTGAGTCTTTCTGCAGGATTACCCTGGGGGTGGTACGGGGAGGTTCTCGAGTGGGCCACGCCAGCTAACTGTCTGAGAGCTCTGAAGAGTTCATTCTCAAAATCTCGACCCTGGTCATGGTGGAGTTTGGCCGGGTATCCAAATCTGGGGATGAAATCGTTGAAGAGCCGGTCCGCAGCCGTCTTACCAGCCTTGTTCCTGGTGGGGTAGGCTTGCGCGAATCTGGTGAAGTGGTCAACCACTACCAGGATATACTCGTATCCACCCCTACAGGTCTCCAGGTGAAGGAAATCGATGCACACCAGCTCGAGGGGCGAATTTGATGTAATACTTCCCATTGGTGCTCTTTCATGTGTGGCTGGCTTCTTCTGTTTAATGCAGGAGCACTTTCTGGTCACGTATTCTTCTATCTCGCTTTTCATGAAAGGCCAGTAGAACCGCTCCCTCGCTAGGCTCAGAACTTTCTCAACACCGACGTGACTCATGTTGTTATGTAGCTGGGTGAGTACTGTTTGTTTGTAGGCGGCGGGCAGGACCAGCTGCTGTCAACCTGCACTCTTCCTGTAGAGAAGGCCATCCTCTATGTGTAATCTGCTCCACTCTCTTAACAGCCTCCTTGTGTGTGTGTCAACTCTCCCTCTGTCATCCTCTGTTAGTGTTGTGTCGTTTTCCTTCAGCTCCATAACTTTTCCAATAGTGGGGTCTTTTCTTTGTTCCCTCACCAGCTCATCATGACTGATTTCCTGCAGAGGCTCGATGTGAGGTTGGCTTTGGGATGTTAAGTTGAGGGCTGCCACCCAGGCCACATCCCCTTGTTGTGCTCTCCGGCTTCCTTCCCATACAGCACATACTGCCTCCTCCGATAACTCCTCCGAACACTCAGCCATGAAGGTGTCGATGTCCAGGGGCAGGCGTGATAAGGTGTCAGCATCGATGTTGATTTTGCCGGGCCGGTATTTGATGTCAAAGTGGAAATCGGCCAGCTGCCCCACCCATCGGTGCCCCACTGCGTTGAGCTTCGCAGTACTCAGGATATATGTGAGGGGATTATTGTCCGTAAATACTGTGAAATGTGGTGCGTAGAACAGGTAGTCCCGGAACTTATCACATACCGCCCACTTCAATGCAAGGAATTCAAGCTTTCCGCTGTGTAGGTGATAATTTTGTTCCGCTGGTGTTAGGGTGCGTGACCCATATCCAATCACCCTCATCTTTCCTTCCTGGTTCTGATAAAGAACTGCACCGAGACCTTTTTGAGAGGCGTCGGTGTGGAGTGTGAAGGGGCGGTTGAAATCAAGGTATGCCAGTACTGGGGGCTTGGTCAGCCTGTCCACAAGCTGTTCAAGGATCTGTTGGTGTTGTACAGTCCACTCTACCGGGGCTCGGGAGGACGGCTGATGGCCTTTCGTTTTTCCTCGGGGCGGCTTGAGCTGAGTGGTGTCAGGCTTTGACTGGAGAAGGTCGTACAGGGGTTTGGCTATACGTGAGAAATCCTGCACGTATGTTCGATAATAGCTCAGAAACCCAAGCAACTGCCTGACGTCACCAACTGTCTGTGGGGTCTTGTGTTTCAGTGCCCGCACTGCTTCGAGGTCTTTGGGATCCATTTTTACTCCTTCTGCTGACACCAACCGGCCGACGTAGCGGACTTCTTTGCGGAAGAGCTCGCATTTCTCCGGCTTCAGCTTTACCCCGTGGCGTTGCAAGGCCTGGAGGACTCTGCGTAGAACCTGCACATGCTCATCAAAGGACCTGGAGAAGCACAACACGTCGTCGAGGTAGGGGATGCAACACTCATCTCTCAGCGTATCGAGCATCCCTTCCATGCTCCTTTGAAAAGCAGCTGGCGCGTTCGACAACCCAAAGGGTATCCGTACCCACTCGTAGAGCCCCCATGGCGTTATGAATGCAGTCAGGTACCTTGATCCTTCGGCGATGAAGCCTTGGTGGTAAGCTTTCCCCTGATCGAGGATCGAAAACCAGGTATATCCTCCCAGGGAGTCGGTGAGGTCCTGGATCCTAGGAAGAGGGTGACGGTCCGGCACAGTTTTATTGTTGAGGAGCCGGTAATCAACACACAGGCGTAAGGATCCATCCTTCTTTCTAACACAGATGACAGGAGCTGCATACGGTGACTGGGACTTCACGATCCATCCTTTAACCAACAGCTCCTGGATGTACTCCTTAACTTCCCTGTAGAGTGGTTTTGGGATGGAGGCGTAGGCCCGCTGAACTGGGATGTCATCCTTTGTCCTGATCTCCATCTGTAGGGAGGGAATGCACCCTATGTCGTCGCTACTGCGGGAGAATGCTCCACATTCCTCATAGAGCACTTCCTTCACCGCCTGTTGCTGTTCAGGGCTCAGGTGACTGATATCAACAGGAGGAAGCCAGGACTCGGGTGGAGAAGTGATGCCATTAACCTCGACTGTTGTCAGCTTTCTTGATGTAGCATCAGCCTGATGTGACTCTGGTGAATCGGTCTCAAGGACCTTGACGACAGGTTGGATGGTTCCCAGGGCGGTTCTCTTTGGCAGGGTGACCTCATGTTTTGAGTGATTGGAGATAGGCACTTTAACATAAGGTCGTCGGATGTTATTGACTTCCAAGAGGCCTTCTCCTACACTCAACTGTCCCAAAGCTGTGCTCTCCTCAGCAGGTTCGTATAGAACAAGGGGGTCAGAGACATCAAAGTTTGGGGGTACCCTACACCACACATGGACTGTTCGACCGGGAGGGATGAGGGCGTGGTCTTTGCCCACTCTTATAGTGACTGGATCACAGTATGTCCTAGGGGGCACCTGGATGAAATTCACAATGGCCTCCACCTGTTCTTCCTCTATTCCAAATGCACTACGGAGAAGGCTGATTACTGTGGCAACTGCATCACCAGAAGACTCCTTCCTCCTGATGATCTCCTCCAGTACATTGGCTCCTAGGAGTGGCTGGGGTAGTGGCAGCTGGCTGACTAGGAAAGGGGTCTGTATGGTGAGACTGGGGTCATCATTCCCTGCGAGATTGACAGTGAGCTCAACCCATCCGTTATACGGGACGACGTGGCCAGTGACTGCATAGACACCCAGTCCTTCCTCTAAGAGCTCAGAAAGAGGTCTCACTGTATAATTAGGAATGTGTGTGTCAGCCCATTGTTGGTCGATTATGCTCACCTGCGAACCTGAGTCAAACAGGACTGTTGCTGGGTAACCGCCAATCAAACATTTCAGCAGACTTTTCTTTCCAACTAGGGGTGCTTTGCAGGTGACGTTACTCTGGCAGGTAAGTGTGTGTGGATTTTGTTGTTTGTTCTGCTTGAAGTGTCTTGTTGTTTGATTGGGAGAGCGGCCTATTGTTTGGGACTGAAGCTGTTCACTGGTCTCTGAGTGTCCCTCCACAGAGACCGAGCCCCCGTTTCCCTGCACCTTGACTCGCTTTAAACATCCCACTGCTCTGTGTCCTGCTTCTCCACACACGAAACAGTGGTTACACTCCTGTAGGTTCTGCTCAGTACATTTTGGACAACGAGCTGTTTTCCCTCTCACCTGGACTGCGGGTTGTCTCAACTGTGGTTGGGCAGGTCTGCTGGGGGGTGGCTGAGAAGAAGGAGAGTGTGACTGCATGTGAGCTGGCATAGTTAGAGGGTAAGACACTTGAGCATTTGCTGTACACTGATCCATCAAAGAAGCCACCATGTGTGTTAAGGTCTCCACCTGAGCACTGAGCTGTTGAATTGTTTGGAGATTTTTATTGTCTGTTGCTTTATCCCATGATTTGTCGTTGTTGTTACAGTCTCCTGTCTCGACCTTGGCACTGTGCGCTTGTGTTGTCTTTTGTCGGGGGGGTTGGCCAAGTCTGCGCTGACGCTCATTCTCATCGCTTATTATTTTCATGACCTGACTGAGGATTTCCTCATCTGTGACCAGGCTGTTTGAAATTAAAGGCCTCAGTCTCTGCCGGAGGTCAGCATATTTTGTTCCGAATCCTTGATAGACAGTGTGGAGAAAGACTTCTTGGATGGTCTTAGGATCATAGGAAATATCTGTACTAGACTGTCGAGACTGAAAAAGGAGTTTCTGCTTGAGCCCAATCATGCGGTACAAAAACTGCTGAGGTGATTCTTGGTCTGATTGTCTGGCGCACATGAGTTCTTGGAACATTTCAGTTGTTGCTTTCTCACCGAGATGGGACCTGAGGAAACCTTTAAGCTCAGATACTGTGATTGAGTCTTTATTTACCAGCATATCCTTAAAGGCCCCTGGTTTGATGATCCTCAACACCCCTCTGACCACCTCTGCCTCTGTGAAGCCCTCTCTCATCCCCTCGTCGATTTGTTTACTGATGTTGTTGTAATTTAAATCAGAGCTCTGATCTCCAACCTGACCACCATGTACTTTGAAGTCTCTGCGTTGCAGGTAGGAGAGGTCCTTCAGCGCTACTGGTTTCTCTGAGATCATCTGTGGCATACAGTGTGACTCTGACTCACCTTGGTGGGGGTAAGCTGTGGTTGGTGGGGTCGCTGTAGATTCACATCGCCGCAGTCTCTCACCCAGCTCTTCATACACTTGTCTCAGTTCTTCTACTGACTGTGTTGTTGTATTGGTATGAATGTGGGGATGGGGTTGTGTTTGCACGACTGTGCTATTAGTGTGAGAATGAGGTTGTGATGCAGAGTTTGGGATTGTGGTGGATGGACTGTGACTAGGTGTAACCTGTGTGTCACCATCACTCAATGCACCAACTGGAAAGTTAGCAGAAGCATCAGCATTCATCACTGTACATATCAAATCATTTAAAACCAACAACTGACTCATACCTTCATCCTCAAGTCCTAGTAAGGTGTCAGAGTGCATGTAGGAGACGACATACTCCATGCAGCCTTCTTCATTCTTTGGGTTCAGCTCTTTTTCGTGTTCAGTATCGGTTGCAATGTCTTTTGCAACCTGATAGATTTCGTTGCTCGAGAGTCTGAATAGTTTTTTTTTGATGTTCCATACTAATTCTTTGCGAGCTGTTGACATGGTGTGTGGTCCTGGTGTCACCTTTTATTTAGTTCAGTAAATCAGTAGGGTGGTGACTTGATGAATGGTGTGTGTGCTTGTGTATGCGTGTCGACCTCAGGATCACAGGTGAGATCCCCTGGTTCTGGTGTGCGACGACCACAGGATCAGCGTTGTAGCCCTCTGGTAAGTAGCGTGCGCTGGTCTCAGGGTCAGGGATGTGGCTCACCGGTGACTAGCGTGCGTCAGCCTCAGGATCAGCAGTGCGGCTCCTAAGCGAGATGAGGATCCCTTGTCTCCTTGGTCTCCCTCCTTGGACACCCACGGGTTGACTCCCGGCCTGCAGCAGCGTCTTGTCGCCTTGGTTGCGTGGTTCTAATATCTCTGGACCTGCTCCTCCGATGGTTGTGATGAGGAGAGATCCCGGACGAGCCCCCACAGTTTGTTACGAGTTTCAAAAAGCTAAGTAACTGCAGTAACAAATGAATTTTTAACTCGGGCTCACTGCTCTTCACCGTCCTGGATGTGATCCTGGAAAACAAGCATTATGAAGTGCATCAGTGAAGGAGCGAACCGCCATTTCTTCTCCAAATCTCTGTCTGCTTTATTACACAAATCACAGTGTAAAACCATATACAACAATAAACATTCCCCTGTATAGTATATGCTTCAGTTTAAATACATTGACACTATTGTCTCTGCTCTTTACCTAATCCATAGGCAACATCTCATTCACACACATTCACAGAAATGATCATGTATTTATAAAAATAAATCTTACTTTCTCTTAAGTGCAATAATATCAGAAAAATAAATCATGGTTTTAATCTATATGGATCTATATCCGTCTTTAACTCAAGAAATCCATATTCTTATTAATGTAATACTGTAAATCATAAACCCTCTTTGGCTTTTAAATTACGTGACTTTAGAGTCAAAACATGAAACAACACACACAGGGAAAATCATTCAACGTGTCCTTAAACACAGACCGGACATCTATATAACTTCAAAGAAATCTCCATCCACGTTATTAAGAGTAGACTTTTCATTTAACATAAACTGTATCTTTAACTGTATTTTCCTAACGTGTCAGAATGCCTCAGAAGCCGAAATAAAACATGGCAGGGAGTGAAAACACCAGCACACAGAATCACACATACACAGTCACAGTGCTAACATGCTAAATGGCCGCTAGCGCCATTGTTTACAATGCTCGTACTCCGCGATTATAAACGCGACTCATTAGCCCGGTTACACACTTAAGAAACTTCACAACGGACACATTACACCTACAGCACATCACTTTACACTCCAGGAGGAAATGGTTTTTTTGTAAGTTTTACCGTGTACCCACCTGGAAAACAAGCATTATGAAGTGCATCAGTGAAGGAGCGAACCGCCATTTCTTCTCCAAATCTCTGTCTGAGAGAAGAGGGAGGGGTCCCCCACCTGTGGGCACCGCGGTACAACGGTAACCGCCCTTTGGTTCCGCTTTCGCTTTTGTCTCTTTTTTTTCCTCCTACATTACATCATACTTCACAGTAAATATTCAAATATTATTGACCATCTGGCTGGCTGTTACCGGCATTAATTAAGTAATTTTAACCTTATATGAACAACAGACTTGGACCAGTCAAAAGTAAAAGTGACTAAGTGGTTTCTCATTTAGGTGTATCACACCATCAACAAGTTATGTTTAAATGATTTATTGACAAAATTTAAAGCTTGTGAGTGGAGCATGATCTCTTGTACTTCTTCAGTCGATGCTGCAGTGTGGTTAAGTTTCGGTAGGGAATCCGCCGTAGCACCCAGGCATGACGGACCCCCCTCAGAACCCTATGGAGAGTAGGAAGAAGAGGAGAAACAGGTGAAAGAAATGGGATGGGTGGGAGAGGTGTGCGGAATACGAGAGCGAAAGGGACCAGAGGGTTAGGAGGGTATTTATAGGACTGTCGGAAGTGGCACAGTTGAGGTGTGGTCCAGCTCCTGAAACTCTGCTTAAAGCTCCAATAGAAAAATACATTTTGTTTCAGTGGTTGCAAGTCAAAACTGCAATGTTGAAAAACAAATGATGGGTATACCATATGCTCCTACTGCCTGAATAAGGAATACACCCTCTGTGCTGAAATGTTGTGATCCTACTGAAACAAACCAAAATGGAAACAAACATTTTGTCTTTTGTAAGAAAAGTGACTTCTCATTACTGAGTGCAACAAAAAAGAACCTGAATGTCATCTCAAAACACAGGCATTGCATCACAATGTGATAGCTCTGCTTGACTGTGTTCGTTAATGCTAATGAGGAAGCAAAGTGAGGTGTGAAACAGGTTTAATCTGTGTTTCAGTTCGGTTTCAGTCCTGCCCTGCATGTGGGTTCGCTGTGTAAATCCAGTTGTTCTGTCACCTCTCCAGCTGACTCACCGCTGTCTTCCTCATCAAATCCCATAAACAAGGGAAGCCAGGGATTAGTCCCAGCTAAATACACTAAGCTCATTTGATAATCATGGTTTCTCCCCAATCTCCGCTAATTAACAATGGATGTGACGAAATTAATCTACATGAATGGCTGCGAGTATCCATCTGTGTGTTATCAGCATCTCATGAATGGATTTTGTTTCTGCATTTCACAGCCTTTGTGGCATGACACCCTTTTGATCTAATTCCAGCACACTGATATGCAGGTGGCTGAATCACCACAGGGTGCCCTTGACCATCCAGGGATCATATGAGTGGCCGTGCAAGGGGGATAAGATTCCAAAATTACCCTGCTGAAGCAGCTACTGAAGCTCTGAAAACTTTTTTTACGGTATTTGCTTTACACTGATGACGTAGGAGTGGGCAATATGAAATAACTTTTATATCTGTATACTGTAAGTAATGTTGTCTCATGATATAGTGATATGATATTTTTTAGACTCAGTTGAGAGATAATAGATACATAAAGAAAAGGTAAATAACCAGAGGGGAAGTGTCTGTCCCATCTTGCTCATTTATTTGCAAAATGACCACGATGCAGAGCTGCCAACTCTCACGCTTTCAGCGTGTGACACACGCAATTGCCTGTTTTCACACGCACACACGCCACACATCCAATTTCTCACGCAAAAAAAAAATCCGATCTTGGGCCGAGACTCGTTCGTTCCTTTTCAAACTCCCCGACGGTAGATGGCGCTGAGAAGCGCCACTGTAACCCTATTCGCTGCATAAACATCCTATGTAGCGACAGAAGAAGAGCTACAAGGAGACAATCGCGGGAGAAACTCAGAATCGCTGAAGAAAATCATCATCATCTCCAATCTGGACAGAGATCAGGTATGTTACAATTAGTGACATATATCGTCAATTAAGTACCCACTCTCTTAAACTTTAAATCTTGAAAGAAATTCGTTTGTGTTTGTGCGTGTGAACTTGATTTTGTGTTGTAAATGTAAACTTAGCTGTCATAACAAGCAGCAGGAGAGCACCTTGTTAACCTCGTAGTATAGCCTACTGCACGCTCAAAACATCAGCTCATAGCATTGTTTATTTAGTGTTAGGCATTATCTTTTGAGTAGAAACCTATGGTTTGTGGTAGTCCTTCCAACAGTGAGCCTCTGGTTGGATTTAATGCCCTATGTGTCAAGCTGATATTGCTGCATCAGTATGTTAAACCATTTATGTTAACCTGATGCTGTATCTGTACAGGAAAAAAGTTGAACATTGGGTTCACAACCAGGGCTAAACTCAACAGACTACTCGATGAGGGTGATGTCACCCCACAGCAGGTGGTTTCATTCCATGAAGCTGCGTTGGGTTTCCTAACAAGTGCTGTGGACTATGCACTTAAGAAGCTACCACTTAAAGAGCCACTGATCAAACACACACAATTTGTAGATGTACGGCAGAGGACTGAAAGTGGCATTGAAGATGTCCTCTACTTTGTTAGTTTTTTCTTAAATTATTGTCTATCATCTTAGCTAAAATACATTTTATGATGAGGTATGTTCACTCCTAAACTGCACATGAGTTATTCCTATATGGCTTTTCCTCAAAGACGTGTATGAACTGCTGCTGGTTGATGACAATTTACCTAAAACTTAACAACCTGTAACTCTACTTTCATAAATAGGTTTCCCCATCTCCTCCCATACCATGGGCCAGAGGAGCATGACAAGCTGGGTGAGGAGTTCCTGAATTATCAGACTATACCAATTACCTCCCTTCAGGACGAAACAGAGATGGAAAGCTCCTGGGCTGAAATGGCAACACGGACACATAAGGTACACATTTTATTTGTCTTTCTTTTGGGCAGGTGTGGCTTATTGGCTACATCTGTTGCTTTTAAAATTGATGCATGCATATATGATGCAAACTATGCATGTTGTACTGTATCTGAACTTTGTTACAATATACTTACAGTATTAATTAATGAAAAATATGGTATGTTTCTCCATTTTGTTCTTGGTTCATTTTCCATAGGTGACAGGAGCCAAAGAATTTGAGAGGCTTGCTGCCGTCGCCAAGCTGGTGCTGTTGTTGCCCCATTCAAACGCAGATGCTGAGAGGGTGTTTTCACTTGTGGGACTGAACAAAACGAAGACCAGAAATAGCCTGGCGTTGGATGGCACCCTGTCCTCAATAATGGCCACAAAGATGGCCGGCCTGGAGCCCTGCTTCAGATGGGAGCCCCCCACAGAGGTCATCAAGGCCTCCAAGAAGGCCACAGGCCAGTACAACCTTGCCCACAGATCTTGAATAAAAGAAAATGACTAACCAGCTTCTGATCTGCATACCTCATTTTTAGTTATTTTTATCATGTGTTGATCCATTGTATTGCTTAAAAAGGCTAATGTTTAAGCACTTTAAGCACTGTAAGCACCTTATTTGTTGCACTGTTTTGTTTGCTGAAACATGTGGTGGGAGGCTTTGAATAATGAAAAATATTTCTCCCTAACTTATCTTGTGTCATTTTTTGCTAAACATAAATCATTAAGTGCTCTTAAGAAAACAATTAATAACAATATAGGTTAGGTTTCAGTGAAGAATTAGTTGAATACCATTGTAATTAAAATGTCAATCAACCTACCTTGGTCAAATCTTAAACACAAGTCTATAATTTAATAAGGCTATATTGTGGTACATAGACATTCATTGAGGCACAACAATAGTTTTCTGGTTGACTGTTCAGCTCAAGTTTAGAAGGCCCTACAAGTCATGATCAGATGAACATGAATCAGAATAAGTTCAGGTATGGCACATCTTTAGCATACCACCCAAAAATCCACTTGAATGCAGGAAATCACATCAACTTAATCCAAAATTTCCTGGGGGTGGACCTTCAGCTATGTCTTTGCTTCACAGAATGTAACCAATGTTGTCCATCTCCAGTAGGCCGCCCCTATCAATGGCTTTGGGCCCCACAAACCACCAGAATGCAGGGCACAACATGGGTACAACGCCAAATTAATTCTAATTCCCTGATATTTGAGCCACCAACATGTGTGGCTGCGTGCGGGGCAAAATTTTGGTCACCCCCGACAAAATCTCACTCCAAGGTTTTTTGAAAAGTTGGCAGCTCTGACGATGGCCAAGTGCAAAGAGAGATGTAACTGAAAGAGACCTTTTAATATGAGTTTCAAGTAGTCATGTGATCCATTGTTAATACTAACAACATTACTTTTAATATTAAAGGAAGAGCAACCTTAGTAATAACCTTGAGAGGGAGTTGGACTTGAGAAATCATAAGATCACACAAGAATCCATTATGCCAGTCTCACATTTTTGTGTTTAAACAGTGTTTACGAACCAATCAACATCCTATAAGGGATTATTGGCAGCTTCATCATGAGCTCCAGGCATGGTTTAACTCTAGGTGTGTGACGCATGTGTGAGAAGTGACTGTTTGCTAACAATGGTGGCTGAAGAGGTTAGCAGAGATCCTGGTAGCATCAGTTTTGGTATCAGAACTGGAGAGTATGTCTTCATTTAGGACAAGCAAATAACAACATTAAAGGCTTTTTTTGATTTAAAAAATGTTTTTTTTTTTTGTTTGTTTGTTTGTTTTTTTGTTTTTTGTATGGTTCATTGATCTGATTGGTTTAAGTTTGTCTGTGATAGACAGTAAAGACAGATGTATCATCCAATCACCTGGTCTGTAACCCTCCATGTTTCAAACAGTTTCTAATGGCTTCCCAGTGAGTAATCAGTGAGGTTACCTTGGTATAAGCAACGTTTATATTTTAATGATTGATTCTTAAATATATTAGTTCTGCATTTTTTTTTTTTTTTTTTTTTTTTTTTTGTGTAGCAATTTGATTGTAGCATGAGGCGTCAGCTCAGGACAAGTAGTGAATACCACAACAGAAACAAACATAACAAACATTATAGAAAGAAAACTGCAGTAAAATATAATAATAATTAGGGCTGTCAAATTAACGCGTTAATTTCGATTAATTAATTATAGAAAGAAATAATGCGATTAACAAAAAATAACGCAGATTAATCGGGCTGCGTCCACCTGTGGAATTAGAAAACTTCAGCCCGCTTTCCAGCACAGTAGGTGGCGGTAATGCTCTTTAAACGCTTGTAGCCGTCCGCCATTAAATAAAAGAAGAAGAAGAATCAGGCTGTGTGGTACCTGCTGGTGCCACCTTTGAGTCTGGAGTTTATTCCGCTACTAAATTCAGTTTGATTTGAAACATGTTTGAATATGTTTGGATGCTTTTCACAGAAAAAAAATATGTGTGATTTAATTTAGATTAATTAATCACAGAGCCTATAATTAATTAGATTTTTTTTTTAATGGCTTGACAGCACTAATAATATTATAATATAGGACTCCTTCTCTCTAATACATAAAGCTATACTTTGGCAAATCATTTTATCATGGCCATGGCATATTAAACCACTTCCAAATGAGCCTTTGAGTATTCACTGAGTAATTTGACGTCTGACCTTGAGTTAAAATATTTTGAGCAGTCAAACACTCCTTTGCAGTGGAACCTGTAGATCATACTTCATGCATCATTTTTCAGGATAATCTTGGTAGGTGGGGATGAGGAGCAGTGAGATCTGCTGATCTTACTGATTAACCTGTATTTGTATTTCATGGATCAAACTGTTATTATTTAGGCCATTGAAGTAGAACTAAAAATACTGAAATAATGTTTGTGTCCTGTTTAAAAGAAACTGGTCTAAAATGTGTTGAATCTTTAGGCTCATGCCATCATATTGTACATAGGCTATTAAAAAATAAGAAACAGATTATTTTCTAAGGTTTTAATGTAACTGCAGTATGTATTGGAGGTGTAAAATATACCATAAAACATAATTTGCTGATTCACAGATATACACAAATAAATCATTAAAAATTTGGCAAAATGGGAGCTAATAATACTGAGGCAAGAAGAGAGAGAGAGGCAGAGAAAAAGTGTGATCCAGATTTCTGCAGAAGCCCTCAGTGTAAGAGAATCCACTTCATTTCAATTGGAGCTGAGAGTGATAAACAATCTGAATAATGTTCCTGAAGTGGTCTAATCTCTTTAGGACAGAGAGAGCTGGAGGATGGAGGGCAAGACGGGTGAAGAGGATTGTTAATTTCATCAAAATGGTGGCTTGAGGAGTGGAGGAGTCTGGAGATTCAGCCCACGGGGAAAAAAAACTCTCCCTCCTCCTTTATCCTGTTATATATTACACTGTCTCCCGCTGCTCAGCCTAATGCTTAAACTCAATTATTCCTCCCACAGTTAGACAAACAGCCACGTCGGCTGGGGAGTGTTCACACTGTCCCTGGGCGTATTTGTACCAGCACTGCATTGCTATTAGGGGCCAATATTAGCCTTTTATTAAATCTGGTCCAGTCAGTGTCATCCACCTTAGATATGATGGATATGAAGCAATTTTGGTTAGGTGTTTAATGAAAAATTAACAAGGCACTGACTATTCTGGAAGTTCTTCTGAACTGATATAATGAGAGATTTGGAAAGAATGACATTGTAAGTTACTTTTTTACACATTTCTATAGAAGTTCAGTTCGGTCAGACTAAGATGGATTAAAGGATCAACAGGTGGCCAAAGCTCTAGTTCTACTATTCAGTCTATGTTCCAACCTTCATCCATGGTTATGAGCTTCGGCTGTGAATGAAAGAATGTGATTGAGGATACAAGCCAGAATTTAATTCATACGTAGGGTGTCTGGGCTTCCCTCAGGGAAGGTTGAGGAAGTCAGACATTAGAAAGTATCTTGAAGGGGCGTCGATTAGCTCATTGGGTAGAGCATTTGCCCCATGTATGAAAGCTCAGTAGTGGCCCGGGTTCGAATCCGACCCGTGGCGCCTTGCTACATGTCACTCCCCATCTCTCTCTCCCCACATTCCTGTCAGTCTTCAGCTGTCTCTATCCAATAAAAAAAAAAAAAAAGGCCAAACAAAAAATATTTTTAAAAAAAAGAAAAAAAGTAGCTTGAAGTTGTACTGTTGCTTCTTGGCATTAAAAGGAGGTTAGTTTTTAAAGGTCT
The DNA here is from genome assembly GCA_033000465.1 of Sciaenops ocellatus. Classification (NCBI taxonomy): domain Eukaryota; kingdom Metazoa; phylum Chordata; class Actinopteri; family Sciaenidae; genus Sciaenops; species Sciaenops ocellatus. Next base: position 4,354,893 of record CP136885.1, read on the forward strand.
GAGGATCTAATTGGAATGCCTCCCTCTGGACCTTTTGCTGGCATGTCAAATTGGAAACCCAGAAGTAGACCCAAAACACAAAGAGATTATATATCTCCTAACCTCAAACCTTTCATGATCTGTGGCTCGGCAGTAGAGCGGGTCGTCCACTAATCAGAAGATCGGCCGTTTGATCCCCAGTTCGATCCCCTCTAGTCTGTATGTCGAAGTTACTGGTCTATAGTTATTTAGAACATCCAAATTGTTCTTCTTCAGAAGGGGTCTCACTACTGCCGTTTTAAGGGCAGCAGGGAAAGTACCCGTCTGAAGAGAACAATTCACTATATTCAAGAGCTCATTTTCAAAGAATCCATAAAATGTTTTAAAAAGTGATGTGGGAATAGGATCTAAAAGGCAGGTTGTTTTACTTGGGAGAAAACTCTACCAAGCATCTCTGCATCAACCAGGGCACAACTGTCCAGTGTTTCCTCGGGTAAAGACAAGCATTCTAAGGTATTAAAAACAGTATTTTGATTAGATGAAATAGAAGATCTTATAAAATCAATTTTGCCCCTGAAGTGGTCTGCAAAGTCTTTACAAAGGGAGTCTGTAGGACAGTTTTGATATCTGTTAAAATCAGGGTTGATTAGAAGATCAATAGTATTAAATGGGATTTATGGGTTATTTTTATGATCAGTGATTATGTTGGTAAAATAGCTATTTCTTGCGTTCCTGAGAGCATTGTTGTATCTTTTTAATTGCTCACGGTATATTTGTTGATTAATTGTTAATTTATTTTTCCTCCATTTCCATTTAGCTACCCTGCAATTTCTTTTCAATTTTTTGATCTCATTTCTCCACGAGGCTGTGCGCTTAGGCAGAACTTTCTTGGTGGTTAGTGGAGCTACGAGATCAAGTGTTGATTCCAGTTTCTTAGTAAAATGTTCAAAAATAAAATCACAAGGTGCAGGTACAGTAGCTGAAGGATGCCTACCCAAGGTTTCAATAAAATTTGCAGCCACTTCAGAGGTAATATAGCGTTTCCTGACTGTTCGCACTGAGGACTCCCGCTGAATAAAACTGGTGATATTAAAAAACACACAGTAATGGTCTGACACAGCCAAGTCAACAACAGAGGACACACTGGCTGACAGGCCATAGCTGAGGACAAGATCCAGAGTGTGTCCTCTGTTGTGAGTCGGCTGTGTGACATGTTGAGTAAAATCCAAGCAACTCAGTAAATTTAAGAAGTCTTTGGCCAAAGAATCAGATGGATTGTCTATGTGTAGGTTAAAATCACCAGATATAATGATAAAATTCTAGGTGGCATGGATTATTGATAAAAATTCAGAAAATTCACTGATAAAAGCAGCATCATGCTTCGGTGGTCTGTAGACAGTTACACACAGAATTGGGGTACTGTTAAAAACAACTGCATGATGCTCAAAGGTGGTGTACTGATCAAATACAATTTGTTTAATTTTTAATGATTTGTTAGTTATTGATGCAGTACCACCACCTTTCCTGCCACTTGTGAAGTTTGGTGGGGAGGCCTCAGTGAGAATAACTGGGGCGTCTGTACCCAGCCATGTTTCAGTTAAAAATAAACAGTGAACCTTGTTATCTAAAATCAGGTTGTTAATAATAAAAGATTTGTTTAAAAGGGAGCAAACATTTAAAAGTGCCATGTTTATGGTGACAGGTGACTTACCAACTGTATGTGAGGATTGTTGATGTTTTGGGAGAGATCTGAGGTTATGTAAGTTCACAGAGTGAATATGGTGGACTCTGGATTGCTCCCGATGAGTGATGATGACAGGAATTGGTGAGTTGTTAATGAAAACTGAAGGCCCAAATCCAGTACTGTGTGTGTTATGGTCAGATGTGGAAGGCATAATAATAAAAATAAAAAATAAAGGCATAGGAACTAGGAACTGGGGGACATCAATCAGTGGCGGACCAGTCAGTCAGTATAGGTTTAGGGTGTGCGTGTTGTACACCGTATGCCAAGTTGGCAGATAACACACGGGAGCCAGCTCTGTTTAAGTGAAGACCAGCCGATCCAAAAAGGTGTCTCCTCTCCCAAAAGACATCAGAATTGTCAATGAAGCCGACATTGTGGGTGCAGCAGGCAGAGGAGAGCCAGGTGTTCAGACTGAGCAGCCTGCTGATACCAGGTACTACGTGCTAGTGGAAACACGCAAATACCGTGCCGTGCCGTGCCGTGTCGTACCGTGCTGTGGAAACGCGGCAAAAGTATGCATTCTCACACCCCGAACAAGGGCATCAAAACCACAGAAGGATTTAGGAGAAAAGGGCAAGACACCTTGCAACAAGAGGGACTTAGTGGCACCTGTATCATGCAGGATGGTGATCGGTGATGTTTTCCAGTCAGAGAAAGAGCCCTTTGAAATGAACGGTTTATGGGTCTCATCCACAGGATAATCTGAGCTGACCTGGGAAGGAGCAGACTGGACAAAACCGAAACTTTTTGGCTGCTTGGAACTCTGATTCTGCTTCTTCTGCTGGAGAGCTGGGCAGACAGCAATAAGGTGACCTTTTTCATGGCAATAAAAACACTCACAGGTGTCTGATGGGGTTGCAGGATCACTTAGTGAGCTTCTTGGTTGGCTTTTGACCTGAGCCTTCAGGTGTTTTCCAACAATAGGGCTAGGGATACACTCATGCAGGACTGAGGGAAAGACAGTACAGTGAGCACAACACTAACTCTTCTGCAAGTACAGCGGCTTTGGACACAGTCTCAGCTTTCTGTTCATTTACGTAGACCACAATTGTGAGACATCAAAAATTTTGGCAATCAGCAATAAGTCCGCATAAGTGTGCATCTATCCAATTTGTCAAGCGAAGGGGATTGTGGAAACCTGTCCATGTCAAACGATTCAGCCATTCTAAGCTACATACATAACAAAACCTGCCAACCAAAGACAAACTCCAAATGTTGTGGGGAGAAATATCCTGGATGAGCCCCCAAAATTATGTTGCGTCCCTGTACAGGGTGTAGGCTATCAGCTATAAGCTGTGGAGTGGATGATCAGCACCTAGGCAAAGATCCTCACATGAAGACACAAGGTCACACTCTGGTTCAGAACACAAACATATGACAGAAAATGGCTGGCAGCTGACATTTCCAGCTGAAACATTTGCACATGTGCTCGCTAAAGGATGAACCTTTTCTATTTTGAACTCTCGTGAGATTTCCTGGGGCACCACCCATGGACAAAATGTCTTTCCTCATAAGAGATCTCATAATTTATCAAACAAATTGCCATAAAAATGAACCCTTTTGATTTGAATTGTATTTTCTTTGCACTCTGCAAACATAACATTTTTAGGCCAAAAGAATTTAAATCATATTAACCGACTTGAAAATGAACTGAACTGAATCAAATTAAATTGAGTTGAAATTAACTGACAGACTGAATCAATGTTGTAAATCCTATTATCTTTTTTAATATCCATTTATATTCAGACTGTAATGTCATATTGTGAAAATATCTTGTGCTCCTGCTCATAGTGAAAACTTCATCAGAAAGGAACATCAGTATTTATTATTTGTGATCATTGCTTTAACATTGTTCAAAGCATTCCATTGTTTCGGCTTCAAAGCCCGATGTTTGTCCAGCAATTTAGGAGATTAAAATGTTTGACCTAATCCAAACAATACAGGGTGATCATCTAATAAATTCTCACATAAACATTGCAGTTAAACTTCTGCTACAAAGTAATGCTCTCTAAACTTTGGGTTTTTTTTTTTCATGATGATAAAAGAGCTATGTTGGAGTTACAACTTGTACAGCTGGATCTTATGCTTGTCCACATTTTTCTATCACTATTTTTTTGTTGAGGTAGCTTGCTGGCTATGGAGGAAGACAACATCCCCATCCTTAATCCCGACATCTGATTGGCTGACTCTCCAGTTGGATGAAATGGGCACAGTGGGCAAACTAAACACCCCTTTATTGAGGAATGTATGTGGATGTAAAAATGTATTTACTAAAACGACCCAACATGCTGTAAAATTGTACATTTCATTGATCACAAGCCTTATATTAAGATAAACTTTTGTGGTTGCATTGTGCTCCATTCAAAAGTTCTGATGAAGTTTCTTGTGCACCTACATTTGTGTTGATTTTCCATGACACTGTGATATGTGTAACCTCTACGTAGGTTAATTACTGTTTGACATTTTACTTCCACTGGATAGTTTCACACCAGAGAGCAACAGGAAACATGGGAAGAGAGGGACAAAGGTCCCTAAACCAGACATGAACCCATGTTCCAGACCACTGGGTCACCGGGATGCCCCAGATGTGACCAGCATTTATTCAACAAGGAGTTAGCTGTCAGTCATTAACCTCTGAGATTATGTTGACACTTCCTGCAGCTGCTTCTCAATAAAAGCCCTCTGATGCTTTCTTGTTTTTTGTGAAGTAGCTGCAAATGTGCTTAGTTTGCATTGACCGTACAGTATATCAGCACTGATAGACTTCATCATGGCTCTGTTACAAAATAGCTAAAAACTGGACATTGCAGATTCTCGCACATTTGTCCTCTATGACCACGTATGTTGAGCTAGTTTACTGTGATGTTCACACATCATGACCAAGAGCAGAGGGGCATTACAGACCGGTCCAGTCAAAGTATTCTCAAAGTAATCTCTTAAACACAAAACAAAGTCAGGGGATAGTGGTTTGAAAAACCTATTTACCATTAATGGACACAAAAAGTATGACCATGATTTGACAAAAACTGAATTTGTTGTTTGTTGACATGCCCAAAACTTAGCCCAGTATTACTTGGAATGAACTTCATATTAGATGATTCAGCATGACTGTCCGATGCTAATATTCAGTGCCAATGCAGGAAGTTCTGTTCCTGTCATGGAGACATGAAAGTGTGGAAGTCAGTGTGGTGGGTGGCAAAGTAGGGAGTCCAACATTTATACAGAAGAGTTGCAATTCGTGGTTGTGTTTTTCAACCATCACCAGGATCTTTCCGCAACCTTAAAGGAATATAGTTGATTAATTCAGCACAAAGGCGGAGGAGGCAGGGGAAAACAGCTAGCCTGGCTCACTGCTATGTTAAAAAATATTCCTGTTCCTAAATTCATTCAATATATCTTGTCACTTTAACCAATGCACAGTGTACTGTGATGTTGCTAATAGATTTGGTAAACTTTAATTGGCATTTACAACTAGAACCAATTATGAGTTTGGCCTATAATTTTATCATTCACCTATACATTTTCTCTTCCAAAGCTTTGTGACCACAGAGCAGTCACTGTGTTTTAACCGTCTATCCTCCAGTGTTTCAGTGTGAAAGCCAATTACAGAAGTATCCTCCAACGCTGCCCACAGAGAGAATTATGATAATTCTGACATTTTCATCTTCTTTTGTCTCCCACCAATAATCAACTGATCTTCCTTTTCTAATGGATCATATTTTTGAGGATGTAGCTGTTTTTTTGTCATCTAACAGTGGTGTGAATAATTTAGCAGTCATGAAATTTTTAGCCTCCTTCTCCTCAGTGGTAACAAGAAAAGCCACTCTGTGCACAGGATGCAAAGTCACAAGTTATTCATGAGGAGATGCCACATGTCCAAGGAACACTGTGATATTTGGAGCTGGACAGAGGAACACAGTCCTGACATCAGCCATTCATCAGTGCTGAGCAGAGTCTGCAGATAATGTTTTTATTAGAAGGATCATAGCGGTCTAGCACGGTGAGTCCCAGTTGCAGGTCGTTGAGTGACTGGGAGTCCTGCAGGAATTATTGAGGTTCCCCACAGGAATACAAGCAGCTGTTTCAACTGAAATCAGTTTATTCTTTCTAGCAACTTCCACCATCGTTGTTGCAAAGGCTCAGTATGAATTATGTGGGGTGACACGGCATGATTCATCTATTTCTGTCCTCTGTGAAGCCTCGGATAAAAAAAACAAAACAAAAAGTAACTGCTTCAGAGCAGAGTCATCACAGCTTGCATTAGTCTTGTCTTGCCCGCCCCTAGTACAAAAATGACCACATTATATCGAGCAGGGTTGATAGGGACGTGATCAATACCAGTGACTCAACAACTGCTGAGATTTCTGGCTGTTCAAAACTCACTTTGCAGCCCATAATCTGTTTTCGAACACACACACTCCACAACCGCTCTAGACATTACCACTGACGCAGAGAAGAACACACACATTTTTACCAGGCCAGCAATAGAGGATGGCAGTATGAGTGTACAACTGGCATCACTAGAGGTGATTTTACCATTAGGCAAACGTAAGAATGGGTTATTGGCTTAGCTCGCAGCGGCCACATGGGAAAAACATTGAATAAGAATATTTAATTTAATGCAGGATGGTCATAAAAAGCAAAACAAGTGCAGCAAAGACTGTTTGTGAAATGTGTTTCAGTATGACACAAACGTAACAGCATGAGCCTGTTATTAGCTGACTGTGTATGACGCACCTCTACACCTGTGTGACATTTTGACACATGACAAGTCATGACAGTGTGACAGTGAGCCAGCATGAACAACACCAAGACCCAGAAACTGAAGCAGCTAAATGGAATTCAGCCATCATTCAATTTGTCATTTATATCTGTGGAAGCTTATCATAGACCAAGCAGCAACTTGACTTGACAGGTGACTGTGAAGTGAAACCAACACTGAAGTGCCAAAAGCTGCAGTTCCTCAAACAGCCACTTGAGGCTGGCTAAAAAACAAGTCAGGGTGCGGTTGAATGGTCAAATTTGCTTAGGAAGGTTCCTAACTGAGTGAAATGACCCGGAAGTATTTACGTAGCCGTCATGATAAGAGCTGTTCGAATTCTCTAACTGTTAAGGAAAGGAGGTTCGGTGCTTCCTTTATTATCTCCTTTAGCATAGGATACACCGGACCATCCTTTACGTAAGGAAAGGAGGTAATGCCGTCCCACAATTCCTTCCGGCAGCGACAAAAAAATCGGTGCACTATTCAGTCATTCACAACCAGAAAACATTAATGTATTTAAACAGTGTGATGCAGACTGAGCAGAGAGAGCGTGTGAATATGAACATACGTGTTGACGTGATGTAAAAATTTTGATCATGAAGTGTGTTCTGTTGTTGACTGTGGAGCTGCGTTCACACACAGAGTAAAAACTGTTTGTAACTGTGACATCCAGCGTCCTGCAGATCATCATGAAGTTACCGTTGCTGATTAATCATATATCTTTATCTTTATATGTTTCTATATGAGTGGACAGGAGGGTGAGCGACCATACCAGCGTAACAAACACTTCATTTGACTTCTGTGACAGGTGGACAATATTCATTTATTATTTGAATTCTGACGTTGATAATGAAGTCAGATTATTCACCGGGTTGTCCACGTTTATATTTCCTGCATTAAAAGCACAATAAGAACATACGGGGAGTATCTAGTAAGTATCTCAGATGTGCGTTTTGTAGTCCATCTTCTGGACTTTGTAGTTTTACCACAGAACACTTCAATAAAATTCGCTGTAGCATCATGATGTAGTCTAGTGTAAGTGCAGTCGGATTCTCTGAACACTGTGGTCATCTTCTCCTAACTCCTTATGAACTTTCCTTCACATCTTTCCTTGACCTCGTGACGTTTTCCATCGAGGTCAAGGAAAAGTGGTTAGGAAAGGACCCTCAGTCTCCATAAGCTGCCATGTTCAAATGTCCAACTTCACGGCTGGTCTCTATTGCTAATTTCCTATAGCCAACAGGGTGGCTGCTTTGACTGACAGGTGGGTGCCATCACAGGCGGCTTGTTTGACCAACCAGGCTTCAATCAGCCCACCTTAGTCCACCCACACTCCACGTCATTTTTGGGTGGGAGGTGGTGGAAGCAGGACTGCAAAGATGGCAACGGTTGTAATGTTGAAAACAGCTGACAGATTTTAGGAAATGCATGTATGTCACTTTAACACCAAATTGTATTCATATCAGTGTGTTGTAATGCACACAGCTGGTGTAGAAAGTACAGCTTAATAACGGTGCACTGGGAAATGAGAGGGCTTCCAAATGAGTCACTGTGCCTCTGAACAACATCACAACACAACTGCTTTTATTCCATCATTATTTGGAATTGTGATTGAGGACGTCTTCACTTGCTGCTCGTGTTGGAACTCTGCTCTCATTCCTTATACCATAGGAGGTTATGGCCAAGTATACACAGGCATAATATTCCACATGAAACATATAGCATGTAGTATGGTTTTGTGAGCAAGCATCTCACCCAGAATGCCACCCTGTTGAAGGACTGGGAGCATCTGTAGAAGGCTCATTCTAAGCTAACAAAAACATAATGATTCTTATACACTAATGAAAACACAGTTATGAATATTACATTACATACCAAAAACAAGACAGTCTTATGCACACTTTCAGAAGACATAAAGCCACCTGACCTGTGTAAAATATGTTTCTTTTTATTTGAAATTTGGACATGGTGCATTCCTAAACCAATGGTAATAAATAAAATAAAATAAATAAATAAAACTGAGATCTAACTAATGACGCAGACAGGTTTTATTGTGACGTATGTTTTGTTTTGCTGTTTGCAGTATGTGTTCTCATATATTTATGGTGATGCGTATGGCGACTGGTTTTGATGTTTCAGTTTTGATCTTTTTCCCCCATGGCTTCATGGTGTGAAATTAAGGAGATTGATGGAACTCTTCTCATGCATCATTTATGGAGATAATTAGTGAGTGCATCTTCACTCAGCTGACCTTGTCTGGAAATAAATGATCAGAATAAATGCTGGGAAAAAATGTTGCACCACTCAAGGTGAATGGATGAAAGTGGTGATAAGAAGAAGAATAGTAAATGTGGGACAACTTATTAGTGCACTGTAACATCATTGAAACTGTAATTCTAGTCGATTAACCTTTTTGTCAGAACTTTATCAATGTATCCTTCTTATCTTATTTTGTTGTATTTGATTGATTGTTTTTCTTTTTCATTGTGTTTCTAAATGTTGTGCAGTTCACCTGATGCAAAGTATTTTTTAATTGACTCTGTATTTGAAAGGTGACTTTTCAAATGAATCTTCTGGATCATCAGAGGATGAATCCTGAAGTTTTCTGAACTGTTTATTCAAACAATTCAAGCTGCTGTGAATGATGTTTTCATATGGATAGTGGACTGAGTATTGGCAAATCACAAATCACTCTGCTGTCCCGCGATCTTCTGAGCTTTTTACAATCTTTTGTCAACTCTTGTTTTTCACGTAACTTTACTGTTTGGTTACGCCAAACAAGCTTTCAAATTTTGGATTTCTTGAGTTGTGGCGTGCTCTTGTCATCTCAATCATATATATATATATATATATATATATATATATATATATATATATATATATAATTACAGGTTTTTAGTCTTAGCTCATACAAATAGTGATGTTCATTCATGTGAATAGTGTCAACAACCAATAGGAACTCACTCTCCAGCACCATCATGAAGCAGGAAACTGACTACAGAGTAGTAAGCACTGAGTGGACTCCTGGGTGGCACAAGACCATGAAGTCTCAGTTCACTTCTACTGTAGAAAAGGAGGGGAACTGGAAATAGGAGTTGTGGAGTGAGCGAGAGTGCCTCTTTGATGTGTCCTCACATTTCTACCACAAGATCGACTGGAGAAGGAAAAAGTGGACAGAAATCACTGCAGCCTTCGAAATGCACACACAAGGACAGCTGTGGACAAAAGCTTTTGTTTCTGCTCTTTGTTCAACACTTTTTCTTCCTGTACATTTCCACCAGGTGCAGGATGGCAAAATGAATCTAGTTCAAGTCTTGTAACTAGTGACCTCCTCAGTCTTTGCAAAATCTTAACTTTTGTGACTTTTGACACACTGTCTTTAGATGTGAGGGGGGTGTCAGACTTTCTTTTAAAATAAATTTCAAAGTCTTTTCAAAGACGTCTAGTATATGGTAGACATAAGGTGAAGGCTGGGGTGGATATTTGTATGTACAAAGTGTCTGACTTTGACATTGAAGACTTTTTACATCTCCTACTAAAAATAAACTTTTGGTTTCTCTTAGCCATGATCATATTTCAGCAGTCTAATTCCAGTAGTTCCAGTTGCCTCAACCTCATCAAAAAAATAATCTTGTAAAAGAAAAAAACATGCCGGTAAAAGAAAAAAACATTCATATGAAACACTTCTGTAATGGACATTTGTATCTTGGAAGGCCCCAAAAAAGTTTTCCTGCCATCTGAGCACTGGACTGGAGTACTCATCGTTTGTCATTTAAGGTGCAAGACTGGGTTGGTTTAGCACCATTTCCTGAGGGAATTTATGCTTTCCCCACTGATGAACGCCTTCCATTCTGACCTTTAGACTTTATTGCATGGCATTTGATCATAAATGTTCTATACTCAAGCTGCTGCGAGACTGTTTCAAGAAGCTGAATGACATCTGAATGATGAATGATTGCTGCATATATTTCAAATGTTCAGCTTTACGTTATGTCTCTCTGCTAGCCACATTTCCAGCCCCATAAACTATTTCAGACAACTGGGATGTGGCTGACGATCCTGTAGTGTTCTCTCTCATATTAATCTTGTCTTTAATGTATTTCACTGTGATAAGAGTTGAAATCCTCAGAGGCGTCTCAGCACCAGAGAAGATCCAGAGATAGAGATGAGCCAGCGGCAGTCCAACAGCCAGCCCAGATAAAGCCACAGGAGATCCAGCCGATCTTCTGTGACAGTTTCCTGTGACACCACTTCTCACCATGAAACCCCCAGAAGACCGTCGCCAAGCATCATCAAGTCATGCTCATTTCTGATAGCAAAAATCAATCCCACAGCAGCAACCGTCTCCATGTGGCATGTCAGAGAACATTTCAATGTACCGTAGTCTAAAAGAGGAAGCATTTTATTCACTGATGTGAGAGCAGCCTGGTCATCCCACATAAGCTGTACTGTACACAACAATAAGATGAGAATCAATGCTGATCAACACTTGATGTTACACAACATAATAAAATTGGTTTGGGTCCAACTTGTTGTCTACAATGACTCATCAAGTCACAGAAAGAATTTCTGACTTTGAGAGGACTAATGTGATCAAACAGAGTGAAAAGATTGTGTTGTGTGTTGCCACTTTTATTTACAGAGAATATATATTTACTTATATGTATTTTTTGGACTGAACTCTTAAAATCTTTTTTTGTTTGATTCTCAATAATTAATTAATCTCATTAGAGATTAAAAAGATACTGAACATTGTGTTACAAACTTAATACTACTTTTTTTTGTCTTTGAGAACTCAGTTTAATCCACCAATATGTATTTAATACACCAAATGTATAATTTACCTTTACCTGAAATTGTTTTGTCCTAAAAAGAAAAATCATTAAATGATTAAACCTTCCATATAGTCAATGTTTCCACAGAGTTGCATGATGGGAGAATACTACTGTAACCTTTGAGCTTGAATTTGTTTCCCAAACCAGAAAAATGCAACTGACCCACAATGATGAACCACAATGTTGCCGAGCTGTTATTCAATTCTAACAGTGTTAACTCTGCAGACCATCGTTCTATTTCTGCTGTGAAGGTTTAAGAGCAGCTTTGCTTCAGTGACACACCTGTTCATTCAGCTTGTTAGACACATTATTGTCACTCGCAGTGAGACACGAAGCTGCTCCTCTTTAAACCTGCACACATTTTGATGTTCAGCTTCAGTTTCTTTCAACAATGACTGATGACTTCTTACATTTGCATTTAACTGTTGCTCACAGGTTCTTTGTCTCTTTCTGTCTTTCAGCTGTCAGTCCACGGTCAGTGTTTTGTTCATCATGTATAAAGCAATTCATATAAAATAACATCTGATTGTAAAAAAAAGTGTAAAAGAGCATTCAAAGGTATAGATTAGTCCTCTCAGCCACCTGACTGTACTGAATCAAACTTTTGCGCAGGTGATAACCTTTAAGCTGTAATGTATATTGATTTCAGAAGCCGTACTACTGATTTGTTCCAGCAGATACACTTTGAAGGAAATTTAATTGTTCCCAGATCAAACATGGAACATCAACATAGCCGGCAACCTTAACCAAATGCCCTCACAGCACTGTGGGTTTGTTTTAATATAGAATAGGTCCACAGTGATGTACAGCATGAGGCACAACTTGTTCATTAACAATTACGGTATGTAACTGAAACCACAATCACTCACTAACTTTAGCCAAGTGCTTTTGTTGCCTTAGTCTAACCACATAAAAGACGCAAGATGCCACTCTCAGCCACAAAGTCCTGAGTTTTGTACACTGACCATCCCCCTGGATCACCTCTTTATGATGCTTGATTGGTAAATAAATGTAGCTTCATTTACTGAAAAAAAGTGTATAATGTGGAACATAATCCAGTCAGTGATTGTGTTTTCCTGCCAAATTAACTTTTTTAATCTAACAACATTTCTCATCAATAAGGTTAAAATCAGCTACATCACCACATTGTGAATGACTGAGATTGATTGATATATTTCATTCTGATGTATTCACAACATGAAACATAGGTTTCTCTGTTAAAAAGGTATTGATCCAATGAGCACCACAAGGGGATTAACAATTAGCCAATCAGCACCGTGGGTGGCACAAACCGTTGTCAAGCTGATTTACTACGACTGATCTTTTATCTGTAACTGCACCAACAGCCTCCGCTCAGGGAATGCAGGTGAAAATTTGCTTTTAGCTGTATCTGGAAGAATACATGTATTACACATTGTCCCTGCTAAATAAACTAAATAAATAAAATAAATTGACCACGTACAGTAAGACATGTCACCTTTAAGGATAACACACATTTATCTGCTTATTTTTAAAAGACAAAAGGAATGTGTGCTTGTTTATGACATAATGACATTAAATATATTCTTATTATGACAATCATTTATGATCATTTGCTATTCTGTCACCTTTGTCAAACTGGTTGAAGCCCTATGAACTATGAACTATACTTATTCACTGCAGTGAGGCAAAGTCAACAAAAAATGAAGAGTCTTATTTCATACTTTACAGTGTTATAGTGTTAATAACACCATACAGGACCATATGATGTGAAAAATAACACAGATGTGTCCTGAACTCACCACTCATCACTGAAAATCCCCTCTGTGCTGTGGTTGTTGCATAAGCATGGGATTTCCAGCAGTACGACTCCCACAGGAACATGCAGACACATACATGTGGACACACTCCCACACACACACAACATGCAAACACACACACACTCTTCACAGGGCAGCCCTGCTGGTGGAGCAGGAAAAGACCACTGGCTCCCTCCGGTGGTCGCAAGGAGGGATGAAGACCCAGGAGGCAGGAGGCACATTTGGTTTAGTCCAGAAGACAACTCCAACCTTCAGCAGCATCATACTGATATTAAACACATATATGCACACAAACTATATGCACACAAAACTTGGGGAAACATGCATGTATGTATATGACATAAACTCTATTTCATCATCCCTTAAACATTCATTTGAGACGGTCCAGAGGGAGTGTCCAATGTCTGCCCGTGGCTGAACAGCAGTGGATGAAGCTGATAGTCGAGAATATTTTACAGAATATTTGTGGGAATCTGCTAAAGTTAAACATACATACATACATCAAACTATGTCAACCATGTCATGTAAACATGACAGCTGCAGACCTCATGGTGATGTGCTAAAATTTTATGGCACATATTTAAGTCTGATGTATAAAGATGATTCTTGTCTGACACCAGTTTGTCAATTGAAACGATCAGCAATCAGCACCATGGGTGGAACAAATGATGGTTAAGCTTATCAAGTGGTGTCAAGGAGGAAGAGTAATACAAACAATGGCGACCTCTATAGACAAGATGGATGCTGCTGTGGAGGCTGTTTATAGATGGTCTTCTCAATATCGCTGCTATCGTAGTTTGTTGTTACTTTGCTCCGCTCCAATCTTAAAGGTCCAGTGTGTAGGATTTAGTGACATCCAGTGACTGTAAACCCCCTCAAATCACTCATAACATGAACGTGAAACTATCGTGGCTGTAAAACGTGCAAAAAATGTTTGTCCGTTCTGGGCTACTATATACCAAAATAAATTTTAAATGTTATTGGCTGACTTGGCTGCAATTAAGGATTACAAGTCAGTTTTCGGTGTCAACCTTCCTCTGTTTAGCACACGCCATGGCACACTGACTCACAGTTTGACCTCTTTCCTCTCTCTTGTCTCCTCACTCCTTTTATATTTTCCTCTCTCTTGTCTCCTCACTCCTTTATATTTTTCTCTCCGTCACTGTCACTGCTGCTCTATTTAGTGAAGGCCCGCCCTACCCTGCCTGTGATTGGCTGACATTCTTGCCCTCACCTTGACCAATCTCAGTCCTCATGCCTAAACCCAACCAACTGGAACCCACGAAGGTAACGAGTATTGGCCAATCAGAAACAGGTAGGATGTCCCTTTCGCTGAGTAGCGGTGTAGAAACACTGTCCGAAAAAAGAGTCGCCGGTCAAAATGTAATCTCCAAAACTGAATAAAACTCAATCAATTTAAATCAAATCAAATTTATTTGTATAGCCCTTTACAATAGCCGAAAGGTACCCAGAGTGCTTTACAACAAAGCCATAAAACAATACATCACACATACATAACATACAAATACAATTAAAAGTGCTGTAGTGCTGCAGCGCTGCACGGTATTAAAAGCCTTCCAGAAATACATAGAAAGGAGCAGACAGAATGAGTACACCTAAGAAACAGGACTGCCCTGGTCAGAATTGAACGCCAATCTAAAAAAGTGGGTCTTAAGCTTCGATTTAAAAAGGCTGAGATCAGTAGTGGTGTGAATGTCAGGGGGCAGTTTGTTCCACAGTCTGGGGGCAGTGACGGCAAAAGAACGATCGCCCCACTGTTTAAGTCTTGACCTAAGGACCTTTAACAGAAGCTGACCCGAAGAGTGCAGGGCTCTGCCACAATTGCGAAAAGTTAAAATCTCTGACAAGTAAGAGGGGGCCAAGCCATTAATGGTGTTAAAAACAAACAACAGCGGGGTGCTGAAGAAGGAACAGCCAGGAGGGAGGAGCTCCGAAAAGGCGCTGTTCTCACCTGGATTCAACCAGGTCTCTGTCAACAGGAGGAAATCCAGATCAATGATATGTCGTTTACGGCTCTGGGTCTGGACGGGACAGGGTGTGGGTCCGGACCCAGGCTGCGGTCTGCTTATTAGTGACCTGTGCACTATACAAATAAATCTGACACACTGGACCTTTAAACACACAGAGGTAGCTTTTTCAGGGGCCCTCCCCCAATTTTACACATCAAGCTCACCTCACTTGTCAGAGTCACTAGTCAGAGAAAACATTTATATCATTATATATTATATATTTGTGACTCTGATGACACCATGAGGGTATTTTCTCAGACTTGACAAAGTCACTAGAGTTCTTTCAGCTTGGCTTCAGAAACTATTCATTTTGATAGACCGGAGGTTCACAATGTGGAAAATATAGGATTTTGAGTCTTGATGAGTCAGGACATATTGGTTTCTGCTGCTCAGATTTTTTCCCAGTCATGGTTTAATCTGCCTCTTGTGAGTCCACCAACCTTTAATATTAAATTGGTGGTTGAAGCTCCTGAAAAGAAAAATGAATAAAAATGAAATATTCATTCAAACAAAACAAAAAATGTCAGTCAGTCAACAGTCAATAACTCAGCTCACCTCTACCGGCAACATAAACAACCAACCCCACAACTGTCACACATTTTGATTCACGTGTTGCTAAATGTTACATCCTAATCGAAGCCAAAAAAACATCTTTAAAAAATATATATATATATATTTTTTTTTTTTTTTTTTTTTTTTTTTTTTTTCTTTAAAGATGTTTTTGATGACATCACCTTTTCCAAACTTAGATCCGCCCACTTTAAATCATTGAGAAGAGCAGACAAAACAACAACAACAGGAAGTCTCAAAAATCACGACGTGTTATGCACAACTGTTTAAAGAGTTTCTGGCATCCTGTTAGTTACAGTCCACTTTTGTTAAAAAGATTTTTGTTAAGATTTAATGCAAATGAATAGTTAAGACAGTTAGAACTGTCTCTTTAAGAAAATAAAAAATAAGATTGTAACTTTCCTCAAATTGATACATGAAACAAACAGGAATGCCATATTTCCATAATTGGCCCCTTTGCAAATCTAACTTTGAATTCGTTTTTATTCTTTGACTGAAGCAGCCAGAAATACTTTCACATACTTTCAAGACTACCGTGTTCTTTACACATGTTAAAGAACACAATAGAAGTTAAAAGCTGGAGGCCGCACAAAAGGAAAATAAAATGACAGTAACATGTATACATATATATACACATCAATGACATGCAAAATGTAAATGTAAATACATACATACATAAATACATGAATAAATCAAGTCCTGCATTCTGAGAAAACAAAACATAAAATTTCCTGGTGTGTTTTCTCTGCGGGATGAAGCGGGGCACGGAGGCAGCATGAAAGAGAAAAAGAACAAAAGCAAAAACAACAAACAGTGCATGAATAATTAGAAAGTCTGTGTTGTGCTTTACTTCAGTATGAATCACCGGAGGAGCATGAGAAAGTGAAGGTGGCTGGTTCAAATCCCAGGACTCGCTGAGAAAACATGCACGGGGAAGTGAATGAGCAAAGGTGCCGTCGCTAGCCTCAGAAGTGAGCGTTCGCTGTAACCCCTCCTCTGAACAGCAATTGTCCAAATATAGCTTAGCAACAGTAACCAGGTACAGCAGGCCTGTCGAGCTGCACGAGACTGTAGTAAGCAGTGTGTTACACCACTGAGTGGAAGAAAATGGCTTATACCCCAGACACCAACATTACCCGAGACGATGCTACATTTGCTAAACACATCTGTTAGTTAGTGGTCAGCTGAGACCACTGAAAAGTCAACAGGGTAACTCATGGAGCTCATAGATAGCTACAGCTGAATCTGCTGGAAGATTTAGTTATATCAGACAGCAGGACATCATCATCATCATATTTGATCCAAACACTGTAATGCAGATATAACTGACTTCACCATGTTCACCATGTGTCAAGTGACTGGCATTGCTGGTGACCAGTCACTACAAGTCTCTACAACTTCTACCGGTGTCCATTTTCTGACAAGCGTATCCATTTTTCAACAGGTCTGCTTGTGAATGGACAGGATGTGTTTTTCAAAGTGGGGGCCACCAGGGGGTCCTCAAGAATTTTATTATTATTATTATTATTATTATTATTATTATTATTATATGTATTATTCTAGAATATGGTTTAAAATCATGTACAACTTATTGAAATCTTCTAATTACCTGCCAATGAAAACAGTGCTGACCTGCAGTTAGGCACTTTCTCTGATGTTAAAGAGGTGTGGTTGTTTCGTATTCTGTCCCTGTGGTCACCCCACAGTATGATTTTTCCTGTGGGTGCCTGAGCAATCAGGGCAGATGATGGGCAGGATTGTTTCTTCCCTGAGCTGTTCAGATCTCTGCTGCTTTATTTTAGACTATAACAAATGTGTGTGTGTGTGTGTGTGTGTGTGTGTGTGTGTGTGTGTGTGTGTGTGTGTGTTTCTGAACGCTCACTTTAATGTGTACAAAGATGAAGGGTATGGCGAATCAGAGAATGCATCTGCCCAGCGTCTGAATAACAAATAACACCATTAGTGAGACAGGGGTGTTCTCTGCCAGGTCCTCAAAGATGAATGGCTGTGACACTGCCTCACACACACACACACACACAAAACACACATACACACACACAAACACAAAACACACATACACACACACACAAACACAAAACACACATACACACACACAAAAACAAAACACACTTACAAAGTGTCATATGCAAGTAAGACTCTGGTGTTGTGTCATATCTGGGGATGATGTGTAAAAGGGACCAATCAGACCTTCAAACTGATGTTTACCTCTGTCTGTCTGTCTGTCTGTCTGTCTTCTTTACATTGTTATTCAGGTCTCTGAGGTTCTGTATTAGTCCTAAAGTGTTACCAGTTAGACTTTGATGAATGAGACTTACCCGGTAGATTTGTGGAGAGGTTGGTGGTTGATGGTTTTTGGACTGTGAAATGAATCTTCCTCTGCACTTTATTTGTTTTATATTTGACTCCACATATTCATGTATGTCACCTTTGCTGTTCGAGTTTGTTGGAGGTGTTTGAAGTAGCACGTTTTAGAGAACAGTATAATCATTTCTAATCTCCACACCGCCCTGATGTGATAGGAAAAACTAGTTTTAATCAGTTAACTGCCGTTTTAAATGGAAGATAAATTCCAATCAGGCTTTTGTTTTACACACAGTGCAGAGACAGCTCTCCTTAAAATGATTAATGACCTTACTTTAAATGCAGATGCAGATATTTCTTCTTGATATCTGTGCCGCCTTCGATACTATAGATCATGAAATTCATTTTAACCATTTGAGGGATTGGCTTTGCGGGGTGATCCAGCTTAGAACCTTCAGTACTGCCTTGGTAACTCCTCATCCTCCAGCCCCCATCACTGGCATGGGTTTTATTGAGACGGGTAGGTTCAGTCTGCATTAACATTTAACATAATTTTTTGGAAAAAGTTATTATTAATATCATTCTAAACATTACTATGTTGGCATTGTCATTGCTTTGCTAGTGTTTGCATTACAGGTCCCATATTGTAAGAAGAAGTGAGATTTCCATTTTTCTGTTATTTAAATTATTATTAATGTCTATCTGCTATTTATACTAACTGTGAAAGTACCAAAACACTCAATCCACAAAGAATTATCTTTAAATGAGCTGTAAAGACTAACATTGTGATGTCACAACTATACAGTCACCACCCTCAGTCACAAAGCTGGGTTTACAATCTTCTGGAAGCTGTAAGATTGTGTTATGAGGGAGATCACGGTGACTAATATGAGATCTTTTCTTATATGAGTTGCCAAAGACACTACATGTTACCATATTACTGTTGTTTGTTTTAACAATGTGGGTTGTTTGAAATTTCATCACATAGTCACTGTAGATAAACAGCAGGATGGAGACTGTTTTCAGGGGGAGTCAGCAGAGTCAGCAGGGAGGACTGGCCGGGTCGTGCCAACTTTTCCACTTATATTCAAAGATCTTTTCTCATAAGTTGACAAAACACTACCTTCTACTACATTACTGTTGTTTATCATAATTATTATAATGTGCTAAACATAGAAAATGGGTTTCTCGAAATTTCATCACATAATCAGTAAACAGCAGGACTTAACCAGGCTTTCACAGCTCAGATGGAGGCTGTTTTCCGAGGGATAGTTTGAGTCAGTGGGGAGGACTGACTAGGTCACACATAAAAACTGGGTGATTTTTTTTCTCATGTAGCTGTACTGTTGTTTGTTCTTCAAGGAAACAGTTTTAGTGCTAATTTTTTTTTTTTTTTTTTTTTTTTCATTTTCTGATGTTTGTGTGTTTGGTGTTGAATCAAAGCTACAAATTCCACATAATTGGCGCCAAATTAAAGAAGAAGGTGTGTGTGTTCTTTTAATGAAAATGCCTTGTGATTGTCCGTTTTTGAGATCGAGCTGTTTGTTTGAGGAGGAAAAAAGCTCATGTGAGTGACGTTCTCAGTCAACTGCAGCAGCATTCTACAATTCTACTGACCTAGAGGGTTAAACAAGCCGTCAGGACTTCTGTGACATTGTAATGTCACAACTATAAAATCACTGCCTTCAGTCACACCCTCCAACATGGTGCAGCCATTGGGCTACAATGCATTATATGTGGTTAGCCAATCAGAAGAGAGGGTCATCCATATTAATTTCATATATTAATTAGAGACAAAATGCAACACGAAACACTCTGTTTATGCCAGAGAGAAGCATGAGAGAGGAGATGGAAAACTATGAATATATGCAAAAAAAACATCAGAAAAATGTCGACTATGGGACCTTTAAGCTCAAAGGGCCACTGTGTAAGTACAGTACAGCATACACTGGCTTCATAGCCATGCAGATGCTGTGTTGTTCTGGCTTTCAGCGAGGAGTTTAAATGGTTAAATTTGTTTTCACTGCAACAGTAATCTTGGAGTCATTATGCCTAATAACATGTTTCTGCTTGTTTTTACCTTTGATGTTATATGATAGAAAGTGATAAAGGAATGGGTGGTAAAGTATTGGATGTCATTATGTGTCTGTTTTTAATCTAAATTTACTCAGGCCCTCACGCAGAATTGATTTAATGAGATGTTTTAATCAGATACTATCATTGGTATCCAAGGATATCTGCTTGTTAGTGTCTGGATTACTGTGTTAGCGTGCACATCAACACATTAGTAGAGATTTATTAGTGTCCAGTGATGGTCTACGTTCTTCAGAAGCTTTTTTTTTTTACCTTGATAAAATTAGGCTGCATTTCTCAGAGAGACAGAATATCGGTTATTTTTTTGCACATATTATTTTTCAAAATATATTTGAGAGAGTTGCCCGCTGGCGTAAAAAAAGAGTTTTGAAGAGCCCAATCTATTCTTCGTCTAATGTCAAGGGAACACATAAAACATGAAGTGATAGAGAAGGGTAAATTTTACTGTTTTAATAATAAAGTCAGAGCGGTTTCTCCAATACTTGCAGATATTATATGTGAATGATTAATGCCGTGGGGAGACAGGCTGGATGTTATGAACATTGTGCCTCAAGAAAACAATATAAATTTGCTCTAAAGTAGAATGTAACTTGTTTAACTTATTAGATTTTTTTTTTGCAGGACTACTTTGTGACTTACCACATTTGTAAATTATTGTTTTTTTCCCCTAAAGCAAGATCTTACAGGACGGAGGCAGCATGTTTTTTTGTCCCTGTGAATCGTCTGGATTTCCATCTCATTTGAGATTAGCTAAGAAGAGCTGTTTTGGATTAGCTCAGCTCCTCTCTCCCTCTGACACTCGCCGATAAGAGAGCCTGCAGTCGCTGAAACACACTAGTCGAGGAAAATGCCCTTTTTCTACATGGTTAAGACTGCTCTGCCTCTCTCTTGTTGCCCAACGCTCACTCTTTGTGGAAAGGATTATTGCAGCAGACTGTGGAGAGCCGTTATCACACTGTCAAGTGAATGGTGACTGTTTTGAGTATTACACAAGGGTTAGACCAATATGCAAGGCCGATACTGGTCTGTGATTATTGATGTGGCATTTTCCACATATTATCATCCACCTCAGTTGTAACAGATTTCATTGAGATGCTTTAATATAAGTATTCATCAGGTGTGTGCTGATGTCAGGGGAATTTACTCAGCGGCCTGTGAACCCAGCAGTGATTTTAGAATCACAGTGCAGCAGTCATTTTGTGAAATATGCTCGCTATCATGAGATTACAGGGCACATATCGAGGTGATTTCATCTCTGCAGAGATACTGTAGTTCCAGAATGTGTTTATCCCAGCTTAGCACCAGGAAGTAGGGCAGATGTTGAACTGTATTACATTATATGAAGAGGTGTTCCTGGTATTTAACCTACCTTTATTCTTCTAAATGGGGAGACAGAAAAATAGAAGCACCTGTCAGCGTGTAATAAAGTTCAACAGCACCAAACTAGGGATGAGCGATACAAAGTATGCCACCCATTATGAGTCTGGATACTGATACAGATAATTTAGTTTAGTTATACAAATATAGATGCAGAAAAAAGTGTAGCTACAAACTTCATCCTCCAATATGGCCACACAGTTGAATCAACATCTATCCAAAAACTGAACTTTAAAACATTCACGAAGGTTGGATTATCACAGGTCAACTTGCCAAACTCAGAGTGTGTGTGTGTATCATAGGTCTGCCGAGTGTGTTTCCTGCTGTTTATGTCATGACACCATCCATCCATTTCTTTCCACATATCCGGGGTCAGGTCGTCAGTAGGTTTAGCAGGGAGTTCCAAATGTCCCTCTATCCAAATCCTGAGTCATTCCCAGCCCAGATGGGCTATGTCAGGGGTGTCCAAACTTCTTTCAAAGAGGGCCACATTTGACAATGTGAAGATGCCCGGGGGCCAATACTAACATTTAAAAAAATGAAAAAAATTACCAATAAAAGTTACATACAAATGCACTGTTCTGTAACAATTTTATTTCATTGTTACAATTATCATTTTTTGAATGGCAATGTAACCAAATCTAAGCCAATCAGGCATGAACAAATCTAAAAACCAGCTGTGGTTCTTCTTTCTTTCACATCTGGAGTCAGATAACAAAGAATAAATTGTTTGGAATATGTTAAACTTGCATGAAATTGATGGTAATCTGAACCTCATGTTCATTTTAAGTAATGCAAAGTCTGTTAACATTTAAGTTTAAAACATATCACTCTTGCTCTTGTCTTTAACAAAATCATCAGAAAGTAATATTTAGTGTCACATCTACAGATATATAACAGCAGCAGTTATGTCCTTAAAGGTTCAAATGCTTCATTATGTCAACCCAAAAAGCCAAATCTGCCAGCCATACAGTATCTGGCAATCCTAGCAGGCCATAAATAATATATTATAAAAACAAAGCTGCGGGCCACATGAAATCTGACCACGGGCCGTGATTGGTCCCCGGGCCGAACTTCAGACATGCCTGGGCTATTTAGTCCCTCCACTGGGTTCTGGGTCTTGCCCTGGGGTCTCCTGCCAGTTGGACGTGCCTGAAACACCTCCAAAGAAAGGTACCCAGGAAGCATCCTAATCAAATGCCCAGACTACCTCAGCTGGCTCCCTTTTCCCTTCAAAGGATCAGTGTCTTTACTCCAAGCTCCCTCTGGACGTCCGAGCTCCTTACCCTATCTCTAAGGCTTAAGATCCACGATCTCATTCTTTTGGTCACTACCTAAAGCTCATGACCATTGATGAGGGTTGGAGTGTAGATGGACTGGAAAATCAATGCTTAGCTCCGTCGTCCCCACAACTGGTATAACATGCAATACTGCAGATGGCACACCAATCTGCCAGTGTGTATCAACACAGTCAGATCAAAAAGGTCATTTTTCAAACTTGAAATTATATGAAATTAGTTGATGATGTGTTAGCTCATGTGTTGATGAAGCCACCTAATTAAAACATTTACTTTTGTGGTCACGGTTAAATAGAAGATATTATAATGTTAACCGTTTTTTAGAGAACACAATCTCAAGGTGTCAGGGTTGAAGACTTTTACAAAGCCACCTCATTTTTGCCGTGGTCAATGAACATTTGTTTCTCTGTCGGCACTCAGCGTGCCGCTGAGGGTAAATCACAAGCATAGTATCGCTCCCGATAAAACATAATTCTTGGAAGACTGGCATGAAGGGATGCTTCTCTCACTGGATTTCCAATTTCTTTCTTAAATCAAACTGCAAGAAGATCAGTGCTCGGTGACAGGACGTCTTCCTCAACAGCTTGTAAATGTCAGGGGCAAAGCAGCTGTCAATCACCTCTGGTGACACTTTAACAGCAATCAACTTTTGCCAGAGGCAATTATGCATGAGGGCAACACCACCTGAGAGGACTGCAAACAAGCAAGAAAAGAAGTGTGTGTGTGTGTGTGTGTGTGTGTGTGTGTGTGTGTGTTTGTATTTGTTAGTGTGTGTCTGAGGGTAAAAGAGGGAATGCTGATAAAGGGCTGCAGAGAATTTATTCAAACCACTGAATACTGTATGATGTCTGCATGTTCTTCCTGTGGTCCAGTAGGCGTTTGGGTTTCCTCCCACACTTCAAAGACTGTATGTGGAGGTGAAATGAAATCTGTGTTACCTGTAGGTGTGAATGTGTGCAGTTATGTTTGTTAGACCTCTGATAGACTGAAGCCTAGTGTGTACTGGGATAGTTTGAGCCCTTGAGACCTTGAAAGAGATAAATGGATAAAAGGAAATGGAGGATTAGGGATGCAACGATTATAGATTTTGATGGTACGATTATTCCCTGAGGAGAAGTTTCACGTTTGTAATGCATTCATTTATTTCATAACACTACAGATGTGCAATCACACATGTATTTGTTTGTTTGTTGTTTTGCAGTTTAGGTAAAAATGGAAATGGAAAGCATCTCTTATGCAGGCGTCTTGCCCTTCAGGGGATTACAGTACATGCCGTTAATGAGCGTTACATTTATAAATGGTGTAATGCTCCTTTTGCTGCTTTGTTGCTGTAAACTTCAAACTTTATTTATTCATATAGTATCTCTCATGAAAAAATGCAGCCCGAAGTGCTTCACAGCAAAAACCACAAAAAGAAATAGACAACAATGAATCAAAATTAGCAGAAACAAAATAAATACATAAAACAAATTTGATAAAATGTTATAATAAAAGATTCAAGATCTCTTTATTGTCATTTCAAAGTGTACCGTAAAACGAGTAAAAACACACATTAAAAACACCACAGAATAAATTAAATAAGAAGATAAATAAATAAGTCTGATTTGAGAATTAGTGGGATTAGTTAATAAACAGAATAAACACATGGGTTAAAACAAGTTTAAGAGCCAGGCATAGAAACCAAGAACCAATTCAACAAGAATTAAAAACAACAGAATGAAAATAGTTGTTACATAAAAGCAACATTAAAAAAAGCTGGTGCAGCAATTTTAACGCTAAGGACCAATTTAGACCAATTCAGGCACAGCAACAAAAATTCCTGTATTTCTATTTATTTTAATGCCAATAGTCTTTAAGGGTGCAGACGATGCCGAAAAAAACAAACAAGAAAAACGCAGCAAAGTGTGGCGGAGAAGTTGAAACAGAATCAACTGTTCGGTAAGCACAACCCAACGTCATGCTGCAGTGTCCAGTCTGATGATCACACCTGTCATACAGAACATGTACTGTGCTGTTGTAACATACTGATCCTGAGTTAGTTCAAACAGAGTTCCTATAAGACGATAAGAACTTTTGTCCCAATCATACTTCAAGACAAGTCATCCATGTATTTTAATTTATGAAAAGTTGTTAGGCAGCTAGTTAAACTATTATTAAATAACTACACTGTTATTTTCAAAATGGGTTGCTATGTAATACATATGATTTGCAGTTAAGAGATACAAAAGACAAAACATGAGACCCAGAAAATGGCTGTTACACTGTTAGCATGACTATGTGTATGAAAACAAGTCTCTCGAAGCATTTAGTTAAGCAGCCAGAATTTAAATGGATGGTAAAAACATGATTTCTATTTTTCCTTCAAGATCACTATAAATGCATCAGAAATAATCGTTTGGAACGGCTGACCAAAGATAGAAAATCCAAGTGACTCCTCGTCATTCTGCCCACCAGGCCCTGAGAGTTAAGATGCATTGTATTGTCCTACGCTGCCTGTGCGCTTCCTCTTGTCTTACTGGTATTTCTCTTTTTGCATTTATCATTCTTGCCCTTGTCATGAGGCTAAATTGTGAACACCGCCTTGCAATCGGTACATAATTGCATCCCTGCTCTGCCACTTTTCATCCTCGGCGTCGCTTGATCCTTTACCTGTGTCATTAGACGTGGAGAGCTCAGGGCACAATGGCCTGGCTTTAGAAAAAGCACAGAGGAGTGTGTAATTACACTCGGCTTTGATTACCTCTCGTTTGGCGCGGCCTGTTCAATAGCCATTACATGGAGACACTCCTCTGGCCGCTGTTTAATGGCCCACTGGCCCAGTTTTCATTTGCACCCCAACCTGCTGTTATTGTTAAGCTCACAAAAGCCTGAACTTCAAAACACTGCTACTCAGGTCCTTTCTCTGACCGGTGCTAATCGATCGATAGTACACACTGCCAGGCTACACAGACGTTAAACATATAGCTTTTTTTAAATAGAACAACTCCAACTGCAGTGCTGTGATTGAACAGCTTATCAGCAGAGAAGAGAGAAACCCCAGAGAGCAAGTATTGTTCTCTAGAGTTCAACCACAAAGGGTTAAATGAGACCTCCAGAAATACCGTCCAATGAAAATACTTTTTCAGATTTTTCATACCTGACTTTGTCAAAATACTGAGATAGCAAGTCAAATATTTTTTCATATTAATTTTTTGTATCTCATAATTCTGACTTACCAGCTCATAGCAATATTAATTCTGACTAACAGAGATGTGTCTGTCACACATTTTACAACACTTTTATCACCTCCTGAATTGATAACTTTCCAGAAACTGCTACTATTACCAAAAAATCTCAGTGGGCACGTCTCTAGAACATCGTGGCTGCGACGCTGTTTTGGTCCATTCTGCACACGACTTCAAACCCCACCAGGAGCAATTTAGAAGCGGAGCGTTTAGCCCGCCAGACTTTGTTTACTTGCTCAGATTTGATCAGTTTATGTTCTTCTAAACATGCTTTACATGTGTAAATATACTACGTAGCTCATTTGTTTCACTTTTCTGTTTTTACAACCAGCAGTTTGCCTGGGGAGTTCTATTTTGAAAATCCACCGGATTCTCTATGCTGTTTCTGTGTCTGGCTTCCGCCCGCTCGAGGTGCTCTGTGTAAATTGAAGCTGGCTGCTCGCAGCATCCGTCAAAAATAGAACAGCCGCGTATTCACCGCGACGCTGAACGGAGGCCAGCTTCTAGGATGCTTCTGAACCGGGCCGTGGCGGAGCCGGTGGGGTTTGAAACATTGACTAGAACAGCCGCATATCACTGCGGCGGCTGCAGCACATCCGTGCCTGATGGAATTTGGGGGTTAGAGGTCCCTTTGTTGTACGCTGCAGCTTTGTTGGACTTTGTTGGCAAACAAACTAATACAGTAAATCAGTCTGAGAGAGACATTCTGTTTTCATATATACAAGTTATTAGTTGTAAAAATGAAAAAAATGTAACAACTCTTCTCCAGTACACCGCCGTCAGCTTTATTCACCAAACATTTACATCTTGTTGAAGGTAAGATAGGACAAAGTGTTTGTCTGACACTACCTAAACCTAACTTTCCTCTAAACTGAAACAATCAATTTCAAGATTTACATTATTGGAACCTGCGTTCCACTCCCCACAATGTGACTGTGTAAACAGATTTATGTCCCCACAACATTATTATATATCCACAAACAACATATGTTACTGATTGCCATCCATTGCCTCAACCTCTCCTTCCTGGAGTGAAGTAGAGGTTTCTTTTGAGGTGTTAAACAAACGTGAAAGAAGAGATTTTCTTTGCACTTGCAAAACGTCACGTCTTGTCACGATGGTCTGAATTAAAGGATAGGTGTGTGTGTGTGTGTGTGTGTGTGTGTGTGTGTGTGTGCGTGTGTGCATGCATGTATGTGCATACGTGTGTGTGTGTGTGTGGGTTCAGCGGGAAAAGACGGAGTTTACACTGATGAGCTGTGTGTCTGTAGTGACTCCAGAGCAAAGTCTACAGTCTGCTGCATCACCTCAGAGCTGTCAGCTGTGGCTTTCACTGAATGTGTGAATGTCTAAACTACAGAAGACTGCTGCAGAAGAAGATAATGCACGGATAGCTCATCTTAAAAACATCGATCAGCAAACAACCATCAAACAGGAAATAGAAAATATATAACAACATTTGCAGCTTCAGTTGAACAAGTAAAAAGTTCATTTGCAAAAACAAATATTTCCATTTTTATTAATTTTCTGAGATCATGTTTCATCTGTTGTGCATTCAGTGGAATATATTAGTGAAACTAGTGTTAGATTATTCAATTTAAGAATGCCGTCTGTCTGAACTCTTGAAATTTAAACAGCCTGAGGGACTGCGTTCAATTTTTCAGGTCTGCCTCAGTTAAACTCAAACCAATGAACCAGTTCACACTGATTTATAGAAATGCATTCAATAAATTCCATCTTCAGAACATTATGGGCTGTGTGGATTTCAGTGAATGAAACCATGATCAAAATCTCAACCTAATCTCCCCGTCCATGACAACTGTGAGGGAGGAGAATTTTTTTTTTAACTCACCCATTCAGTTCATATTAAGGCTCGAAGTTGCGCACAATTAACAGTGTGACTGCTTGATTGTTAAGAGCCGTTACAGATGGCTTATTAGAGTAACCAGGCGTCATTCAGCTCACCTCAGGTCTGCTGATGATCCACGTCTTTGCCGATTTTTAGATTAGCTGGGAGGCTGAAGAAGAAGTACATCCAACATGGCGGTGGCCAGCAACACATATTTTCGGCTTCAAAACAGCGCTTTGAAAACCGGCCTTCCCCCTTATGTGCAGAGATTTCTCTGAATCTTAGATTTTATTGATTGTAGATAGCGAAATCCATAAATCATTACAACTGTGCTTTGAGAAACGCTGTTGAACTGTTTTTAAACTGCTGGACTATTTGCAGTTTTCCACAGAGTGTTGAACCTCACCCCATCCTTGTTTGTGAACAACTGAGTCATTCCAAGATGCCCCTTTCATACCCAATCGTGATACTATCGCCTGTTAGAGTGGTTTTTAGTGCCGGGGGCGGAAAAAACCATGTGTACCGACTGTCATCATGGGGAATGTAAGATCTCTCCCCAAACAGTTGGAGGAGCTAACGGCACTAACCAGGCTACAGAAGGGAGTATGGAGAGTGTAGCATCACAAAGACGTGACTGAATGAACTCACTTTGGAGAGGACAGCTGAATACAGATAGGAAAGCAGGGAGAGAGGGGGGGGCAACACCACAGCCTGGAGTCAGAACCGGGTCACTGCAGGAAGGACTCAGAGGACGCCTCTATTTATTTAGTATTTTTCTAATCCACTTTGTATTTTGTGAGCCGCTGTAACAAGTGAATTTCCTCTTATATTATCTTATCTTACCAATGAACCTGTTTACCTGTGGAAGGTTCCAAACAGGTGTTTTTAGAACATTCAACAACTTCTCGGCCTTTTGTTTATGCTGTCAGTTTGGACATTAAATATCTTTATAATATCTTAGTTTTTGGGGTTGTGGAGAAATGCCGTCAGTTCATCAGACAGGTTGTAAATAAACATACATGTATCCACTTTGGACTGTGTGCAGTGACAGTGAAGTTGAATTTAATGTATTCTAATAAACTGGAATTATCTCTTTTTTCCATATCCTATTTAAGTATATATATATATGTTTTATTGTGTGTCTTTATTTTATATTTCTGTATTGTTCTTTTTTTACCTAAAATTTTATAGCATTGCATTTTGTTCTTAGCTTATTTTTAGTCTTCTGTGTAGTACTGTTACACTGCTGAGCTGAGCGGTTCTTTCATTGTATTGTTGACCCTGTGTGAACTTACACATGACAAATAAACCTGAAACAGCTGCTAGGGGTCCTCTCACATCGAAACGGTAACAAAAGATAAAAAAATCAGTTCAGTGTTCATTACATTTATTCACATTTGCCAAACTTCCTTCGTCACTCTCTAACGTATTTGATGTATTTTGTACTTTAACAACTAGAAGCATGCAAGGAAATGTACTGTTACCTGATTAAAACATTAGATTTCTCATGGTCTGAATATTCTTGGAAACATTTGGGATAATTTAAGTACACAACTCAAGATAATATAAAACATGGATTTAGATTTTTTTAGGCATTTTAATACAGAAATGTTTCATATTATATCTTTAAGTCAGTAACCGCCATCAAAACAGATTCTAAAGTCAATATTTGCTCTCAGTTTTTCTCTTTCTTTCTGTCTCACTCATGCAAACTAAACTCACGTCTGTCAGACGTCACGTTCACTCCCACTTCACTCACTGTTTGCTGTGATAAAGACCTGTCACCACGGCAACACAGAGCTAATTCACATAAGGAGGAATGTTTTACCAGTGACCCCAGTTCAGTGTGTGTGTGTGTGTGTGTGTGTGTGTGTCCTGTATATGTGTGCAGAGACAGTTAATTACAGAATGCAAATGATGTTGTCAGAACAGCCATTCAAAAAGTGTCTTCTTCTGGCTTCCTGCTCGCCCGTTCGGGCAGATTTAATAAGCATCCCTCTCACACACTCCTGCAAGAAACCCATCTGCATGAAACGCAAAGTAATCTCTCAGCGACGAGTCCCGCTGTTCTAGCCATGACAACATAATTCATGCTAAGTAGAGTCATAGTAGATGAGAGATGGAGACACAGCTTCTAACGCTGACGCTCTAAAGCAACAGGGGCAGCGTGCTCTTGAACGCAGCGTGTGGAGGAAAGGCTCACAGCGTTCATTTTGTACCTTTTGATCTCTTAAAGCACCAACTGTTTGTAGAGGAAAGTCATCTGACAGTCGACATCATAGTGAAGCTTGGCAGCACTTAGCCACAACTTAACCGTGCGAGAGATTTTGAACAGATGTCACACGAGAATATGTGACGACAGAGGCTTCTGTGCATTAGAGCAAGTGAACTGTATCCCTGTTTTCAAAGCAGGAAGAACCACACTGAAGTTTAGAAAATGAAAAATGAGAGGAAAAAAATCTTGAAATTTTGAGGCATATCTGAGGCACGCTACTAAACCACTTAAATGTTTTGTGTGTGCGTGTGTGTGCAGTTTGGCAAGATAGCATGGCACTAAAGGTCTAAATCAGGGGTAGTCAATTCTGATTTCAGGAGGTCCGGATAGAGAAAATGTCCTCATGTTCAGGTCCTCAGCATCATCATGTTTAAGCTGCATTATAATTTAGTTATACATTACAATTATTTGATATATATTGAAGCAGCATTGTCATTGTATCAACATCTGCACTGTGTGAAGTCAACGACTCAAATCAAACAAAGAAAGCTAGAATTCAACGTCATGGCAACAATATTTATTTTCAGTGACACTCTGGACTCTGGAGAGCTACATACAATAAATAATACATCAAATAAATAAGAACAAATAAATAATTAAAGTCAAAGCAAAGTAAATTTGACATTCAGCTCAGAATTTTAAATAAAAAGTACTTTCATAATAATAATAATAATTATAACAAGTTATTGGCTGACTTGGCTGCAATTAAGGATTAAAAGTCAGTTTTCGGTGTCAACCTTCCTCTGTTTAGCACACGCCATGGCACACTGACTCACAGTTTGACCTCTTTCCTCTCTCTTGTCTCCTGACTCCTTTTATATTTTCCTCTCTCTTGTCTCCTCACTCCTTTATATTTTTCTCTCCGTCACTGTCACTGCCGCTCTATTCAGTGAAGGCCCGCCCTACCCTGCCTGTGATTGGCTGACATTCTTGCCCTCAACTTGATCAATCTCAGTCCTCATGCCTAAACCCAACCAACTGGAACCCACGAAGGCAACGAGTACTGGCCAATCAGAGACAGGTAGGATGTGCCTTTCGCTGAGTAGCGGTGTAGAACCACTGTCCGAAAAAAGAGTCGCTGATCAAAATGTAATTAGTGGCACCTAGAGGTGAGGTTGTAGACTGCAACCAACTGAAGAAACCTCACCTCAACCTCCCATTCTGAGCATAAAGTAGGAGGCCACTGAAGGCCCAGTGTTTGGTTTGTCCATTCTAGGCTACTAGCAGCTCAAAATGATACGGATGAATATTATATTCCATTTTTACCATGTTGTGTAAACAGAGCCTCCTAAACCTGACAAACTGGAACTTTAAATAAAGACATACAGCAGCTTCCTTCAGGGTGGGAGTAAACTCTCCAGAGGAATGGATGCAAACAATTTATTTTGTTTGTGCAACAAAAATCACTTCATTTGCACTAATTTGCACCCTATAGACAGAAAAAAGACAGAACAAGTTTAAAACAATAAGACAATAAGACAGGGACGGCCTGCTGCATTGTTTCTTATTGTTTTTGTTGTTATTGTGTGTTTCCTCTTTCTAAATCATATTTCTTTTAATTTCTTTAATCTGTTTTACTGACAGATGAGTCTGTTTTTGCCATGCTGCAAGCCAAATTTCCCATGCGGGCCAATAAAAGCCTGAATAGAACTGAACATTTGAAAGTTTGAATGAAGTTTGGACCTATGTAAAAGTAGCTTAGTGCCAGAAAATGCTCAGGAGAACAACAAGAACACAGCAATCAGATAGTGCACGCTGCAGGCAACATTTTGTTTGGTTTAAAATAAAAAGTTTATGTGATGCATCAAATGTAAAGTTTTGGCAAAATCAGTGACGACACCCTTTAAACCTGTTACAGTCAATAATGGATCAAATGATAGCATGCAGTGTGAACGGTGTTGATTTTAATGAACCCACCCAAGACTTTTAGCATCATTTAATGTTTTAGTTCACTCTCATAGTGTTTCATGCAGCTGTTTTCAGACAAAAGGCTATTACTTACTATCAGCACAGCACCAAACAGGAGACAGTCACGGGTAGAGAAGGCTGGTGAACATTGTGGAGCATTTAGAAATAAAAGAGCATTGAACCAGGTGGCCAAAATCAAAACTCCAAACAACTGATAATGTTTCTGCATGTCTGTTTCTTTGGTTGCAATCTGCCCATGTTGTGTTTCAGCTTGTTGGACTGCCAAAAAACAACCACGTTTAAACATTCATTCAACACTGACTTTGCAACGACTGACCTCATGTGAGGTCTTGTGAGGTCAGGATTTAAGAGCGTCCCCTCCGTCCATTTTCTGTAACCGCTAATCCTCACCAGGGTCGCGGGGAGGCTGGAGCCTATCCTAGATGACTTAGGGTCAGAGGTGGGGCACACCCTGGATAAGTCGCCAGTTCATCAGAGGGCTGACAAACAACCATTCACGCCTACAGGGCAATTTAGAAACACCAATTAACCTATTAAGTGTAGGTCTTTGGACTGTGGGACGAAACCGGAGTACCGAGGGAAAATATGCAAAATCAGGACAGAGGTTTGAACCAGAGACCTTCTTGCTGTGCACTGTGCTAACCTAACACAGAATCATTTGCAGTAATAGTCAAATATATGGGGAAATATGCTTATTTGCTTTCTTGCTGAGAGTTAGAAGAAAAGATACCACTGTCTTGTCTGTAAGTTCAGTATAAAGCTGGTGCCAGCAGCTGTTCAGCTTAGCTTAGCATAAATTCAGCAAGCCTGGCTCTGTCTGAAGCTAAGGAAATCCGCCTTCCAGCACCTGTAAACACGTTCTATATCTTATGTTTTTACATGTTTTCTAGTGATGTGTCAGTCGCGAACGAGCCGGTTCAAAGAGCCGGCTCTTTTAAGTGAACGATGGGAGCCGGCTCAAGTTTCTATCTGCTTTGTGTAGCAGAGCGATTCTACAAGCAAGTTAGTGCATTCATTGGGTGGTTTCAGAGAGCTACAAGGGTCTGTAAATGCAATGAAAACAATTGGCTACAGCAATTTCTTGGTATTAGAAAATTATTAAAATAATTTTTACTTTTGAACATTTCAGTACAAAGAATGTATTGAATAATTTAAGTGAAATACGTGTACACATACCTTTAATAATTCAGCCAAATTTAGCACTGTTTTGACTTATGATTTGTATAAGTGGTAAAATGAAGAGACGTTTGGGAGCCAAAACAGCCGACTCTTCTTGGTGAATCAAATGATCTGACTCCCTAAAAAGAACCGAACTTCCCATCACTAATGATTTCATCAGATAGAGTCAGGTTAGCTGTCTCTCTCTCTCTCAGCTAATCTTTATGCTAAGCTAACTGGTTACTGGCTTTACTTTACAGATAGAGAGTGGCGTCAACCTTCTCCTCTGACTCACATCAGGAAAGGGAGTAAGTGTATTTTATCAAATGTCTAACTATTGCTCTCCCCAGTCTCCTATCACAGATGCACAAGAGGCTCCTCCATTAAGTGTCCCCAGTATTAAGTGGCCTCAATGATCCTCATTCTGAATTAGCATTTCACTTCATTTCATAATACATGAATCCTTTATCACCTAGATGTGTGGAGAAAGCTGAATCCTGACAGTTACAATAGAGCGCTAACCACAGAATGATGATAATGCTGTTGGACTGGGACTTACATAGTAGTTTTACACAACGAGCTGATGTCTGCACATATGCTTTTATTCAAAGACACATCATTTTTCATCGGCACATCTCTCTCTCTCTCTCTCTCTCTCTCTCTCTCTCTCTCTCTCTCTCTCTCTCTCTCTTTCTTCCTCTTCTTGTAAATTTGGTCTGAAGTGAAATCAATGAAATGACACAAGCCTGGAGTCTCTGGAACATTCATCTTGCAGCGAGTGCGGCTGGCCCTCAAGCTTCAGCATGCATAAGCTGCACTCCTCACCTCTTAAATCTCCACAGAGCTCTGGAGAGTTTACAACAAAATAGAGATAACGCTTTAAGAGCAGGGTTGCAGGCTTCCAAAACCCCCACCATCAACCACCCTCCCCGCACGTTATCTTAATTGTACAAGACAGGCAGCAGCCTCAAACTACAGAAGAATCAAAAGAGATCAACACGTTCAATTTAAACAGCGAGACCATGCAGGCAAATAGGAATCTCTAATTACTTATGCTAATACGGCGGTGACAGAGCGGCAGGGAAGCAGAGGAGGAAAGGAGCAAGGAGGATGGCGGGAAGGCTACATTTGGTGTATCACTCAGGGTGTGCTCTAATTAAAAACAGAATTAATCTTTTGGACGTACAGGCTGGAGGAGACGCAGACCTCTCTCTCACAGTGTGTCCCCCAGTGAGGAGCAGAAACCACTGAGAGGTAATTACTGTTATCTGCTGGCTGTTTTATTAACATGTGTCCTCAAAGAATGGAGAAGCTTAACTTGGCCCCTGCTCTGACTGATGCCACGCTCGATAGACCAGCACAGAAAATGATTACAAAATGGAAAAAGGGGGCCCCATTCCTTTTCTCTTGATCCTGAAAAGAAAATAGACAAGGTTTTTTTTTTCCCCCCCTCTCGCTGACTCCCACTCTCTAAATTCCCTCTGGGGAGTGATATTTCCTCAGATATATGGATAGAGTGAGCGGGAAGAAGAGAGAGAGAGTGAGTTGGAGGAACGGGGAGGAGATAGGAGGGAGAAGATAGGAAGCAGACGGGAGGAGAGAAGGAGGTGCGGAGAGGAGAGATAGATCAACAAAAAAAAAAGACTTTGCTGCCGTAGCGGTGAGCAGAATGAGAAGAGAAGCCCAGAGAAAGCACACATGCCAGCAGCCGGTAATTACACGCCAATCATCTGCCCACAGGCCAGTGCAGGGATTAACTAAGCGGAGAAATGGTGGGAGAAATTCAATTAAAAAACGAATTAATAAGCAGGCAGTTTTTCCTCTGGCCACGGGGACCGGCTGAGGGGCGGGGTCAAAGCCTGCGCACGCTGGTCAGTCATTAGGAGGGAGGAGGTGGCAGGGATGTGATTGTTGGCGTAAAGAGTGAGCCAACATGCAGTGATAAAATGTTACGTTAGCATAATGCATGCATGTTTTAAATGCATGTAATTGAAGATAGAGAATGGTCTTTTAATCTTCTGCTTGGAGTGCAGGGCACACCGGTTTACAGGAAACAAACAGGTGTGAGCTCATGGGAGACTTCATCAAGACAACTAAATGACATGTCATATGTCAAACAGTAAAACAGTAAAGCAAAGATGTGAAGCACTAAGCAAGAACACAACAATGAAACACTGGATGGATGATTAATGTGCCGGTAGAGGCAGCAGCTAGAGTGTAGATGCAAGATCACACAGTGGGGAACTTGACAAGGGTTTGAATGGCAGGTGGATAGTCTCTTCAATAACAGGAAGCAGTATAAGTCCAGGAGGCGTTAGTGATATGTCCACACCACTGACAGTATAAATAATGGACAGTGCATGCCTGATGTCACCCACAGGTTTCTAAAGAGCTGTTTTGAAGCTCAGAATATGCAACACTGGCCATCACCATATTGGTAGTCCTGCCCCTTCCTCCACAAAAATCGGCAAAAACGTGAATCTTCCGCTGACCTGAGGCGGGCTGTATGAAGCCTGGGTGGCACTTTTTCACTTCACAGTCGCGGAGGTTGCTGCTTGGTCCACACCTACCAGGGTGTAGATTCAGATTCTGCAAATGTGATAGTTTCACTTGATGAACAAATGACTAAATTACAAATCATGCAATATAATTAATATTACAGTAAACTGATTCTATAGCAGCCCTGCCGATCTCTTTACACTTCCATCAAATCAGATGATAGCTCTAACCTCCAACTCATCTCCTCCCCGGTTCATTTCAGAGATTGAAACATCTTTCTTGATTGGGTGATTGATTGATTCCTTGATCAATTCCTAGATTACAGGCCATTCATAGACTATATAAAACATGGATGTATTCTCCATGATGTCACCCACAGGTTTCTGAAGAGCCATTGTGAAGCTCAGTGTGGTGACTCCAGCCACTACCATCCCATTACAGTCCTCCCTCCCCTGATTCAAGGGAGCAAAAAATAGGCAAAGACATGGAGTGTGAGCGGAACTGAGGTGGGCTGAATGAAGCCTGGTTACTCAAACAAGCCACCTGTAATGGGACCACCTGTTAATCCAGCATAAGTTTCAGCCGTAATATAATCTGAACAGGTGAGTTCTATTAAAGTTGGACATTTTAACATGGAGATTTATGGAGACTGACTCACTTCTGGAGCCAGCCTCAAGTGCCTCAAACTGCAGTTTTTGCCACTTCCGTGTTGCCTTCAGTTTACAGCCACAGATGTTGCTGCTTAGGGCCAGTGGACAGAGGAACCAGGGCAGAGGGGAAGCATAAGGGCACGGTCACACATATGTGAATGCAGGTGGGTGACCACAATGTGGACACTGCATGATGGGCACTCCTGTTTATTTGGTCTTAGGACATATAGTGTCTGTGTTGCTGTAGGACAATAGTGACAAATGGGAAATGTTTACAAGTACCGACTTTCTGTCATCTAATATGTGGTCTTCAGTGACTTGTATGACATCATATTGACCTGTGCTGTGATAAAAAGCCAGGCATTGATGTCAGACAGATTGGTTATATTCTTCAAGACAGTTTAGTGTGTGTTTAGTGTCTGTCCTCCATGTGGAGACTAACAGATTCATTAAGGTGAGCGTCATCTTAGCGACAGGTCAACAGACTGGCCCTGGAAAAGCATTATTAACCAGGTAATTGGCGGGTAATTAGACCATTGTTTGTTGGCACTTCACTAGTGTGCGTTATTGCCTGCCCACTAACATGATTTATGAGTCCATAATTCATACTCTGCAACTCTAATTACATCCTTTCAGCCCCCATTACTGGTGTTCTGTTAATGGTGATGCCTCAGTGATGCATATGGGGGAAATTCACGGAGAGCAAATTTTTTAAAAACAACATCAGTAAAAGCATGACCTGCTTTTTCCTGTCCTTCATCTCTCAGGTGAATGGAAACACAGGTGAGGAGCACAATGTCAGATATGATGTATGTCACTACATCACATATTAAATAGTGCTTATTAATTTTCATTAGTCTATATTGCGTGTTCTGTAAAGTATCAGAACAAAATCTCAACATGGAGCCAAAGGCCAGCCGTTAAGAGACCTGCTGTTAATATTCTCTTCAGATGCTAATGTATGCACTCAGTGACATGGAATTAGTTGAATCTCAAAATATATAATTTTTATAAGCAGCCCACAGCTTATCTTGGAGGAAGCTGTAATGAGCTCAGCCCTCCCATTTGTAGAGAGTGGGAAATTATAAGTTTCAAGCATTTACATCCGCACTTTAGAGGGCTCAATTAGAACTAGATTTGTGTTTTCTCGTCTCTCTTGTGCAGCAGATTGATGCATTTCCCACAGCTATTCTTCAGTTTATAATAGAATATTGTAGTGATAATGTGGCGATGATGTCGTTTTATACTATTGGCCCACCCGGAAGTTTCTCTCCCCTGGAATTACTGCCACAGATTTCCAGTGCAGTCCTTGAACTGTGTTCTGCATCAACAAAGACAATTAGCTCAGTAACTCAGCAGCAAAGAAAAAACAATAATATCAGAAATTTTAAATCAAGGTAACCTTCACTCAGCATGCTTGCCTTGGATGTAGATGTAGATAGTCAACATGGTTATTCCAGAAAAAGCTATTTCCTGTGTTGACTTTTGTTCAGACTGGGGGACAAAAGTTTGAATTGATTCATGCATAAATCATGTTTATTTGGAAAGCTCCTTGTTCCCCTGAATCTCCTGAATCAGTATCACAATAGCCACATTATGGATAAACTGTAGCGTAATTTTCCTTTAAGGAATGAGAGAATGTACACTGATCAGCCATAACAATATGACCACACACACGTGAGCTGATTATCTTATTTCATTGCACCTGTCAGTGGGTGGGATATATCAGGCAGTGGATGAACATTTTGTCCTCAAAGTTGATGCGTTTGAAGCAGGAAAATCGGCAACCATGAGGATTTCAGCAACTTTGACAAGGGCTAATTTGTGATGGCTAGACAACTGGGTCAGAGCATCTCCAAAACTGTAACTCTTGTTGGGTGTTTCTAGTCTGCAGTGGTCAGTATCAATCAAGTGGTCCAAGGATAAAAAGTGGTGAACCGGCAACAGGGTCATGGACGGCGGCTGGTTCTGATGGAAAGATGTCGGTGTCACAGTTTGTTGCGTATGGGGCTGATTAACCGCAGACCAGTCGAGGTGCCCCATGCTGATGCTGACTCCTGTCCACTGCCGAAAGTATCAACGTTTTAATTTCCATATCCAAAGCAACTTACAGAGAAGGGAATCATACACATTCACACACCGATGACGCAGCCTTCGGGAGCAATTTGGGGTTCAGTATCTTGCCCAAGGACACTTCGATATGCAGACTGGAGGAGGTGACCTGGTCTAATGAATCACTTTTTCTTTTACATAACGTGGGTGGCTGGGTGCGACGCTTACCTTGGGAACACATGGCACCAGGATGCACTATGCAAAGAAAGCAAGCTGGCAAAGGCATTGTGATGCTTTGGGCAATGTCCTGCTGGGAAACCTTGGGTTCTGTCATTCATGTCGATATTACTTTGACACATACCACCTACATAAGCATTGTTGCAGACCATCCTTTCATGGAAACGGTATTCCCTGATGGCAGTGGCCCCAGATCCCTAATCCAATCTCAATTTCAATCCAACCAAGCAACTGTGG
Source organism: Sciaenops ocellatus (assembly GCA_033000465.1). Classification (NCBI taxonomy): domain Eukaryota; kingdom Metazoa; phylum Chordata; class Actinopteri; family Sciaenidae; genus Sciaenops; species Sciaenops ocellatus. The sequence continues at coordinate 4,393,813 of CP136885.1, forward strand.
GATGTGCTGGACAAAATTCCGACCCATGGAGGCCCCACCTCGCAACTTACAGGACTTAAAGGATCTGCTGCTAATGTCTTGGTGTCAGATACCACAGCACATTTTCAGAGCGTCGTTTTGGTGGCAAAAGTTGGACCTACATTCATAATGTTATGGCTGATCAATGTATAATTGCCTTATTAAGTTGTTATGGTGGATGTCTTCACGAACACCTTCCTATCTACACATCCAGAAGATATGAAGCAGCATTAGCATACATTTGGAGTCATGCCTCTGGCCACCTGATGAGTTCTGAGTTCAATATACTCTCCTTTTAACAATTCAATAATTCAACACCACACACTGTATGATTTTATCTCCCAACTGTCAACACCCGCTGACCCAGGCTAGAATTGACTTCGGAATAGTTTCGGTTTGGTTTGATCAGTGAGTCAGCATGTTTGAGTCAAACATGCTGACTCACTGTTTGAGGACTATAAATTGCTTGTGCATATTGCATATATCAACCTTTCCTTGCTTTTTGCCGCCATGACGATTGAGTGTATTTGATATTTTGCCATTTATATCATTGTATGCTAATAAAGTAGGGCACATTAAACAGATGAATACATTTTTTTCAAATGATTATCTGAAAATTTCGCAAATTCTAGAACAGTAGCAGGAAAACTATGGAAATAAGGGACAAACAAATGATCATTCGATACGTGGACTATACGGTGAAGCTCATGATTTTCATATATATGTATATATAACATAATTACCAATTAGAAGGCTAATATTATATCCTCTCAGGAGAGGAGAGAGCATTAACAGTTGGTGCAGAGCTGCTGAAAAGTATTATTTGACACTAACCACATAGGTTTAATATAACTCACCGTGGGTGTATGATTGCACTGATATGCACTATATTCCTCTTCCCAAGCTTAGAGGAGACAGGCTTCAGTGTGGCACTCCTGTAATAAGTACATTGGAGCTTCTTAATATAACCCAAGATTGGATTGCTATATTCTGCTTCAGCCCTGAGCGAGAGAAGTTTATGTTTGTCAGGAAAGTGTCAGACACTACGTGCGAACCGGTGTCCACCCACCAGTGACGACTCTACCTGCTACGACTAGGGAGGGCGACTCAAGTTTGAAGCTCACACTCGGATCACACTTAAGTCGCATACAAATTGGCTTCAGACTTGATGTCTGCATAAAGAAGATAGGGTTTGCCAAGCCTCGCCTCTGTGTTACCTAAGCACAGGGTTCAGACTTTGGGCAGCTCTGCATTATCTGGAGGCATTAAGTATTGAGCTGTGTGCGGCTGGGAGCTACATTACTATCATATTCACATGGGTTAAATGGAGTTTTTTCTTAACCATTTTTATCTTTATCTAATTCCTATATTTGGATGATCACCTCAGTGTATGCTTTCCATATGGATTATTTTATACTTACGCTGAAAAAAAATGGAACTAAAGCAATTTCACATATAGTCCAGTCTTGTGCTGTGCTACAATGTCACAACAATAAGAAATGAGCAGGCCAGGCCAGTGTGTTCACAGTGTGAGGTGACAAGAACATGCAGATCTGCAAAATGCACAATACTTGAACTGACTAGATGCCACTGTCTTTGAATGAACAGGTAAACAACAAGTCAATGTTAGCATGAGACATTCTTTTCACACTGTTATATAAAAACTTATTCCAAAGGGATTTTCAGGTTTATGCTCTACTTGCATCATCTTGCAATCACTTTAATTGAAACACTTTGAAAGTGATTCAGTCAAATCTGAACAATGTCCACTAGACACACTGCAAAACTACATTTTTATTTGAGTGATCATTTGTATTGTATCTTGTCATAATTAGTAAATGTATCTTATTTTGGCTTAGCTTAGCTAAATACAAGGGACGTGTGTGGAGGGCCTCCAGTTATTTAAAGTAACATCTTACTTCATGTTTGAGTCTTTTTGCCTACGTGAGGGAATATTCTGAGCTTTATCTGAGGCCAAATTATCTCATTTCAAGGTCTAGACTTTGTTCACATGAGCTCATTGTTTTAAACGTGTAACCTGTGACTACAGATCATTTGTCCCCAGATAACGTTGAGAATATTCCCTTGTGTGTGTTGTATACTCACATTTTAATTGTTGGTTTTAAACACAGACCTTTCATAGTCATGCTGTTTCATCAGCATGTTGAGATGACACACCTGTGACTCAACCTGAGAAGTTTTATTTGAACACATTTGTGAACACAGTCTGAGAGAAGTGAACCATGTGCATAGAATTCTTATCTTTACTTCGACTCATAAAAAATGGTAGCAAAAACAATGGTGCTTATGTTCAGTCAATACTAATAATTTTCAAACAATATTTTGTTCAGCTGAGCATATTTCTGTAAATGGCTCAAATTGAGGCAAGTTGTTTTTTAGACAAATGTGCAGATGCAGAATGAAATTTGTCCATAAAGTGCAAACAAACAGCCTCATTTGTTTCCATTTGGTTTCTGTTTCCCCAAACCTTCTAAAAAACTGTTGCCTGTTCAATGTGGTCACATCTGCTATAGAAATGACACAATGCATAAAATTTCAGCACCACTCCACACATAACCATGTTCTCTAACACAGCCATCAAGTTTAAATACTTAACCAACAGTGTTTTACAGGTTAATGCTTTGAACAGCTGTTCTATTGAAACTTTTTTTTGTCTTTTCCATGTCATTTTTATTCTATGCAATCAAACTTTTTTGTGTTGAGTAACTTTTTTGTGTTACTCAAGCAATCAACCACGTACATAACTTTGGCTGTAGACTGTGACAGTCTGCCAATAAAAACATCAACCCCCTTGGATCTACATTGATCTTATAAATGGCTCTAAATGATAGAAATCGTCATAGCAATGGAGAACTTTAATCCATGTCTGGGGACGATTCCGCCACTTGTGTGTCACCGGCAATTGGCTACGAAAATACAGAGACAAGGTTTAAATATAATTCAAATTGTAGACCTAGACATGAGCAAATGAGTAGTTATAAATTGGTACCTCCATCCCTTGAATGGACAAACTAAACACTGGTTCTGGATAGGGCCTCTCATGTTTTTTGCACATTTCACCATAGTTTCCTATTTATGCTAGGAAGGTGAGAGTAAGGCATGGTGTATTCAGGTGAGGCTGTCATCACAGACAAATTCAGCTTTAGTTAAACACTGTCAACACACAGTCCTGGTCCATTTTCACTGTAAATAAGGGAAACGCTCCCAAATACATAATAGTGTTAGTTACTCAATGGAATTTTAAAAGATAACTCCAATTTTATTTTAAAATTCAACCAAAGAAAGGATGCAAAAATTACCGTATAACATAAGATACATGCTTGACCCACATAGGTTGAAAATAAATGAAGCTACCAGATGCTAGCACATTAAGAAAGGCATTTTCCAAACACCTCTGCCAGCTTTGACAGTGAGGGTCGATGCGGCCCAATACAGGCGAGCCAAGAATGAGACAGCTAACTGCAGCACAGGCCAAGCAGACCACTCAAATCTGTCCAAGATCTTCTCTGCAGCGACGCCTCCTCTTTGCTCCCCAAGGACTCGACTGTCTGAGTAAATGAACAGTACTGTGAGCGCTGTGCTCCCGCCAAACTCTTCTCAGAGAAGCCTGAGTAGCAGCGACAAAGGGGCTCCTCTGAGGAGGAAGCAAACTCTTCATTAGCTTGTATTTGCATGGATAACTCTCTTCATGTGTCGTCTTTCGGTGTCCTCCCACTGTCCCTGATGAGAGCGGTTAACTGCGAGGTAAGTCATTTTTCACTATTACTCTGAATCACACGGGAAGTAATGGAACAGAAAAATGCAAGAGAGGAAAACATTGTTTAAGGGCCGGTGGAAACAAATTACAGCAGAGAGATGTTGTTTATTCCCTAAATTAATGCAGATTAAACATCTGGTAGTTGTGCTGTCTACAATGTAAAGGTCGTACAACAGAAAAACATGTACCCACTAAACAGGAGCTGTGACTTATCTGCACAAACTTTAAATGGAGCTTCCCATTAAAAAGAAAACAAACGCGAGCTGATAGGTCCAACAGCAAGCGGGCCAAAGCCTGACGGGCCTCAAAGAAATGAAACATGAAGAAAAAAGTGATTCAGATATTTAAATGGTTATAGTTTTGCACACTGTGTATTTCATAGTCACAACTTTAATTTCCCCCCTATGTCTAACATCGATAACAAATGGCTTCTTGTCCTTGCACACCTTGTTTGTTTTCACATTTGCTTTTCCTTGTAGAGAATTGCTTCCACTGTTGTTCATAAACTGCAAGTTTAACTTCAATATAACTGCCTGTTTTTTGTTTTCAATGCAGCAAACATGTAGAAACACCACAGACACTGGCCCTGAACTGTGGTTACCACAATAGGACAAACAAAGTACACACGTGATGGTTATGTGTGGTTATTTACACTGCATTGTTTTACTGTGTTCTTATTAATTGTGTGTGTGTGTGTGTGTGTGTGTGTGTGTGTGTGTGTGTGTGTGGTGTGACTCACTGGTTTTAAGTCTCTCTCTGTTGAGTGTCTGAAGGACCTCCCCCTGCAGTAAATTGGCGCACCTATGGCCAGGTAACAATCACCTTCCCACACAGACAAAAAGGAGGAATCAGAGCAGGACTACAGACTAGAGACGCCTGATGAAAAGGGTCTGGTAAAAGGCGCGCTGGCCGAGCGGATTGCCACGCCTGTGCATGAGAGGCGAGTAAAGAACATTTCAGACTTGGAATGCCCCGTTGCGTGGGTAGGATTGGTGCCTCTACCCTGTGTTTTCCTCCCTTTCCTGAGGCAACTCCAGAGCCGTCTCACCAGAGCACACAGCCAGGGTTCATAGTGCACCGCTACCAACTGACTGCAACAGCAACACGGAGCACACCACAGGGCCATAGCCGTGCCGTCGACGTCCTGCTCCAGCTTGACTGTTGTCTGCATGCTTGTGTAGCCACAATCAAAGAAACCTGTGACAGCTACAATTCAGGACTATCTTGCGTATCACAGCTCTAGATGGAAACCCAAACTGTTAGGTAGAAGATTTGTCACAAGAATAATGGTGACAGGTATTCTTCTTAGCAACCTTTAACAGGATGCTTCTACAGCAACACAGCAGTTCTACTGAGGCATAGCTGTGTTTTGAGCTGAATGCTAACACAATCAAAATAACGATGCTAAGTGTCTCACTATCACCAGCTTAGCTTAGCATTTTGCATAGCATTAAACACAAAGTAGGTCCACAGCATAGGCTGATGGGTCATTAGTTTTGCAGGTGTCTTGTCATAAGAAGCTAAAAAAAGCTTTTGTGTTTATTCTCCCTTCGTAAGTCATGTTTATTCAACTAAATATGACTCTGTGAAGGTGGTGGGGTGGGGGGTTGCTGATGGAGAGCGCCTGTGATGTACCAGAACCAGGTGAGTGGGGAATGTAAGCAGGTTAAGTAGCTTCTCTGGACATAGCAAATGGCAGAGGCGAAGAGACCTAAGAGGACAACAAAGGAAGCTAAGAAGAGAAAGAGAGAGAGTGAGGACAAGAGTAAATCTGGGACTGATTTTAATCCTCGCCGAGAGCTTTGTGAAGTAAAAGGCCGGAAGATAGACACTGAGCTAGGCTTCATGCTGTTGGACAAGTAGGGTCAGATCTTTTGTGGTTTTAAGTGAACTGTTGTATAGGTTACTATGACATTTTGCACAGACATACATGCTCCCTTCAGAGTAAATTCCAATAGCTTTGATAATCCTCTGACTTTCATCTAGGGCCATCAACAGGACAACTTTTCATTTGTGCAACACTTTGGTTCATGACCAAATACCTGCAAGAAATTTCCCATCAGCGTCAGCTATACTTAGCGGTAATTAGCAAATTCTAACATGTTCGGCTACTTGTGTGTATACACTTATATGTAGTACATTCTGTACACTGTGTACTTCTTGGAGTAGTGCACACATTTTTACAGCTGCTGTAAATGGAGATAGCCAGTGCAGCATTTTACGGAATAGCAACCAGGGGTCACATTCGCGCCAAGTTTTAACTGCTGAAATATAAATATAAAACAAATGTACAACTTACATTTGTATACTATACTGTGGTATTCCCCACAACCATTGTAGCCTAAATGGCGACCATTAAATGTCCGGTGTGTAAGACTTGGGACTATCTATTAGCAGACATGGAATACAATATTTATTAGTATGTTTCCATTAGTGTATAATCACTTGAGTAGAAGTATTGAATTGATTTTATATCTACAGAAAGAGCAGGTCCTCTTCCATGGAGTCCACCATGTAGACCAACCATTTTTCTACAGTAGTCCAGAACAGACAAACCAAACAGTGATCCAGAGGTATGGGAGAGTTTTCATTTGGTTGCAATCTGCAACTTCACTGCTAGGTGCCACTAAATCCAACACACTGGACACATGGACCTTTAAGGGCGAGAAATGTCCAGCGCTCAACGCTCAAACTTTTTGACCGTTATGAGTGCACCATCTCAAGTGCAAGTATGGAAGCTGTTTGCTGTATGAAAGCTGTTGATTTCATCAGAATGTGTTGCATATAATGGTTGACTGATTCTGAATGCTCCTGTATTCAGTTGGGTTCAGTGAAAATCAGCTTACTGGACCTGACTCAGTCTGGGCAGGCACACTTGTTTTTGTAGTCAAGGTTGGCCTAAAGACTAAAAACAAAACATATTTGATAAGTTGTGTTTGCATGTTTCAGTAGAAAATGGTAGTCTTTGCTTTGGTCTGGAATTCTAAACTTACTGAAGTGAAAATGGGGAGTTTAACAGGGAAATTAATGTTACTTTCACCCTCTGTCAGACAGTTCTGGAGAATAGACGAATCAACGCCTTGAAAAGCTGAAGTAAAGATGCAGCAAGTGGAGAAAACTTGGAGTCGGAGTCTGTACTTGCTCTCTTCTTCTCTAACCTTCAACGCATACATAAGCATGCAAACTCATACGCACACCCACACACACACATGCAGATACAAACACAGGTATACACACACACAATGAACACACACACACACATACAGCCTTTCCCAACTCCACTCTGCTCATGTGTGAAATGAGCAAGGGTCTTATCTCTTGGAAACACACCACTGAGCCAGAGGAGAAGTAGAGAGAGGGAGACACAGCAGGAGGGGAGGGAGGAGAGAGAAGAAAAAAAAGAAGGAGGAGGAGGAGGGGGAGAAAGATTGAGGGAGAGGGAGGTGTCACGTGGTGTGCATGCTGATGACTGTGGACTTGGGAATCTGCTGCAGACTCTGGAGGTCTCGGGCGAAGCCATTATCAAACCTCTGTTCCTCTATTACATCCCTTTATTGACCTCAGCGAGTTAGCACCACACCCTCCACACACAAACACATAAACTCTGTTAATTATCATGTGAAAGTGTTGTTTGATCAAATGAGGAGTTGTGCAAAATGTTAAGGGTTTAAATCTGGCACTATATGAACAAAGATGAGCCCGAAGGAGTCTCTGCTTGTTGTTACGTCGGCATGAGTCTGTTTTATTTACAGTATATAGCCCAATAATACTGATCACACATTTGTCTCAAGGGACTTGTACACTCTGTACAACATAGCACACCGTCTGGGCTTAAACCCTTCATTCAAACTCAGAAAAACCCTGTAACAAAGGAAAAGAGTATCCATGGTCACCATGATGCTCTAGATTGACTCTATATATTATACTCTATCTATAATGTTAATCATAAACCTGTGCAAAAAGAATTGACAAACTCAAACTGCCAAACTTTAAAGCCACTAGAGTTGCAAAGGGGTGGAAAGTTCCCCGGTAAATTTCTGGAAACTTTCCGGAAACTTTCCATGGGAAGTGTGCAGGGAGCGTGGCCTCAATAGCCCTGCAGTAAGTAGTGTGCTATGTGCATGTGAATAGCAGATATTCAAGTGTACCTGCATGAAATCTGGTTGTTTTAGTCAAGATTATGCTAAATTATATTTTTCCCAACTATATTTAAGTTCCCTGTCAAGGGTCAACCTTCAATTTTGTAAATTCCCAGTTCGTACAGTTTATAAATTCCTGTTAATTTCCATAAATTCCCATGGAAAGTTTCCAACTTCCTGTCATTTTGCAACCCTAAAAGCCACCATGATCACTATTTTCAGAACAATATGTATCAAATGACAAACAATGTGAGACGAACGTTCAAATAATTTTTTCGGCCCACAGCTTTTCCTGTTTTGGTTCACTCTCAGCGCCCACGTAGTATCATTTTCATCTGCTGCAGGTAAGAAAGAGAAAACTACTGTATGCCACATGCTCAGCAGCAAACAGACAGAGAGACACGGTTAGAGATGAGCTGGTGAACATAGTGGAGCATTTAGCAGCTGAAGAGGTACAAGATATGTTTCACAAAATAGAACTGAAAGAAAAAGATTAAATGAATCAGGTGCACACAAACATGACTCCAAATGAATTACAATGATGATGATTAATGTTAGTTTTCTATCGTTAGTCAGTGCTGGTTTCTTTTAACCCTTTATTGGCCGAGGAACCATATATGGTCACTTCAGTAAAGTAGCAGAATCACATGACTTTCTCCAGCCAATCAGCGAATGTCAGGCTATGTCACAGGTAGCGTTGCTATGGCCTCTAATGGATCCCACTCTAACCCTAACCCTAATATTTTTTGCACTGGTAAGACGTATCTCTGATTGTTTATTTGAAAATAAATGTTCCACATGTTTTTCAGATTTTTTTTTACCCTAGATGGACCATATACAGTAACTTCTTTGACTCTGATTTGCAGCCTAAAAGTGACAATTTTTTAAAAAGTCAAAAAAGAATAAATGTCTTCTTAAATCCACCAATAACACTCCAGGGTTGAAATTTTAAAATTCCAAGTATTACAATGAGTGCCCTATAAAGGGTTAAGTGTTGTCAGATCATAAAACAGACAAATGACGTTGCCCTGCCATTGTAGGAGCACCATAATGTTTTGCATTGCAAAGGAAACATCAGTCCCGTCCTCTAAAGTCAGGTCAAAGAAATGTCTTGAGAATCTTTTGAATAAGTCAGCCTCGGCCAGCCCTCCTTCTTTTCATGCCTCATCCTGAAATATTTTTGAAATGCAAACTTTAAAGGAGGCAGTCTCATAAAGACGTTCGGACTGAGCACATATAGTGGAGAGCCACAGGACAGAGAGACAGACAGCTCCGTGGGGGTTTGTGTGGGATGGCTGATAATTTCCTGTCCTGGTAAAGAAGATTTCTGAGACTTCAAATCAGGGAACACTCTTAAGCCTTCCTTTACAGTTGGAAGTTTTTTCATGGTGTGGTGAGAAGTGGCTGCTTTTTTGGAAACTGCTGTTGGATTGGGTGCTGGATCATAATCTTGTGACAGACAGATTCATGTGTCAGGCCAATTCTGTGTACCTCCACCTGAATTGGAGCTCTGGATCCAGACTAATCCCCAGTTTTCTTTTCCATTGCACTTTATTTTACCACACTAACAATATACAGACGTTTGTTTTGCACCTCATAATGGTGTCTCTCTGCATTTCCCCCCGCTGTGCTGAGCGCCTGTTGTTCCCGAGCGCTCTGGATTTTAACCACATTCTGTTAACTTTCTGCTCAAAGAAAATCTACAACTGAAATTGGTTTAATAGACTTTTAAAAGACAGTCAGCCTCCCCTACTGAGAAACATAATAAGGAGAATTAATTAAAGAAAGACATGGGAGTGTGGGAATAAGATGTGGAACTAGTATGAAAGTGAGCGCAGTATGATCTCAAGTGTGAACAGAACGAAATATGCAAAATAAAACCTCATGACAAAAAGTCTGCATGATAGCTGAGGTCCAGAATAAATAGTCAAGACATAAGAAAGTCATTTGTGAAGAAGCTGTCCTTTACAAGTGTGTTATTCCATGATAATGTAAAGCTAAATTCCCCAATTCATGAATAAATAAATGAGAATTTGTTCCATGTGCTGTATTCAACAGACGCAGCCTGAGAATGAACTCTACAGGTTGTATCTCTAAAGAAAGGCGAGCACAGTTTTGACCGGTGAACTGACAAAATGATAATTAATGTGCTGGTGTGTGTCAGGACTTTCCCTTTCCTCCCACAGGACCGCTGTCTGTCTCGACATGATTATTGCCGCAGACTGGCTGCCTTCTGCAGGCCTCTACCTCCACCTTGTGGTGAATGTCAGGTACTGCAAGTTCAAAATGAGTGAACGTTTCTGTACAAAAAGCTTGCACATGTAAATAGATAGGTATGTGGAAAATCCGGAATACATTTGAGAACCATAATGAAGGCAGATGATCTGCCACAGAGCACACAGCCTCACTGAGTGGTCTGAAGAGTATGAACATGACGTGAAGTATATGAACTGAACACCTACAGTATAGGATCACTTTCCACCTCTATCATCAAAACACCAAATGAGGGAATATAGTTGAAAAGAATGCTGTTCATCCCTCCAGTAGAGCTCCAAACACTTAATTGATGACTGACTAGAAGCACTGGAGGCGAATGTGAGGCAGCACTAGATCAGTTTTCCTGAAATATATCTGGCAACCTTTAAAAACCAGAAACACATTTAACAACCCTTACAGCTGTTCTTTCAAAGAGGTCCACATCTGACAATGTGAAGATGCCCAGGGACCTACTAACATTTTAAAAATGAACAATAAAAGTTACATACACATGCACTATTCTGTAACAATTTCATGTTTATTGTCACAATTATCTTTTTTTTTTCTTTTTTTTTAATGGCAATGTAACCAAATCTAAGCCAGTCAGGTTTGAACAAATCAAAAAAACAGTTCTGCCTTTCTTTCTGATGTTTACATGTTACTGACCATAAACATGTTTATTTCTGCTGTGAAGTTGGGCATTTTAATGCGAGCGCTTATGGCGGTTGAAATGTTCTATAGCCACTCCCCAGGTATGTCCATTCAGCCACGGTGTTTGGAGAGAAGTGATAACATACTGGCTGGACCAGAGGCACATTGGAGCCCAGCAGTGATACAGTAACACCTTTTAATAAAACTAAAACTGGGAACTGAGACTGGGAGAGTATCGACGACAAAAGTGGGCATTGAAAGTTTGGTCATATTCTTTATCATGTTTTCCTAATATCTTGATAAGATAGTTCTTGATTTAAATGATTCTTTTTAATCTTTTCAGACTGTATATATCCTCCTTTATCAGGTGTAGTATTAAAACAAGCAATACCAGACAATGCTCCCCTGTATATATGACAAATTGACTAAAACTCATAAAAAAGCCTAACCCTAACCCTGAACATCCTAAATCTAAATTAGATTCAACAAACTTTTTATGAATCACTTGTTTGAACTTATGTAAACCACCTGCTCCTGTGGAGGTGTGCATTTGTGACTTTCACAGTGCAGAGCTTCAAGTCCTGCAGTTGGAAATCAGCAGACAAAACAACAAATGTGGCAGTGTCAGTCGCGGTAGGTGAACCAAAAACAAAGAAAGCGAGTCAGTGATTGCAGAGCAGTACAATATTGCCATGTATTACGGCTGTGTATAATATGGCTTGCAGTGTGTGTGTGTGTGTTCCCCTATGCAAAGTTAGGTGTGTGATCGCCCGTCCCTCATTGGTTCCTGATGACCTGGCATGGTCACCTGACTTAAATCCTGGACGAGATCCCATTTATGTTACAACCCAGCTCAAGGGGTAAGAGAAGGAACATAAACCAGCGCAAAGCAAAGAAAATGAGTCAGTGATTGCAGAGCCATACAATATTTCCATGCAAATAATAATAATAATAATAATAATAATAATAATAATTCAACTGGAAAAAGTTGAAACCCTCAGTAAATTATCAAATGTGAATTTTAGTTTCATTTTGTCACGTCATGTAAGGTGTTGACTTTTTTTTGTTTCCCTCGGTGGTGAAAGTGGAATGACTCGATGACAGGACTGGACTGGAACAGAAAACATGAAGTTTTCTTTAAGAAAATATAAAGTAATATAAATAAGTAATATAAAGTAGTTCGCAGCATAGCTCAACTCAACTTCAACCTGTCCACCATTTCATTTGAGACATTTTATGCACACACAAAAATCAAACATACTTTTTGCTCACAGTCCCACCATGCAAAGCATTTTATAGAGGTGACACTTGCAAATGATTGTGCAAAATATCAATGAGTAGTAAGTGTTTGAAACCTCAATTTACTGCCATTACGTGTCTGTTATACAGGCTGCACTGTAGTGATTTTAGACTAATGGTTTCCTTTTTGTAGGATGGCCAGAGAAAAGTGTCATCAGATTTTCTAGGAGAGAGTCACATTCCTTTATTCTATCATGAAACATATTTCATCATTCATCTTTTCTTGAGCCAAAACTGTGTTTTCTAGATGATCTCCAGTAATAAGCTGCAGCGTTCTTGTGTCTCTGTGAAAAGGTGATAGCATCCAGGCAGACAGCTCCATGTTGTATGTTCCCACATTCACTCAGTCATTGAGACAGACCATTAGCCCTCATTATCTCCCACTGATCAGCCTCTCAAATGAGCAGCAGGGAGAGAGAGAGGGGGAAAAAAAGGCCAGAGCAGACGACAATAAAGGGCAATTAGGACCATTAAAACATGACTCAGCCGTTGAAAAATCTCAAACTGTCGCATCGACTGAACAGAAGCTGAACTTTGCTCTCAGGAAAGCTGACACATTTTTAAATCAGATAGAGGCGTGTGGTCGGGTGAACAGAGTCTGTCCACGATCAAAATGGGATGGTAAAGATTAGAGGATACAGGAAGACATTTTTACAGGCAGATGTCCATCAGGATTAGTGTTGGGAAGTTTGAGTCTTTTTACCGATTTGGATCACTGACTCTCGGATGAATCTACAAATCCTTTTTTCAGTCATTTCGTTCATTTCATGCATTTTAACTAGTGCAGCGCTGTAGCCCTCTTGTGGGCGATGTAAAAAAAGAGCACAGTTCTCAAACACTTAACACTGAAGGCAACAAGCACTACAAATCATGTGAAAACCAAGAAAAGCAAAGACACACCACAATAAAGTGACTTGTGTCCTGTATCCTCTCTGCCATCGTTGTTTAAAGACACAGCACAAAAGTCTACAGTGACTAGGTAGATGTCACGTGACAAATAAACGAGACTCAAACTTGAGGACGCGCAGTTGAGTCGTGAACTAATCATTTACTAATCGTTTCCTGTCCTGACTGCGTTTATGCAGCTGCCATGTGGCGAGTGAACGTACTGCATGAAAATGAATGAATCACTCACTGAGACTACTCATTACTCCCGAGTCATGTAAAAGATTAGTTCAAATTGAACGATACGTTCGCGACCGACACACCGCTAATCAGGATATTTTCAAGAGGAAGCTGCTGATGAACCAGAGCCGTGATGCAAACCTTTGCTGTATTCTTGCTGTAGGGATGAAGACGAAATCTTTCCACAGAGCATTATAAGCTGCAGAGATAAAAGAGACTTGATCCACCTAATTATGTAGGATCATTATCATTCAGCTTAATTAAACAGTATGAATGAACTGAAAAATTATAATCTATAGAATTGATGTTCTTATTTAACAGGATGATTCTTCATATTTATTCAGTGACTGACCAGTCTTGTAGTGCCACCGTCAGGCCACAGTTTTGACTTGTCCTCATGAAATATTAAAATCTAATGAGGATACAGAGCATGGTGTTCTTCCACTTGAACCCTCCATGAGCTAGTGTCACCATCGAGATGATCTAAACTGCAGCCTGTATTAGTAATCATCTTACATCGGAAACATTCTCAGCATGTTCTTTTTTCGATCCACCGCAAGTGATTAACACTGTGGCCTTGAGGGATGTGACAAGGGTTTGAATAATTTCAGTTTCATAATGTTTGGTTTAAATTGCACTAATCAATATTCATACAATAAATGAACAATGGGTGAAGTGACATGTCATGTAATGTAAAAGCTGTACTGTCCAAGTCTCCAGGTTTCCTCTGCACTCAGAACTTTTTTAGCATCTTTCAGCTGGCTGTTTTGGATTTAGGGACCCGCCAACTTTACTTCTTTGGTGTTTTTAGTGTTAAGTGAAAATAATGTGATAATCCCAATACCCCCCCAGTTTTTTTTTTTGTTGTTGTTCTTTTCTCAGGAGTTGGTGGAGACCAAAACAGAGCTAAAATAAGAGTAAATGGTGACTGGACATGTATTTATATAGCTACCACATATTCATACACTGATAGCAGAGGCTGTATGCCAGGTCCCAACTGCCCACGAGAAGACGTACAGTTTTTATCATTAGTTACTAAGCCCTCACATTGATGTCACAGCCATCAGCAATTTATGGTTCAGTATCTTGCACAAGGACACTTAAACTGGACCGGAGGAGCCAGGAGTCAGCAACCGTCCGACCACTAGACAACCTGCTCTACCACCTGAGCCACATTTTGGACGACCATTCACCGAGCGGACACAACCAAAACTACAAATGAATGCTAATGTTGCTCAGTGTCTGTTGGAGGTGTAAATATAATTGAGTGTGAAATTGTGTCAAGGTTTTGTTTACAGCTTGTTCGTCTAATTAGTGATGCAGAGTTAGCGAGATGGGGTATAGGTCAACTATCATTTTAAATAAAAGAAACACCTGTATATGAAAATACTAAAAGAATTAGCACGTTCTTCAAGTACACCCGTAGGTTATCCTTTAAACTATACTGACGTAGCTAACAGGTGAAGACGTTCACACACTTTGAATAAACAAAAAAGTGTTAAAGAATAAAAAAAACTTTCAAAAAACTTTCAAGAGATGAAGACAAATTGTAGCACAGAAGTAAAAAGGATGCTTTACATGTTAGTCTGGCTAATTACAGCAACTAAAGAACATCACATATTGCACATCCAGTTTCACATGAACTCTATCGCAACTATCCAAGATGGCTCTTTCAGTTTATTAATAACAGTATAATACATTGGGAGGATTAATGAAGGGAAGCCATTAAGCCAGGGGTTTTTTTTCAGCCCAAAGACCCCTTGCGCCCCTGGCTGACGACCCATGCAACACAGCATTGGTGTCTTCTGTGTGCAGCACACAGTCTCTCTGTTCGATGGATCAGAGCCTCTACAAATAAGCAACTTAGCTAAATAGTGATTAAATGATCTAGACTAAATAATAATAACTTAGTGAGAATATATATAATTGAAAAGAAAGGAATAAGAAATCTTTGATTAATAACATTTATTTGATTTATTTAGAATTTAGGTAGAAAAAGCGAAACAATCTGAATAAGTAAATGCTTTAACTGTCTGAAGATGTTGACTATGACTCAGGTTGGTTATTTGGTGGATAAACTTTTTTTTTTTACACTTCAAAACATTGAAAGACTTTGCTGACTGTATGAATTAGTTTAACTTGTCATGAAATGCATTATGAGCATAACATTTAACCATTTTTCTGTCTTTTGTAGAAGCATCATTTGATCATCACGTCCTGTGAAAGACATGCAGTCAAATGCTGCACAAAATGTTACAAACTTATAAATAAATGCTATAAGATGTTAAGGCTCATGTTGTACTTTTATTTTAATAAAAATAAATATGGTTTAAACTCTTCCATTCCTTCATGTTTACCCACACTGTCTGCATAGTTCAAATATTGAATATCTATATTTCGAAGGCTAGAGACATCAGCTTGTCATATCAAATACACACAGGTCTGTCAGATCCGTATTAAATTTATTTGTTAATGTATTACTCTGCAAAGGGAAATTATGAATGAGAAGTGTGTAGCTACAGTGTTCAATCAACAAACTTGATGTCTTTTATGAACTGATGGCACTTGGCTGTATGCTCAAGGATAATCATACAATTAACAGTTTTCTCATCTTAACTTGTCTTAATATGTGTTAAATGGAAACACCACTAATATGAAACATTGCTAACTGTAAAGTGCTGTCAATATGATTCAACAACAGAATCCATTATTATATTATAACAAATAGTGCATTTACATGTTATTCGGTAAACAAATTTTAAAGACAGACTGAAACAAACTGGGTTAGGATCAGTATTATTCCTGTCTTTGAATCTTTGAACCACGTTATAAAATAAAACCAAGTGTTCAGCTCGGCCCAGCAGCAGAAATATTTGTTTAAAAAAAAACAAAAGACGAGAAAGATTTTCCTCATTTGCATATTAACATCAAAGCGCATTCTAGAATGCTAAAGAACTGTGACATCACATAGAACACACAAAGAATATATATAAGTGTAGAACCTGCAGCCTGCAGACAGCAGACACACACAGACAGTGATCTGATACTCGTACTCGTACTTGTTGGTGAAACTTTTAGTGAAACGGAGACATGAATTCAAACAACATGCATCCACTCTTCAGAAGATCCAACAACTTTGATCGTGGTTATGTAAGTGAAACCGTTTATTCTCTAAACTTTATGCTGTTCATATCTGAATGTTTTAGGAGTTGCATACAGATCTGATAGCTAAACTACTTCACATTTTTCATATTCTGAGAACTAAGCATGTCATTTAGTGTTTTGCACTTTGTGTAAGTTCTAAATGTGTGTCCAAAAGTCAGAATTTAGTCCGTTTAGCACGCTGGAACTGAGAATATAGTCAAAGCACTTGAAAAATGCTGTATTGTTATTTAAACTCAACCTTTTCTTTTTTTGTAGGACCACCACAGAGGTGAAAAACCTGATGTCTACACCAGCCAGTCCAGGATCCTGGACATACAGGTGGCTGAGAGAGAGGCTCTGATCAATCGAACAGAGCGACTGTGCGCCACTGACCAAAGACGCACCAATGCTGTGTTGGAGAGACTTGGGCTCCCAATCCAGCAGGAACCCCTTCATCCACCTCAGGCCGCAGCTACCCCCAGAGGACGGCCTACATCATCCCATCCTCACCATGTGGAGCCGTTCTGCAGACACCAGTGGGGTGTGACAAGGAAGGAGGAGGAGGAGATGTACATGGGCAGAGACTGTTACAGCCCATCATCTATCAGCTCAGTGGAGAGTCACACTCCCACAGAGCTGACCTCAGTCCGGTTTATTCAGACTCCTCCTCCGACCCCACACTTTACGCCTTCTCCTCCACCTCTTCCTCCAGTAGCTCCTCTACCCAGGAGACATGTGTCCCGTCTCCCTGTGATGTTGTTGGACCACAGTGCAGGAGGTAAGGTCTTCTTTAGACAAACTGATTAGTCACCCTAGAGGTTTCTTATTATTGATTAGTATTGTTCAAACTTTATTGTGTCAGTAACAGAAGTTGTACATTAAGCAGATCAAAGCACAGATATGTTAATAAGATGTGAACACAGTAAACACAGGTAGAAATGCGACTAATGAATATTTGGATCTTAATCTGAACAGTGAAAGAATTAGCCGGAGGACACAAACTCCAGACGGCTAAAGCTAAGGTGGAGGAAATCCAAAAGACAGTGGAGAACCTTCAGCAGAAATCCACTGTCGGTGTACGCCAACATCCAGTGGCACCAAGAAGGAGACCTGCTCCAGTTCCAGCTCCAGTTCGAGCTCCAGCTCCAGCTCCAGCTCCAGCTCCAGCTCCGGCTCCTCCCATGACACCGGCCCCATCCAAGAAGAGAGGAACTCGACGTGGGACATCCCTGCGCCCTCTCAAGACTGTCAGCAGAGGACAGACTGCTGAAGACAAAACTGAGGAGCTGCAGCCAATATCCAAGCCTGCAGAGCGACTGACTCTCTGCTTGACGGACCTCACCTCAGACATCTGGTAAGACCCCATGCAGTAAAGAGAAAGATTTTCTACCTGCAGTGTCAACAACTTTTACTTCAACAATGTTTGAGCTATGTAGTCAGGTCTAATTTGAACTAAAATCTGAGTTCTTCATCAGTTCAGTGACTGAGGTTTGACTTTGTTGTTGTTTGTTCTTCTGGGTTGTTTCTGTGCATCAATACAAACTGCCATTATATTATATATTATACACAACTCACTATGGAGCAGTAAAGTACAATTCACTAACATCTCATCTCATCATCTCAATTCAGGGAGAAGAAAAGGGAGGCACTGCAGAATCTGAGAGCTCTGGCCCAACACCATCAGGACACACTGATGACCAAGCTTCATGAAGTGTGTCTGGCTCTGATAGAGGAGGTACTGAAGACATTTTCCTCTTTGTTTCATGCTGTTCTTGTTTGTTTCTTCTTCTCCATGTGTCACGCTTACAATGCATCTGTGACCCAAGTATAACCACTGACCTGTGATGTTCATTCTTACTTTCTAGGTTAACAATCTGCGGTCCTGCGTGTCCTGTGCAGCGATGGATACCCTGATGTACCTGTATGTCTACCTCCAGAAGGACATGGACAACCAGGCAGAGAGGACAGGCCGTGTTCTGCTGCTGAAGATCGCGCAGGCAAATGCCAACGTCTTCATACAGCAGCAGGCCAGTTTGGCCCTGGAGGCTATGGTGAAAAACTGTAGCCCCGGTCGTGTACTGACCACTCTCCTGAACACAGGACTGAAGTAAGACCACAGTAGATGATCATGTTTATAGATAAATGTAGTAACATTCAAAGGACATGAAATTCAAATGTTTGTCTTTGTTCTTCCTTAGCCACCTGAGTGCTGCAGTGAGGGCCTGCACAGCTCAGCAGCTCCGCTTGCTGGCTGACACAATGGGAGCTGCTGCCATCTTGTCAGCAGGCAAGACGTTCAGCAAGCGCTTTGTGACTGCAGTCAGCAAGATATCCCTGGACGCTGCCGCAGAAGTCAGGTCAGTTATCAAGCTTGACATTTACTTCAGAAAGTGTGTATTCTGATTGATTCAATCTTGCTTTGTACAATGAAGTTCTAAATAAGAAGCGTATCTCTTTACAGGCCCCATGGACATGCCATCCTCCATCAGCTGGCTGTCTATCCTGACTTCATGGACATGTGGAATCACACCATCTCCGAAAAGGATCGGCCAACCCTCGCAAGAATCCTCAGAACAGCGCAGAGGACGTAGAAGAGGACGTAGAAGAGGAGAGGGTAGCAGTGGTCAGCACTGCCATCTTGCATGTTCTCACCGTGTCTGCATGGGTTTTCTCCGGGTGCTCCGGTTTCCTCCCACATTCCAAAGACCTGGAAAAAAAAAAGGGCAGCATATACGGTGACGTGCTAAGAAGGCGCCATGGATGTGCCTCATTCAGGACACCTGTTACTCCTCCTCCTCAACCTCCAGAAAAGTGTCCCATCTCCCTCAGTTAGGTCAGTTATTCCTTAGACAAACTGGTTAGTCCCCAGAGGTTTGATTAGTATTGTTTAAATCTTTTTGTTTCAGTCACAACGCTTGTAGATACAGTTTGCATGGAACTTTCATTATTTAATCTTGAGCTTTGTCCAGTGACATGCTAAAAAGTGCATCTCTTTACAGGTCCTATGGATATGCCATCACCACCCCTAGGAGAGGAGAGAAGGGCAGAAAGGGCAGCACGGTGGTGCAGTGGTCAGCATTGTCACCGCACACAGACACAGAGCAGCTGCTCCTATCTGTGTGGAGTTTGCATGTTCTTGCCGTGTCTGCATGGGTTTTCTCCGGGTGCTCCGGTTTCCTCCCACACTCCAAAAAATATAAATAATGGTTAGAAATATGAATAATAAACATCAATAACAATGTAATAAAAATGTAGACTCAATATTTTGTTACTTTTTTTAATGTAGCTGACAAATACGGTATGGTGAGCGCACAAAAAAAAAAAAGAAACATCACATAACCACACCAAGACATAAAACATCTATCAAAGACTTAAATGACTGTATTCAAACAAACAATATGCACAATATGGCAACAGATACCGGAAGTAAGGAGAAGTGACACTGGTCACAGCACTATGGACCATGAACAGGATTCCTTCTAGGTGGTCAGGGGGTCATGGATTGTGGATAGTGGAGTTTAAATGACGATTCTCTGCTGTTTTCTGAACTTCCTCCATCTTACCTTTAGTAATTACACCACTAGATGCAACTAATTTCTACACACTGGACCTTTAACTTTAGTGCCAAACAAATAAATAAAGAAATATAGTTATAAAAGTATAAGTCCAAGGATCTCCTCCTCTCCTCACTAGTCACCATTTTTTTTCTTATTTTTACCTGCAAACAACTGTAAAAATCCTCATTAAAATGATTCCTCTCACTAATCAGAACCAGTACAAAGTAACTGGCACTTATAGCTTACTGTATTTTCAGTGCATCAGCACATAACCCATGAAAACTGTTTCATTTAGCTTCAGGAACATTTTTATAAAATGTATTAACCATGTAACTTGAACATAACAATTGTCTTTGTCCAACTCTGACCCTTCCTTAACAAGATGGACACGTTCAATTGTGGTTTTTAGCAGAGAAAGGAGAAACAGGGAGAAAGCCAGCAACAGTATAAAGGACAGAGCATGAGTGACGTCACCCATAGTTTTACAAAGTGACGTTTTGAAGCTGAAAATATGCGCCACTGGTCGTCACCATGTCTGCATTGCCTCTTCCGCCTCCTGGCTAATCTAAATATCGGCAGACCTGAGGCTGGCTGACTGAATGACTGGGTGCTCTCCAACACACTAAGCTATGCATGCCATCCTGCTATGCTCCCACTTGAGGAAGAGTTGCTTTGCCTAAAAGACCAACCGCTTCTGTGCAGCCACTACCTACAAGCAGGATGTTCTTCTTGTGATACCTGACAATCAGGGACCTCGGTGCCTAATTTCTAAATGCAAAATAATTACTTGAAAAGCGCCGTGAGCAGCCACTAACAGGTACATGGCCTATTCTTCAAGCACATGTCTTACCTAAAACAACTTCTCCCCCTGGAAATACAGCGAATCACTTTGTAACACAGAGAGAACTTTTTAGAACATTCAAAATGGACGTCCAGAGCAATGTTATATGGTACAACATGGTACTATATGTAGCACATTTAACCTCAATGTTAGGAAGAAACCACATTCTCTAGGTTCAGAAAGTTGGACTCTGAAAGTTGAACAGTGATCATTTATTGCATCCAAACAAGTATTATTTTGTAATGCATGGAATTAGAAAACCCCAAAACAAAATAGAGCTCTTTAATAAACAAAAAATTAAAAAATAAAATTTAAAAAATTAAAATATAAGTGTCCTTTTCTTCTGTATCAGAAGATAAAGTTCAGTTCTGTGTTGGTGTGTGTGTATTTGTCTGTTCGTTCTACTACCCGGGTAGGTTTTGTGGTGAACGTTCTTATCTGTGTCAAAGTGAAGTGAGTAGATGTCTGTAGTCTTCGGAGTGGATCCCGTTCTCCGTTCCCTGTCGATCGCCTGGCTCGCCACTGAACCGCGGAAGGTTCAGAATTCGTACCGATCAATCCCTGATCCAGCAGAAAAATAAAACCAATCTACACACATGGTGCAGAATACTTCTATTAATACCATATTCATATTCATCTCACGACTTTCTACTACTCCTACTGTGATTCTCTGCATATTCATAACCAAATGCAGTACATACACGGTTTAAATCATTGTAAATGATGGTGTACACACTTATAGTAGTGTTAATTTAACACAATTATTCATTATGAACTTGTATTTTTAACATAAATAGACTTATTGGTCTTTTTAAGATGTATTTATATTAAGAAACAGCTTTTTAAATCAATATTTATCTTTTTAACTGCAGCATATTTATCTTTTTTAACCTTTCTAACCATAAATGAATTTTATCAATTCACTATTTTTAATCATCATGAGTATTTAAATACCCACAATGAAATAAATCACATTATGTACACAAAACAGTACATTAGAACAATATTCTTACATCCTAACATCATATTCCATCTCTGTCTCCTTCATTAAATATGGTGGTAGCACAGTAGCTTGGCTGGCTACACCATTAACACCTATATTTAACACCAAGCAGGCTACCTGAGCTAGCATAGCGGAGCTACCTGCGATTAGCATTAGCACGGTAGTTAGCGATCTTTTTTTAAGTTGTTTTTTCACATAACACAATGATACAACAGTACCACGGTGGGTCAAAATACTGGATAATAACTCCGACTGGTTTTATGAAAGTGTCTCAGTAAGCAACATCTTTACATGAGCTAATATCAACAAGCTAATAACCAAGGCCTAGCCTCTTATTATCTTAGCATTTAGCTCTGCTCTTACCGGAGTCCACAAAGAGCTTACACGGTCGAAGCAGCTCCTCTCTCTTCCTCTCAAGACTCACAAGATTCTCTCCTAATAACGAAAGGTTGTGTGTGGGTCCGTGGGGTCCTTGGCCGTTTGGCTACTGTTTTGAAGTATGGCGCCGGTGTGTGTACCTGGCCGCCTGCTGCTGCTCCTACAGTGGTTTGTGTTTGTGTTTTTGTTGTTTATAACCCTTGGCACTGCACAGATCAAGTCTCTGCTGGTGTATGATCGCCAATCTCTTTTGGATCTCCAACATAATGCCAGGGATTTGGCTGCGTTTGAGCATGGTGGACAGAAAACTGTGCCCCCACTACTGGCAGGGATCCCGACTCACCTGTTCCGGGCCTCGGTCCTACCTCCTCGGCGGAAGCGTCTCCGTCGCCGCAGCAAATGTGGCAGTCGGCTGGTGAAGCTCAAGGCCTGGCTGGCACGATCTTCGTCCATTTCCCGGACAAAACTTGGATTAATCCATCCCTTCGTTGTGCCCCGGCATTTCCTGGATCCCATCGACGCCTGCCTTGTACCTGTCACCGGATCGTTTGAGGGACTCCGGCCCTGCCGCCCCTGCCCTCCTCGGCTTTCTCAGCGCGGGGTGAACCTCCGGTTCCTGAAGACGCTGCCACGGTCTCACGGATCCGCCGAACCGCAGTCCCCGGCTCCCGTCAGGATCAGCCTGGTGAACGCCAGATCACTGGCTAATAAAACGTTTATCCTAAAGGATTTCTTTATCTCCCGTGGCCTAGATTTTCTCTGCGTGACGGAGACTTGGATCGGTGCCGGTGAGTGCAGCCCTCTGATCGAACTTTTACCGGCTGGCCGTTCTTATTTTAACTGCCCGCGGACCTCGGGCCGTGGAGGAGGAACGGCGACTGTTTATAAAAATGATTTTAAATGTAAGCAGTGCGCCGTCTCATCCTCCTCTTCCAGCTTTGAAGCGATCTTATTCGAGGTGGGTCGCTCCGACCCGGTGCTGTGTGCCGTCATCTACCGTCCTCCCAAATACAAGAAGGACTTTTTAAATGACTTCTCTGATCTTCTGACTGATATTATGCCGAAGTATGATCGTGTCCTTCTTGTTGGGGATTTTAACATTCACGTGTGCTGTCCTGACAAGCCGTTGGTGAAGGACTTTTTAAGCCTTATTGACTCTTTTAATTTGGTGTAGTGTGTGTCTCGTCCCACACACGAACATGGGCACACATTAGACCTTGTCCTCTCTCATGGTTTGTCTGTGTCCAACCTGGAACTCTGTGACAATGTGTTTTCTGATCACATGCCTGTACTGTTTGAAGCTGCTTTTTCCTGTACTGCAGTTAAATCTGGCGCTTCTGCTCGGAGCCGTCGGATTTTTAACCCTGTCTCTGCCGGCCAGTTCTCCTCTGCTTTCAGCCAGCTGTGTGACTCCTCTGGCTTAACATCTGCAAACACGGAGGAGCTCAGCACTTGGTTTCACTCCTCCTGCCGAACCATACTGGACTCTGTGGCTCCATTAAAAACTGTGCGGCCCAAAGTTAAACCTGAGCCCTGGTTCAATGCGAGAACTCGTGCAGCTAGACAGGAGTGTCGCAAAGCTGAACGCAGGTGGAAGAAGGACAAGCTGCAGGTCTCCTACCAAATCCTAAAGGACTGTTGCCGCTGCTACCAGAGCACTGTTAAAGAGGCCGGAAGAGAATACCTGTCTAACATTATCGAGTCTAACTGTCACAACCCACGTGTGTTATTTAAAACCATTGAAACTGTTCTTAACCCCCCCCCCAGCCTGTGTGCACAGAGGCTTCCCCTGAAATGTGCAATAGCTTCCTGGACTTCTTCACTGATAAGGTTGCTACTGCAAGGGCTCTCATCTCTACTCCTGTGCCTGACCCCTCTGACCCTGCTCCTTGCTCGGCTATGTTTGCTTTGTTTGAGCCTGTGTCTCTGAAGGTTTTAGAAGATGTGGTTGGCCAGATTAAGCCATCAGGTTCTCCCCGTGACACTGTCCCACCTCACTTTTTTAAAGAGGTTTTCCCCAGTATAGGGCAGTCGGTTCTGGCCATTATTAACAGCAGTGTGTTCTCTGGTGTTGTCCCCCAAAGTTTTAAACATGCTGTGGTGCAACCCCTGCTCAAGAAACCTGGTCTTGATCGTGATGTGCTAGCCAATTTTAGACCCATCTCCAAGCTGCCTTTTATCTCCAAAATCCTGGAAAAAGTTGTTCATGTTAAATTAAAGTCTTTTCTGGATGAGCATGATGTCCTGGAGGTTTTCCAGTCCGGTTTTAAAACACTGCACAGTACAGAGTCAGCTTTATTAAGAGTTTTTAATGATATCCTCCTGGCAAATGACTCTGGAGAGTATGTGATTCTTGTCCTGCTGGACTTAACAGCGGCTTTTGATACTGTGGACCACGACATTTTAGTGGCTCGGTTGCAGCACCTAGTGGGCATTTGTGGTACCGCCTTGGATTGGTTCAGATCCTATCTGGCAGACAGAACCATGTGCGTAAGCCTTGGTGGTTCTGAGTCCCGCTCTGCTCCGCTGTCATATGGGGTTCCTCAGGGTTCAATTTTAGGGCCCTTGCTCTTCTCGCTGTATCTGCTGCCCCTGGGTTCCATCCTGAGAAAGCATGGCATCTCTTTCCACTGTTATGCTGACAGCCAGATTTATGTGTTGCTGAAGAAGAAAGATGCTTTCTCCATTAGACCACTTCTGTTATGTCTTGAAGACATTAAAGCCTGGATGTCCCTGAACTTTTTAAAATTTAATGAAAATAAAACAGAAGTGATGGTGTTTGGTCCCAGTGGCTCTTGTGAAGCTCCCCCTGTTGACTTGGGCGCCTTGGCGCACTACATGAAGCCAACAGTCACAAACTTGGGTTTTAAGATGGACAGTGATTTTAAATTAGATCAGCAAATTGGTGCAGTAGTCAAGTCCAGCTTTTTTTATCTTAGGCAGCTGGCAAAGGTGAAGCCCTTTCTTGCACATAAGCACTTTGAAACAGTAATCCACGCCTTCGTCACATCGCGGCTGGATTACTGCAATGTACTTTATTTTGGAGTCAGCCAGTCCTCCCTCACACGTCTCCAGCTAGTACAAAACGCTGCTGCTCGCCTCTTAACTGGAACACGTAAGAAATGCTCTACTCCCATTCTGGCCTCCCTTCATTGGCTACCTGTGCACTTTAGAGTTCATTTTAAAATTCTTTTATTTGTTTTTAAGTCTTTAAATGGTTTCGCCCCACCTTACCTCTCTGAGCTGCTCCACCCCTACACTCCTGCTCGGTGCCTCAGGTCAGCTGATCAGCTGCTCCTGAAGGTACCGAGGTCTAAGCGGAAGCTCAGAGGGGACAGAGCCTTCTCTGCTGCCGGTCCCAAACTTTGGAATGACCTCCCACTGCACATCAGACAAGCCCCCTCACTGTCCATTTTTAAAACTCGTCTTAAAACCCATTTTTATTCCTTGGCTTTTAACCCAGCATGAGACTCTGTTTTTGTTTTAATGTTTTTATTGTTTTAACATTGTTATTTTCTTATTGTTTTTATTGTTTTGATGTTTTATGTCTTACATTACATATTTTTGTTTTTATTTTTATTTATTTATGTACAGCACTTTGTCTCAGCTGTGGCTGTTTTTAAAGGGCTCTATAAATAAAGTTGAGTTGAGTTGAGTATCAACACACTATGCGAAGATTAATTGTGAATTTATGAGTTTTACTTCACATTTCATACCCAGGTTCGTCAGCTCACTCAACAGGTATGTTGCTCTTGGCTCGGTGTATCTGTGTGAGTGGACGTGCTCTCTGGCGGGAAAATCAATACAGGGCTGATGCGCCACCATGTGGTGGGGCATAGTAACTACATTTTAAATGACATATATGGGTTTAGTAACCATGTGGGTTACATATAGCACTACTGGTACTATTTTTTTACATCCACTTTTAGCAACAATTGACAATTTAGCAAACAATTAACACGCAGGTTTCTCATCGTAACTTGTCTTAATATGTGTGTTAAATGGAAACACCACGTTTTATAAAAATGTAAAAAGATGCATCGCTGTGTAATAATATGAAACATTGCTAACTGTTAAGTGCTGTCCTGGGCCGTAAAGTATACCCCCGCAGCCCCCGCGAGGCGGGGGGGCCCCCATACCATCGGGCCCCGCCCCTGCCCTGAAACAAATATCTTTTTTTTTTTTCTTACTTCTTCTTTTTTTTACCGTAACATATAGGGTTCAGGTCATGATATTGTCTGTATTTTGAGCGTAAAAATAAAACAAATATTTAAAATAAAATAAAAACTTAGTTTTCTTTGTTTGATACATCAGAGACTTTTGGTCCAATTGATACCTTAGGCGGGGAATTCAAATCAGTACAGCTCAGTGAAAGCACCGCTGACCGCTGTCAGACACTTAGAAAATGAAACGAAAATATCAAAACGGTGCACAAAAACGGCACAACAAAGAAAAATCTGCTGCATTTTGTGCCAAGCTACCGAAAATCACTACTCTATTTGGAAATCCTGTCAGACGTGAAGAAGGATGCAGTCTGTTAACAGGTGGGTAGTCTGGCATAGCTGACAGTGTTTACTAGCCTACAGTTATCGATGGCAAAATAAACAGTTATTAAACAGCCTTATTATGTGGAGTTATTTAACCTCTATGTTATGCTGAGGGGCTTTTTTCCCCAGAATCTCAAAATAATATGCATTTTAAGGCTTTCATTTAGCTAGACTATACGGGATTTATAATAGACACAAAAACGGCTATAGCCAGCTACTGCCACATAAGAGTCATAACAGGATACCGGTAGGCTATTTCATGAATAAAAATACAAGCTATAATAAAAATGTTAACCGGCATGTTAAAAATTCAGCTTCAGCACCAGGTCAGGTAGACAGCCCCATGCACCCCACAGCTTCAGCACCAGGACAGGGAGACAGCCCCGTACACCCTGCAGCTTCAGCACCAGGACAGGGAGACAGCCCCGTACACCCTGCAGCTTCAGCACCAGGTCAGGGAGACAGCCCCGTACACCCTGCAGCTTCAGCACCAGGACAGGGAGACAGCCCCGTGCACCCCGCAGCTTCAGCACCAGGACAGGGAGACAGCCTCGTACACCCTGCAGCTTCAGCACCAGGTCAGGGAGAGAGCCCCGTACACCCCGCAGCTTCAGCACCAGGACAGGGAGACAGCCCGGTACACCCCGCAGCTTCAGCACCAGGACAGGGAGAGGGCAGGCCCGCAGCTTCAACATCAGGTCAAGGAGAGCATCCCGTTGCTTCAGTATCGGTTGAGGGAGAGCCCGGAGTGCCCCTTTCTACAACCAACCAGCCAGCAAAACCGGACAGCAGCAGTGATGCCTCAGATAGCTCTGCATCTCAAATTAGCCTGGAATCAGCTATTAAAACTAGCATGTCTTACCCCAGTGACAGGGCTAATTTTCCTGTGGATATTACAGATGCAGATGTGAAAAAGTTTATTTTGAGGCAGGGACCATGCAGATTTGAAGGTCCATATCCTAGAGATACAAAAGGCAGGTGCTTTTCCAATGAGTATTACAACAGAGTAAGTGGTTGGCCAGATTAAGCCATCAGTATAACAGAGTAAAGCCCTGTTGGCTTTTTGGTGAGAGGAAATCAGTGTGTCATAATTTGGCATGGACAACTGGAATTAATGACTGGCAAGGACTTTCCTGAAAGATCAAAGAACACGAACATACTCGTTCTCACATGGCAGCTTGTGTAACTTCTGATATGTGGCAGCAAAATCTTACAATCGATGAGCAAATTTCCTCCGAATATAAAAATGAAGTAATCTTTTGGTCAGAGGTATTGACAAGAATTGTTGACGTTACCTTGACACTTGCATCCAGTAACTCCGCTTTCCGTGCAGATCGTGAGAAATTGGGAGAAATAAACAACGGAAACTTTTTGTCCATTATAGAACTTCTTTCCCAGTATGACCCTATATTACAGAGGTTAATTACCAGTAAAAGTAAAACAAAATATTTGAGCCCAAAAAATCAAAACAAAATGATCTCTATTATGGCACAAAAAGTTCAAGACGAAATAGTTAAAGAAATCCATGAGTTGTGTCCATAATAATGGACACAACTCAAGACATTTCAAAAGTAGATAAGCTGAGTCAGGTGATTCGATATGTTACCATTGCAAAAGATGAAAAGGACAATCCATTAGAGGTAAAAATAAATGAAAGCTTCAAGGGTTTCTGCGCAGTCCACGATCAAAGCGCATCTGGTTTGGAGAAAGAGATTGTCGGACTTTTAGAGAAGAATGGAATATCTCTAAATAAATGCCAAGGACAGGGTTACGATGGTGCGGCCACAATGAGTGGCACATACTCTGGGTTGCAAAAACGAGTAGCGGACAGGGAACCTAATGCCATCTATATTCACTGTGCGTCTCACAATCTAAACCTGGTCCTGAATGATGCATGCCAAAATGTGACAAAAGAAAAAGAATACTATGATACTGTACACAAATTATATGTTTTTTTCAGTGGTAGTATTAAAAGATGGCAACTTCTTGAGTCACAGTTCAAAGTGACAGGGCAACCAACACTTAAACGACTGTGCCCGACGCGCTGGGCATCCAGACATGATGCTGTGCGCTCACTCCGCTTTTGTTACCCAGATGTGATGAAAGCACTTACTAAAATATGTCTGTTATCCAAAAAGCCAGATGCGCGTGCTGAGGCCGAGGGACTCAAACATAACATGGAAAATTTTGAATTTGTCCTTCAAACAGTGATACAGAGTAAAATTCTGGAAACTATTAACATTGTTTCACAAAGTCTCCAAAAACAAAACGTTGATATTTTGCAGGCAAGCAAATATCTAGCAAGTGCATCTGAGACCCTTGTGTCACTCAGAGGGGAGTTTCTCAGCCTTAAAGAAACTGCTCAAAATCTTGCCCAGTCATGGGGTATTCCGCCTTCATTTCCACAAAAACGCGCAAGGCGCACCAAAAGACACTTTGATGAGTTATGCAAGGATGAAAGGCTATCGAATGCAGAGGAGCACTTCAAAGTGTCAGTATTTTACGCAGCTCTAGACATTGCCATTGCGCAGGTGACACACAGGTTTCAGGGCATGCAAGAGGTGGCACAGAGGTTTGGGTTTTTACACCCACAGGAACTTTTGTCAAAATCCAGTGATGAACTGTATAAATCAG
Source organism: Sciaenops ocellatus (assembly GCA_033000465.1). NCBI lineage: Eukaryota > Metazoa > Chordata > Actinopteri > Sciaenidae > Sciaenops > Sciaenops ocellatus. The sequence continues at coordinate 4,423,183 of CP136885.1, forward strand.
CAAGTGCTTTAGCAGACCAATACAAAGATGACTTGTCTGCGGATTTTTCAGAACAAGTGCTTTCATTTGGAAGCGCATTCATGTCCACCATAAAAGAAAGCGTGGCTCAGTTCAAGATTTGGCACACACTCTATTCATAAAGCACCACTCCATATAAACAAGTGTGCCTGATGTTGCCATGGCTATTAAACTGTTTCTCACTCTACCTGTAACTGTCGCAAGCGCCGAAAGATCCTTCTCAAAACTTAAATTAATTAAGACGTGTCTGAGAAGCACCATGGCACAAGAGAGACTGTCGGGGCTGGCCATACTGAGTATTGAAAATAAACGTACGCGCAGTCTGTACTTGAAGAGGGTGGTATGGGAATTTGCTCATCGATACGCCAAAAGATCAAAGCATGTATACTCGCCGGCAAGCCTGTAAGGAAACATGTAGTCCTGTTGCTTAGATTAACATAGGCTACACAGTTGATGCAATTTTAATTTTTATTGCTCAGTTATGAAATGTTTTGTTTGAAAGAATAAACTGGTTGTAAAAGGGAAAAGCTTGTTCTTTCTCACAGTACAGTCATCAATATGATTCAACAACAGAATCCATTATTATATTATAACAAATAATTCATTTACATGTTATTTGGTAAACAAATTTTAAAGACAAACTGAAACAAACAGGGTTAGGATCAGTATTATTCCTGTCTTTGAATCTTTGAACCACGTTTTAAAATAAAACCAAGTGTTCAGCTCGGCCCAGCAGCAGAAATATTTGTTTAAAAAAAAAACAAAAGACGAGAAAGATTTTCCTCATTTGCATATTAACATCAAAGCGCATTCTAGAATGCTAAAGAACTGTGACATCACATAGAACACACAAAGAATATATATAAGTGTAGAACCTGCAGCCTGCAGACAGCAGACACACACAGACAGTGATCTGATACTCGTACTCGTACTTGTTGGTGAAACTTTTAGTGAAACGGAGACATGAATTCAAACAACATGCATCCACTCTTCAGAAGATCCAACAACTTTGATCGTGGTTATGTAAGTGAAACCGTTTATTCTCTAAACTTTATGCTGTTCATATCTGAATGTTTTAGGAGTTGTATACAGATCTGATAGCTAAACTACTTCACATTTTTCATATTCTGAGAACTAAGCATGTCATTTAGTGTTTTGCACTTTGTGTAAGTTCTAAATGTGTGTCCAAAAGTCAGAATTTAGTCCGTTTAGCACACTGGAACTGAGAATATAGTCAAAGCACTTGAAAAATACTGTATTGTTATTTAAACTCAACCTTTTCTTTTTTTTGTAGGACCACCACAGAGGTGAAAAACCTGATGTCTACACCAGCCAGTCCAGGATCCTGGACATACAGGTGGCTGAGAGAGAGGCTCTGATCAATCGAACAGAGCGACTGTGCGCCGCTGACCAAAGACGCACCAATGCTGTGTTGGAGAGACTTGGGCTCCCCATCCAGCAGGAACCCCTTCATCCACCTCAGGCCGCAGCTACCCCCAGAGGACGGCCTACATCATCCCATCCTCACCATGTGGAGCCGTTCTGCAGACACCAGAGGGGTGTGACAAGGAAGGAGGAGGAGGAGATGTACATGGGCAGAGACTGTTACAGCCCATCATCTATCAGCTCAGTGGAGAGTCACACTCCCACAGAGCTGACCTCAGTCCGGTTTATTCAGACTCCTCCTCCGACCCCACCCTTTACGCCTTCTCCTAAACCTCTTCCTCCAGCAGCTCCTCTACCCAGGAGACATTTGTCCCGTCTCCCTGTGATGTTGTTGGACCACAGTGCAGGAGGTAAGGTCTTCTTTAGACAAACTGATTAGTCACCCTAGAGGTTTCTTATTATTGATTAGTATTGTTCAAACTTTATTGTGTCAGTAACAGAAGTTGTACATTAAGCAGATCAAAGCACAGATATGTTAATAAGATGTGAACACAGTAAACACAGGTAGAAATGTGACTAATGAATATTTGGATCTTAATCTGAACAGTGAAAGAATTAGCCGGAGGACACAAACTCCAGACGGCTAAAGCTAAGGTGGAGGAAATCCAAAAGACAGTGGAGAACCTTCAGCAGAAATCCACTGTCGGTGTACGCCAACATCCAGCGGCACCAAGAAGGAGACCTGCTCCAGCTCCAGCTCCAGCTCCAGTTCGAGCTCCAGCTCCAGCTCCAGCTCCAGCTCCGGCTCCTCCCATGACACCGGCCCCATCCAAGAAGAGAGGAACTCGACGTGGGACATCCCTGCGCCCTCTCAAGACTGTCAGCAGAGGACAGACTGCTGAAGACAAAACTGAGGAGCTGCAGCCAATATCCAAGCCTGCAGAGCGACTGACTCTCTGCTTGACGGACCTCACCTCAGACATCTGGTAAGACCCCATGCAGTAAAGAGAAAGATTTTCTACCTGCAGTGTCAACAACTTTTACTTCAACAATGTTTGAGCTATGTAGTCAGGTCTAATTTGAACTAAAATCTGAGTTCTTCATCAGTTCAGTGACTGAGGTTTGACTTTGTTGCTGTTTGTTCTTCTGGGTTGTTTCTGTGCATCAGTACAAACTGCCATTATATTATATATTATACACAACTCACTATGGAGCAGTAAAGTACAATTCACTAACATCTCATCTCATCATCTCAATTCAGGGAGAAGAAAAGGGAGGCACTGCAGAATCTGAGAGCTCTGGCCCAACACCATCAGGACACACTGATGACCAAGCTTCATGAAGTGTGTCTGGCTCTGATAGAGGAGGTACTGAAGACATTTTCCTCTTTGTTTCATGCTGTTCTTGTTTGTTTCTTCTTCTCCATGTGTCACGCTTACAGTGCATCTGTGACCCAAGTATAACCACTGACCTGTGATGTTCATTCTTACTTTCCAGGTTAACAATCTGCGGTCCTGCGTGTCCTGTGCAGCGATGGATACCCTGATGTACCTGTATGTCTACCTCCAGAAGGACATGGACAACCAGGCAGAGAGGACAGGCCGTGTTCTGCTGCTGAAGATCGCGCAGGCAAATGCCAACGTCTTCATACAGCAGCAGGCCAGTTTGGCCCTGGAGGCTATGGTGAAAAACTGTAGCCCCGGTCGTGTACTGACCACTCTCCTGAACACAGGACTGAAGTAAGACCACAGTAGATGATCATGTTTATAGATAAATGTAGTAACATTCAAAGGACATGAAATTCAAATGTTTGTCTTTGTTCTTCCTTAGCCACCTGAGTGCTGCAGTGAGGGCCTGCACAGCTCAGCAGCTCCGCTTGCTGGCTGACACAATGGGAGCTGCTGCCATCTTGTCAGCAGGCAAGACGTTCAGCAAGCGCTTTGTGACTGCAGTCAGCAAGATATCCCTGGACGCTGCCGCAGAAGTCAGGTCAGTTATCAAGCTTGACATTTACTTCAGAAAGTGTGTATTCTGATTGATTCAATCTTGCTTTGTACAATGAAGTTCTAAATAAGAAGCGTATCTCTTTACAGGCCCCATGGACATGCCATCCTCCATCAGCTGGCTGTCTATCCTGACTTCATGGACATGTGGAATCACACCATCTCCGAAAAGGATCGGCCAACCCTCGCAAGAATCCTCAGAACAGCGCAGAGGACGTAGAAGAGGACGTAGAAGAGGAGAGGGTAGCAGTGGTCAGCACTGCCATCTTGCATGTTCTCACCGTGTCTGCATGGGTTTTCTCCGGGTGCTCCGGTTTCATCCCACATTCCAAAGACCTGGAAAAAAAAAGGGCAGCATATACGGTGACGTGCTAAGAAGGCGTCATGGATGTGCCTCATTCAGGACACCTGTTACTCCTCCTCCTCAACCTCCAGAAAAGTGTCCCATCTCCCTCAGTTAGGTCAGTTATTCCTTAGACAAACTGGTTAGTCCCCAGAGGTTTGATTAGTATTGTTTAAATCTTTTTGTTTCAGTCACAACGCTTGTAGATACAGTTTGCATGGAACTTTCATTATTTAATCTTGAGCTTTGTCCAATGACATGCTAAAAAGTGCATCTCTTTACAGGTCCTATGGATATGCCATCACCACCCCTAGGAGAGGAGAGAAGGGCAGAAAGGGCAGCACGGTGGTGCAGTGGTCAGCATTGTCACCGCACACAGACACAGAGCAGCTGCTCCTGTCTGTGTGGAGTTTGCATGTTCTTGCCGTGTCTGCATGGGTTTTCTCCGGGTGCTCCGGTTTCCTCCCACACTCCAAAAAATATAAATAATGGATAGAAATATGAATAATAAACATCAATAACAATGTAATAAAAATGTAGACTCAATATTTTGTTACTTTTTTTAATGTAGCTGACAAATACGGTTTGGTGAGCGCACATAAAACAAAACTGAAACATCACATAACCACACCAAGACATAAAACATCATCAAAGACTTAAATGACTGTATTCAAACAAACAATATGCACAATATGGCAACAGAGACCGGAAGTAAGGAGAAGTGACACTGGTCACAGCACTATGGACCATGAACAATATTCCTTCTAGGTGGTCTGGGGGTCGTGGATTGTGGATAGTGGAGTTTAAATGACGATTCTCTGCTGTTTTCTGAACTTCCTCCATCTTACCTTTAGTAATTACACCACAAGATGCAACTAATTTCTACACACTGGACCTTTAACTTTAGTGCCAAACAAATAAAGACATAAAGTTATAAAAGTCTAAGTCTAAGGATCTCCTCCTCTCCTCACCAGTCACCATTTTTTTTCATATTTTTACCTGCATACAACTGTAAAAATCCTCATTAAAATGATTCCTCTCACTAATCAGAACCAGTACAAAGTAACTGGCACTTATAGCTTACTGTATTTTCAGTGCATCAGCACATAACCCATGAAAACTGTTTCATTTAGCTTCAGGAACATTTTTATAAAATGTATTAACCATGTAACTTGAACATAACAATTGTCTTTGTCCAACTCTGACCCTTTCTTAACAAGATGGACACGTTCAATTGTGGTTTTTAGCAGAGAAAGGAGAAACAGGGAGAAAGCCAGCAACAGTATAAAGGACAGAGCATGAGTGACGTCACCCATAGTTTTACAAAGTGACGTTTTGAAGCTGAAAATATGCGCCACTGGTCGTCACCATGTCTGCATTGCCTCTTCCGCCTCCTGGCTAATCTAAATATCGGCAGACCTGAGGCTGGCTGACTGAATGACTGGGTGCTCTCCAACACATTAAGCTATGCATGCCATCCTGCTATGCTCCCACTTGAGGAAGAGTTGCTTTGCCTAAAAGACCAACCGCTTCCGTGCAGCCACTACCTACAAGCAGGATGTTCTTCTTGTGATACCTGACAATCAGGGACCTCGGTGCCTAATTTCTAAATGAAAATAATAAAAAATAATTACTTGAAAAGTGCCGTGAGCAGCCGCTAACAGGCACATAGCCTATTCTTCAAGCACATGTCTTACCTAAAACAACTTCTCCCCCTGGAGATACAGTGAATCACTTTGTAACACAGAGAGAACTTTTTAGAACATTCAAAATGGACGTCCAGAGCAATGTTATATGGTACAACATGGTACTATATGTAGCACATTTAACCTCAATGTTAGGAAGAAACCACATTCTCTAGGTTCAGAAAGTTGGACTCTGAGTGAAAGTTGAACAGTGATCATTTATTGCATCCAAACAAGTATTATTTTGTAGTGCACGGAATTAGAAAACCCCAAAACAAAATAGAGCTCTTTAATAAACAAAAAATTAAAAAATAAAATTAAAAAATTTCAAATAAAAGTGTCCTTTTCTTCTGTATCAGAAGATAAAGTTCAGTTCTGTGTTGGTGTGTGTGTATTTGTCTGTTCGTTCTACTACCCGGGTAGGTTTTGTGGTGAACGTTCTTATCTGTGTCAAAGTGAAGTGAGTAGATGTCTGTAGTCTTCGGAGTGGATCCCGTTCTCTGTTCCCTGTCAATCGCCTGGCTCGCCACTGAATAGCGGAAGGTTCAGAATTCGTACCGATCAATCCCTGATCCAGCAGAAAAATAAAACCAATCTACACACATGGTGCAGAATACTTCTATTAATACCATATTCATATTCATCTCACGACTTTCTACTACTCCTACTGTGATTCTCTGCATATTCATAACCAAATGCAGTACATACACGGTTTAAATCATTGTAAATGATGGTGTACACACTTATAGTAGTGTTATTTTAACACAATTATTCATTATGAACTTGTATTTTTAACATAAATAGACTTATTGGTCTTTTTAAGCAGTATTTATATTAAGAAACAGCTTTTTAAATCAATATTTATCTTTTTAACTGCAGCATATTTATCTTTTTTAACCTTTCTAACCATAAATGAATTTTATCAATTCACTATTTTTAATCATCATGAGTATTTAAATACCCACAATGAAATAAATCACATTATGTACACAAAACAGTAGAACAATATTCTTACATCCTAACATCATATTCCATCTCTGTCTCCTTCATTGAATATGGTGGTGGCACAGTAGCTTGTCTGGCTACACCATTAACACCTATATTTAACACCAAGCAGGCTACCTGAGCTAGCATAGCGGAGCTACCTGCAATTAGCATTAGCACGGTAGTTAGCGATCTTTTTTTAAGTTGTTTTTTCACATAACACAATGATACAACAGTACCACGGTGGGTCAAAATACTGGATAATAACTCCGACTGGTTTTATGAAAGTGTCTCAGTAAGCAACATCTTCACATGAGCTAATATCAACAAGCTAATAACCAAGGCCTAGCCTCTTAGCATCTTAGCATGTAGCTCTGCTCTTACCGGAGTCCACAGAGGGCTTACACGGTCGAAGCAGCTCCTCTCTCTTCCTCTCAAGACTCACAAGATTCTCTCCTAATAACGAAAGGTTTATCAACACACTATGCGAAGATTAATTGTGGATTTATGAGTTTTACTTCACATTTCATACCCAGGTTCGTCAGCTCACTCAACGGGTATGTTGCTCTTGGCTCGGTGTATCAGTGTGAGTGGACGTGCTCACTGGCGGGAAAATCAATACAGGGCTGATGCACCACCATGTGGTGGGGCATAGTAACTATATTTTAAATGACATATATGGGTTTAGTAACCATGTGGGTTACATATAGCACTACTGGTACTATTTTTTTACATCCACTTTTAGCAACAATTGACAATTTAGCAAACAATTAACACAGGTTTCTCATCTTAACTTGTCTTAATATGTGTGTTAAATGGAAACACCACGTTTTATAAAAATGTAAAAAGATGCATCGCTGTGTAATAATATGAAACATTGCTAACTGTTAAGTGCTGTCCTGGGCCGTAAAGTATACCCCCGCTGCCCCCGCGAGGCGGGGGGTCCCCCATACCATCGGGCCCCGCCCCTGCCTGTGAAACAAATATCTTTTTTTTTTTTTTTACTTCTTTTTTTTACCGTAACATATAGGGTTCAGGTCATGATATTGTCTGTATTTTGAGTGTAAAAATAAAACAAATATTTAAAATAAAATAAAAACTTAGTTTTCTTTGTTTGATACATCAGAGACTTTTGGTCCAATTGATACCTTAGGCGGGGAATTCAAATCAGTACAGCTCAGTGAAAGCACCACTGACCGCTGTCAGAGACACTTAGAAAATGAAACGAAAATATCAAAGCGGTGCACAAAAACGGCACAACAAAGAAAAATCTGCTGCATTTTGTGCCAAACTACCGAAAATCACTACTCTATTTGGAAATCCTGTCAGACGTGAAGAAGGATGCAGTCTGTTAACAGGTGGGTAGTCTGGCATAGCTGACAGTGTTTACTAGCCTACAGTTATCGATGGCAAAATAAACAGTTATTAAACAGCCTTATTATGTGGAGTTATTTAACCTATATGTTATGCTGAGGGGCTTTTTTTCCCCAGAATCTCAAAATAATATGCATTTTAAGGCTTTCATTTAGCTAGACTATACGGGATTTATAATAGACACAAAAACGGCTATAGCCAGCTACTGCCACATAAGAGTCATAACAGGATACCGGTAGGCTATTTCATGAATAAAAATACAAGCTATAATAAAAATGTTAACCAGCATGTTAAAAATTCAGCTTCAGCACCAGGTCAGGTAGACAGCCCCATGCACCCCGCAGCTTCAGCACCAGGACAGGGAGACAGCCCCGTACACCCCGCAGCTTCAGCACCAGGACAGGGAGAGGGCAGGCCCGCAGCTTCAACATCAGGTCAAGGAGAGCATCCCGTTGCTTCAGTATCGGTTGAGGGAGAGCCCGGAGTGCCCCTTTCTACAACCAACCAGCCAGCAAAACCGGACAGCAGCAGTGATGCCTCAGATAGCTCTGCATCTCAAATTAGCCTGGAATCAGCTATTAAAACTAGCATGTCTTACCCCAGTGACAGGGCTAATTTTCCTGTGGATATTACAGATGCAGATGTGAAAAAGTTTATTTTGAGGCAGGGACCATGCAGATTTGAAGGTCCATATCCTAGAGATACAAAAGGCAGGTGCTTTTCCAATGAGTATTACAACAGAGTATCAAAGAAAGGTACAAAGATACTACGCAAATGGTTGTGTTATTCCCCAAAAATGGATCGTGTCTATTGTGAGCCCTGTTGGCTTTTTGGTGAGAGGAAATCAGTGTGTCATAATTTGGCATGGACAACTGGAATTAATGACTGGCAAGGACTTTCCTGAAAGATCAAAGAACACGAACATACTCGTTCTCACATGGCAGCTTGTGTAACTTCTGATATGTGGCAGCAAAATCTTACAATCGATGAGCAAATTTCCTCCGAATATAAAAATGAAGTAAACTTTTGGTCAGAGGTATTGACAAGAATTGTTGACGTTACCTTGACACTTGCATCCAGTAACTCCGCTTTCCGTGCAGATCGTGAGAAATTGGGAGAAATAAACAACGGAAACTTTTTGTCCGTTATAGAACTTCTTTCCCGGTATGACCCTATATTACAGAGGTTAATTACCAGTAAAAGTAAAACAAAATATTTGAGCACAAAAAGTTCAAGACGAAATAGTTAAAGAAATCCATAAAGCAGAATTTTATTCTGTAATAATGGACACAACTGAAGACATTTCAAAAGTAGATCAGCTGAGTCAGGTGATTCGATATGTTACCATTCCAAAAGATGAAAAGGACAATCCATTAGAGGTAAAAATAAATGAAAGCTTCAAGGGTTTCCGCGCAGTCCACGATCAAAGCGCATCTGGTTTGGAGAAAGAGATTGTCGGACTTTTAGAGAAGAATGGAATATCTCTAAATAAATGCCGAGGACAGGGTTACGATGGCGCAGCCACAATGAGTGGCACATACTCTGGGTTGCAAAAACGAGTAGCGGACAGGGAACCTAATGCCATCTATATTCACTGTGCGTCTCACAATCTAAACCTGGTCCTGAATGATGCATGCCAAAATGTGACAAAAGTAAAAGAATACTATGATACTGTACACAAATTATATGTTTTTTTCAGTGGTAGTATTAAAAGATGGCAACTTCTTGAGTCACAGTTCAAAGTGACAGGGCAACCAACACTTAAACGACTGTGCCCGACGCGCTGGGCATCCAGACATGATGCTGTGCGCTCACTCCGCTTTCGTTACCCAGATGTAATAAAAGCGCTTACTAAAATATGTCTGTTATCCAAAAAGCCAGATGAGCGTGCTGAGGCCGAGGGACTCAAACATAACATGGAAAATTTTGAATTTGTCCTTCAAACAGTGATACAGAGTAAAATTCTGGAAACTATTAACATTGTTTCACAAAGTCTCCAAAAACAAAACATTGATATTTTGCAGGCAAGCAAATATCTAGCAAGTGCATCTGAGACTCAGAGGGGAGTTTCACAGCCTTAAAGAAACTGCTCAAAATCTTGCCCAGTCATGGGGTATTCCGCCTTCATTTCCACAAAAACGCGCAAGGCGCACCAAAAGACATTTTGATGAGTTATGCGAGGATGAAAGGCTATCGAATGCAGAGGAGCACTTCAAAGTGTCAGTATTTTACGCAGCTCTAGACATTGCCATTGCGCAGGTGACACACAGGTTTCAGGGCATGCAAGAGGTGGCACGGAGGTTTGGGTTTTTACGCCCACAGGAACTTTTGTCAAAATCCAGTGATGAACTGTATAAATCAGCAAGTGCTTTAGCAGACCAATGCAAAGATGACTTGTCTGCGGATTTTCCAGAACAAGTGCTTTCATTTGGAAGCGCATTCATGTCCCCCATAAAAAAAATCGAGCGTGGCTCAGTTCAAGATTTGGCACACTATTCATAAAGCACCACTCCATATAACCAAGTGTGCCTGATGTTGCCATGGCTATTAAACTGTTTCTCACTCTACCTGTAACTGTCGCAAGCGCCGAAAGATCCTTCTCAAAACTTAAATTAATTAAGACGTATCTGAGAAGCACCATGGCACAAGAGAGACTGTCTGACTGTATTGAAAATAAACGTGCGCGCAGTCTGTACTTGAAGAGGGTGGTATGGGAATTTGCTCATCGATACGCCAAAAGATCAAAGCATGCATACTTGCCTGCAAGCCTGTAAGGAAACATGTAGTCCTGTTGCTTAGATTAACATAGGCTACACAGTTGATGCAATTTTAATTTTTATTGCTCAGTTATGAAATGTTTTGTTTGAAAGAATAAATTGGTTGTAAAAGAGAAAAGCTTGTTCTTTCTCACACTACAGTCATCAATATGATTCAACAACAGAATCCATTATTATAACAAATAGTTCATTTACATGTTATTTGGTAAACAAATTTTAAAGACAGACTGAAACAAACTGGGTTAGGATCAGTATTATTCCTGTCTTTGAATCTTTGAATCACGTTTTAAAATAAAACCAAGTGTTCAGCTCGGCCCAGCAGCAGAAATATTTGTTTAAAAAAAAACAAAAGACGAGAAAGATTTTCCTCATTTGCATATTAACATCAAAGCGCATTCTAGAATGCTAAAGAACTGTGACATCACATAGAACACACAAAGAATATATATAAGTGTAGAACCTGCAGCCTGCAGACAGCAGACACACACAGACAGTAATCTGATACTCGTACTCGTACTCCTACTTGTTGGTGAAACTTTTAGTGAAACGGAGACATGAATTCAAACAACATGCATCCACTCTTCAGAAGATCCAACAACTTTGATCGTGGTTATGTAAGTGAAACCGTTTATTCTCTAAACTTTATGCTGTTCATATCTGAATGTTTTAGGAGTTGCATAAGGATCTGATAGCTAAACTACTTCACATTTTTCATATTCTGAGAACTAAGCATATCATTTAGTGTTTTGCACTTTGTGTAAGTTCTAAATGTGTGTCCAAAAGTCAGAATTTAGTCCGTTTAGCACGCTGGAACTGAGAATATAGTCAAAGCACTTAAATACTGATAAATACTGTATTGTTATTTAAACTCAACCTTTTCTTTTTTTGTAGGACCACCACAGAGGTGAAAAACCTGATGTCTACACCAGCCAGTCCAGGATCCTGGACATACAGGTGGCTGAGAGGGAGGCTCTGATCAATCGAACAGAGCGACTGTGCGCCGCTGACCAAAGACGCACCAATGCTGTGTTGGAGAGACTTGGGCTCCCCATCCAGCAGGAACCCCTTCATCCACCTCAGGCCGCAGCTACCCCCAGAGGACGGCCTACATCATCCCATCCTCACCATGTGGAGCCGTTCTGCAGACACCAGAGGGGTGTGACAAGGAAGGAGGAGGAGGAGATGTACATGGGCAGAGACTGTTACAGCCCATCATCTATCAGCTCAGTGGAGAGTCACACTCCCACAGAGCTGACCTCAGTCCGGTTTATTCAGACTCCTCCTCCGACCCCACCCTTTACGCCTTCTCCTCCACCTCTTCCTCCAGCAGCTCCTCTACCCAGGAGACATGTGTCCCGTCTCCCTGTGATGTTGTTGGACCACAGTGCAGGAGGTAAGGTCTTCTTTAGACAAACTGATTAGTCACCCTAGAGGTTTCTTATTATTGATTAGTATTGTTCAAACTTTATTGTGTCAGTAACGGAAGTTGTACATTAAGCAGATCAAAGCACAGATATGTTAATAAGATGTGAACACAGTAAACACAGGTAGAAATGCGACTAATGAATATTTGGATCTTAATCTGAACAGTGAAAGAATTAGCCGGAGGACACAAACTCCAGACGGCTAAAGCTAAGGTGGAGGAAATCCAAAAGACAGTGGAGAACCTTCAGCAGAAATCCACTGTCGGTGTACGCCAACATCCAGCGGCACCAAGAAGGAGACCTGCTCCAGCTCCAGCTCCAGTTCGAGCTCCAGCTCCAGCTCCAGCTCCAGCTCCGGCTCCTCCCATGACACCGGCCCCATCCAAGAAGACAGGAACTCGACGTGGGACATCCCTGCGCCCTCTCAAGACTGTCAGCAGAGGACAGACTGCTGAAGACAAAACTGAGGAGCTGCAGCCAATATCCAAGCCTGCAGAGCGACTGACTCTCTGCTTGACGGACCTCACCTCAGACATCTGGTAAGACCCCATGCAGTAAAGAGAAAGATTTTCTACCTGCAGTGTCAACAACTTTTACTTCAACAATGTTTGAGCTATGTAGTCAGGTCTAATTTGAACTAAAATCTGAGTTCTTCATCAGTTCAGTGACTGAGGTTTGACTTTGTTGTTGTTTGTTCTTCTGGGTTGTTTCTGTGCATCAATACAAACTGCCATTATATTATATATTATACACAACTCACTATGGAGCAGTAAAGTACAATTCACTAACATCTCATCTCATCATCTCAATTCAGGGAGAAGAAAAGGGAGGCACTGCAGAATCTGAGAGCTCTGGCCCAACACCATCAGGACACACTGATGACCAAGCTTCATGAAGTGTGTCTGGCTCTGATAGAGGAGGTACTGAAGACATTTTCCTCTTTGTTTCATGCTGTTCTTGTTTGTTTCTTCTTCTCCATGTGTCACGCTTACAATGCATCTGTGACCCAAGTATAACCACTGACCTGTGATGTTCATTCTTACTTTCCAGGTTAACAATCTGCGGTCCTGCGTGTCCTGTGCAGCGATGGATACCCTGATGTACCTGTATGTCTACCTCCAGAAGGACATGGACAACCAGGCAGAGAGGACAGGCCGTGTTCTGCTGCTGAAGATCGCGCAGGCAAATGCCAACGTCTTCATACAGCAGCAGGCCAGTTTGGCCCTGGAGGCTATGGTGAAAAACTGTAGCCCCGGTCGTGTACTGACCACTCTCCTGAACACAGGACTGAAGTAAGACCACAGTAGATGATCATGTTTATAGATAAATGTAGTAACATTCAAAGGACATGAAATTCAAATGTTTGTCTTTGTTCTTCCTTAGCCACCTGAGTGCTGCAGTGAGGGCCTGCACAGCTCAGCAGCTCCGCTTGCTGGCTGACACAATGGGAGCTGCTGCCATCTTGTCAGCAGGCAAGACGTTCAGCAAGCGCTTTGTGACTGCAGTCAGCAAGATATCCCTGGACGCTGCCGCAGAAGTCAGGTCAGTTATCAAGCTTGACATTTACTTCAGAAAGTGTGTATTCTGATTGATTCAATCTTGCTTTGTACAATGAAGTTCTAAATAAGAAGCGTATCTCTTTACAGGCCCCATGGACATGCCATCCTCCATCAGCTGGCTGTCTATCCTGACTTCATGGACATGTGGAATCACACCATCTCCGAAAAGGATCGGCCAACCCTCGCAAGAATCCTCAGAACAGCGCAGAGGACGTAGAAGAGGACGTAGAAGAGGAGAGGGTAGCAGTGGTCAGCACTGCCATCTTGCATGTTCTCACCGTGTCTGCATGGGTTTTCTCCGGGTGCTCCGGTTTCCTCCCACATTCCAAAGACCTGGAAAAAAAAAAGGGCAGCATATACGGTGACGTGCTAAGAAGGCGCCATGGATGTGCCTCATTCAGGACACCTGTTACTCCTCCTCCTCAACCTCCAGAAAAGTGTCCCATCTCCCTCAGTTAGGTCAGTTATTCCTTAGACAAACTGGTTAGTCCCCAGAGGTTTGATTAGTATTGTTTAAATCTTTTTGTTTCAGTCACAACGCTTGTAGATACAGTTTGCATGGAACTTTCATTATTTAATCTTGAGCTTTGTCCAGTGACATGCTAAAAAGTGCATCTCTTTACAGGTCCTATGGATATGCCATCACCACCCCTAGGAGAGGAGAGAAGGGCAGAAAGGGCAGCACGGTGGTGCAGTGGTCAGCATTGTCACCGCACACAGACACAGAGCAGCTGCTCCTATCTGTGTGGAGTTTGCATGTTCTTGCCGTGTCTGCATGGGTTTTCTCCGGGTGCTCCGGTTTCCTCCCACACTCCAAAAAATATAAATAATGGTTAGAAATATGAATAATAAACATCAATAACAATGTAATAAAAATGTAGACTCAATATTTTGTTACTTTTTTTAATGTAGCTGACAAATACGGTATGGTGAGCGCACAAAAAAAAAAAAGAAACATCACATAACCACACCAAGACATAAAACATCTATCAAAGACTTAAATGACTGTATTCAAACAAACAATATGCACAATATGGCAACAGATACCGGAAGTAAGGAGAAGTGACACTGGTCACAGCACTATGGACCATGAACAGGATTCCTTCTAGGTGGTCTGGGGGTCGTGGATTGTGGATAGTGGAGTTTAAATGACGATTCTCTGCTGTTTTCTGAACTTCCTCCATCTTACCTTTAGTAATTACACCACTAGATGCAACTAATTTCTACACACTGGACCTTTAACTTTAGTGCCAAACAAATAAATAAAGAAATATAGTTATAAAAGTATAAGTCCAAGGATCTCCTCCTCTCCTCACCATTTTTTTTCTTATTTTTACCTGCATACAACTGTAAAAATCCTCATTAAAATGATTCCTCTCACTAATCAGAACCAGTACAAAGTAACTGGCACTTATAGCTTACTGTATTTTCAGTGCATCAGCACATAACCCATGAAAACTGTTTCATTTAGCTTCAGGAACATTTTTATAAAATAAATTAACCATGTAACTTGAACATAACAATTGTCTTTGTCCAACTCTGACCCTTCCTTAACAAGATGGACACGTTCAATTGTGGTTTTTAGCAGAGAAAGGAGAAACAGGGAGAAAGCCAGCAACAGTATAAAGGACAGAGCATGAGTGACGTCACCCATAGTTTTACAAAGTGACGTTTTGAAGCTGAAAATATGCACCACTCTGGTCGTCACCATATCTGTGTTGCCTCTTCCGCCTCCTGGCTAATCTAAATATCGGCAGACCTGAGGCTGGCTGACTGAATGACTGGGTGCTCTCCAACACACTAAGCTATGCATGCCATCCTGCTATGCTCCCACTTGAGGAAGAGTTGCTTTGCCTAAAAGACCAACCGCTTCTGTGCAGCCACTACCTACAAGCAGGATGTTCTTCTTGTGATCCCTGACAATCAGGGACCTCGGTGCCTAATTTCTAAATGCAAAATAATTACTTGAAAAGCGCCGTGAGCAGCCGCTATCAGGTACATGGCCTATTCTTCAAGCACATGGCTTACCTAAAACAACTTCTCCCCCTGGAAATACAGCGAATCACTTTGTAACACAGAGAGAACTTTTTAGAACATTCAAAATGGACGTCCAGAGCAATGTTATATGGTACAACATGGTACTATATGTAGCACATTTAACCTCAATGTTAGGAAGAAACCACATTCTCTAGGTTCAGAAAGTTGGACTCTGAAAGTTGAACAGTGATCATTTATTGCATCCAAACAAGTATTATTTTGTAGTGCATGGAATTAGAAAACCCCAAAACAAAATAGAGCTCTTTAATAAACAAAAAATTAAAAAATAAAATTAAAAAAATTAAAATATAAGTGTCCTTTTCTTCTGTATCAGAAGATAAAGTTCAGTTCTGTGTTGGTGTGTGTGTATTTGTCTGTTCGTTCTACTACCCTGGTAGGTTTTGTGGTGAACGTTCTTATCTGTGTTAAAGTGAAGTGAGTAGATGTCTGTAGTCTTCGGAGTGGATCCCGTTCTCTGTTCCCTGTCAATCGCCTGGCTCGCCACTGAACCGCGGAAGGTTCAGAATTCGTACCGATCAATCCCTGATCCAGCAGAAAAATAAAACCAATCTACACACATGGTGCAGAATACTTCTATTAATACCATATTCATATTCATCTCACGACTTTCTACTACTCCTACTGTGATTCTCTGCATATTCATAACCAAATGCAGTACATACACGGTTTAAATCATTGTAAATGATGGTGTACACACTTATAGTAGTGTTATTTTAACACAATTATTCATTATGAACTTGTATTTTTAACATAAATAGACTTATTGGTCTTTTTAAGATGTATTTATATTAAGAAACAGCTTTTAAAATCAATATTTATCTTTTTAACTGCAGCATATTTATCTTTTTTAACCTTTCTAACCATAAATGAATTTTATCAATTCACTATTTTTAATCATCATGAGTATTTAAATACCCACAATGAAATAAATCACATTATGTACACAAAACAGTACATTAGAACAATATTCTTACATCCTAACATCATATTCCATCTCTGTCTCCTTCATTAAATATGGTGGTAGCACAGTAGCTTGGCCGGCTACACCATTAACACCTGTATTTAACACCAAGTAGGCTACCTGAGCTAGCATAGTGGAGCTACCTGCGATTAGCATTAGCACGGTAGTTAGCGATCTTTTTTTAAGTTGTTTTTTCACATAACACAATGATACAACAGTACCACGGTGGGTCAAAACATTGGATAATAACTCCGACTGGTTTTATGAAAGTGTCTCAGTAAGCAACATCTTCACATGAGCTAATATCAACAAGCTAATAACCAAGGCCTAGCCTCTTAGCATCTTAGCATTTAGCTCTGCTCTTACCGGAGTCCACAAAGGGCTTACACGGTCGAAGCAGCTCCTCTCTCTTCCTCTCAAGACTCACAAGATTCTCTCCTAATAACGAAAGGTTGTGTGTGTGTGTGGGTCCGTGGGGTCCTTGGCCGTTTGGCTACTGTTTTGAAGTATGGCGCCGGTGTGTGTACCTGGCCGCCTGCTGCTGCTCCTACAGTGGTTTGTGTTTGTGTTTTTGTTGTTTATAACCCTTGGCACTGCACAGATCAAGTCTCTGCTGGTGTATGATCGCCAATCTCTTTTGGATCTCCAACATAATGCCAGGGATTTGGCTGCGTTTGAGCATGGTGGACAGAAAACTGTGCCTCCGCTACTGGCGGGGATCCCGACTCACCTGTTCCGGGCCTCGGTCCTACCTCCTCGGCGGAAGCGTCTCCGTCGCCGCGGCAAACGTGGCGGTCGACTGGTGAAGCTCAAGGCCTGGCTGGCACGATCTTCGTCCATTTCCCGGACAAAACTTGGATTAATCCATCCCTTCGTTGTGCCCCGGCGTTTCCTGGATCCCATCGACGCCTGCCTTGTACCTGTCACCGGATCGTTTGAGGGACTCCGGCCCTGCCGCCCCTGCCCTCCTCGGCTTTCTCAGCGCGGGGTGAACCTCCGGTTCCTGAAGACGCTGCCACGGTCTCACGGATCCGCCGAACCGCAGTCCCCGGCTCCCGTCAGGATCAGCCTGGTGAACGCCAGATCACTGGCTAATAAAACGTTTATCCTAAAGGATTTCTTTATCTCCCGTGGCCTAGATTTTCTCTGCGTGACGGAGACTTGGATCGGTGCCGGTGAGTGCAGCCCTCTGATCGAACTTTTACCGGCTGTCTGTTCTTATTTTAACTGCCCGCGGACCTCGGGCCGTGGAGGAGGAACGGAGACTGTTTATACAAATGATTTTAAATGTAAGCAGTGCGCCGTCTCATCCTCCTCTTCCAGCTTTGAAGCGATCTTATTCGAGGTGGGTCGCTCCGACCCGGTGCTGTGTGCCGTCATCTACCATCCTCCCAAATACAATAAGGACTTTTTAAATGACTTCTCTGATCTTCTGACTGAAATTATGCCGAAGTATGATCGTGTCCTTCTTGTTGGGGATTTTAACATTCACGTGTGCTGTCCTGACAAGCCGTTGGTGAAGGACTTTTTAAGCCTTATTGACTCTTTTAATTTGGTGTAGTGTGTGTCTCGTCCCACACACGAACATGGGCACACATTAGACCTTGTCCTCTCTCATGGTTTGTCTGTGTCCAACCTGGAACTCTGTGACAATGTGTTTTCTGATCACATGCCTGTACTGTTTGAAGCTGCTTTTTCCTGTACTGCAGTTAAATCTGGCGCTTCTGCTCGGAGCCGTCGGATTTTTAACCCTGTCTCTGCCGGCCAGTTCTCCTCTGCTTTCAGCCAGCTGTGTGACTCCTCTGGCTTAACATCTGCAAACACGGAGGAGCTCAGCGCTTGGTTTCACTCCTCCTGCCGAACCATACTGGACTCTGTGGCTCCATTAAAAACTGTGCGGCCCAAAGTTAAACCTGAGCCCTGGTTCAATGCGAGAACTCGTGCAGCTAGACAGGAGTGTCGCAAAGCTGAACGCAGGTGGAAGAAGGACAAGCTGCAGGTCTCCTACCAAATCCTAAAGGACTGTTGCCGCTGCTACCAGAGCACTGTTAAAGAGGCCAGAAGAGAATACCTGTCTAACATTATCGAGTCTAATTGTCACAACCCACGTGTGTTATTTAAAACCATTGAAACTGTTCTTAACCCCCCCCCCAGCCTGTGTGCACAGAGGCTTCCCCTGAAATGTGCAATAGCTTCCTGGACTTCTTCACTGATAAGGTTGCTACTGCAAGGGCTCTCATCTCTACTCCTGTGCCTGACCCCTATGACCCTGCTCCTTGCTCGGCTATGTTTGCTTTGTTTGAGCCTGTGTCTCTGAAGGTTTTAGAAGATGTGGTTGGCCAGATTAAGCCATCAGGTTCTCCCCGTGACACTGTCCCACCTCACTTTTTTAAAGAGGTTTTCCCCAGTATAGGGCAGTCGGTTCTGGCCATTATTAACAGCAGTGTGTTCTCTGGTGTTGTCCCCCAAAGTTTTAAACATGCTGTGGTGCAACCCCTGCTCAAGAAACCTGGTCTTGATCGTGATGTGCTAGCCAATTTTAGACCCATCTCCAAGCTGCCTTTTATCTCCAAAATCCTGGAAAAAGTTGTTCATGTTAAATTAAAGTCTTTTCTGGATGAGCATGATGTCCTGGAGGTTTTCCAGTCCGGTTTTAAAACACTGCACAGTACAGAGTCAGCTTTATTAAGAGTTTTTAATGATATCCTCCTGGCAAATGACTCTGGAGAGTGTGTGATTCTTGTCCTGCTGGACTTAACAGCGGCTTTTGATACTGTGGACCACGACATTTTAGTGGCTCGGTTGCAGCACCTAGTGGGCATTTGTGGTACCCGCCTTGGATTGGTTCAGATCCTATCTGGCAGACAGAACCATGTGCGTAAGCCTTGGTGGTTCTGAGTCCCGCTCTGCTCCGCTGTCATATGGGGTTCCTCAGGGTTACATTTTAGGGCCCTTGCTCTTCTCGCTGTATCTGCTGCCCCTGGGTTCCATCCTGAGAAAGCATGGCATCTCTTTCCACTGTTATGCTGACGACAGCCAGATTTATTTGCTGCTGAAGAAGAAAGATGCTTTCTCCATTAGACCACTTCTGTTATGTCTTGAAGACATTAAAGCCTGGATGTCCCTGAACTTTTTAAAATTTAATGAAAATAAAACAGAAGTGATGGTGTTTGGTCCCAGTGGCTCTTGTGAAGCCCCCACCTGTTGACTTGGGCCCCTTGGCGCACTACATGAAGCCAACAGTCACAAACTTGGGTTTTAAGATGGACAGTGATTTTAAATTAGATCAGCAAATTGGTGCAGTAGTCAAGTCCAGCTTTTTTTATCTTAGGCAGCTGGCAAAGGTGAAGCCCTTTCTTGCACATAAGCACTTTGAAACAGTAATCCACGCCTTCGTCACATCGCAGCTGGATTACTGCAATGCACTTTATTTTGGAGTCAGCCAGTCCTCCCTCACACGTCTCCAGCTAGTACAAAACGCTGCTGCTCGCCTCTTAACTGGAACACGTAAGAGGGAGCACATTACTCCCATTCTGGCCTCCCTTCATTGGCTACCTGTGCACTTTAGGGTTCATTTTAAAATTCTTTTATTTGTTTTTAAGTCTTTAAATGGTTTCGCCCCACCTTACCTCTCTGAGCTGCTCCACCCCTACACTCCTGCTCTGTGCCTCAGGTCAGCTGATCAGCTTCTCCTGAAGGTACCGAGGTCTAAGCGGAAGCTCAGAGGGGACAGAGCCTTCTCTGCTGCCGGTCCCAAACTTTGGAATGACCTCCCACTGCACATCAGACAAGCCCCCTCACTGTCCATTTTTAAAACTCGTCTTAAAACCCATTTTTATTCCTTGGCTTTTAACCCAGCATGAGACTCTGTTTTTGTTTTATTGTTTTTATTGTTTTAACATTGTTATTTTCGTATTGTTTTTATTGTTTTGATGTTTTATGTCTTACATTACATATTTTTGTTTTTATTTTTATTTATGTACAGCACTTTGTCTCAGCTGTGGCTGTTTTTAAAGGGCTCTATAAATAAAGTTGAGTTGAGTTGAGTATCAACACACTATGCGAAGATTAATTGTGAATTTATGAGTTTTACTTCACATTTCATACCCAGGTTCGTCAGCTCACTCAACGGGTATGTTGCTCTTGGCTCGGTGTATCAGTGTGAGTGGACGTGCTCACTGGCGGGAAAATCAATACAGGGCTGATGCGCCACCATGTGGTGGGGCATAGTAACTACATTTTAAATGACATATATGGGTTTAGTAACCATGTGGGTTACATATAGCACTACTGGTACTATTTTTTTACATCCACTTTTAGCAACAATTGACAATTTAGCAAACAATTAACACAGGTTTCTCATCTTAACTTGTCTTAATATGTGTGTTAAATGGAAACACCACGTTTTATAAAAATGTAAAAAGATGCATCACTGTGTAATAATATGAAACATTGCTAACTGTTAAGTGCTGTCCTGGGCCGTAAAGTATACCCCCGCAGCCCCCGCGAGGCGGGGGGTCCCCCATACCATCGGGCCCTGCCCCTGCCTGTGAAACAAATATCTTTTTTTTTTTTTTTTTTTTTTTTACTTCTTCTTTTTTTTACCGTAACATATAGGGTTCAGGTCATGATATTGTCTGTATTTTGAGCGTAAAAATAAAACAAATATTTAAAATAAAATAAAAACTTAGTTTTATTTGTTTGATACATCAGAGACTTTTGGTCCAATTGATACCTTAGGCGGGGAATTCAAATCAGTACAGCTCAGTGAAAGCACCGCTGACCGCTGTCAGAGACACTTAGAAAATGAAACGAAAATATCAAAGCGGTGCACAAAAACGGCACAACAAAGAAAAATCTGCTGCATTTTGTGCCAAACTACCGAAAATCACTACTCTATTTGGAAATCCTGTCAGACGTGAAGAAGGATGCAGTCTGTTAACAGGTGGGTAGTCTGGCATAGCTGACAGTGTTTACTAGCCTACAGTTATCGATGGCAAAATAAACAGTTATTAAACAGCCTTATTATGTGGAGTTATTTAACCTCTATGTTATGCTGAGGGGCTTTTTTTCCCCAGAATCTCAAAATAATATGCATTTTAAGGCTTTCATTTAGCTAGACTATACGGGATTTATAATAGACACAAAAACGGCTATAGCCAGCTACTGCCACATAAGAGTCATAACAGGATACCGGTAGGCTATTTCATGAATAAAAATACAAGCTATAATAAAAATGTTAACCGGCATGTTAAAAATTCAGCTTCAGCACCAGGTCAGGTAGACAGCCCGATGCACCCCACAGCTTCAGCACCAGGACAGGGAGACAGCCCCGTACACCCTGCAGCTTCAGCACCAGGACAGGGAGACAGCCCCGTACACCCT
The DNA here is from genome assembly GCA_033000465.1 of Sciaenops ocellatus. NCBI lineage: Eukaryota > Metazoa > Chordata > Actinopteri > Sciaenidae > Sciaenops > Sciaenops ocellatus. The sequence goes on from CP136885.1 coordinate 4,445,140, forward strand.
GCAGCTTCAGCACCAGGTCAGGGAGAGAGCCCCGTACACCCCGCAGCTTCAGCACCAGGACAGGGAGACAGCCTCGTACACCCTGCAGCTTCAGCACCAGGTCAGGGAGAGAGCCCCGTACACCCCGCAGCTTCAGCACCAGGACAGGGAGACAGCCCCGTACACCCCGCAGCTTCAGCACCAGGACAGGGAGAGGGCAGGCCCGCAGCTTCAACATCAGGTCAAGGAGAGCATCCCGTTGCTTCAGTATCGGTTGAGGGAGAGCCCGGAGTGCCCCTTTCTACAACCAACCAGCCAGCAAAACCGGACAGCAGCAGTGATGCCTCAGATAGCTCTGCATCTCAAATTAGCCTGGAATCAGCTATTAAAACTAGCATGTCTTACCCCAGTGACAGGGCTAATTTTCCTGTGGATATTACAGATGCAGATGTGAAAAAGTTTATTTTGAGGCAGGGACCATGCAGATTTGAAGGTCCATATCCTAGAGATACAAAAGGCAGGTGCTTTTCCAATGAGTATTACAACAGAGTATCAAAGAAAGGTACAAAGATACTACGCAAATGGTTGTGTTACTCCCCAAAAATGGATCGTGTCTATTGTGAGCCCTGTTGGCTTTTTGGTGAGAGGAAATCAGTGTGTCATAATTTGGCATGGACAACTGGAATTAATGACTGGCAAGGACTTTCCTGAAAGATCAAAGAACACGAACATACTCGTTCTCACATGGCAGCTTGTGTAACTTCTGATATGTGGCAGCAAAATCTTACAATCGATGAGCAAATTTCCTCCGAATATAAAAATGAAGTAAACTTTTGGTCAGAGGTATTGACAAGAATTGTTGACGTTACCTTGACACTTGCATCCAGTAACTCCGCTTTCCGTGCAGATCATGAGAAATTGGGAGAAATAAACAACGGAAACTTTTTGTCCGTTATAGAACTTCTTTCCCGGTATGACCCTATATTACAGAGGTTAATTACCAGTAAAAGTAAAACAAATATTTGAGCCCAAAAAATCAAAACGAAATGATCTCTATTATGGCACAAAAAGTTCAAGACGAAATAGTTAAAGAAATCCATAAAGCAGAATTTTATTCTGTAATAATGGACACAACTGAAGACATTTCAAAAGTAGATCAGCTGAGTCAGGTGATTCGATATGTTACCATTCCAAAAGATGAAAAGGACAATCCATTAGAGGTAAAAATAAATGAAAGCTTCAAGGGTTTCCGCGCAGTCCACGATCAAAGCGCATCTGGTTTGGAGAAAGAGATTGTCGGACTTTTAGAGAAGAAGGGAATATCTCTAAATAAATGCCGAGGACAGGGTTACGATGGCGCAGCCACAATGAGTGGCACATACTCTGGGTTGCAAAAACGAGTAGCGGACAGGGAACCTAATGCCATCTATATTCACTGTGCGTCTCACAATCTAAACCTGGTCCTGAATGATGCATGCCAAAATGTGACAAAAGTAAAAGAATACTATGATACTGTACACAAATTATATGTTTTTTTCAGTGGTAGTATTAAAAGATGGCAACTTCTTGAGTCACAGTTCAAAGTGACAGGGCAACCAACACTTAAACGACTGTGCCCGACGCGCTGGGCATCCAGACATGATGCTGTGCGCTCACTCCGCTTTCGTTACCCAGATGTAATGAAAGCACTTACTAAAATATGTGTGTTATCCAAAAAGCCAGATGAGCGTGCTGAGGCCGAGGGACTCAAACATAACATGGAAAATTTTGAATTTGTCCTTCAAACAGTGATACAGAGTAAAATTCTGGAAACTATTAACATTGTTTCACAAAGTCTCCAAAAACAAAACATTGATATTTTGCAGGCAAGCAAATATCTAGCAAGTGCATCTGAGACTCAGAGGGGAGTTTCACAGCCTTAAAGAAACTGCTCAAAATCTTGCCCAGTCATGGGGTATTCCGCCTTCATTTCCACAAAAACGCGCAAGGCGCACCAAAAGACATTTTGATGAGTTATGCGAGGATGAAAGGCTATCGAATGCAGAGGAGCACTTCAAAGTGTCAGTATTTTACGCAGCTCTAGACATTGCCATTGCGCAGGTGACACACAGGTTTCAGGGCATGCAAGAGGTGGCACGGAGGTTTGGGTTTTTACGCCCACAGGAACTTTTGTCAAAATCCAGTGATGAACTGTATAAATCAGCAAGTGCTTTAGCAGACCAATGCAAAGATGACTTGTCTGCGGATTTTCCAGAACAAGTGCTTTCATTTGGAAGCGCATTCATGTCCCCCATAAAAAAAATCGAGCGTGGCTCAGTTCAAGATTTGGCACACATTCTATTCATAAAGCACCACTCCATATAAACAAGTGTGCCTGATGTTGCCATGGCTATTAAACTGTTTCTCACTCTACCTGTAACTGTCGCAAGCGCCGAGAGATCCTTCTCAAAACTTAAATTAATTAAGACGTATCTGAGAAGCACCATGGCACAAGAGAGACTGTCGGGGCTGGCCATACTGAGTATTGAAAATAAACGTGCGCGCAGTCTGTACTTGAAGAGGGTGGTATGGGAATTTGCTCATCGATACACCAAAAGATCAAAGCATGTATACTCGCCTGCAAGCCTGTAAGGAAACATGTAGTCCTGTTGCTCAGATTAACATAGGCTACACAGTTGATGCAATTTTAATTTTTATTGCTCAGTTATGATCAATATGATTCAACAACAGAATCCATTATTATATTATAACAAATAGTTCATTTACATGTTATTTGGTAAACAAATTTTAAAGGCAGACTGAAACAAACTGGGTTAGGATCAGTATTATTCCTGTCTTTGAATCTTTGAACCACGTTTTAAAATAAAACCAAGTGTTCAGCTCGGCCCAGCAGCAGAAATATTTGTTTAAAAAAAAACAAAAGACGAGAAAGATTTTCCTCATTTGCATATTAACATCAAAGCATATTCTAGAATGCTAAAGAACTATGACATCACATAGAACACACAAAGAATATATATAAGTGTAGAACCTGCAGCCTGCAGACAGCAGACACACACAGACAGTAATCTGATACTCGTACTCGTACTCGTACTTGTTGGTGAAACTTTTAGTGAAACGGAGACATGAATTCAAACAACATGCATCCACTCTTCAGAAGATCCAACAACTTTGATCGTGGTTATGTAAGTGAAACCGTTTATTCTCTAAACTTTATGCTGTTCATATCTGAATGTTTTAGGAGTTGCATACAGATCTGATAGCTAAACTACTTCACATTTTTCATATTCTGAGAACTAAGCATGTCATTTAGTGTTTTGCACTTTGTGTAAGTTCTAAATGTGTGTCCAAAAGTCAGAATTTAGTCCGTTTAGCACGCTGGAACTGAGAATATAGTCAAAGCACTTGAAAAATACTGTATTGTTATTTAAACTCAACCTTTTCTTTTTTTGTAGGACCACCACAGAGGTGAAAAACCTGATGTCTACACCAGCCAGTCCAGGATCCTGGACATACAGGTGGCTGAGAGGGAGGCTCTGATCAATCGAACAGAGCGACTGTGCGCCGCTGACCAAAGACGCACCAATGCTGTGTTGGAGAGACTTGGGCTCCCAATCCAGCAGGAACCCCTTCATCCACCTCAGGCCACAGCTACCCCCAGAGGACGGCCTACATCATCCCATCCTCACCATGTGGAGCCGTTCTGCAGACACCAGTGGGGTGTGACAAGGAAGGAGGAGGAGGAGATGTACATGGGCAGAGACTGTTACAGCCCATCATCTATCAGCTCAGTGGAGAGTCACACTCCCACAGAGATGACCTCAGTCTGGTTTATTCAGACTCCTCCTCCGACCCCACCCTTTACGCCTTCTCCTCCACCTCTTCCTCCAGCAGCTCCTCTACCCAGGAGACATGTGTCCCGTCTCCCTGTGATGTTGTTGGACCACAGTGCAGGAGGTAAGGTCTTCTTTAGACAAACTGATTAGTCACCCCAGAGGTTTCTTATTATTGATTAGTATTGTTCAAACTTTATTGTGTCAGTAACAGAAGTTGTACATTAAGCAGATCAAAGCACAGATATGTTAATAAGATGTGAACACAGTAAACACAGGTAGAAATGCGACTAATGAATATTTGGATCTTAATCTGAACAGTGAAAGAATTACCTGGAGGACACAAACTCCAGACGGCTAAAGCTAAGGTGGAGGAAATCCAAAAGACAGTGGAGAAGCTTCAGCAGAAATCCACTGTCGGTGTACGCCAACATCCAGCGGCACCAAGAAGGAGACCTGCTCCAGCTCCAGCTCCAGCTCCAGCTCCATTTCGAGCTCCAGCTCCAGCTCCAGCTCCAGCTCCGGCTCCTCCCATGACACTGGCCCCATCCAAGAAGAGAGGAACTCGACGTGGGACATCCTTGCGCCCTCTCAAGACTGTCAGCAGAGGACAGACTGCTGAAGACAAAATTGAGGAGCTGCAGCCAATATCCAAGCCTGCAGAGCGACTGACTCTCTGCTTGACGGACCTCACCTCAGACATCTGGTAAGACCCCATGCAGTAAAGAGAAAGATTTTCTACCTGCAGTGTCAACAACTTTTACTTCAACAATGTTTGAGCTATGTAGTCAGGTCTAATTTGAACTAAAATCTGAGTTCTTCATCAGTTCAGTGACTGAGGTTTGACTTTGTTGTTGTTTGTTCTTCTGGGTTGTTTCTGTGCATCAATACAAACTGCCATTATATTATATATTATACACAACTCACTATGGAGCAGTAAAGTACAATTCACTAACATCTCATCTCATCATCTCAATTCAGGGAGAAGAAAAGGGAGGCACTGCAGAATCTGAGAGCTCTGGCCCAACACCATCAGGACACACTGATGACCAAGCTTCATGAAGTGTGTCTGGCTCTGATAGAGGAGGTACTGAAGACATTTTCCTCTTTGTTTCATGCTGTTCTTGTTTGTTTCTTCTTCTCCATGTGTCACGCTTACAGTGCATCTGTGACCCAAGTATAACCACTGACCTGTGATGTTCATTCTTACTTTCCAGGTTAACAATCTGCGGTCCTGCGTGTCCTGTGCAGCGATGGATACCCTGATGTAGCTGTATGTCTACCTCCAGAAGGACATGGACAACCAGGCAGAGAGGACAGGCCGTGTTCTGCTGCTGAAGATCGCGCAGGCAAATGCCAACGTCTTCATACAGCAGCAGGCCAGTTTGGCCCTGGAGGCTTTGGTGAAAAACTGTAGCCCCGGTCGTGTACTGACCACTCTCCTGAACACAGGACTGAAGTAAGACCACAGTAGATGATCATGTTTATAGATAAATGTGGTAACATTCAAAGGACATGAAATTCAAATGTTTGTCTTTGTTCTTCCTTAGCCACCTGAGTGCTGCAGTGAGGGCCTGCACAGCTCAGCAGCTCCGCTTGCTGGCTGACACAATGGGAGCTGCTGCCATCTTGTCAGCAGGCAAGACGTTCAGCAAGCGCTTTGTGACTGCAGTCAGCAAGATATCCCTGGACGCTGCCGCAGAAGTCAGGTCAGTTATCAAGCTTGACATTTACTTCAGAAAGTGTGTATTCTGATTGATTCAATCTTGCTTTGTACAATGAAGTTCTAAATAAGAAGCGTATCTCTTTACAGGCCCCATGGACATGCCATCCTCCATCAGCTGGCTGTCTATCCTGACTTCATGGACATGTGGAATCACACCATCTCCGAAAAGGATCGGCCAACCCTCGCAAGAATCCTCAGAACAGCGCAGAGGACGTAGAAGAGGATGTAGAAGAGGAGAGGGTAGCAGTGGTCAGCACTGCCATCTTGCATGTTCTCACCGTGTCTGCATGGGTTTTCTCCGGGTGCTCCGGTTTCCTCCCACATTCTAAAGACCTGGAAAAAAAAAAAGGGCAGCATATACGGTGACGTGCTAAGAAGGCGTCATGGATGTGCCTCATTCAGGACACCTGTTACTCCTCCTCCTCAACCTCCAGAAAAGTGTCCCATCTCCCTCAGTTAGGTCAGTTATTCCTTAGACAAACTGGTTAGTCCCCAGAGGTTTGATTAGTATTGTTTAAATCTTTCTGTTTCAGTCACAACGCTTGTAGATACAGTTTGCATGGAACTTTCATTATTTAATCTTGAGCTTTGTCCAATGACATGCTAAAAAGTGCATCTCTTTACAGGTCCTATGGATATGCCATCACCACCCCTAGGAGAGGAGAGAAGGGCAGAAAGGGCAGCACGGTGGTGCAGTGGTCAGCATTGTCACCGCACACAGACACAGAGCAGCTGCTCCTGTCTGTGTGGAGTTTGCATGTTCTTGCCGTGTCTGCATGGGTTTTCTCCGGGTGCTCCGGTTTCCTCCCACACTCCAAAAAATATAAATAATGGATAGAAATATGAATAATAAACATCAATAACAATGTAATAAAAATGTAGACTCAATATTTTGTTACTTTTTTTAATGTAGCTGACAAATACGGTTTGGTGAGCGCACATAAAACAAAACTGAAACATCACATAACCACACCAAGACATAAAACATCTATCAAAGACTTAAATGACTGTATTCAAACAAACAATATGCACAATATGGCAACAGATACCGGAAGTAAGGAGAAGTGACACTGGTCACAACGCCATGGACCATGAACAGGATTCCTTCTAGGTGGTCTGGGGGTCGTGGATTGTGGATAGTGGAGTTTAAATGACGATTCTCTGCTGTTTTCTGAACTTCCTCCATCTTACCTTTAGTAATTACACCACTAGATGCAACTAATTTCTACACACTGGACCTTTAACTTTAGTGCCAAACAAATAAATAAAGAAATATAGTTATAAAAGTCTAAGTCTAAGGATCTCCTCCTCTCCTCACCATTTTCTTTCTTATTTTTACCTGCATACAACTGTAAAAATCCTCATTAAAATGATTCCTCTCACTAATCAGAACCAGTACAAAGTAACTGGCACTTATAGCTTACTGTATTTTCAGTGCATCAGCACATTATAAAATGCATTAACCATGTAACTTGAACATAACCATTGTCTTTGTCCAACTCTGGCCCTTTCTTAACAGGATGGACACGTTCAATTGTGGTTTTTAGCAGAGAAAGGAGAAACAGGGAGAAAGCCAGCAACAGTATAAAGGACAGAGCATGAGTGACGTCACCCATAGTTTTACAAAGTGACGTTTTGAAGCTGAAAATATGCGCCACTGGTCGTCACCATGTCTGCATTGCCTCTTCCGCCTCCTGGCTAATCTAAATATCGGCAGACCTGAGGCTGGCTGACTGAATGACTGGGTGCTCTAATAAGCCATCTGTAACCGCACCTACCTGTCAATCAAATCAAAGGCTGAGTTACATTACGTTATGGGTTTGGGAGTTCCTGCTGGATGGGGAGCCCCAGTCTCTCCAACACACTAAGCTATGCATGCCATCCTGCTATGCTCCCACTTGAGGAAGAGTTGCTTTGCCTAAAAGACCAACCGCTTCTGTGCAGCCACTACCTACAAGCAGGATGTTCTTCTTGTGATACCTGACAATCAGGGACCTCGGTGCCTAATTTCTAAATGAAAATAATAAAAAATAATTACTTGAAAAGTGCCGTGAGCAGCCGCTAACAGGCACATAGCCTATTCTTCAAGCACATGTCTTACCTAAAACAACTTCTCCCCCTGGAGATACAGTGAATCACTTTGTAACACAGAGAGAACTTTTTAGAACATTCAAAATGGACGTCCAGAGCAATGTTATATGGTACAACATGGCACTATATGTAGCACTACTGGTACTATTTTTTTACATCCAGTTTTATCAACAAAAGCTGGTGGAAAGTCTGCAAAGCATTTCGAGACAGGCTTTTGAGTCTGCTGAAACATCAGGACAAGGATCTTTGTGTCATCTGTTTCAACCTAAGCTTCAAGAATGAAGGGGATTTAGTCTTCTCTGTCATACCAGTGATTTAGGTCAGTGCAGTATTAGTAGGTGGCAGAAAATGTGTTACAGGTATTGTAGGTAGAGGTAGGCAGAACTGTTAAGTCTCTAGTTTGTTCATTGTGTAGATGGCTGAATGTGTTATTTCAAACTAAAACAAAGGCTCAACAGTCTGATTTTAACAGCTGCAAATGTTGGCATTTTGTTTTTTACTCAGGTAATCAATGAAAGCAAAAGACCTCCATTTTAGAGTATGCATCATAGGCAAGGCAAGGCAAGGCATTCTTATTTATATAGCGCAATTCATACCAAGAGGCAACTCAATGTGCTTTACATAAAGACAAAGCATTTAAAAAGAACAGCATAAAACAGCATTAAAAAACAAACATTTTTAAAAAAAATTAAAACACACAGTTAAAAGCAAGAACAAAGAAGAAAGTACAAGAAAAGATATATATATATATATATATATATATATATATATATATATATATATATATATATATATATATAAACAATTAAGAGGACTTACGGTGCAAATCCAAGATTACGATTTAAAAAAATTATTTAAAAAAGCTCAGACATAAGCACATGAAAAGAGAAATGTTTTTAACCTGGATTTAAAAGTGCTTACAGTTGGGGCTGATTTGAGTTCTGCTGGTAGTTTGTTCCAGTTGTGTGCAGCATAACAGCTAAATGCTGCTTCACCGTGTCTGGTTTGAACTCTGTGCTCCACTATCTGACCTGAGTCAGTAGATCTCAGAGCTCTACTGGGTTTATACTCTACTAACATGTCATTTATATATTCTGGACCTAAACCATTCAGTGATTTGTAAACCAGTAGCAAAACTTTAAAATCTATTCTGTAGCTGACTGGGAGCCAATGTAAAGACTTGAGAACTGGGGTGATATGCTCTGATCTCTTTGTTCTGGTTAAAACTCGACCTGCAGCGTTCTGAATGAGCTGCAGCTGTTTGATACTTTTTTGGGGGAGTCCAGTCAGAAGACCGTTACAGTAGTCGAGTCTATTGGAGATGAAGGCATGAATCAGCTTCTCCTGATCTGTTTGGGACATAAAGCCCTTAATTCTGGATATGTTCTTCAGTTGATAAAAGGCTGTTTTGGTGACTGATTTGATATGACTGTTGAAGGTCAGATCTGAGTCTATCAGCACGCCAAGGTTTCGGACTTGGTCTTTAGTTTCTAGAGACAGTGACTCAAGGTGTTTACTGACAGTAACCCTCTTCTCTTTATTGCCAAAAACAATGACCTCAGTTTTGTCTTGATTTAACTGAAGGAAATTTTGGTTCATCCAATTTTTGACTTGCTCTAAACAGTGACACAATGACTCTATTGGACTGCAGTCATCTGGAGACAGTGCGAGATATATCTGTGTGTCATCTGCATAACAATGATAGTTGACATTAGAATTCTGCAGAATTTGACCCAAAGGCAGCATATATAGGCTAAACAGAAGGGGTCCAAGGACTGATCCCTGAGGAACTCCATATGTCATAGCCACTCGCTCAGATTGATAACTTCCAATGGTCACAAAATAACTCCGCTCCTCCAAGTAGGACCTGAACCATTTTAGGACTGTTCTGCTGAGTCCTGCCCAGGTTTCCAACCTGTTCAGCAGTATACTGTGATCCACAGTGTCGAACGCAGCACTGAGATCCAACAGGACCAGAACTGACACCTTGCCTGAGTCAGTGTTCAACTGTCATTTAACACTCTAAAAAGAGCTGTTTCTGTACTGTGGTGAGGTCGGAAGCCTGATTGAAATTTGTCAAAGAGTCCACTAAAGTTCAAGAAGTTGCTGAGTTGATTAAAAACCACTTTCTCAACAATCTTGGCTATAAAAGGAAGATTTGAGATAGGTCTAGTTGGTTAACATAGAAGCATCCAGCGTTCTCTTTTTAAGAGTGGCTTAATGGCAGCTACTTTTAGGGGTTTAGGAAGCATGCCTGATTGAAGTGAGCAATTTATTATTTGATGCAGATCTGTTTGGACAGAGCTTACGATAGTTTTAAAAAAGTCAGATGGTATTGTGTCAAGACAGTATGTCGATGGTTTAAGATGCTGAACTGTTTGCTCTATGTTTTTTTGGTCAGCTGTATTAAATTCTGACATCATAGCTGATTTATTCCTAGGTGGTTTTAAGGATTGCGTCATTTTATTATTTTGCTGATTTGTGTTGATATTTAGTCTTATAGATTTGATTTTTTTTCATTGAAAAAGCAAGCAAATTCATTGCATTTTTCTGTGGAAGAAAGTTCTGAAACTATATCTTTTGGGGGGGTTGTAAGCTTATCAACCATAGAAAACAGAGTGCGAGTGTTGTTGATGTTCTTATTAATCATTTCAGATAAGTGTTGCTGTCTAGCTTTGAGTAACCCGTGGTTAAAATTAAAAAGACTTTGTTTGTAGAGGTCATGGTGAATTTGAAGTTTAGTTTTTCTCCATTTACGCTCTGCTTTCCTGCATTCTGTTTTCAAAGCCTTTACCGTCATAGTGTTCCTCCATGGTGTTCTCTGTGTGCTCAAGGTCATCTTAGTTTTAATAGGTGCAACAGTATCCATGACATTTGAGATTTTCGAGTTGAAATTATCTAAGAGTTCATCAACTGTCTCTGCACTCTCGGTTGGTGACATAGCTACAGCCCCCATAAACTTAGCACTGGTATTCTCATTTATGTACCTTTTTCTAACAGACACAGAGGTTAACTGAATGTTTGGAGTTATCTGTAAGTCGAACACACAGAAATGATCAGAAAGAGCCAAGTCCTTAATATCAACAGAAGAAATGTCAACACCTTTAGAGATAACCAGATCCAGAGTGTGGCCTCGAGTGTGTGTGGGCCCTTTCACATGTTGGAAGAGACCAAAGGTGTCAAGTAGAGAACAAAGTTCTTTGGCATTTGTGTCCATGTTATTGTCTATGTGAATGTTAAAATCCCCCGTTATGATAAAAAAGTTGTAGTCAGTGCAGATAACTGACAGCAGTTCAGCAAACTCATCAAAGAATTTTCCTGGGTATTTTGGTGGTCTATAAATGATTAGAAAAAATAACTTTTGGATCCCCCTTTACTAAAAAACAGAGATATTCAAAAGAGCTAAAATCACCAAATAAAGTTTCCTTGCACTGAAATACTGATTTAAAAATGGCAGCAATTCCACCGCCCTTCTTACCACTTCGACACTTATTCATAAAACTGAAATGAAATCATATGACAGTGGACAGTGGACAGAGATGAAACTGTACCGATTGCATTATTTTATCTTCCTTTATCTACTATTTTTTTCTTTCTTTTCTTTCCACAGCCATGCTAGCACCAGAGGCTGTACTTAGGCAGAGATCATTTACTTTACCTTATATCGACTATAGTTAAGCATGTTAGCAGGCTAATATTTGCTAATTAGCGTTAAACAACTGTAAAACTATAAAGTACAGCAAAGGCTGATGGGGATGTCATTAGTTTTATAGTTTTGTCTGATCACAAAAAGTATTGGACTAATGCACAGATGAAAATTCAGAGAAACACCAAAGTCATATAGAACATCTGTATGCCTGTCAAATCCACAGAACAACAATCCATCTAGTGTATCTAACATGTCAACCACATGATGATGATGATGACAATGATGATATTTCAGTCTGGATCAAAGTGGTGGCTTTCCTACAAGTGTCGCTAAAAACACTTCTTGCTTCCTAATTTTTCAATAAAATTCTGAAAACAGTTTGGGACTTGGATCTTGAGCTGTAAGTGTAATGGCTGTTTTGGGGAGTCTAACTGGAAGTGAGCCATTCACAAATGAGTCCAAATACATGACAAGTAGCAGAGGGGGGAACTGCAGCCTCACAGTACCAATAAAAGTACACTAAAAGTGTCTGGACGAGCCAATTGGCCCTTTGTTAACTTTTTATAGAACCTCTGAGATTTCCACAGTTTATGGTCACTGGACAATGTTAGCACACTTAAGCACTCTGTTTTACTCACTACAACCTCTCAGACTTACAACAATGCAATGTTTTTAGAACTCTATACATATCATTTAGATATGTGCCTACATTCTAAGACACTGTCAGATGCTGACATAAACACGTTTGTCGCATTATATTTTGGTGTGACTGAAATTTATGATGGAACCACCTCATCTGTAGTGGATAAACACATTTATGATGATATAAAGATGCAATTTTCTTCCATTCCTTCCTATATGACCATTACTTTCTTTTTGGAGACAAGTGGTAATGAGGATGGATCATCCTCTGACAGCTGAGCAGGTTCAGGCTCAGCTCACCTGGACTCATGCTCAAAGAGAACACATGCATGTAACATTTACATTATTTACATTGTAGAGAACACAGAGCTTGTACAAAACTTGTCAAACACTTCATCAACAGACACACAGATGCAGGCATCCATCGATTCTTGACTTCTGGGTAGTTCCTGCTTAGGAGGAAGTCAGAGCTTGTGTGACATTACACTGCCACCTACTGATCACCCAGGGTGTCTGAAGATCTTCAGCTCAGCCTTCATTAAAATTCCAGGGAGTGATGTGGCTGCAGCATGACGACATAGCAGATAAAAAGTGGTAAACAGTTCATTCAATGCAGCCTGTGGCAGGGGAAAAAAAGACCAGGCTGAGGACTAGGATCACATTTGTTTTCTGTAGAACAGTTTCTGTGCTGATGGAACACAAGTTTCAAGTTTCACTTTCATTTCCTTTATTTTTGCTACTAGAAAGGCATCATATCATCTGACAAACAAATCATCAAGTAAAGGGCCATTACAGAAACTATTATTTTCACAACTGTGAAAACTGTCAATATAAAGATGAATTTGTATATACAAGAGAGCAGGAAAGGGTAAAATAACACACACTAAATTCCCTTCACTTTATTCGTTCATCTCCTTCAGTTAGATAGATAGATACTTTATTGGCCTAGGAAATTTGTTGCTGCAGTCTGTACAAAGCCTCAAACATACAGACATACATAGATACAAAGATACATAGAAAACACCACAACATAACCACTAGACATTCAGTACAGTACATGTATCACAATTATCTCTCCCTATCCTACGCATAGTTCATTCACAGAAACGAATATAGAAGAGTATACCAGCTCAGACATTTAAAACATGGAGCTTATGTTGATTTAGGGGAAATAACTTCAATTATGTGAGTAAATGAAACATATTTTCTTAAAAAGTAGTTCAGCAGTCCAGATCATATTTTTCTCATTGTGGCAAACATCCTGGCAAAAGTAGCTCTGATGACATATAATGTTTATTTGAATATTTTTTACGGAGCCCCTCTGGTGACATGGTCAAAAAAAAAATTAAATTGTGGCCACAATATAGCTATAACGTGCGCACGAAATACTAATTTGTGGCCACGAAATAGGTATAATGTGTGCACGAAATACTAATTAATAATATTAATATCATTTCTGGAAAGCTGGGTAAGCAAATCGAGCGCACCTTCTCTAAGGTCTAAGAGGCATTAGAGGGGCTAAAGCTACAGGATGGACAGGGACAGCATGAATGAGCTACAAAGACATTCTGAAAAGCCTGGCATTGGAAGGAACCATCATTAGCAGCTTGTAGCTATGACAGGGGATATATGTAGTGAGATCTGAGTTTACGTGTGTCGGTAACGGCGCACACGTACGAGAGACACCTGCCTGGTGTGACCACATGCTAGGTGCGCCGTGCTGCAGGTGATTCCCCCCCATCAAAACACCGCAACGGAGCAATAACCACAAAGTGACGACAGACAGCGTTTCACTGAGATACATGACTTATGTACGTTTGGACAGAGAGAGAAAGACACAGAGACAGAGATTCATTCAACTCACCCAGAGTGGTTCAGCGGACACGCCCCCACAGTCCTGGAGCTGAGAACACTGCCCATTTTTACCAGATTTTGACACCTAATTTCATAAACTTGTCGTTATTTTTAATCATTCAAACTCGGCTGGGTGGTTAATAACACTTTCTTCTTTAGCCTGACAAACTCAAAACACATATTTATTTTTTACACGGACGTGGCTTCGTATGTAGGCTATTGCAGGTTGTAGAGAAGGTGCGCTCGATTTGCTTACCCAGCTGTCCAGGAATAATATTAATATTATTCATTAGTATTTCGTGCGCACGTTATACTTATTTCGTGGCCACGAATTAGTATTTCGTGCGCACGTTATAGCTATATTGTGGCCACAATTTATTTTTATTTTCTTTGACCATGTCACCAGAGGGGCTCCGTACATATTAGCTGCTATAGCAGGATTAAAAGTCACCTTGAAAATATTTCTTTTTGTAACAAAGTGCTTTAAAAGTCCTAGAAATTCAAATAAAGCACATGAAGCTCAAGTTTTCTTCATTAACTCATCATAAGGATCATAACTCCAAAAAAAATGCAAGCTACTGAAAACAGGTATAGGTTGTGACTCCTAGTTGCCACCTGTGTCTTTTAAAATATCCCTGCCATGATAAAATATGTAAAAATATGTAAATCTACTGTACCGTGTAACTGTTTACTTCCCTGTAAAAAATACACTGTTTTGACACATCTAACACACCCTACCTGAGAATGAGTGCACCTGTGCTAGTGTGGCATCTTGACAAGATTTTAATATTTTTGATGTTAAAGATGTTAAAGACGCCACAGGAGTGAAAGAAGACGTTAAAGAGAAAACGTGTGCGTTTAGTTTCTGTTTACGTGTTAATCTGAGCGGGCGGGCCTTTCTATCTTCGCGTTAAAGCCTAACTCCTCCCGCCTGTGCTGTCAAGATAATACGAAACGCGCTAACCCTAGACACCCAGGAAGTGACCGCAGCCGATCCGAGGCAAAACAGAAACAACAACTGCGTTTGTCGAGAGAAGAAGAATCCAAGAGAGGCAAACGAGCCGGAGAGAGGACATATTCAGGCTTTATAGACAGTCAGACTTGACAGCCATGGTTTTAACCATGTCTACTTTCACAACCGAGAGACGAACACTGAGCTCTTCGGTGCTTTGCTGTGCCTTCGTGCTGTGCGTTAGCTTTGTTAGCCAGGGACGATGCCAAACAACGCCACCACCGCCAATACGTAAGTTTACTTTAGTTTGGAAAGCAGTGACGTTACAGTCGTTAATTTAGTTGGAAAGCACAGTGTTTTGACACGTTATAAGATACGAGAATACCAGTTTAAACGTAACGTAACGTTAGGTTTGTACTTTAGTTGAATCGTGTTTTTTTAAATACGTCACAGTTAAACTTGAGCGTGGACTTTGACTGTCTGCTGTCCTGGCTTCATCAGTAATGTTATTTACGTTTATCTCTATCTGTCTTTACAGCCTGCGCCCAGTACAAAAACTGTGATACATGTGTGCCACACGCCAGGGTAAGTTCTCTTGGTGTTAAGATACGAGCTAACCTTCGCTCTGAAACTTCAAACTGGCTGTCATAAATCGTCATTTTATGCTCCCTTTGACGGCCTACTGACCAACAACATGACTGTAAATACACCAGCAATAAATCTGTGAACACACAAAGGGCCATTACATGAACAGTATATCGTCTTCTTATACTGATAGCAAGCCTCCATCAGAATGCACAGAGAGAGACATGGCCCTCAAAGCTGTGTCACCTTCTTAAGTTGACTTTTTTTTTGTAACTGAAATACTACTTTGTTTGAGTTTTTCTAATCTAGTTAACCATAAGATTATTCCAGAAACATCTCACGTTATGTGTAACCAAGTGTGCATTTGTACATATGCCAGGACTCATGAACATGACAATGTCCTGTAGAGTTTAGTGTGTAAATAAAAGATGCTGAGGGCACAATCTTCACGACACAGCACTCCTAAAATAAAAGTTTGATTTGAATGGTCCTGCAACTAAAGATTACTTTTGTTGTGGATTAAACCTCTGATTATTTTCATGGTTAATAGTTTGGTATGTGTAATATTAGAAAAGCCAAAAATTCAGTTTGATGTCTTCAAAATGCTTTTTTTAAAACATTTTTTTATGACTATCAGTCTAAAATTCAAAGCTGGAAACAGAAACGTTTATATAAAATACATAAGAATGAATCGATCGATAAAGATTAATGTACTGTTCATTTAATCGACTGATAATTCCTTTCAGCTTTAGATCTGCACATCAAATAATCACATTTTGATCTCAGTAGAAGTGTAACACACAGAGGGCTGATCTCTGTGTTTCCTCTCCACAGTGCCTGTGGTGCTTCACCACCAACAACTGCACAGAGTACCCAGTGAGCTGGCTGCTGCCTCCAGCGTCGGTATGCCAGTTGTCCCAGGCCCGTTGGGGAGTGTGTTGGCGTGAGTTGATCAATCTTCTTTGTCTTAATTTGTCATGTTTGTTTGATTTCAGTCATCCCCCTGGTTATTTAACAAGTTTTTCTTGCTGGGAAATCAAATAGGAGAAATGCTTTGTTGGATCGCATTGGAGAAGTAAACTGTTAAACAAAGTAGTAAAGTCATAATCATGCTATTAAGTTGCAGGGAACTGCAGACAGTGCTTGTGTGCGGTGCGAGGGGGAAGAGCTGATATAAGGAAGTCTATGTTTAGTTCAGCAGACTGAAAATGTAACACTTCATTGCCATTTTAAGATGCAAAACAAAGACCAGACACACATCCAGTACACAAAGAGTCTAAAATATCTATGCCAGAAATACGACAAAGAATACAAACGACAAAAAACAAGAGTGATGAGAGTAAGTGTGTGTCCACATGTCTATGCACAGGTGCAAAATGATCTATCTCCAGGTGGCAAATAACTGCAGGATGTGTGCAGTGTTGGGAGGATCAGAACACTGAAGTGTTTTCAGCTGAGAGGAGCGGTTTGAAAAGACACCAGTCAGCCAAAAATCCTGTTGCTCTCACTTCATGTTGCTTCAGTGTCACAGAGGGGACGCTGCAGGGAACTTCTGGCCCTACATCTCACTCCTGCAGCTCTCTGCCTGCTTCCTCATTCTTAGCAGAAAGTAAAGTGAAATGAGTGCTGGTCTTGAGGGAGTTCCCCTACTTTCTGAATAGCCATCCAGATGTGGAAAGCAAATCTGGGTCGTTTTTTTGTTTTTTTTTTCCATTGTGGCTGGAATTATTATTTTTTTTTTAATCAAAATCTGTTTATTGGAGAATTTTCAATATGTCCAAAGTGCAATGCTGAGTGGTCATTATAAAAACAAGAGGTAGACATGATGCATAGCAACAGCAATTAGCACCAAAGTGTCCAGATATACATGAATTAGCTAAATATAACTTTAAAAAAAAAGGCAAACGCAACAAGTGCAAGTTTATACAGAAAAGAAGAGAAATAGATCAAATAAAATCTTCATATATGAAATAATCCCTCCAGTCACTGCCAACAGACTTGAACAGTATGAGCACATTGCCACATCTAGAGCCTGCGCTAAGAATAAGCAAAGAATACATAGCGTAGTTAAGCTGCACCTAATGATCAAGTCTTCACTGCAATTATTTTTTAAAACAAAACATATGTTTCATTTTTATTAGGCGTCAAGCTCAGTTCATTTACATAAATGAATATAGAAGAGTATACCTGCTCAAACATGAAGCTTATGTTGTGTACATTTAGGGGAAATAACTTCAATTATGTGATTATTTGAAGATGTGAACTCAATGATCAGACTGAGTATCAGGGTCACCATGAATGGTTTGGTCCAATTACATAACATTTATAAAATTAGACTTGTGTAAATGAATGGCCTGTGGCTTGAACTGCCTGGGTAATGGAGTGATGTAACAGCAATGTTACTGTATATAAAAGTCATCTTTTCATTTTTGTAATATTACATAGCACATTTGTAAGTTGCACTGTGGGTTGTCAGGATGAAAGAATTGTAGATGTAGATCATCGATGAGTCATGTCAGCTAATTCATATTTTTTTGTGACGTCATAGCAGCTGCTATAGCAATATTAAAAAATCATGTTTTGGAATACCTTGAAAATATTCCCTTTTTATAACCAAGTGCTTAAAAAGTCCTTGAAATTCAGATGAAGCACATAAAGTTTTCTTCATCGGATCATCATCAGGATCATAAATCGCTCAGTTTTTTTTTTCTTTTTTTGTATCCTGACTCATCACCCTCTCTCCCTCCCTGTTCTTCGTCACCTTGATGAGCTGTTACTGATAATTAAATATGTCAGTGAAGTGTAAATTTAAATCTAATCCAGCATTCCTGAAGTTTTAGTGATTGGCTTTTGACTGCTCTGTTTTATACCGTCTGCTGACTCCTCACTCCTCCTAACCGACCAATAGGAGCTACACGTGTTCAACAAATGCTAAAAACAAAGCTGACCTCTGTCTGGACTTCTTCATGGTTCAAAAACTGACATCCATAGAAATGTTTGGTCTCAAATTTAACCGGAACATACTGGAGATTAATTCCATACCTGATATGTTCAGATTCACATGATCAGTGACTTCGAAAGCATAAATCCTGATCTTTCAACCTCATATTTTTTTTTTTTACTAAATATCAACACAAAACAATCAGCAGACAAATGTTTTTCACAGAATAATAAAAGATAGAAAACAAAATAATAGAAAGGATTACAGTAGCTGAGCACACTGGAGGCAAAGCATTAAGATAACCAGATTGTGTCTGAAATCACATTTCGTCTTTCTAAAGTCATTCCTCCTCTCCCACTCACTGTCATCTGCTGTTTATTTTGAATTTTACTTGTTTTTGCATTGATCATAACTTTAGCACCATGTCCTCCAGGGAAGGCGCTGTCAAACAGACACTGTTATGTTACTGATTTGTCTAGACTCACATTTGATCCACAGTTATCTGTGGCGAAAGAACACAGGAGCCTCAGGGTGAGATGACCTGTTCACTATTTGCAACTAAAAGGACTGACAGATCTCTCATTGGAGACAATAGTTTAGTCGTTTAGTGTTGTTAACCTCACTGTATCAGCAGAACGGTGAGGAGTTTTTATTGTTGCGAATGTGCTTCAAGTTGGGTATGGAAAGTTGTGGAAAAGTCATTAAGACCACAGTGGGAAACCTAATTGTAGGTTGACAATCGCACCACAAATTCCTCACCGGCTTCTCAGCTGGTACACTGAACAGAAAAACATGAAAGAAAGAACGGATCTGTTAGAAGCTGTTGAAATGTTCAGTTTTCTTTAAAATACCATCATCAAAGTAAACACCTTCAGTTACGCAGCATTCGAATTTCTGCTCATGCATGCACCTTTCAGAATCAGATATCTCACTATGGAAACCTGATCACTGCTGCTCGTTCACTTTTCTCACTGACTTGGCAAAGTGATGTTATTATTAATGTGTCACCAACCAGAGCTGATAAACACTGCTGCCACTGCTGCTGGAGAGCTCTCTGGTCTTGGCACAAAGTCTCCTGATTAAGTCTCGCTTCATGTAGTTTCATCACCACAGTGCAGTGACTTGTAGTGCTGCAGAGACGTCAGCAGGTGGAGCCAGTGCTATACAGGTTTACACTGTCATTTAAGGGAAAAGACAACAGGAAGTTTCAGGTTTTATTTATTATTATTTTATGTATTTGTATTTTATGATCTCAGAATAAATCCTAAAAATAAAACCTGTATTGTATATATTTTTTTATGTCTTCTTGTGTGATTCAGTGAACTTTGAAGCCCTGATCATTGCCATGGCTGTCCTGGGTGGAATCATCCTAATCGCCATCACCGTGTGCTGCTGCTGCTGCTGTTGCTGCAAGAAGCGTCGAGCAGGGTGAGGTTTGCACGACAAGGCGGTGACATTTTGTGCAGACATAAAGTCTGTTACTGATCGTTGTTTGATCATCATCAGAAAGCAGCAGGCTATGATCTCTAGACTGAAACCAAGAAATCCTGAGTTCATCAGGAGAGCTAATAATGCAGTCCAATGAACAACACACTAAGTATCAATACTGTAATACTTCCATACTACAATTACAATATGATGCTATTAGTACTGAAAGTACAGAAGGTAAACAAAACAATCAAAGTTTAGACCAGGACTACACACATGAAACAACAAGGAAGAAAATCAACCTTATTAGAAGTGAATTTTTTATTCTTCTGTACCAACACTGTGTGCAGGTTGTTAACTGTAATCCTCTGGGGTCCAACAATCACCCACGGTTGCAAATAGGGCTTTAAAAAAAGAAAAAAAAAGAAGATATTTTGCGTTAATTGATTTTTTTTCTTCTTCTTCTTCTAGCCGTGGTATCAAATATGTTTCTATATTCTGATTCTGAAGTCCTAATTTCTGGTATTGCGACAACTTTACATCACACCTGCCTTCAACCTCAAAAAATGACTGCACAGTCGAGTTAATAACTCTTGGACAGTTGGTGACTTAATGTAAATGTGACTTTAAACGAAACCTTCGATTCGAATTTTAGTAAAGCACGAAGTCCGGTATTGACCAGTTCTGATCTGGATACGGTACCAATACTACGTGAGCCGTGTTGTAACCTAAACTATCAACTCTCAGCTTGTAAACAAGAGAAGTGTTTGAGCCATGTCTGTAAATCAGAGTTCTACCTCGGTGAAATGGCTGCTCCGCTCAAATAAAAAGAGTTCTTAATTACTGTGGTGAACAACTGTTCAGTGCAGTGAACCTCTTGAGTCCAGCACACATTAATCAGCTTCATTCACTCTTGTACCTCCTTTACAAGACATCTGTGTGTGTGTGTGGTGCTGTCATTGTGCTGCAGAGAAATGAAAATGTCATGTCAGTCAATCAACTGTAGACTGGCCTGTCACACACTGACAGTCCTGTGGGTGCAGGAGTCTCGTTCATGTCTGTCAGCTTACAGGAAAAAATGGGATGAAGAGCTCGCCTGAAACCCAAAAACACACACACACACACACACACACACACACACACACACGCACACACACCAAGTGTCCATTTAGATTTACCTACAGGCAGTTTGATTTTTCTCACCTCCTGATTGCTCAGCTTCCATTAAATGAGATCATTTTATTATCAGAGGTGACGCACAATATTTCTGCAGCATCAGTTTCCAATTTCTGAAGCTGCAGAGACACTTTGTGAATCACATATAAATAAAGCTCTGGTGTATTTGAATCACTGTAACTTGTGTTTTGTTACGCTTCGTGAAAAGAATATCCCTCAAGCAGTTGTGGGAATTAGTAGACATATATAATTTGTCACATCCAGATGAGTGTGTTTCTGTTGTTCTGGTTCTGATGCTCTGTTCATGCCTCCTTATGTCTGAAGGCCTGACAGAGATGAGGAGAGATTTGCCCGGAGGAGAGATGAGATCAAACAGCGTGCTGAGGAACGGTAAGAACTTCACTCCACGGTTCAGTACAAATATGAAAAAATAGGTTGAAGGTGTCACAAACAAATTCTAACTGTGTTTATTTACATCTTTTGTTTGTCTACATCTAATAACTCTTTAAGTGAGAACAGTATGTTCTAAGTAGAGCTGCAGGATGTGGTAAATATAAGTCAGAGTGCGATTATTTTGACTAAAATTACGTTGGCAATGTGTTTTACGATGAGTTTTTTCATTTTCATTGAACAAACTGTTCAAATCATGACGATGGAACATTTGTACCAGACAAACTTTCTCACATCTGAAGAACTGGATTTGCAGAACATCATCAAAAAACTTCAGCTTCTCTTATTTGAATATTTAACTTGGCCATATTGCGATTCCGATAATATTTCACTTAATTGTCCAGCCCCGGGGTTGGTTGCTATGACTACCGCTGTGTCGCCATCCTCTGGTTCAAGTAAAAACCACAAGTTGTAAATGTTATAGGGCTGGGAGATGTGACTTTCATGATATTAGCAGGACATCACGATGTAATAAATGTTATAATAAATGTGCAAAATCACATATGAAGTAATAATGGGTTTATTCGTTACATCAGACAAAATCCTTCAGTTGTGTCAAACTAAAACTTCAGTAACTCTTAAAATTTAGTTAGTTTGAAATGATGAATTTGATTTAGACAGCAGAAATTCATGGAACCATAACCTGATGTGATCATTACAATATTATAACCCTGCAAGTTGATAAACCCAGCCTCAGAACATGGCTGTATTTGATTACCGTCTTGTCTTCTAATTTATTGTCAAAATGTTTCAAATGATTGAAAATATCAAGTGAGACAGACTCATGATCACTGAGGAACAGCAACTAAGCTTTGTTTCTGTATCCTATCTTTAGTGATATGTCATCAGATCAGTTTTCATTTGGGATTTTAATAGTCTGAGTGTAGAAGCTCCTCCTGAGCCTCTCTGCTGGCTTGGTGTATCCGCAACCTTCTTCCAGATCACAGCATGGACAAATGGCCACTTGCATGGTTTGGGATACTCAAACATTCTCTTAGCCTTTTCTTTTGCAGCATCTTTGGTCTATATACTGTATATATATATGTTTGTAAACAGGGTAAAAATGAGTGTAAGTGCGAACTGTTGCAGAAATGGTGGCGCCACCTGCACCAAGTTCTTCCTTTGCGGCGCCCCTGTGGTTTAGAGGTTAAAAACTGACCGTGAACTGTGATGTCCCTTGTTTGACTCCAGCTGGGGATCTTTGTTTCATCTCTGTCTCCCTTCTTTCCTGTCAACTCTTGACTGTTTATTTAAGTCTTAAAATGCCCCCTAAAAGCTCTCGCTTGGCCGCTGGCCTTTAGCTAAATTTCATTGGAATCTTTGTGGTCTTTTAGAAGTGGCTTTTCAGATATTCTCTTAACTATCTGACAGTCAGAAAAACAGAGCCAAATACATCAAATACAAAACCTCTTTGGTTGAGTTAGTAACAAGGAATACTAATATTTATAGTCTTTTTCATGTTAAAAGTTCTATTACATTTAAACTCAAAGATCTTATCCTATTCTGGCAACACACTAGATGTTTTTGCCTTTCAGCTGGACCTACATGGGATTTCCGACAGCAGAATAGTTCATAGTCCCCAACAAAAGGGCCCGTTGTATGTTTGGGATTCAAGCAACTGGTGTGTGTGCAGCCTCAACAAGTCCACGTCCCAGAGGAGGAGCTCAGTGTTCCCCTACTCGCATCCCAAAACACCAATTGGATTGTCAAGGCTGAGCAGCTGCTCTTTGGTAATGTGCCCATAAATAGAGTGGGCTACATCCTGTGGAGTACCATCCACTGTCAAAGAAACAGTGTGTTAGTCACTGAACCATACAGCAGTGTGCTGGAGCAGTCAGTAGACATGGAAGCCTTCCTCTTCCTGCGCTCCATGAATGTTTCAGCCTCATCTCTCTATTTAGCTCCCAGTGCAGTCGTCCTCCGAGGACGGCTGGGTGTTGTGTTGGTAAGCGGGGCAGTCGTGCAGAAAGATAGTCAGTAGCCGTGGTTTATCATCATCACTTGCAGTGCTGGGAACATCAGAGCTCTGGTGGTGTGTGTGTGTGTGTGTGTGTGCGCGTGTGTGTGTGTTTGAGAGAGTTGAATTATCCAGCCCTCTCCTCTATGAGCTTTTCTCTCACATGCCAAAGAATCTAGCCAGGGCTTCCTGCAGTGAGCATGATGAAATCTCTGAAGTCAGAGTAAGTGCAGTGACCTACATAGATGCAGTTCACGTTGTGAACAGGACATTCAGAATAGATCGGACCCATCATGGGAAAGACCTGTGCCTCTAGACGCTGCTGTCTGGTCCCCAGAGAGCCAGCTCAGAGCACTGAGCCTTCATCATAATCTGAGCCGGGCTGGAGGGCAGTGCGAGGGAGTCATGAGGGGTAGACGTGCAGCTTTTTGAATGCTGACTGATATTATTGCTTTAAAAAACACTGGGGTTCGAATCCGACCTTTGGCCCTTTGCTGCATGTCATTCCCATCTCTCTTTCCACATTCCTGCCACTCTTCAGCTGTCTCTATCCAATAAAGCTTAAAAAGGCCCAAAAAAATATATTTAAAAAAAAACAAAACACTGAAGTAGGTATTCTTATTTGGTGTTTTTATCAAGGTATGAAAGTCTTTGTAGAAACTGTACTTACACCACTAAAACACCTATTAAAACCCAAATACTGCACATATTTTCATTAGCTCTTTGACTTTGCCTTCTTAAGCTGGAGTTCCACTTCTCAGGCTTTTACTTTGGGTATTGTTTGGACAGGTTTGTGTGTTTCTTTCATACGGATTGAAGAGTCCACTTAGGAAGCAGCGTCACATTTGGAAAAACACAGTTTAAGAAAAAAGTGGAAGTAATCAGGAAACAGAAATGTGACAGTCTGAACAAACTACTCCAACTGTGAAACAAATGTGAAAGACTATTAATCAACATCAATGACAAGACAGTGATACGTTAGAAGAAAACTATATTGAGGAGACTTTATTTGGCTCACTTGTGGCAGTACTTTAATGAAATGTACGTCCAAACTCTGAAAGATAAGACAGGCTCTGGGATCAACCAGTCGGCTTGACTCAATCAAAATAGCCTCGGCATCAGAGCGCGCATGATTTATAGTTCTATTCATTCAAATTTAGTTGCACCCCACAGTAAGCAACCACTGAGATACATGTTTAATGGTGACAACTCTGTCAGATCTCATATAATAACCTACCTGTCTTATCCACTTGAGTTGACCTCGAGCTTTCCAGTGACAAGATGAATGTGGCTGGTAAACTAGGAGGTGCACGATATACCCCACTTTATTATTCAATACAACAACTCTGTCATAAATTCTACTCTGACAAAGCTTTTAATCTTTCAGTTTTTGTTGACACTGTCAGAGAAGTATTCATTGAACTATTATGTTTATGTTGAGGTTGTAGTTTGTAGTACTGTTAAACTGGACTGCTTTAGATTGGGAGGTGTTTTTAATATTTTGGCCACCCCATTTACATACATGAGAGGGCGGCTGTGGCTCAGGAGGTCTGTGGCAGGTCGTCCACTAATCAGATGATCGGTGGTTCCATCCCCAGCTCCTCCGGTCTGCGTGTCGAAGTGTCCTTGATCCCCAAACGCTGTGTAGTTGCTGTATGAAAGATTAGCTCCTGAAAACTGATGAGCAGTTGGCACCTTGCACCCATGTGTGAATGAGATATGTAGTGTAAAAGTTGTTGGTTGGAAGATGAGGAAGGCACAATATATGTACACCTTCTAACATAATATTAGCATATTAACACCTCGATATAATCCACACTAACAGCACTCATACATAACATACTAAACAAAGTAGAATTATTACCTCTCTGACAGTGTCAACAAAAGCTGAAACATTATAAGCTTCGTAAAGTAAGATGTGTTGGTTACATTGGATTGTACAGCCACTAATGGGAAATGTATATATTTAATTATAAGCGATAACTGAACCCGTGATTTATTTTGAACTGTTATGCAAATTACATGTTTAGAGTCAGAGCTGCTTTTATTGTGTTAAAAACAGTGATGTCAGATGGTTTTGGTCTTATCAGAGCTATGGAATATGAAATCACTACATTTTAGACTTTCTTACTCTCAGGTCTGCGTAAACCACAGGCCATAAACTTCTTTTTAAAATACAAAAAATGTAAGATTATTGCTTACCTTGTTGATATCAGCCATTAGAAGCAGGTCATTATCTGTTACCAGCTGAAAAACATAACCCAGAACCTTGATCCCCAAACTGGACAGTTCAAACAGTCACATTAGGGAACACAGCTATGTACAGGCACGATCACGGGTCATACAAAGTCAGAATGTTCTCACAGTGAAGACGTCCTCTCCCAAACCTCAGGGACTTTGAGAAGCTCCTCTTTTGCAAGTATTACATTGTTTTACGTAGTCTCTTTTACATGCTATGCTTGGAAGTGTGTGACCTGCTTGCAACCCATGACATGTGGACATCTTGACAGAGTGTACAACAGTGTCTGAATATATGCATAAAAACTGGAGCTTGGTCTTCTGGAACTGAAGTTGCTTTCAGATCTAGTTAGCAATTCCAGAGATGGGAGCTGCAAACGATTGCATCCTTTCCTTACCTTCTTTCTGCTTCCCTTTCTTCTATTTCCTTAATGCACTTGTTGAATGCAGCCATATTTATGTTGAGAGAGTGTGAACATGTCAGTCAATTAGTTTCATACAAGCTGGCGGAGGAGGAGGGAGGGACAGATGGCAAGCAGAGCTCAGCCACCCTGATTGCTCACAGATCACTACCTGGCAATAAAACAGTGACGGATTTACACCAGCTCTTTGTGCAGAGATGAAGTGAAGTGACGCCTCTGGAGGTCCCGAGCACAAAACCTCCTCCCAGGCTTTTGTTACTCGTCTGTGAGGCTGAGTGAGGGGCCGACGGCAGGTCTATTGCTCTGTTTGTGTTTCCCTGCCAGCTAAACTGTAGCATTGAAGTCTGCAGTGAGTGAAAATATGACCTACAACAAACCAGTGTTTCAAAAAAGGAGTGAAGAGATGCCTCTTCATGCTTGGCTGGCTGTTCTAGATGCTGAAATATATAAAAGATTTATTTTTCATCCCCTGTATTGTTGTGCTTCATATTGACTTTTATTTGCAAATGATACACTTAATAAATGAGTGATACAGTATATCAATATGATATTGATTCTGTAATATGAAGCTATATATCACATGGGAGTTTATCTTTTCTTTGTCACCGTACATGATAGAATGGTCTGAAGGTTGTTCTGTCTCACTAAAATCAATGCTTAATGTGAATGTTTGATCATCATATGAGTGATAATTTCTCTACATTTTCTTGTGTATATCTTAGAAATTGGTATTTTTGTGATTTAGCACCTACAGTTTCAATATCACTGTCGTAAATATGGACAGGTTGCCATCTGTCATCTCTGGTGGCTTCTTGTTCGATCACTCTCTCCTTTTCTCTTCCTAACTTATTCTGTCA
Source organism: Sciaenops ocellatus (assembly GCA_033000465.1). Taxonomy (NCBI): domain Eukaryota; kingdom Metazoa; phylum Chordata; class Actinopteri; family Sciaenidae; genus Sciaenops; species Sciaenops ocellatus. Next base: position 4,471,920 of record CP136885.1, read on the forward strand.
GCATCCTCTCTTCAGTGATTTCACCTCTGCGTGCTCTGACACTGTTAAGCCCGAATATATTGCCCAATCATCCTGAGCTGGTTTTGGTGCCGTCGCTCCCCGTCCCATGACTGAAAGCTTCCTCTTCACAGTGGTCCAAACACCTGTGGTACAAACACTAACAGTGCTCTGAGCTCACAGTCAGGGCAGCCCAGCTAACAAACTGAGCTATTATTTGCTAACAGCAGCTACAGTTCACAGCAGTTTGCTGTCCATCAGGAAACTGTAAATCACAGAGAGTTGAGGCCGACATCAAACCACAAAATATTTTCTCCGTAAAATATGATCCAGTTTCACCAAAATCAGTCAAATAGTTGGTGGTGTGTGACTTAGTGCCGTAAAGCGTTGCGTACTTTTCCTGACCCGGAGCCCAAAGTTATATAGTGTGAGAACAGATGTACCAATGACAGAGACACCATTCACCTGATTACAAGTCAGTGCAGCATCAACAGGATTTTATTATATAGTAGACAGGTTACACAATGTTGTTAAAAGCAAAATCAGTTATTTCCTAAATATCAACACTTCATCAGTATCAGAGGAAAATGTGTTTTCCAGGCCTGAGACTGATCGTGGAACAGTGGCCTCTGAAAATGGATACAAAGTCTAGTACGTTGGTCTTGGGAAGCAAAGCTTTAGTGTGTGTGTGTGTGTGTGTGTGTGTGTGTGTGTGTGTGTGTGTGTGTGTGTGTGTGTGTGTGTGTGTGTGTGTGTGTGTGTGTGTGACAGGTTATTAAAATCATCATTTTCACCTGCAGTCATAGAGCCTCTTTCCGTGCCACTGACTGTAATCTTACATTTACATTTCATTTCTCCAAGTTTCATTAGAGTGTGATCTGTCAGGGAGATCAGAGTGTAGTGAAATGGTGACAGCGGCACATTTAACTCACCTGTTAGCTGTAAACCTTTTTTTTTTTTTTTTTTTTTTTTGTCTCAGTTTGAAATCTGAGATTATTTATGTATATCTGTTTGTCTGTTTGCTTCAGTTTATTCTAACTGTCGGGTCTGTGGTGTGGTTTGTTTGTGGTGTGAAAGCAGACCAACCACAGAGTGTTAAAGGTAGATGCAATGTTTATTAGCATGAATCAAAAAGCTAAACTGAAAGTCTACCTGCTGATTGTGAACCATCAAGAAAAAATTAATTTACTATCGTAGAGGACTAAAGAAACCAGGAAATATTCACATTTGAGAAGCTGAAACTGAGAATTTGTTGTTTGTTTTATTTTCCTCTTCTCTTATTAAAATAGTTGCAGATTAATTTAGTAGTTTAAAACTAATCGATTAATCACCTAAACAACTACAGATGTGTAATCTTAGCTGTGATATTTCTTCTGTTTTTGTCTTGTACAGGAAGGTGGAGAGGAAGGCGAGGCACGATGAGATCCGCAGGAAGTACGGTACGTATGAGTCTTCATTGTATCACCATTTATCCAGCTTCCGTAACGACAGTCACTCAGACTGTGTTCCCATCTGTCCCCGTGATGTGTCCACCTGCTGCACTCGCGTTGATCAGTAAGTCTAACGCAGTGGTGGATGTAGACCACCCCTCATGTCTGCTTCGTCTCAGGTGAACGTCGAATCTGTTTCACATTTTTCAGGACGTTGTCATTAAGTGTCATTTCCATACACTGTTCCAGCGATGCATTATTCAACAGTGTCTCTTCTTCAAGGTAATTCAGGTCACGTATAGGTTACACTAAGTCCTGTCTGCTTAAATCAATTTAAGCATAATTTATCACACACTGGTGTCAGATGGAAGTCCCCCCATGGCTGTAAGCAGGATTTTACAGGTCACTGAAGCAGCAGACAAAAGGTTTGTCTTTGAGCAACGAATCGTCTTGGTATCGGAGCCGGTGCCGTACACTGTCTGTGTGGAGCAACAGTGACGTGCTGCAAAAAAAAGATGAATCCTTAAATCTAATGCATGAGAAACAGTGTGCTGTTCACCAGACAGTTTAAACTCACATTTCAAAGGATCATTCAGTTCATTCTGATGGATTTGGAACGTGGCCACATCGATCCAACAAACTCTTGACAGGACCAGAAACACGAGCAGTTTGATGATTATACAGGTTGTGAACAAGCCAGCTGTTCATCTAAACAGCCACCTTGTTTGGAGATAAAAAGTGAACGTGAGCTTTTGCTAATAATCCCTCACAGGAAAACTGTACGCACACACTCCTGGCCTTCCATTTTTCTCTTTCAAACATGTCTGCTTATCTCTGCGCTTTGTTTAAAACGTCCTCTCCCAACCTCGAGGTCAGGCCTCATGTGTGGCCAAAAAATGAAGAAATAAATCTATTTAGTTATTTAGGTATTGAATTGCACATGCAGTGAAGGAAGCTAAGTTTATTTAATAAGTTAACTAGTTTGATGAAGGCGTTCATGGTGCTGTGAAACAGCTGACCGAGCCGTCATGAGATGGAACGAGAGGGGATTACCTAAAGGTGACACTGTGAGCTGTAAGACCTGAGGGTCTCTGCAGAAGCGCGCGACTAAACCGACTGACCTCACGACGACACACAGCCATCAGCGTCAACGTATTGAGCTTCAGGACTCATGGAGGTGATCGCAGGCTGGAGTGAAATCTGGTAGCTGCGCTCACAAACAGTTTCAGATGTGTAAACCTGATGACTGATGATCCGTGGAGCTCTTTGATGTCATCGTGTTCTCACATCTCATTGTAAATCAGAGTCATTCATACACTACAAGCTGCCACAGGATGAGGAAGCATTCAGTGTTTGCACCTTAACATACGGCCATGTTCCATCACATTTCACGATTTTAATCAATACATTGACAGACTGATTAATCACTTGAAGCTCAGTGTGGAGCTGTATCAGACTGGAGGGAGTGACGTTTAAAAACATGTCTGCTGTCAGAGGTTTGATGAAGAGGGAATCATTCATTTTCTGCTGTTGATGTGGGAGAAATTCACTTGTGTGTGAGAAATTGCTTCCTATTGATTAACTCTTCGTGTGTGTGTGTGTGTGTGTGTGTGTGTGTGTGTGTGTGTGTGTGTGTGTGTGTGTGTGTGTGTGTGTGTGTGTGTGTGTGTGTGTGTGTCCCCTGGCAGCATCAGTGAAGTAAGATGTCAGGTTATGTGGTTTTCGTGTACAGACAACATGACAGAGTGATGGATGGTGGTCCGTTTGTCGGGCCTCGTGCTCTCATTAGTTTACTTCCACAGGGATCGCAGACGATGCTGCACTCCTTTCAGACTCATTCTGGTCTCTTCTGCAAAACACAATCCAGAGAGCTGCGTTACGTCCTCCATGGGAGGCCGCTAAACACTAAAGTCGTGTTATTTCCTCAAAGCGCCGGCTCTCAGCTGAGGATGAGGATCATTGAAGGTGGCCGAGGATTTCTTCAGGGAGGACCAGGAGGACATTCAGCAAAATGAGAACTAGTTTTATGTGACTATCAGATGAAACCATCCCAGCGAGGGAATATGAATTATAATTACAGGTTTCACTCGAGGCACTTTAATTCCCAGCACAGAGTCATAGTCCTTCAGACAGTTCAGGAGTGAATCAACTCCCTCAGACTAAAAAGCAGCTTTAAACCTGCTGAGGTTTCATTTTTTCAGTACCACACGGACAATAGACAAAAAGGAAGCAACAAAAGGCTCGCTGTGATCACGTCTGTCCACCAGGTCAGTCTCAGGTCTTTGTGTTAAAGGGAAACTCCTACAATTTTGCACAACAGAGTTCGTTCACAGGTGCTGGAGTTCTACTGTGTACAAGAAAAAAACTTCTTTCACATGAAGACTGATAATGGTCCTCAAGTGATGTGATGGTCCTGTGTTCCCTAAAATGTTGAACAGTTCTTCAGCGAGCTGCCACCACTGTTTGACATCAGTTAGTCTACAGCTCGCGGCCTTAAGGTTTGGAGGATGTCTGTATCTAATGAACAGTTTATGGTGTATAAATCCTCACGTTCCCTCAGCTGCCTTTGCTAGTTGTTCAGCTCCAGCTGTTGTTTAGTCAGCAGCAAAAACCTCTTTAATCATGGTGACATCACAGACCCTCAGCGAGGACACACACACACATCTACGACCTGACGTGTTAAACTTTAGAATTTGTTGTTCATGTACCGTACCTCAAAGAAAAGAACTCTCATGTCATGAATCACTCCATTGTTTTTCTTCACCCCTTGGCGAAGCAAACAAAGAAGTACACATTTGTGTTTTATTATGCGAGCAGCATTAATAATAAATCTGCTTCTGCTGGAGGAGCTTCATCTGATGCACGCCCCTGGTGATGTCATCAGGGTTATCTCTGCTGGGCTTGAGCTCAGATTTTTACCCCAGAGTGCACATTAGACATGAGGTGTTGAAGGTTGTGGGTGAGTTTTAATGGAACACACAATGAGTTGCATTATGGGATTTAGTGTTTATGGAGCTTGAGCCAACTGAAAGTCAGGATTTGATGTCCTCCGCTGCTTTTCATTTCATTTCACATGTTTTGTTTTACGTTAATGTCTTTGAAGAGCAGAACTACATGAGTCAAGTACCCTTTAATGTGTGTTTGGTCTGTGGGGACTGTGAAAAGGCATTCTGATTGTGGGCAGTGTTGAAAGAAGAAAAGGTAGTAGATGGGGCAGATTGAGTTGGATAAATTCAGCTACGCTCTGAACATCCAATTTCAACAATGTAAGAAACTCTAGGGTGTATTTTCCATTTCATTGTGTGTCCCTGGACTAATGTGGTCACATCTGAGCATGCCCACCTCAGAGGTCCATGGAAAAAGTAGGAAGTCTAAGTGCATCATGTTCCCTGACCCGCCGTGAGCTTCTGTATTTTCATTTGGTCTCCACTTTCTCTGCTTTCCTGTGTGCAGGTCTGATCGGTGACGCGGACCACCCGTACAGCAAGTTTGAGAACGAGTAAAGCAGCTGCACTGGAGGACTTCCACAGCAGCGTGTTGAAGCTGCTCTACTCTTTTAGCTTGGAGTGACGCCCGCTTCTCAGACAAACCACGACGCTGCACAATAATTCACAATAATTCAGACAAAAAATCACCAAATCCAAATTTCTGCTCTGCCTTCTGATTCCTGACAGGTCTGCAGTGTTGTGTCGGTCGAATGTTTTAAAACTTCCTGCAGAGTTCTTTTGTCTTCTGAGATTTCATCATTTGAGTTGTGTTTTAAAATATTGTAGTTTCATATCTTTGCACTTTGTACATATAGATTTATGAAATACACAATGATTGTACTGCAGATGTGTTCCAATACATGAATAAAAAAATCTTCTCTTTTAACAGTGAGCTTTTGTTCATTTAGTATTCTGGTTTCTTCAGACAGCAGAGTAATCCCTGAATGTGCACTGTAATGCTGTCCTCCAGCAGTGGCATCATGAGTCAGCACAAGACACTGAGAACAGCTCATCAGTTTCTCCCCTCAGCCCCCGTCTGAACCGAGCGCTTATGGAACTTTAAAAAATACAGATGAGCGACACAGCTGTGGCAAGACAAGTTTGCAACAGTTACAATTACACACAATAACTGCCAAATCAACATGGACATGAAGCTAATTACAGCCAATAAAAAGCTCCAATTTCTATAAAGCTATTGACTGTCAGCTCTTTTAGACATTTAGTGAATGTTTGGCCTACTGTGTTAACGCATGAAGATGAAAAATGATTAGATAAAGATTGTATTTGGTACTCTGATATTGATTGATGTGAGAGCAGTTTGCAGCCCTCTAAGTGAATGCTTATGAATTACATGATGTACAGTGGAGGAGTATATTTATAGTTGTATTTACTCATTTGCTTGTACTTGACAGCTCAGGATTCTATGTTATTTTATAGATAAACATTCATACAAAACTCAACAGCTCGTTGAATATCACATTATGGTATTGTTATTGTTGCAGAGCAAACTACCCAACAGTATGGAAGTAAATAAATTAGGTTCACCTCCACTAGCTACATTAAAATGTAAATAAAATCTGTCTGCATCAGTCAGATAATCAAATACTATCACAAAAAGACATTTTGCTTTTTATACATCTGTGCTGTTAATAAGTGATCTGAATACTTCCTCCACCACTCATGCAACATGTATTGATCCACCCGTGCAACACCCACCCACATGGTCAGCTCTGAAACACGTCTGTGCGTGCAGTGTATGAATTCTGTCCCACAGCTTCTCTGAAAAGAGATCCATCAACCGAGCGGCTCACACTGTAAATACAGTGTGACAAGAGCTGCATGTTGTACCTTCCCTGCTGCATTCACTGTGATGATGTGTGTCACTCCACATGCGGTCATGTCTTTTACTTCAATAAAAAAAAATCATAAAATCACTGTGTCAAAGATTCTTTGTACTGAACCAAGTTTGCTGGAGTTTGAGAGAAAACAGAAATAGTGTAATTATTAAATGTGTTATCACTTCATAAACAATTCACATTAACACAGTGGTAAGTATATCTGAGCTGTTAGAGAGGGCCTGACCTCCAACACAACACGAGGATTAAAGAGGAGGTCTTTAAAAGCAGCACCATCCTCATGCAGGGCAGACAGTAGACATTATAGACCATGAATGGGCCTCTCATCCACACCAAGTCCAGCACCACCACCACTGCCCGCTGACCCTCAGCTCTAAATACAAACACACATAAGATCTGGGGGGTAGCTTCCAGCAGGTTGCAGTAAAATTTCCTCATAGCAGCAGTGCAGCAATGCTAAAGTAAATATTCTAGCTGAAGTTTTATTTTATTACTGAAGTTTTTATTTTTATTTTATTATTCTTTTTGAGCTGCTCATTCCTTAACTTTAAATTATTAAGTATAAACTATTGGACACCATGGTCCTCCTCAGACCTTAGGCCAAGATCGTTTACTCTTTGACCTCTCCTCTCTGATGGTGAGGGCTGACTCGATGCAGTAACAAAATACACTATATGGACAAAAGTCTGGCCACACCTGTCTTGTTGGAGGAGGGATGATGGTATGTGGCTGTTTTTCAGGGTCCTTATCTCCAGTGAAGGTCTATGTTAATGCTCCAGCATACCAAGACATTTTGGACAATGCTATGCTTCCAACTTTGTGGCAGCAGTTTGGGGAAGGCCCTTTTCTGTTCCAGCATGATAAAGCAAGGTCCATAAAGACATGGTTTGATGAGTTCGGTGTGGAAGAACTTGACTGGCCCGCACAGAGCCCTGACCTCAACCCCATCAAACACCTTTGGGAACTGGAACGGAGATTGCGACCCAGCATCATCTCGTCCAATATCAGTGCCTGACCTTATGAATGCTCTGCAGAATCAATGGGCACAGATTCCCACAGAAACATAGAAAATCTTGTGGAAAGCTTTCCAATAAGAGTGGAAGCTGTCATAGCTGCAAAAGGGGGACCAACTCCATATTAAGGTATTTGAATACAATGTCCCTGTTGGTATAATCGTCAGGTGTCCAAATACTTTTGTCCATATAGTGTATGTGTGTGTGGTCAAAGAATTCATTTGAACATGCAGGACTTCTTCAGTCTCGGTGTCTAACCAGTGAAGATGCTCTGCTCATTGATTTGTCTGAACGGCCTCTAGGGGGAAGTTACAGCACCAGAGGAGCTTTCTCTGCTTACAGTACCTGACAGGCTTCTGGGCTGGGAAGTCTTTCAGTTACCTCACTGCCATCTGGTGCCACCAGTGTGCAAAGTTACCTTAAACGCCATAGCAACTCTAATGCATATCGCGTAAGGCCCAGAGGTCTGCCTGTTTCTGCCTTTTCGATACATTAAATATTATGTTTCTCTGCATACATAGGAGGTGTGCTGCTCACTGTATGCAGTGTGTGCATGCATCATTAGCAAACGCTCTGTAATGAAGCACCAATTCAAACTAATGAGCCTGTACATTTATCTCAATTATCGCCGTGCTCCTGTCAGAGTGATTAGGCAGCAGTATGAAAACATTTAAGCCCTCTGCAGCTCAGAGACGTCTCCAGATCAGCACTGGAGACACATTATGGTATATACACACATACATATATACATACATCCATATGCTGCTCCACCCATTGTTCTTTTGATGCCTCTGAATTACTCATGCAGCTGCCGTGGTGACTGCAGTACAGACATGATCAAACTGGAGATGTCAGGCAGCATGTAAAGACTCATGACAGAGCTCATGAGCTCACTGTTGCAGGATTTGGATTATTGATGCAGGGATAATCGCTCTGATAGCTTTAATCCCACAAACTATAATACTACTGTAAGATGACAAAATATGATTTTATTGTGGCAGGAATGGGCTGCTGGATATTTGTGCTTTTGCAAAAAAGCAGGGCCAGAAAAATCTAAAATGCTCTTGACATGATCATTCATATGATCTCAAGTGATCAAACATGAATGTTTTGTGTGTTTTATTGAGTATTTCATCTCAATCATATTAAATAAATCCAACATGGGTCACATCAGGTTAATCTGCTGCTTTTTATGAGGTCTCAGGAGCAGTGCTGATGAAGCTGATGTTGGGAGAAACACCTCGACCTGCGCACAATGTCAGGGTCTCGCAGAGGGCAGCAGTCTGGAGTCAGGAGTGCTGACAACAATCTGGTTCCACAATAAAAAAAGAAAAAAAGAAAAAAGAAATATTCCTCCTCCTGCAACACATCACAGGGCGGGGGCTGCCTCTTTGACTGACAGTCTGAGGGACAAATCATAACGCTGCGCTCCCGCGGAGCCATCCAATCGTCGCGTCCAGGGCGGGGTCTGAGGGGTCGAAACCAGAGAGAGGATCCCAAAAAATGACATCTAGATTGCGGTGGAGCAGAGAGCAACTGGGACGCTGAGAGAAGAAAGACAGAAGTGAGACTCTAGAGCTGTTTTTTTTCCCTTTTGTAGGATTTTCATCCAATCAAGACGCACAAAAAAGGCACAGCGCGCGTGCCAGTTTGGATGCTTTCAGTGCTTTCACACTTTTATTGCGTCTTTGGAAATGTAGTTGCATTCTTGAGAGAAAAAAAAATCTCAAGAAGGCATCTGTTGTTTGCAAGTAAGTAGCTGATGAGGAGAAGTGAGAGCCGTCCAGGCTCCCGTTTCCTGTTTGCCAGCGCGCTGCAGCTGGGCTGAAGAAGCCCCGCAGGGCTGACTGAACACCGGTCCTCCTTCCCCCGCTTCAAACCACCGCACGGTCCGCTGCCAAACTCCACGCCAAAAAACCAAAAAACAAACATAAAAAAAACATGTGCGACCTGATGCCAGCCTCCCAGCCCGCGGAGAAAATCGGCAAAATGAAAAAGTTGAGGAGAACTTTGTCGGAGAGTTTCCGGAGTATCGGTGAGTAACGGGACGTGTTTTTCCATTTTCCACCTCTTTGTGCACATTCACAGCTGAGGCATGTTTCCAGCAGCAGCAGCAGCAGCGGTACAGTCTCCTGCCTCAGACCGGGGTGATGTGTGCTCACAGCCGCGGAGTAGCCACAGTAACCCGGCCTGTTCACACTCACTGCTTTGTTTTATTTTTAAAACTTAATACTGTTCTGAGGTCAGTCTTTGGAGAAACAACGATGTGTTTTATTTTCCTGGAAAGCAGCTGCTGAGTTTGAGGTTGATTGCGCAATTCTGAGTTTCCCCATAAATGTCATCTTCATCATCTTCATCATCATCATCGTCGTAGCTTGACAGAGTTCACTTCCAGTCTCATGAACAGAATATGATTGTACTGTAGGCAGATAAATGATGATGATGATGATGATGATGCCACTTTGATGAGATGTCAGAAAAAAATGAAGCATTATTTTAGAGTACAGGAGGAAATCATACATTAAAAACTGAATAAAGTATGCATGTGTCATAACATGTTGGATAAAACTAATTCACATTTCTATAATCAATTTATCTGTCAGTGTTTTTATTAATTGATGAATTCTTTGGTGTCAGAAAATGTCCAGTACAGTTTCCTAAAACTCAGGATGATGTCTGTTTTCTTACTTGAAAAATGACTATCATTAATCAGTTATTAGGATAGTTGTTGATTAATATTCTGATTAATCGACTCGTCGTTTACACTCCACTTTGATTCTTACATATCATAAACATGCTATAAACATGTATCGTTGTTAAGGATCCATTAAATGTGTTTTTTTTGTCAACTTGTGGACAAACTGTTTGTGAATGACCTCAAACGTGTGTGTGACATCTGCTGCACTGACACTGATATCTGATATGATACTCTCATATGTGTGATATCAGCCCATTGTGCTCCAATCTCACGCACAGCTGTGCCTGATGTTGCAGTACACTTATTGTACGGACACTTTGTGCAACACTCTACGCCGTCGTACGTCAGTGTATGCATGAACCGTATCAGCTGAATGCTTCTTCGGGTGTAGCCTGTGTCATTTCTACATTATTTCACAGAAAGGAGGCATGATAGTTTTTTACCATTTGACAGAAATTCCAACTCATCCCGAAGCCTGATAGCAGCAGTGTTTGAGGCATATTTGAGACTTTTAAAAACAACATATCGCTCAATATTCAGTCTTTAACAAAGTCTTTTATGTAAATATTTTCTCTCAAAATGGTGTTGTTTGGTTATATTTAGTTGTTGTGGTCAATATGTAGGCCTACGTGCACGGGACATCTTGTTGCTTACAGTCGGACACAGTCACCATATGATGAAGATTAGGTCAAATTAGGCGGCATCATGCAATTATTTTTAGATTGTTTTTCAAAAATGTCAAAATTCCAATCCAGAGGAATCATTTTCCACGAGCTTTGATTTGTATGACAGTAATTCACTGACGCACACAGAGTACTGCTGCAACTAGCTGCTGTTTATTATTGTTGATTCATCTCAATATTTAAATAAACCCGACTTATTCGGATTGTTTGTTTAGTTTGCAGTCATCAAAAAACTCAAAGAAAAGCAGCAAGTGCTCATGTTTGATGAGCAGGAATTGTAAAAAAATGATGTAAGCGATAAATTGATGATGAGAATAGTTGGTGTCTAACTGTCTGCCAATGAACTAATTGATAAATCAATGAGTCTTCACTGTACTATATACAGTTGGGCAGTGGCTGCATCTTAGTTCCGCAGTATTATGGGAAATATGGGCTGTGCATATATGCATCATCATCATCATCCTCTCTTTTTATACATTAGTGAATGCTTTGCTGCTAAAGTAATCTCGCATGTGCCTCTGAACTAAAGTCATCACTTCTCTGGTTGTCATGGTGCATCATCATATCTAATTTTTTCTCTCTCTAGTACTCATACACACACACACACACACACACACACACACCTTGGCACCGTCTCAGGGTTCATTGGCCTTTCTGAAGCAGCGTGTGCACAGAATGAATAGCTGGATGCAGAAAAGATGAGAAATGAACAGAAGTGAGTTTGGGTCGATGTTGCGGGAGAAGAAAGATTGGCATTGACTTTTCCGCTCGTCTCCTATTGGCCCATCTTTCCTCCCATCTAAATCAACACATCTGAGCATCGATCAGGCCCTCGCTCTGCTTTACGGATGCTTTAACAAAGCACATTCAAGAGCCCGCTTTATTGTTTATGTCCTTGTAACAGTGTTGATCCAACCGGCCCCAGTGGGCAGGACTTCGTCACGAGTCAAACGGTGGCTGTGAGCCTCACGATGCATCACGGAGGGTTTTTTATTTTTTATTTTAATAGCTTCAAAGCTGCTTAATGAGCCGACGCGGGGTTTCTTAACCTTTTCTGACCCGTGAGCCCAGGTGTGGTCCTCATGAGCCGGGTCAGTAGACAGCTGCCAGCTTGTCATGTGAACGTGAGGGAGGCAGATTAAGATCATCAACAGATCATCAACATCTCAAGCAGCCTTTAATACATCTTTATAGCCTTAATGCCCACTCTGAATTTTACAAATCACCTTACATTCCTCAAAGCAGTCATGTTAATTCATGATCTTTGATTGACACATGTTCTGGACTGTTACAATATACATTCAAAAAGGAAAAGGGATGATAAATATGTTGTTTTTGTCTTGTGTAGCCACATGTATGACAGTTTCCACAGCACATTCTGTATTTCAACCAAAAGAGTAAATTAAATATCAGCCCAGTCAGGGATATGTAGGCCTTAACCCCAAGATTATAGAACTGTGAATTTTAAGGTGACCTTCAGCTGTTTACTTCAACTTTAAACCACGCATAAAAAAATATTATCAATGATAAAAACCAAACATGATTTCTTAACGATCTGCTCCTCAAAACATGTAGTTATTGGTTTTCCTGCACCTGCTCGATCCATCTGGGTAGTGAAGTCCATTAACAGAGCATTACTGCAGTTGAGGTGCCCTTAAGCAAGGCAATTAACCTGCAGCTGCTCCCGATGAGCTGCACAGAGGCTCCAGCTTCACGGTGTGAACGTGTGATTAAGAGTACGTCCGCATGAAGCCAGCGCAGTGGTCACTTCCCCCTCACAGAGAGCTCTGGTGCTGGCTCAAGGGTAGTGAGGAGACCCGCTCCTGACTTCCAGGCGTTTGGTCACACCCTTGCAGTCTGACCCAACAGTGGTGGAATGACTTTGACTCTACTGGCGTCAGGACAGCAGATTTTCAGACTGAACCGACACGTCATGCGGGCATTTATTTAGGTCTCATTTCTAAAAAAAAGAAAATAAAAGAAACAAAACAAAAACTAAGCACCACTTAAGATGCTTTTAGTTGTCACTTTCAATTTTTGATGTGGGTAGCTCTTGTTCCTATCAGCTCTGAATGCATGCAAGTATTTTTTTCTAATTCCAACATGGAGATTTTCAAAAAAACTAGTTTTAGGTAGAGTTGTTCCGATTCCGATACCAGTATCGGAAATTGCTCCAATACTGCTGAAAATGCATCGGTATCGGCGACTACTGGAGTCCAGGCACCGATTCGATACCACGTAATTTATTAAATACGTAATCTATTTACTGGTTAGCTCAGTTAAGCTCTGGAACAGTTTTTCTTCGCCCCTCTTAAAGCAGTGGTGCTGTGCTGCAACCTGCAGCCTGCAGACACAACAGACACACCTGTGTCTGAGCCGGTTGACGCAAGGCTTGGAGCTAAGCTAACTAGCAGCTAACTAGCACTAGCATATCATGTCGGCGGTGTGGCAGTATTTCACGCTGGATGATGCACCCACCAGTAAGACTGCGACATGCAACATATGCAAAGAAATGCCTTTTTTATTTAAAAATATTGTGGCTGCACTTTAATTTTTTTAAAAATAATTATTCCTGGATTTATTTAGTCAAATTGCATTTGCACTACTGTTTTTTATACTGTTCCATTTAAAAATAAATGGCTTGAATTTACTGTATTTATTCATGTTTTACAAAGGGTTTACATGTTTTACCTGAGCCAGGCCTTACCACAATGATAATCATATCACAGTCATGGAGGCGTAGTATGATATTTTTTTTATAACATACTGGTATTGGATCGGTACTCGGTATCGGCCGATACCCACAGCACAAGTATTGGAATCGGTATCGGGAGGGAAAAAATGGTATCGGAACATCTCTAGTTTTAGGAGCCTCACATTCTAGTTTGGATGATAAAAAAATGACCCCGACCAAATGATGACTGGTTGGGGTGTGTGTGTGTGTCATCTTTAACCATCTCTCTAACGATCTGATCTGATATTTTTATCAGTATAACTGATAGATATGGTACAGTCATAGAGGTGTTTATTATTCATGTTACGATTTGATTGGTTCTGTCAAGTGAGGATGGACAAAAAAAGACATGAACATGTGTGGACATACATTGTTTTCACATGTAAAAAGTGTTATGTGAGTATGAAGCTTTTTGTGCTCAGTGGAGCTTACCTGGATAAACACTACATATGCATCTCATATCATGTCGGCTATAAATATACAATGAAAATCTAGATTGCAGTTTGTCTGTAACCTGTAAAACATTGAGCAAAGCTGCTTGGCTGCTGGATTCATCAGCACATCCCTGATGTTAATGAAAACACCTTCTCTTTATGAGAGACAGCTTTGGCTTCTTAACGCTTTTCTCAGCACTTTGATCAGAAGGCATATTCCTTCAAAGTGAGAGATGCAGTGTGAAAAGCTGCAGAAGCTGTAATGAGGTGTTTTAAGGCAGAAATGCCATTTTCATGTCTCTCTTTCTACAGTGAGTTTGGACAAAACATTCTTCTTTTCCTTCTGTTTATGTTTTATGTCTTATTCTCATCATTTCCTGTATTCACTTAGGAAATAAATATATAAAGGTTATTTGTGGTGAGCACAAACAATCTGACAGCATCTCACCAACAAACAGAAGGTTTTCACAGATACACAAATGCTCCTCAGACTATCCTTCACATGTTTGCCTGGTCATTTTGTCAGGTTTCATTCATGTCACGTGCAATCAACAGTCACATGTAATATGTATATTTCAGTCAAAGCACATGCTTTCTGCACAGGTTGGTATGGTAACAATGTAAAACGTTCTCATCTCCATATGCATTTTCGCTTGCATATGTACGATTGCTCATATTTGCATCAATGTGATTATGTTGCTTTGCCGGGAGTTAGATGAGATGGATTACACTCCCCCATATCTGTAGTCTTGTCATCAAAGTGCTGCTGAGAAATACAGCACGCAGCTCCTGTAAATCAATTTTAAACTGTATACATTAATGGTGCATGTGATAATTGGTGAGGTTTAGAGGTGTTGGTGGTGTTTATGCTAAGCTAAGCTAAACTAAGAACCTTTCTTGCTCTTGTTTCATACTTAACAGATGAGACTGGTGATGATCTTCTCACCTCACTCTTTTGGAAAAAAGCAAATAAGTGTATTCCCGAGATATTAAGCCGTTCCATTAATTATAATTTATGTAATTAACAGTGCCTTACTGAGCTGTGAGCGTTTTAGTCGGTGGCCATTGATTTAACTGTCGCTGGTTTACGCACCTGCACCTAATTAACAAACTGTGAATTGGCAAGAGAACACTGAAAGCTCACAGCTGGTTAATATTCTCTCTGCATGCCGCTGTCTGAAAACAATAACCCTGTCAAAGATGAACATTTTGACGCAAGTATTCTATAACACTGACATTTGACACTGGCTTCGTTTTTGCATGTCTTGCTGTAGGTAAGCGCTAGGTTTTTGTAGCTTTTGAAAGTAACAAGTGGACAGTTGTTGTCAGAATGTACTGTTAAATTCTTAAGCATATTATATTGAGGATTGAAGTTTATCAGCTCAGATAAATAAACTCAGAAAGCGGACCTCCGGGATTCAGGGCCACATTGCTAATGTCAGTTTGAGAAGCTAACGTTAACGTTAGCTTAAAGTCCTAAAGTCTAATTTTAAACGTGGTCAGACACGACTCGGTTTAGTTGTAGTGATTGTAGCTGTTATTAATAAAAATAATACAAATATAATGACACTATTGAATAGACTCTGGGTATAATTATTCATTAATTTAGATAAATTGTATTAAAACTAGCTACAACAGTTGTAGAGACTTTTTTAAAAAGTTTCAGTTTTAGGCTGCAAATCAAAGTCAAAGAAGTTACCGTATACGGTCACTTGCCCACCTAGGGTTACAAAAAAATTCCCAAAAATATGTGAAACATTTATTTCCAAATTAACAATCAGATAGATAGACAGATAGAGTACTTTATTGATTTATTGATGAAGGGAAATTCTTTTGTTGCAGCAGCATTACAAGTAACAACACAGAACAGGCACGAGGTAAAGATTTAGTGACAACAGTATAAATATAAACTCTAAGGAGGAAGAACATATGGTTCTACCTCTAAAAAAATATACATAAGGACTCCTGTGCAAGAGACATATGTCTTGCGGACACGCACGTGATACAGTGCAGAAAATGTTAGGGTTAGGGTTAGAGTGGGATTCATTAGAGGCCATAGCAAAGCTACCTGTGACGTAGCCTGACATTTGCTGATTGGCTGGAGAAAGTCACGTGAGTCTGCTCCTTCACTGAGAGATGTGGGGCACCATTTTAAAAGCCCATGGAAGTGACCATATATAGTTCCTCGCCCCATAAAGGGTTAATTAGTGTTGGAAACACCTGTGTTGACCCTACTATTTATGTCAAAATGGCTGCTGTCTGTTGTATGATAATTCTTTATATAAAACTACATAGACCACAAATACAGGCCATAGTTTAATATATGGAAAAGTATCACAATATTGGTTAGAAAAATCTGAATATATTATTTTTCTCAAACCGTTCCAGTAATATCAAGTGAAAATGTGAATTTGGAAACGGATCTATGTTACAAACTACATCATTTTGAATACACAGAGCACTGAAAACATTTTTTGAAATAATATTTTAAATATGATTTTAATTACAGAAAGGTAACTCAGTGTAAAATGCCTCTCTTGTCCGCTGAGCACTATCTTAGATGTCTACCTGCAGTCTAATCCATTGTATTGAGTGTGGATCTGCTGTGATGATGCTGTCTGGAGTGTCTGGGAAGTCTTTGGGGAGAGTGTGTGTGTGTGTGTGTGTGTGTGTGTGTGTACTGACCCTCTCAGGAGAAGGAAGCAGCAGTTTAACGGCTCAGTGGCCGGGCTGACAATGCTTCCAAAACACTCAGTCTGACATAGAAAAGTCATTTCAGCGTGAAGCAGCCCCCCAGAGCACTCTGTCTTTTAGCCATCTGTACAGCCTCTCTCATTAGACAACATAATCATGATGAGGAGTTAATAACTGAAAAATCATCATTTGCTGTTAATAATGCTCTCCACAAGCTCCTTGAACAGTGATTCAGAAATCAAAGCTGCAGAAACAAACAAAGTGTTTATTCCCCTTCTCCTCATAAATATGAAGGATATTGATGTCAGATACAATAGACTGCAGTAAATGTGGGGGAACACTGTGGATTGTCAGTGTGGATGAAGAAGAAGACATATTTTATTAATCCCTCCAGGGGAAATTCAATTTTTTCACTTTGCACACAGACGCAGGCCCGAAACACACCCGTGCACCAACAGGATCCATACACATGCATTAATGTATTGAGAGCTTTCAGAGCGATGGGGCTGCCACGTAGTCAGGCGCCCCGAGCAGTTATGGCCGAAATACGTGCAACACATCATGTGGGTGCAGTGCTTTTTATTAATGCTGCACAGACTCCGTTTGCGTAGCAATTGGTTGTGTGATAATGGAGTTGGTTGTGCAGGGTTTGGAAGGGTAGGCTATACGAGTTGGTACAAAATTAATTAGATTATAGATACACATTGATTTAATTGATTTGTCTTAATGTGAAAAACTCCCATGAGGTTGTTTCACTGCTCTGCATTGCCTGGAACACTGAGGTATTTATTTTAATCATTTTTAAACCTGTTGTACTCATTCTTCACACAGTTCTACACAGCTTTTACCTGCTGGAGGTCCATGTAGACCACCTGTGTCAAAATATGAACATCAGAAGAACATCATGATCAGTGTAGCAGACATGAGGTTTGGTGCATTGCTCAAGGACACCAAGATACAATTATTTATGATGTAGATGTAACAAAAATGTAGCTGTTTATATACTTGTACTTTTTGGAGGATTTTAGGATCACAGGAACACTTTTTCTGCAGTTTCTTTGTATTTTTTCAGTCTTTTCTGCCTGCAATAAAACATGTAACGTATTATACATTGATGAAATCTGAAAGTTGTTCCCTGACTCTTTCAGAAAGAGAAACTACGCTGCCATTTTGTGGGAAATCATAACACAAACCCCCTAACCTATAAGTAGAGCCCATACAGCCGTATCACTTCTCTCTCAAGGATATGACAGAGTGTAAATAACCGTCCATAACCCACCCCTTGGTTTGTGGACAATCATTTTGAATCATGGCGGTTTGGACGAGGCCGTGGAGCTGGTGGGCAATGTACTGCGAGTTGGGCTGCACTTGGTTTTGACTCTGTTTACAGACAGGAAAAAAATGGCTGACTGCCTAGTCCTAGATGTTCTTGAATTACAGCTAAACAGTACATGAAAATTTGTGAAAACATTTGAGAAGAGAAACAGAATCCTGACTCATATTTGATCAGAGTTTGGTGAGCCCTGTGTGTTGAGCTTGAAGGGACTGACTTGTCAGTCACAAGGTAGCCATGCCCTAAAGCAGGCCCTACTTTATTGTCTATAATACTCTAAATATATAAAATGAACATCATGCTGTATGAAAGAAGACTTAACCTGCTGATTGAGACCATAAACTCACGAGGAAGCTGTTTACTGAGGTCATAAATCAAGTGAGAACCTCCATCTACTAATTATGTACTGTCAGTGGCTATGACCGAGTGTACATGGTCACATAACGGGCAGATGCATTAGCATCAGAGCTAACAAGCTTTTGAAATGAGCTTTTGTTGATTCCTCCCCGGGTCAGTCAGGTGAGCCCAAGAACCTGTAAAGCTTTTCACATGCCTCACAAACTGTGTAGAGTTTTTACACCTTTGGTAAGAGGAGCAAAGCACTATATTTGACAGGTGCACACTTAGCTCTACGTTTACAGCCAGCTGTAACACAATTCAAAGGCTGTAAACTGTTAATGTTATTAAAGCTTACTGTTATGAAAAAAGTCATGTTTT
This sequence comes from Sciaenops ocellatus, assembly GCA_033000465.1. Taxonomy (NCBI): domain Eukaryota; kingdom Metazoa; phylum Chordata; class Actinopteri; family Sciaenidae; genus Sciaenops; species Sciaenops ocellatus. The sequence continues at coordinate 4,490,496 of CP136885.1, forward strand.
TATAGTTGTATTATTTTGAATTGTTTAAAGGTACAGTGTGTAAGATTTGGGGCCTCTGTTTTCACAATAAGACAAACATGGAATATAATATTCATAACTATGTTTTGATGCATGTATAATCACCTGAAAATAAGAATCTTTTTATGGTTGTTACTTAAAAAATCTCCGTTTATATCTACAGTGGGAGCGGGTCCCCTTTCATGGAGGCCGCCATGTTGAAACACCTTATTTATACAGTAGTCCAGAACAGACAAACTAAATACTGACTCTAAACAGGGTCCTTAAAGTGTTTTCTCCTTTACATTAGGAAGGTGAGGGTGATGTGAGGAGATTGCAATGCAGTGATTGGACCACTAAATGCAACTAAATTCTACACACTGTACCTTTAAGTCATTTAATGTGTAGTAATGGAAATGTTACACTGTAAAATACAGAGGATTTGCCTATTGACATCAACTGTTGACATAAAATATTCTAAAATGAGCTCTATTATTTTTCATTCATACCTGTGGAAGTTAACATTTCTGCTTTGGTCCAATGTTGGCAATATCTGCATACCTGCTAGTGTTTCTCTCTGCCTCTGACTTCTCATCAGGACAAGTGAATGTCTCAGTAGTCTCACTGCTTTAATGGGCGCACAATGAATTCCTGACAAATTTCAGCACAGTGACAAACTTCTGTGCAGCATCTCTGCCATTAAACTTTTTATTTTGCTCATTCTTCAAAAGATGTCAATACAGGCGGTGTCTGATTCTCTCTTCCTTTCTTCTTTTTGCAGCTTTCAAGAAAGAGGACAGCGGCTTTGATGAGGTAGGATGAAAACAAGTGAATTTTGGGGAGCTTGTGACATTACTGGCCCAGTTTCAGCCCTATGCCACAGTGTTATATGCTGTATTTTTCACGAAAGTTATTCATCAAGGTCTTGTTGGCCAGATGTTGTCAGTACTGCATTGCAGTTGATTTTTTCTGGCTGTGAATCATGCTGTAACTCAGTGCATATGGTGTGTAATATATTCATGTGAAGAGCATGGTGGTTTTTCCCTCTCATCTCAGAGACGTCCCTCAGGGTCAGTCGGCTCCTCTGGCCTGCCAAATGAGACACCACCAAATGCACCAATCAGATTCTCTCTGTATGAGTATACCCAAGGTTCCACACTTGTTTCACATCCATCCCACAACCGTCTTCAAACATTGTGCTCACCGGCCTGAAGTGAAAACTGACTGTGAAATGTGAAATCCCCATTTTTCATACGTCTAATTCTGTGTCTGACAAGCGTGATCAAATAACAGCTCATTTGAGTGGTTAGTCCACAAATAGTGGGCTAATGACCAAAGACATTGATAGTTGAGGTTTGTGCACTACACCATGCAGTATAATGCACTCACATGCCTAAAATTCCTGAAAACATTCCCACTTCCCCGCCCCAGTCTCAGTGTGAAATTCAAATTAAAACGCGGTGTGTGAAGGTGCCAGGTGGACAGCATATTAAGAGCGGTTTAGTGCATTTATGTGTTTCACATTAGACTCCAGGCAGTGCATCCACAGCATCATTTTGGGATTTACTATAGATATTGCAGTGCCTTTTTCAGCTGCTAATAAGTCAGGTAGCACTTGTGCTCATTGTATGATTTGTGTTGGCAAAATGAAACCATTAATAATAATATAACAGTAATATAATAATATATATAATTGCATAATAACAGCATTGCAATAAGGGAGGAGAGCTGCATTGTTCCCTTTTGTTTGGCCATTGTTTCACCTCACAACATCATGTTTGACGTATGGGCCATAAGAAGTTGCTGTTGCTAAAGTCAACAAACAGCTTCCTGTACTTGCATCCAGCAGACGCAGACCTACATGTAGTACCATTCATTTGGAGTTTTACACACAAGTATATGTCTAATATTCCATCTGTGCTTAGCTCTGTTTTAGTTTGCACCAACTCTGAAGAGACACACAGCTCTCTAACTGCTTATGGCTCCACTATGTACAGTATGTTCACTAGCTAATGGCTAACTTTGTCTGTCAGCTGTTTGGTGCTGGGCTGGAAACAAGGTTAATAAGAGCAATGAGATTGAACTTGGACAGTAAAGTTGCCAATCCTAAAACCAAAACAAAGAGCTCAAAGGTGCTAAAACACTCTGTAGACCTGTGGGAAACTGTAGAGTTGGTTATAATTCTCTGTGGGTTTGTCACTTTGAGTAATAGGTTTCACATTACACAGTCATTTGACTATTTTTAATATAAAATTATTGATTAGTGCAGCTGTAAGTTCAGCGTAGCTGTAATGTAGCCTCTAAGATAATTTTCTGTAGTCCTGAATAGTAAATGTGCTTCTCAATTTACCAGAACACGAGTGTGAAATCAAGTAATTACTCATTATGCTTTTATGAACAGGCAACAAAATCTAGAAAATAAGAAGCTGTTAACAGAGAAAACCAGATATGAATCCAAATTCATATCTGGTTATATCACCATGAAGCAGTCCTGCTCTTTGATTTCCCACATTTTCCACAATATAAAAGAACCAGAGATCTCAAAGGGATCGCTACCTCATTATAAATGGGATAACAAAAACGTTGACTGACCCTACTGCAGGAAGTCAAGCGATAGGTTGGGCAAGCTGATGAGTTTAAATTCACACAATCTACTATTCAGGGGAATCACAGAGATTGTGGTTTTTAATGTCCTCTGACTTCTGTCTCCAAACACATAACCTCAATGACTAGTGGAGCCATGCTATGTGAACACACCAATAGAGGGATGTAGGATGGCTCCATGGGTGACGTATTGTAAACAGTACGAAGATTATGTTATCCTCAAATCAAATGTATCTTTAATGCTATATTGTGTTTTCATGGTGCAAATGGAGAAATTCATTTTCAATCTGGCTGTAGTCTACAGGGCATTTGGATTAAATACATGGAGAATTTTTGTTGCATGCTATGTTACCACACACTCATCATATCCTAAGACAGCATTTCATTCCTCCTGTAGATGATTCGTATTGTCTGAGGAACACAGTGATTGTGTTATTTTGCAGTCCTGTACAGCATAACATATTGATTCCTCTCAAATTCTCCCTCAGTCTGCTGTTGGAGGCGGCTGCTTGATGAGGCAGTCAATAGGTCTGAGGATGCTGGGATGTTGAGTTTGTATTGACAGGGAAATCTTGCTTGGTTGCTCTTTTGAGTTAAAGTAACAGTGAGTGTTCAGCAGCCAGCTCAACCTCCACCTGCTGCAGCTGCCTATACCTAACGCTGCGTCCTTGTTGTAAAGAAACCACATGGTGTCTTAGCTTTTGGAACCATTCCAGCGTATTGTCTGCAAGAGACAGTAGCATTGCTTAATGAATAAGTGATAAGACACCAGGATGCTTTGTGTTGATGTGGCATGTTGTTGCTGTGGTCGCTTGGTAGATTTCTTTAATTATTCTATCGAGTAGACCTGCTGCGATCCAGACGTGTGTTCAAGAGAGACCTGACAGCAAAAACATCAGTACTTGACTGATAATCACACTGAGATGACATTTGTCTTCACGTCATTTCCAGCTGGACATCATGTCGGTGTTGGCCATTTCTCTTTTTTCTTTATGTGTCCATACCAGTTGGTAGCAAGTGATGTATCTGTCCCTTCAATTGCAATCAGCAGCAAATAAATAAATATTGATTTAAGCTATTTAAGTTATTTCTAAATGTAAAGCAGAATTAGGTTATGATCGACTCGGTTACTTCTCCAACCCGGGAAGCGTCCGTCTGCAAGAACAATGCCAGACCTGTTTGGCGATGTGAGCAGCGGTTCATGCCTGGAACCATCCTAATTTATAAAAATGACAAAGGAAATACAGATTAAGGTTCAATCAGAGAGAGACCAACAGACAGAAAATAATTTAGATAAAGAGGAAAATGGATTGATGAAGTAATGCTGTGTACTTGATGCTACAGACAAATGTCGGGTATCATAAGCTGACATTACTTGCTCAGATTACAGTCATATATTTACCGATCTAAATCAGGAGCCTATCCAAATCTGAACCAAAACAACAATTATTAAAATATCAGATAGCTGTATATCTATATATTACATCACACCAGTATTTAAGGATCCCTGAAATTAAAGTATCGTGAGCAAGTTATGTACTGGATGAGACTTTTGAACGTTGAAAAATAAACTTAAACTGTTTTTCTCAAACATTATGTTTATTATGCTGCAGTTCATTCAACCTTGTGTTGATTCAACATTATGGTCACTTTGGTTTGTTTGTGCTTAATCATGCTAAATCGGTAAAACACAACAGCACCACAAACTACACCCTCCAAAACGACCACACAGCTGAATCGGCACCAAACTGAAAGAGTTTCAACACAAGCTGAACATTCGACCCTTCCTGTTGATGAGTCATTGTGGGTTTGTTGTATTTGACTACATTAAGCTTGGCTAGGTAAAGCTAATAAACTGCTAACATTTCTGGCATTACTACAATGTAATGAGCTAATATCGACTGATGGATTGGCCCAATAAGTTTATTGATCGGGAAACACAAAAAGGGGCTCAAACATCTTTATGATTCCTCAATTAAAGTCTTGAAAAAAAAATTAAAAAAAGATATTGTTTGCTATCTGTACAAAATTCAAATATTGTATTGGCATTGATATCAAAACATGCAAAGTAATCAAATTGACAGTAAAACAAGGCCCAAATGTGAAAAGTTGTTGTTCAGACAGAGTTTGAACTGTTTTGTGCCAGTTATGACAGAGATTATGGAAAAATAAACAAAACTGTTGGAAGTGTTAATTAGAAGACCACCGTGTGGCTGAAATGAGTGGCTGTCATTTCCTGAGTGGTGAAGGAAACCACTTTCTACCTTCTCCAGCTTTGGGAGTTACTGTCTCTGAGCTCCAGATGCTTTGACTGAAAAAAAAAAAGTAATATCACTGACATCTTTGAAATCCAATAACTGTCAGCGCTGTGTTCAAAAATCCAGTGTGTCAGATTTAGAGGGCTCTAGTTACAGAATATGGCAGAAATGGAATATAATATTAATAACTATGTTTTCATTAGTGTTTAATCACATGAAAATAAGAATCATTAATGCTGAATGGGACTTTTATATCTACAGACCTCAGGGTGGTCCTCAGAGTCCACCCTGTTGAACCACCATGTTTGTCCAGTAGCTCAGAACAGACAAACTAAACACTGGCTCTAGATAGGGACTTTCACATTTTTTGCACATTTTGTGGTCACTCTAGTTCCTCCTTCACACTAGAAAGGAGAGGGTGAAGTCAACTAAATCCTACACACTGGTCCTTTAAATCTCTAAGAAACCTAAAATACGCAGTATTGTTATGAATTAGTCATCTGGTCTCATCTCAGTCATCTTCACGTGGCCCTAGAAGAGAAACAGTTTGCTCTCATACTGCAGCCTCAGCTGGAGTGTGGTGGTGTGGTGATGCGGTGGTGTGATGTGATGTGGTGTGGTGTGGATGGGGCAGTGAAAGAATGCTCCACTGTAAGATTTTCCCATTGAGAGGACTTTGGAGGAGTCTTTATTTTCATTGGCAGAGAGCGATGAGAGCTCAGATATCACAGACGTCACATGTATTTGGCCATCACGGGGCTGTTTGTCAAGTTTCCTGTGATTATTTGGATAAGAAGATATAGCCCATGTTCTTGTTCGGGAAGGGACTTTTGTGGTGAAACAACACGAAGCAGACTGTTTCCAGAGGCCAGTGCCATGGGAATTAGCTCGGGCCATTTGCTATAAATGGACCTTGCTGCTAAAGAAGAATGTAAAGAATCTTTGGAGGGAAAAAGACTCCTTCTTGTCAACACGATGTTTGCAAGAAGCTGAATGATGGCCTCCAGTTACAGCTACAGTATGTGAACATATGGGCGTTTGTCTTAAAACAGCAGAGTGTGATTGTGTATGTGCGTGCATTCATGCGTCCTGTGTGTCTGAGTGAGGCAGACAGAGACCGAGAGCTTGTTTGCCACTCGTGTCTGTTGAACTGATTATCATTTGTCACAGCAGATAGGAAACTATGTGTCTGTTTAGAGCATACGGATGGCTGGTCAGACCAAGAGGTCTGAGCTTACATTCAAACAATGGCAGAAGCAGAGTTTCTTGCTTTTCTTTTGGAGGTTTGATGTCTTGACACAAAAAAATAGGGAAGCTGATATGAGGACGTCACATTTGATGAGTCCTCTAACATGAAGGACAAAAGAGGTCCGTCTGTATCATAAGGACAGTGTGCTCATCAAGGGTTTTCTAAATGCACATCACCGTTACAGAAATAATTCTTAAGTCTAATGTAGTGGAGTGGCTTCTAATGGAGTGGCTGCAACACATTCTGGAGCTGATTGTGCCACGTGTAGACAAGACCGGTTTATTTTTGATGGCTGCTGCAACAGGCTACATCAATCAGTTTGAACTGACAGGAAGTCAGACACAGAAATGGCAAAGAGAATCTGGTCAATTTCCAAAGTCTAAATCATCCTTTGCAAACTTCTCATCATAAAAACAAACAAAATTCTGAGCAAGTTAACAGAGGCAAAATGCTCCACTCCTGCACTCCAGAGGTGTGTGTGTGTGGAGCATTTAACAAAGTGGTGTTGTGGCTGTGACGTCACAGCTTTAGGGATAACACCATTTTCTGATATTCCACCACCACTACAGTCAAAGGAAGTGGTTGTCAAATTGAGGGGGTGTGGTACACCACACATAAAGAATGTGATTAAGGAACAATAACCAAAGTTTGAATGCTTGCAAAGATATTATTCAGACATGATGACTCGTACGAGATGAAGATTTAAGTGTTCAACTCTCAGAAGTCTCTGTAAAGAACTCTGCTCTCTGGAATCAGTCCCAGATTTACTCTTGTCTGGCGGCCTCCTCAGGCTGCTGACTTTGGTCATGTTGCCTGCTTCCCTGGCTCTGGTTCTGGCACGACACTGTTTCTACCCCCTGTTAGCTTCCCCCTCAGGCCTAATCCAGAGAAGCTGAAAAGCTCCTGTGCTCTGAGCTGCCAGCCCTGGCAGCACAACCAACTAGCTGACAGCAGTTAGCAGCAAACGATTAACTTACTTTAGCAACAATAAGTAAAGCTTTCTGTCTGTCAGGAAACTCTGTGAGTTGAACTGCTGGAGGACATCAGAGCGAAGACCAGAAAACATTTTCTCCATAAAATATGATCCAGTTTCACCAAAATCAGTCATATAGCTGGTGGTGTGTGACTCAGTGCTGTCATCACAGCAATGGCATCTCTTTTCACAGGATGACATGACTGTAGAGATTTAAATATGCCGGACCAGGTTTTCCTGGGATAATGCAAATGTTGCACTGTTGGTCGAATACAGGATATGAACTGTATTTCTTGAGTCATAATTAGATGTTCTGTACACCCTTCCATCCACTCTAACCTCCGTCAGCGGTTTTCTAGCGCTATAACGAGGTCGTACTTCTGCCTTTGACTCGTGCCTATTTGTCTCTGATAACAGCCACAAGAGGTCACTTGTCAGATAAATGTGAAGAAGAAGTTTTCACAGCTCAAAGAGTTTTATTTCAGGAAAAGTCCTATCCCGCCTTAAAATCACTGACCAAAGGAAGGAAATCTCCTGCTCCTGTGAGAGCTGTTAGTTTCAAAAACACCCAGAGCTTTTGCCCTCTTTTGTCCGTTCGTCTGCCTCTGACTCTAATGGAAACAGATACTGAAACGTTACTGGCTAAATCTGAATCTGTGGTAGAAGTGCTGCACTCAACAGAAACAGCCCGCAGTAGGCTTTGATTATTGAGGATGGGTGTCTCTGCATATCTGCTTTGTGTTTGTGATTTTATTGTCACAGGAATTGTCTATAACATTTAACTTGACCAGGCTGTCAGGTTTTGTTTGAGGTTTTTGATTAGCTGTCAGAAGCCGTGATTGTCACTGAGGTAATGATTTTCTCATTAGCTGTCTTTTGAATCATTGTTCGTCTCTCTTGTGCTCTTTGTCTCTTTTTCTGACTCTTTGTCTCTCAACATTTTGTCTTTGTCACACTCCAACTTCATTATCTTCTCTCAGTCCAATTGGAGCTGAATAATTTCATGTGTTTGGTGTCAGGATCAAAAATTAATGCAACGAATGTGTTCCTTAATTACTTGAAGCCCTTGGAGAATCCATTAAAAGCAAAACACTGTCATTAGTTACAGGGAGCGTAAATCACTGAATTCAGTAGAATGTGTTTTAAAAAGGTTGAAAAAGAAAATCAGTGCTTCCATGTCATGATTCTTGCTGCTCTCATTTGTTTTTGTCAGTGTGAGCCTGGAATTCTAATGTTCCATCTGCATTCAAAAAAGGATTTAAGTAGACCCAAACAAATTCAACCTTGTTCATTTTTCATGTTTTACCTTCTTGAATTAGCATTTCCAAGACAGCCAAATATATTTTAACAGCCCGTTTATAAAACAGCACCACATGAATAGTTTATTTTTGACTGAGACATCAGAGGAAACCTTGTAATCCCAAAGTCAAAAAGACTCCCACTTTCCCAATGAATGCAGCTTTGCCACATGTCTTTTAAACCTGATGCCCCTTCAACCACAAAATGCCATTGTGTACATGTTGCTGTGTTGTCATCAGTATTGGTTTAATGTTCAAATTAAGAAACAAAGGGCAGTGGCGGTTCTGGCTTTATTAAATATTTCTCTTGTCTTTAACAAAGGGATTGACTGGCCGGAGGAAAAAAAAAGTTGGAAGAGTTTGGTAGTGGTTTGCTGGTTTCAGTTAGGTTTTATATTCCCATTTTATAGTTTGCTTTTAATGATATCCTCAAAGTTTCTCATCAAAGAAACATAAAAATGATCTACTCTCACTGTGATCTATTACAATGTTTTATTTCCCAAGTTCTTGACGTTGGTTTAGTCCATCACGGTAACACTGCTCACCAGTAATTGTTCTAAACGTGGCAGCATTGCTAAAAATAGGTCTAATAGTTTAGATTAGCTACTTTATTTGGAGGTGAAACCGAAGGCGAGCATAGCTGTGATGGAATGGGAAGCAGTAAAACCACGATGGTTAAGTTCAATGGGCAAAGTGGAACTCTGTCAGTCTGCCCCAGGGCAGCTGTGGCTACAAAATGTAGTTCACCACCACTGGTGAGAATGTGTATGAATGAATAATGGTTTCTGTAAAGTGCTTTGGGTGCCTTGAAAAGCGCTATATAAATCCAAGCCATTATTAGTCTGTAAACTGTGATGGTTGTCTAAAACAGACCGTTTGGGTAAAAGTAACTTGACTCTGGGTTCTCTGCCAACCTGTCTTAGCGCCTGATGGCTTGTGTTTCTTGCCGTCGGTTTGGTGTTGAAAATAACTCTCAATACACAACAAGCTTCGGCTACTTTTGCTACAAGGCAGTCAGTGGTAGCAAATTCAGATTTGACATTGGAGAAGCAAACTACCAATGGAGGTTTAATTCATTGACCTGAGTTCGAAGGCAGATTGATTTTAAACTAAAAGATGTTTTATCACATTAAATCATTAGCTAACTGTCAGGGTCACATGCAATATCTGCTACCAAAATGCTTCTTGGGAGTAGTAGTTTACTAGGGAATTGATTTTAAAAATACCAGTGCCAGTATTGATTCTGCTGTTTTTAGCATCAGTCTGAACACAGTTTAGAAAAAGTAGAAAAAGGCATGCATGTGACTAAGGTGTGCTAAACTGTTTAACCCTTTTTATTCAGGTTTTCTCAGTCAAAAAAAGAAAGAAATCTATGTGTGCCATGCATTGAATTTAAGCCCATTTTTGCATAGAAACATGTTTCAGCGTATTGTGGTGTTTCCATCCTTACTTGAAATGATCATTTTACAGACATTGCAAGTAGCACTGTTGTTGTGATTCTTCCTCTGTGCCATGATTTCTTCATCATCATTGGATCGGACAATTAGGAGTTAGCTCTAAACCAGTTCTCAATCCCATTCCTGTAGTCGACTAATGGTTTTATGGCTGTCAAATACATGTATATCATCTAATATGGTTGCTTAGCTTTATACTAAAGATGAAGCTTTGGGAGAGCTCCAACTATCAATCATCTTAAGTTCAGGACATAAAAAGTAACTGGGTTATGGTCAGCTTTCTGATTTCCCTAAGCATTGTTTATATGAGAGACCCAGTTTCTGTCATTTGGGCATCTTCCTGAGATGTAAGTCGTGGCCCAAGAATAACGATGATGGTATGGGAGAAATCTGATTACTGAGATACATCTGCTAGATGTATATGTGGAATTTACAGTAACAAGATTAGCACAATGTATGTAAATGCATTGTCTGTTTTTGTATAACCTGATTTTTTTCAGCATAATGCAGTTTCCTTTCTCCTTTGCGGCTCTTTTGTCTTGTCTTGCCGGTGGGCGGTAGGTAATTCTTTATTATACTTGAACACATGATTGAATTAACCATGACCTCCCACTCCTCATCCTGAGCTGATCTGGAGATGGAAGCTGGAGAAGGATCAGAGTGGACAAAATGGCGGACATGATTTTTGATGGGTTTTCCCTCGTGAGACCACCTCGCAGGGTGAATGACAGTTCTGATCACATTTAGCAAACATCTTTCTCAGACCGTTAAACCCTGATGAATTCAGAAATGCCATCAGCATCTGCTCTGTCTGTTTTCATCAGCTATACTGTCTGTTTAGAGCGAGGGCAATGCATATGCAGATTTTCTTTCCTGTATGTCTTTTTGGTATCACATCGCTCTCTTCCAGAGAGACAGAGATCAGACACATGGCTGGCTATTGGCTGAAGCATTCCCAATGGGAAATTAGCATGCACAGAGGGCAAAACAGCAAAGGCGGAGTCCCTTCAAATTGATTTTTTTTCTGGTTGAAGTTCAATTAATGCTTATTTTGACAGCTTTGAAAATTCTAATCAATGTGCTGTGTTGATAACGTTCCCTGAAATGACAAAGAAAGGCTGTTGATTAAAGCGTTCTTTGGTTATCCTTGTGAGGATCCCTTGGCTTTTATGTCCTACATGGTTGTGGATGTAACCCTTGACATGAATTCAATACAGTGTTGAGCTGGAGAGCAATAGAGGTGACTGGGGGAGGAAGAGGAAAAGCATTAGGACTATCAACCTGTAAATCAGCAAAGATAAAAGACCTCTGATGAAAGAGCGAGATGGGTGGAGGCAGGTCGGCGGCAGTTCAACCTGAAACGTTGAGCACATTGTGGTCTACAGCTCGGATCAGCTTACCTGCCTGTGGAATGTTACCTTCCCATGTCACCCTCTCTGCTCTGGTCTGCCCACATCATCAGACCCTCAGCTTGTGTCATTTAGCCGCATCCTCCAGAAACGACTCAAGGTCAAAGGTCACATGGAATCGCACTAAGAGATCAGATGCTGATGATTAGAAATGAAAGGCGAGGGCTTAGGAATGACTTTCAGACAAAATAAGGTCATTTTAAGGTCAAACCTTTGTAATGATTTGTCAATGTTTCTCAGCTTCAGGGACTCGCTCGCAATGATGATGTTAACAAGCTGAATCTCAGCAGGTAAAATGTTAACCAAGTTTACCATCTTCGTTTAGTGAGTTAGCATGCTAACATTTTCTAGTTAGCACTAAGCTCTATAGTACAGCTGAGGCTGATTGGAATGCCATTAGTTTTGTGGGTATTATTTGGTCATAAATCAAATAATTGGACACGTGTTGTATAAAGTTTGAGATATTTCACTGTGAACCAAAAATGTTAATCTGCCGGTGGTGCTAGTGGAAAAGTCAAGACCTCATGGCAGTCATCAGGATTCATTAGGTTTGGAAATGTGACGCATTGCTTGGTAAACTGGATGCTTTGGCTTTGGCCGGTCCACCACGTTGGTCACTGAAATATCTCAAGAACCACTGATTAGATTGCCATGAATTCTGGTACACACATTTATGTTCCCTCCAGGATGAATTGGAATCACTGACTTGTCCTCCAGCACAATCATCAGTTAGATTTTCACTCTGTCCAATACTGGTTTAAGACCAGATATCTGCAAATCTAATGACATTCCCATCAGCCTCAACTGGACCTCAACCAGCTAGCATGGCTTTAGACTTTTAGTCTTGTTACACTGGTTGTCTTAGAAGCTGTTGATGAGTGATTATGATCAGAGGTGGTGTTAGCCTTTGTTGTTGTCTGTCATAATCTGTTATAACCCATCATTTAATATTCATTTGATAATGAGACGTTTATTTATAGTATCAGGTTATGGATTTATAATGGCATGGAAAGAAACAGAAACACCGATCCTGCGCTCACTTTTCATGCCAACATTACACGAAGCTGCCACTTGATTCCCTGTAACATCAGCTGCCTGGCTGATGAACAATATCAGTGTTACTTGTTTGTCCTTCATCCTCCATCCTTTTTTTCACCTCGTTCATCAAACAAATCACAACACATCAGACTTTTTAAAGTAACATTTTGTGATGGCTCGGATACGTAGTGATATGGCTGACCAATGTAATGGTGAGATGTGATGGCTAAAACCATCTAGACAATAAGGTCATGCAGTGAGACAGTAGTAATATGCAGGTGGTCCACATGTTAATTGACAGTTGCATGTGAATTACTTGATGTTACGGTTGATCGCCCTCAGTGGTAATCTATCAAAATGACAAACGACCTTGAGATTTTTCCTTCATTGTTCACTGACCATCCAACCATGAATGAATGAATGCAGTGTCTCCAGTGTGATGAAGAGGAGAGTTTTCCTCGCATGCTATTCTAGAGGCTTTTCAAGCCTGAAGATAAATGAACATGAGAAAGAGTTAATAACATGATTTAATGTCATGAAACTAGTGACATCAAAATCTGAAGAATGTCAGAATATGTTCCAGGTACTGGTTGAAACCTAAGTGACTGGCAGTGAAAGGAGACGGCTCGCCTCCAAACAAACATCCTCTGATGTGATTGCATTGTGAAGTCCTTCACATGACTGTGATGTTTATCCTCAATCACCAGCAGCAGCAGAAATATCACACTTTGTATCTTCTGAAGGACAGGCAGCCTGTGCACAGTCTGTAATTGCAGACACAATACATATCAGATAGCTATTGTCAGACACTCATTGTCACTGTCATATCTCAGACACAACATTTCCAGCCCGGTAGCTCGACGTCAGCCTGCTAACTATCAGAGGTTTAGAAGAAGCTGCAGCTTCTACGTTACAGTAAGAGAAATGAGCTTGTACAGCAGGAAACACTTGATGTCTTATTCATTTGAGATTTTTTTTTTCTTCATTCACTCCTTTTATACTCCTGAGACGTGTGGTGATTGTTTGAGGTCACACTCTGACTAGCAGCATATTGAGCATTGCTCTCACAATTGTCTGGCAGCAATCACAGCCAGGAATTCACACATTTGGTCACGCTGTGCTTCTAATATAAGCCTCTTTACGTGCTATCAGTCAATTCCGTTTTAAAAAAAATGTCAGCCGTAGTAGAAAAGAGATGCTGGAGTATTGAGTCAGAATGAGATTAGTCTTGACTTGGTCAGAGGAACAGTTGTGAGAGAGCGAAATATTTGACCTGTGGCTGATTTTGAAGCAAAAAAAAAAAAAAAAAATGGAAAGAATTTAATCTTGTTCACATAAAACACACCCAATCCTGACTTTGCTTTTGGTATACTGCTGCCTTAGCTGCATGCTTGCTCCTGTGCCAGCCTATATAGCACTCAGCTGATAGCTGGCTCTCTTCCATCAGGCCTATGGAGAGACAATCAGTGTCTGATTGATTGTAGCAGCATTACTGTACAGGAGAATTTATCATCCAGCAGGCCTGAGGGAGCTCTGTGCTGTCAGCACCAACCTTTGACTCGTGCACTTGTTCAGAGGTAGAAGTGATCACCTGAATATAGCACAGTGTTTGTTTGTGTCTAATGGAGTTTAGTCACTGTGTAGGATACATGATCACTCATCACATTTACACCTTTGAAGTGTATTCCAACTATTGCAGAGCACGTCCGTTGGGAGTCAGCAGTGAACGTGCATTTACAACAAACCGAGCTGCTCACTTCTTAATATAACATACTGTAATGTTGTTGCAGGCAGGCAGGCAGGCAGCATCACTGTGTGGGCCGTATGTTCATACTATATGTATTCATGTTACCAAGCAGGCTTTAACCAGTGTGTGGTTTGATAGTAAACCTGCCCGCAGGCTTAAAAAATAAAACTTGACATTTAAATGTGGCTTTTTTTCTTGTTTCTTTTTCATGCGTGTTTGCAACAAACATTTATCCGAGCACATGAATGTGCTGCCAGCCCCAGTGTTAGACAATTAGACAATAGACAATTAAGAAGGTTCTATCAGTTAAATGCATTCAATAGCTAATATATTATGTGCACAGCTAACAAGCTTTGTTTTCTACAGTAATCTGTGCACATAAATTAAAACAACACAACAAAGACAACATTAGTTGACATTTGAATGTGCATTTAAGCCCCCAAAAGAAGATTATTGTAGAGATGGAAAGCCACCAAGATCCTGACTCATGTGCTGTGTGAAATAACTTTGTCACCCTGAATGATAAGATATGTTTTTAAATATATGTAAATGTGTATGAAGACAGCAGAGGTGCCACCCCGCCTGAAACAAAGACACTGTGGGAACCTAAACAGACAAAGAGGCTAAATCCACGTTATCTCAGTCTAAAATCCAAACTGCATTAAACTCAAGTGACTCATTTACAGTAGATTACATTACATTAGATTAGATCAGGTATTTCACTGTTTATCCTGCACTGCATTCACATTTAAACTCATGAATTCAGTATATGTTTACTGTCTACTCCTGCCTAACTGGATCTTCAGTTAAAGAGTGCACATACAAGGCTTTGTCTGTGCACTACAATTTCAAACCATTTTTTTGTTTTTGTGCCAAAGGTTTGTTATCTTAGATATACTTTAAAAACACACATTCAAATTAGGGATACAGCCTGACCCTAACATGATCTAATGAAGATTTTTAAATCTTTGTGTGGAACTATTTTTATGTACATGAAGCCACAGTGCTGAGTGTGACTCATAACAGAAACATAAAAAAAATGTAATGTATAGAAAAACTGTCCAAGCCCAATGTTCATAGTCTCAGCATTGCTAATGTCAACAATATGTTTAATACTGTACAATTTATTAATGAGAGAGCACAAATGAAGTGATTTGAGAGTAGGGATGCAGGAATTTATAATAGTAATATTTTTTTAACTGTAAATGTTCAGCACTGCAGAAGCACTGCACTGTTTGTAAATGTAACACTCTAAAACAGCATGAAATCCGCTCAAGGGCAGAACACATGCATACGAGATGTTTTCACTTTCCTCCTTTCATTTTTACTAAAACTGCAAAACAACAAATAAACAAAAAAATTGCTCATATGGGGTGTCGTTTAGCTCGGGTAGAGCATCTGCCCCATGTACAAAAAAGACTCCTTGCCGCAGCGGCCCAGGGTTCGAATCCGACCTGCGGCCCTTTGCTGCATGTTGTTCCCCATCTCTCTCTCTCCCCACATTCCTGTCACTCTTCAGCTGTGTCTATACAATAAAAGCTTGAAAAGGCCAAAAAATATCTTAAAAAACAAAACAAAAAAACTGCTCATATGATTTGATACATCTGTAGTGTTTTCACATAAATGAAGTCATTATAAACGTGAAACCAGGATATATCCTCAGACTATAATTATGTCAGAATCTATAATTGTTGCATCCCTATTGGACAGCTCACTACTAATTTGTGCAAACAATTTATTAATTAGAAAGCAGATTTTCTAATTTCATGTGCATTTCATTATTTTCCAACGACATCTACTACTATAACATATTGTTTAATTATTTTTATGTCCTCTTAGCCCTTAAAAACACAGTACAAAAGTATACTCTCATTCTTCAAATATTGTAATTATCAGTCCTGAAATTGTGACGATGTGATTAAGTTTTTGAACCATTATGATGTACTATGGTTCATCACAGGCTTTAAACTGGGATTTAATCATTGAAAAGACTCAATGAAAGTGATAAAGCAAATCAAATGTCTTTACATTGCCTGTGGTCATGTAGGGACTTGACACTGGATGCAATCTGTTTCATTTAAACACCAATGTCACCTTGGTGTGTATTGGTCTGAAGATAGTCACCAGATCCCACTGCAGGGCCGCCTCAGCGCTAAAGCTCTGTTTGAAAATCACTTCAGGATGTCCTGAGCTCTTTCTTCTGTGACCTCTGAGCTGTTCTTTTCTCCTTCCTCTCTTTTTTCCTGAGCTGGAGTAAGATATTGATGGATACCCTTGAATGCTCCTTTCTCCTGTGTGTGTGTGTGTGTGTCTGTGTGT
Source organism: Sciaenops ocellatus (assembly GCA_033000465.1). NCBI lineage: Eukaryota > Metazoa > Chordata > Actinopteri > Sciaenidae > Sciaenops > Sciaenops ocellatus. The sequence goes on from CP136885.1 coordinate 4,506,842, forward strand.
GCGCGCGCGCGTGTGTTTGTGCATGTGTGTGTGTGTGTGCGCATGCACACATCCCTCTATGTCGCTGAACACACCACAATGGAGAAGAATGAAGAACCTAGATTACTGATTCATGTTCAGACTGAGTGTGTGTGTCTTGCATTCGTTGTACATTAGCATTAGGACTTAGCTTAACGCTTTGCACGAGGTCTATGTTTGTGTAGACAGTCAATTCATTAAGCCACCATTCAGGCTACAAACTGAAGCTAACTAATGACTGCAACATACTGACTCAATCAAAGGTTCAGATTCCACAGAGGTCCTTTTGACCATTCCCACATTCTCTCTTATTTAGGTTGCATCTTCAGTCCTAATTATGACCTTTAATCATTGTCAGTGCATAAAGTCAAAAACTTATTGTACAGTACAACCTGACTGGATCGATGGGGTGGGGGGGTGGGGCACTGCAGGTATAAATAATAAAGGCCAAGCATCTGCAGTGTTTGTTCTTCTTCACGTGTTGTTCATCGCTGCACATTGAGTCATTAACATTATGACAGAGAGCCCATCCAGGGTTGTGTGTCCTTTCTAAACCTGCATGTATTATGGTGTAAAGTCGGTATGGCTAACATGTATGTGCAAACCCTAAACCTAACCAGAAGCCCATTTAGGCATTCAATAGACGCAGAGCAAAATAAGCATTCAGAGTTTAGAGTTTGGTCTCTGGGCATCCGACAATTTTCAATCCAACATTCACTCACCATAGAGCTCACTAAATTCTCCACGTTCACTAGCTAGTCGCTAACTCTGTTTGGTGTTGTCATGTTGTGTGCACTGGGTTAATAAGTGCTTAGTCACTCTTCTTCTTCTTCTTTCTGTCTCTTTTCTGTGTATACATTACCCACAATGCAACTTGACCAGGCTGGTAATCTCACTTATTTCTACCTCCACACACCCTAATTTCATTTTCAAACTTGTCATCTTCAGCCCCAACCAACGCTGACTCAAGTGACATCACCTGAGGACATTTATGAGACTCTCACAGCTCCCACGAAAGAGACCAAAGGCTTTATACAGAGTTCCCTTTAAATATTAAACTAAAGTAAAAAGGATTCATCAAAATAACTAAAAACAACTTATTTTAAGCATTTTTTCTGGCTGCTGTAATGGATAATCCCATTACCTTCAAGAAACTGATTAGTTTCCCTCCTCATTGTTTAGACTACACAAGATGCTTGGTCTCATCTGAATCTCCCACCAGTAGTCCAACTATTATTCTACTATTGTGATGAGTTAAGAGTGCACTGCTCTTTGATAACAGAGAGAAACTGAAGTGCGATCAGCAGACCATCAACCACTTTGAATTTGGAGAAGAAAATGAACAGAAAAGGTGCTGAATGCAAAATGAATGAAAATGGTAAAATGGGTAGACTTGAGAAATAGTCTGACTGAAAAGAAAGTAAATTTACCTCCAGTAAATTACTGAAAGTGTACATTTGCACATTTCCATCCTAGGTGCCTCCTAAATGACGGTATCAAAACAGACACGTGGACAAAGCTTGCTATTTTGACTTGACAAGTTGACAAGGAGTGCCCAAAAGCAGCATTGAGGCTTAAAGAGTAGTAGGCTTTGGGAAATGTCTCCATGATTGACACGTCTCCTATTACAGTAAGTGATGGTGGTTTCTGCTTGCTTGTCCCAACTCAACTCCAGCCAAGCTCTCTTCACTTTGACCTAATTTGAATTTTCTGCCTGCAGTAACTAACAAAGATAACGAGGAATGATGAATCAAAGCTCCAAAACATCCATCACTGACCCTACCTCCATGTATTTCTACAGACCACAGCTAAGGTTAGGGACGTTGTGGTGAGGATTAAGATGAGGATTCTAGAAATGAATAAATGAATGTCCTCAATAGAAGTTAAAAATATGCATGTGATGATCTGCTGTCCCATTCCATAAACCCAATTTTAGCGTATAGCCTTTTAGCTTCAGTGAACTCATTAACTTTGAGTACTGTGCATGTGTTCGCCTCCATATGACTCCCACTGTAGCGGCTAATCCTGACTGACTGATTGTCACAGTTCAAGTTGTCGCCATGAGCCATGTTTATTTGGCTCTGTCAATCTGATTTGTGACAGCTGCTGGCTAATCTGCGTGTGTTAGCCTGCGAGGGCACGGGTCAGAAATTCTCCAAATCTGAGGATGATGGCTGAGCTGAAAGCGAACCGAGGACCGTTAACCCTGCATGTGCTCACTCAGCTCTCACTTCCCTCTGGATGAGTCCATATTGAAGAGTCATTTCATTTTGCCCAGTATGACTTTCCCTTCCCTGCATCCGAGGATTAGAACTATCTGTGTAAATTAGCAAGCATTCTTCTGCCATCACTCACACCCGCCTCGGGGTCCCGAAGAGGTAATTCTTGGAGAGGTAGCACTGAATGTATTTATAGAGTTCTCTCAGCCATCATGGTCAGCAGGAGGCCTTGAGTGTTAGCACAGGGCCAGGGATAGCATCTCATTAGAAATTTGGAGCCTTTAATTAACCCTCTACTAATCGGCCCTGTAGATAACTTAATGGATTAAATATTGCTGAGGTATTAAAATGCAAATGGAGACGGGAAACTGGCCTGGTGGGCTTCGGTCGTGAAGCATGCCGCGATGATGGTGTCGAATGTGATGTCACATCCATCATGCTGAAGGTTGCGGAGCTTCCCCATATGCTCCGAGGTTCTGTGTTGTTGGTGTGTGCAGGCAGGAAATGGGCCCTGACTGTGCACCAGAAGAAGTGATAGAGGAAGGTGATCCCAGGAAATGAGACATAAGAAGGGTAATGGAATGGGATATAACCGTGAATCAGCCTGACGGTTATGTTGTGGGTTTAGTGGGATAGGCAGGCAGTCGTGCAGATTTCTCATTACCATTGCAGATTTTAGGCGAAGTGAGACAAAAAGACTACACCCCTGCTGGCCTTTAGACGATGCAATGTCCATTACCCCAAACAAAAGGAATGTGTGACAGTTTCTCTAATTATTCAGCCTTTGGAGATAAAAATGTAAATGTTGTCCACCCATGGTGCTACAGAGAAGGGAGTCTGTAAAGAGAATATAAACATAAGTTGTTTTAGGCATTTGAACAAAAGGCTGATGTTGCTGCTTCTCTGATGAGGACAAAGACTCTGTAAGCCGTGCAAATAATGACTGATATCTGTCAGGAGCAAAGGCACGCATGTAGCGTGACATTGGTAAGACCTTTTCAGGAGGAGGTCGAGATGGATAGTTGTTCAGCATGTGGCTCTGATACAAGAGATCTCTGTTAGCATCACATTTCCTACCATTAGTTATCCATTTCTTTTACCCATGAGTATGGATACAGTGTTGGACTGGTCCATTACTGACCTGTTCATCTTCAGTCACCAAAAATTATGAAGTTAGAACTAAGGTACAAAGAATACTACTCCTGATGATGAAACTATGCTCCAAACTTCCTTGTAGCTCAAAGTGTAATGATGGGAAGGCATGACAGGCACATTGGTACATTTAGTCAGTAATAAAGCATGACATTTAGCTCTTGCAATTTTTATATGGGAAACACAACCCCAACACTCAACACAGGTGCAACAGATCAACATCAATTTGACAATGTCCAAGGTGTTGGACAGATTGACAGACCAAACTGATAAACTGACAGAATCCATCATCCTTAAACCTTCATAGCAGAGCATAAATCAGTCTTTGATTGTGTTTTTCCATCATTACTCACAACGAACCAAAAGAATGTCTGCCTCAAATGTCAAGGTAAATATTGCCTTTAATGAATAGCCTGTGTGTGGGAGGAGAGAGGAGAAATAAAATCATGCTTTCTGACCTTTTAAAATAAATAGCAGCTCTCGTCTTTGACAGAATATTGTTTCTTCTCCATCTAAATCTGGATGCTGTTTCCACCACAGCCATTAGAAGAAGGGGTCATGGTTTGGTCATGGTGTGCATGCGGGTGTTTTGTGTGAGACTGTGTACCTGCGTGTGTTCCTGAAAGCCTGGCTATGTGTAAATGTGTTTTTGCTCCAGTATTTCACCCCCATTCTTCGACAGAGGAGGCCCTTAGAGGGAGCATGACATTTTTAGGAGGCCAGAAATGGAAGAGAGACGTGGGAACATTGAATCTTGGTTGGTGGTTTGCAGTCTGGAGGTTAAGGTTAGATTGATACATCACTTTGCTGATAAACTGGTCCATTTCTGGCTTTTTTGGTACAAATTGAACACTATTCACAAGGTTAGAGTAAGACATGATGCAGGTCATATTTTACTGTAGAACAGCAGGACTTTTATATTATTGTTTAATTGTCTAAATAGAGTGTCCCCATTCTGCTTGGTCTGCTCCATAAAACAACAGTATTGATTTGAGCTTGGTAAGTCATAAACAAGATGAATTGTAATCTTTTAGGTTACCTTAACTTTCCATCATGCTAATCTAAGATTGTGAATCACCTGTTTTGTGGGATTATCATTGTGATTTTTTTTTAGAATAGAATAAAATAGAATAGATCCCTTGAGAGTTATTTTACATGCATGTTTACCCAAAATACAACCATACACACAAAGGGTTCATAGACATGCAAATGTGGAGAGAGATGGTGGAGTGAACGGCAGCCACACATAGCGGCGCCCTAGGAGCAGTTAGGGGGTTCGGTGCCTTGCTCAAGGGCATCTCGGCAGTGCCCAGGAGGTGAACTGGCCCTCTCCAGCTACCAGTCCACCTTCCATACTTTGTTCCATACTGGACTTGAACCGGCCACCGTCTGGGTCCCAAGCCAAGTCTCTATGGACTGAGCAACTGCCACCCCTAATGTTTTAATCAACATTATGAGGAAAGATTTTTGATGAACATAGTAAATGGATCTGCTGTTGGAGCAGATTTTCCAGTCTCTGTTGTGACCTGTATGACCTTCATTTTGCTGACGAGCAACACTGCAAACTTGCAGTTGATGTTATTAATGACTGCCCTCTACAAAAACTACAAGAATAAACAAAACTGCTAAATGAGTAATTGAAATATTGTTCAGTGGCTTTCAAAACTCATACCAATAAAACCTGCTTGTTTAACACATTACCTTGTAAATACAATAGTTAGTCCATTATTATCTTACGATAGAACAACAAATGACTCATTGTGCATGCAGGTTTTTATGTGTATTTGGAATTGGGCAATTTTAAAGAAACAATAAATTCATTGGTGAGTTGTGGTATAAATTAGTACAATTAATTTTTAAAAGGGAAAGACTAAAAATTGCCTGTGGGATTGTACCTGCATGGTAATATGTGACACTTGAACTTGACCTTAACATGCATGTTCAAGTTTATCAGAACTGAATACAAATGGAAAGAGTATGTTGACAGTTTGAGCATAAAACTTTCAAATTCAATGTTTCGGACACATTCAAACAGTAATGCGACCATAATGCACAGAGAGATGAATACCTGAGTGAGGAGACGTGAAAGCAGGGAGACTCCTGTAGGTGGCGGGCAGCCATACAGAGCTGGAGACGCTCAGCTCTCATGTTGATCCCGGTGATTAAATGGTGTGCAGCAGCTGGTGCCTATATTAAAGCATCTAATCACCCTTGAATGATCGTGGTGGCACGCTCTGCCTCCTCATTCAAACCTCATTTAAATCAAGGCAACAAGCATAAACATGGATGATATGTGTTTGTGGCCCCGGACCGCTGCACTGCAGAAATGTGCCAAGCACAGAACAGAAAAATGTCATGTCTGAATATTTAATCAGCACTGCAACACATGCTGACATACCCGCAAAATGCTGAAAAATTGACTGCTAATTAAGCAGCTGGTTAAATCAAACATGATGTATGTGGATTAGTTTGCATATCGGCACGTCACTGTAGATTATAAAGGTGCAGTCAGTATCATTTAGAACTAAATCATTGACACATTAAGTCAGAATCAGGCTGACTTAAAGTCTGGTCCAGAATGTTGAGGAGCCATCTCCTTTGAAAAGAAAAGAACATTTTGATTGTCTTGAACCAACCACTGAACTTTGTTTACTTGGTTCCCAAGAGTATTGTCACCAACTCTTCAGTTCCCCTTAGCTCTACGTAGCTGCAGTGTCTTTCAGCTCAGTGTTTTGGTTTTTACGACCCACACTGTTTTTTTTACAGCAGGGTTATGTGCCAGACTATTTCTTGGCTAGGAGCTGTTGCCAAGCAACTAGCGGAGGCTCCAGGAAGTTAATGCTACCAGCAAAGAAAGAGCCTAACACAAACCCCCTCATAAAACGGTAAATTTACATTTTTTCTGGACAAAACAAATGAGATATATAACATGTTAATTAATGAGATTATAAAATGATGGTTTGACAAGAATAAATTATCATTAAATCTAACCAAAATGAAAATAATGTTATTTGGGAATAACCGATCAGAAGAGCAAGTGCAATTAATAATAGATGGGGTGCAAATAGAAAAGGTTCACGAAAACAAGTTCCTCGGGATAATAATAGACGATCAAATCAGCTGGAAACCGCATATTAAATACATACAGACTAAACTGTCAAGAAGCCTCTCAATATTAAATAAAGCAAAACAGGTTCTAGACACCAAATCACTCCGCAACATATACTGTACCATTGTCTTACCCTACTTCACTTACTGTACAGAGATCTGGGGCAATAATGAGTTCAATTAAATCACTAATTATTCTACAAAAAAAAAAACAATACGGATAATACACAAAGCAGGCTATTTGGACCATAGGCACTCACTTTTCTTACAATCAAAATTGTTAAAACTAACAGACATAATTAAATTCCAAACAGCACAAATAATGTACAAAGCAGCTAATAACTTACTTCCAATTAATATAAAAAACTTCTTTAAGGGTCGAGACGGGGGATATCAATTGAGGGGGGTCAAATAACTTTAAAGTCATCAAAATACGTACAAATAGGAAAAGGTTTTGCATTTCATTCAGCGGAGTAAAAATATGGAATGGGATGTGTGAAGAATTAAAACAATGTTCAAACATTAAACACTTCAAAATCAAATATAAAGAGCATGTCTTCACACGATATAGGGATGAAAATGGGTGTGTGAAATGACAGTAGGTGGTTATTGTTGACGTTTTATTTTTTAAATGTATTATTACTATTTTTCTTTTTTTGTGTGTGTTGTTGTTTTGTTTGTTTGTTCATTGTTGTCTTGTGACTACATGGGTGTATGTGTACTTATGTGTGTGTGAGTTAAAAACAAGTTATGTATGTTAATAATGGTAATAATAAGTTTATATACTACATTACTATGTGTTATACATACATATATAAATATTATTGTTGTTATATAACTAAATATAGTAAATTAACATAGGGAGAAGGGGTGGGATTTAATAAGCTTTGGCTTCTTCCCACTCCTTTTGAACACAAATAAGTGTTGAGTCTTGTTGTTTCATTTTGTGTTGTTGTCTTGTATTTATTGTTGTTCGTTTGTTTTTAATTGTTCATCTTTTATTTTGTGTTCAAATAAATTCTCTCAATCAAAAAAAAAAAAATCAATCAATGAGTTTGATTGTTCTGTTAGTCAGACAGAGCTAGGCTAGCTGTCTGCAGTCTTTGTGCTAAGCTATGCTGACTTGCTGCTGGCTGTAGCTTCCTATTTAACAGACTGAGGTTTCCATCAATAGTTCTACTAAATAGTGCCGTTTTGAGTATCAGTGGACAGAGGTGAGGTTTGTGACAGGAATAAAGCACACTGTGAATTTAAGAAACAAAGGCAAGACATAGAGGCTAATAAACATATCTAACATTCATGCATAATAAAACATCAGCATTAACTGGTATACTGGTGTCTAACTGACACATATCACTACTATACTGGTACTCTTAACTCACTCTGCCTGTTAAATACTTCTCATACGCCCAATGAAATCAACTTCTGTACATTCACACAACAGCACAATAAGCCCACAGACGAGTGAGGCGGCCATATGACAATCATTTTTTTTTCCCCTGCTGCAGAAAGCCAGCAAAAAGCTGCTTTGTTGACAGGCTCCCTTGCTGAATCTGGGTTGGCAACAAAGGATGTCTTTCATCCTCAGTGGCTGCGTTTCTATCTGCAGGAGACTGCAACCTTCCCTTATCTAGCTCCCGATAAAACACTTTGTCATTCAACAGTTTACCACTACCAAAGCCAGAGGATTCAAGGCGTCTTCCCTCTCAAGTGGAGAGTTGTTTGAGAGGCAGCGCTTCACATTTATGGCAACGCAGAACTGTGCACAATCCTAGTCAATGTAATTTTAACCTGAGCCATTTTTAGATTCTCTTCCTGTCATTGGAATAAGGGGAAAAGGGGGCTGATGCATTGCTTCAATTATTTGTCCCAAGTGGTAAGTTTATACATTTTCCCACATCTTTGTTCCATTTTGAGCTTCTTGACCTTTTTGCTCTGCTTGATTGTGGTTTTAGGCAAGTTGGATTCCGTGGATTCCAAAGAATCTTTTGGCTGATTATAAAAATAAGTCTTCTCCCATGGAAACACTCAAAGGTGTATATATATATTAGATATAACCATAAATTTTGAATTTTTGTCACCTTAGCATTTTGAGGTGTTGTTCTCATGTATCGCAAGGTTAGCAGAAAGAAATCCCTGACTCTTATCAGGAAATCCAGTCCTCATCCCCAAACTCTGGCTCTCCCAGACCTGTACTCTCTACTGCAGCAATGTCATCATTCATCATTTAGTTGTTTACCAAAGGGTATATAGTAAGTAAGTCATTGCTTAGCTCAGCAGTTATAGCAGTGGATACAATAGAAAAAATCCAATCGATAGAAATCCTTAGTACAATATGGTGGTTAACTGCATCGATAGTCGATAACATGAAAGATAGCCAACTCAATGTAACATGTTACATCTACAGTTCTGTTTTTGTAACGTCTATGTGCTGCTTGTTTTTCTGCTTTGTCCCAACTGTTTGTTGCTGACTCTTCTTCAGTGGGATTGTAGATGAGTTCCCACTTCTTTCTTTTCAGCAATCTGTCAGGTTAGCTAACAATACTGTCACTGACAACAGTTCATTCACATTCTTAACTCCCTTCATCGTAGTTTAGTTTTCAGAGGTTAAATGGTAAATGGACTGTACTTACAGTATATAACGCCTCTCTAGTCCTCTAACTACTAAAGGTGGTTTTTACTTTACATAACTACTACATATCTCATTCATCCATTCACATACATTCATACACTGATGGCATTGGCTGCCATGCAAGGAACTCAGACAGCAGCTAACCATTCACACACATTCACACACTAGTGGCGCAGCCTTCAGGAGCAATGTGGCGTTCAGTATCTTGCCCAAGGACACTTCAACATGCAGACCGCCAGTCATCTGATTAATGGGCGACCCACTCTCCCTCCTGAACCACAGCCTTTTCCAGTTTCCATCTTGTTTTTGTAAAATGGTCTAAAATGATTTTTTCTGTCATAGTTTTTTCTAATTATTATTTGGCTTATCAATAATAACACTGCTGTGCTTCTGGACTGGAACTAATACATCTTTTGATTATTGATTAACCTTTTTTCTACTTAATCAATTACTTATTTGGTCCATAAAATGTGAGAAAATGGTAAAAAAAAAAATGTTGACGTGAGATGACATCCTCAAATCTCTTCTTTTGTCCACTATACAAAAATATTCATTTTACTATCATAGGAATCAGAAGGTTGCAGCTGTACTGTGTTCTAATGTTGGCTTACGCGGGTCTTCAAGAGATGAAAACATGAGAAGAGTCAGTTGCTAATCACATAGGACACCTGGGGGTATTTACTGTAGAAGCTGCAGTCACATTCGGTAAATCCTCCTCAGAGTGACAGCAGGACTTCTCATTTAACTAATGAGACTCTCTCCCACTTTGTCAGCTTGATGTCCAGTAAAATCATGGTGGATCACTTTCTCTAACTGGTTGCAGGGGTGTTTTTCTACGTTGTCTAATAAGTGGACGTTTGAGAGAAACAAAAAGATGACGCAAGTTGCCACAAACTGTGTTCTCTCACATTAAGCTGTGTTATGGCTTGAAGGCATGGCAGGAAAAAGCTGACAGAGGCTCCATACACGCAGTAGCTGACTACACCACCATGATTTAAATTCCCTGTTCTGATGGAGTAAAGAAAAACTTGCAGCTCTTAATGAAAGATCTTTGATGTGGACAGTGATTAATTGACCTGCACATCTCATACAGTGCCAAAGTTCCAGTACGTAGTTTTTTGGAAGTGAGTCAGTAAGTCGTTGAATTATTTCAGGGCGGGTCAGGAGTGATGTCATCTCTGATGTATTTGCTCGTGCTCCCTCCCAAATGCTCATGGCAGAGAACAAATCTGTTCAGAATAATGTGAGTTTTGATGATAATGTGACTAACGAGAGTCTCATGATCTCAGAATACCATTCCCACAACGGCTTCTGCTTAGTGCTACATTAATTACTTCCGAAACTTCTTGGAAGGGTGTGCTGTGGGCCAAGGAAGAGCCCTTTCAATTTTGGAGAGGGTTCGAATCTCTTATGTTCACATTCTGAGTCAGTGTCTGTGGCAAAACGAACTGAATTTGACGTGCATATGCAAACACGTTGTGGTCAAAAATAAAAAAAACTGCATGAAAATGAAGTGCCTCGGGAGAGGGCCCCCTCAAAACAGATCATCTTCTGTTTGAAAGTATTTGGGATTAAGGGTAAGTGATGTTAAGCAAAATTCCAATAGTGCTTAAAGCAACACAATTAACTTGTTCAACCACCTGAAAAAATACCATAAACTGCAGTACAATGAATTTCTACAGTAGCAGGAATGTAGCGCAACATGGAAGTGAAAGCAGTGCATTATCAATATATAAACGTAAATTCAATATCGATCAAAGTAATCATGATTATCTTTTTGCCCGTAGTCATGCAGCCCTACTCAGATTTGCAAGCATCTTCACTGGCTACCTGTTCTTTATAGAACTGACTTAAAGATTATGGGTAAAGTCTAGCCCCAAGTTATATCTATGACCTGCCTCCAGTCTATCAACCAAACAGATTGATTGTAGTCATAAGACAGCTACCTCCTCCAAATTCCTACAGTTCTTCTGAAAACCTGGTAATAGAGCATAGAGCTATTTAGATTATTCCAGACACTCTTAAACACAGCATTTTTGGCTACAAGGATTTACTGGAAGTGTGCATTTCACCTTTCCTTTAGTTGTGATGACCAGCTGATTATTGTGATGGGCAGGAAGTTAAATGTATGGACCACTCTAAATACTGTAATAAAGTCTACTATGCGCTCAATAGCAACTATCTGCAGAGGTGACTTTACATGATCTTTCAGAGTCATGTGACATGCAGTTTTGTTGCTCACTCATTGAATCTAGCCTTGCCCGGTTTTGTTACACTTTGACCAACCAGATTTAAATCTGATTGACGTGAACTATGTTGTCTGATGAAGGGCATGCGCTATTGGACATTCACTCCTCACAGGCTTTTATTGTTTAGCACTCATTTGTACACCTGGAAAGTGATGGAAGCAGTTGTGGAAAAATGAAAACAGTCCTCGAGAGAGTGTACAGGCTGATTGATTCATCGGTTTGGCTGATTAATCAGATCCAATAGGATGTTTTAAAAACTATTGTTATTGGAGGAAATTGATACTGATGGCCGATATCTGTGCACTGTAGTGATTGGTGCCTGTAAGCACAGACGCAAGTTAACTCAGGGAATGTATTTGATGCAAAGGGCGCATCTACTCACCAGTGGAAGAAGTCTGGTCCACGAGTGATGGTCGTTTAGTTTGCTAGCTTCTGGCAACAGGCCAAAAAGTCTGTAATTCATAGTTTGTCCATTTTACAGAATCAGATTATTTTCCAACTCCATCCTCTAACTGCATTTCTTTGTGGAGCGACCATTAAACCATCTGGCCCTTCTGGCAGGCCATTCCCTGGGGCCGATAGCAGGACACTGGCCGGAATACGGGAGATAAAGCTCCGGAGTTGTTGGAGAATCACTAATCTTGTTTGTTACATGCAAAAGGCTTCACTTGGGTTCATTTCCATTGGCCAATGGTTGTATTGAGTCTTTTTGTTTGCTTCCCACCCAGATCTGTTTACAGTTTGTTTGACCTGCTGAAGAGTTTATGGTCATTGACGGACAGTCTTTGAGAAGCAGAAGGAGAAAACATGCAGATAATCCTACCAAAAGTATAGTTTCTGTTATACATCAATGTATCCGAGATCTTTGAAGGCTCTTTTTACCAACCTGTTAGAGACTCATTGCCATCTGCTGGCCAAGCTAAGCCTTAATTCCATCTCCACTTTCTGTCAATGTGTCACAATTTACAGCACCGACAACCAGCCAGTAAACACACCCCAACCCTTTACATTAGTCTCATCCAGAGTGGCTCTCGCCATTATCTCAGCACACATGCCTGCATGACAGTGATGGCTTTAGACAACAGTCTGCTTGACTGATTTCCACAATGAAAGCTGTGTTAGCATCAGGGCCCCCAAAGCCAAGTCTTCTCTTTTACTTAAGTCTTAAAAGCTTCAAGGCCATGTGAAGCAAAGAGTCAAGCCAAGGTCAATCCAGCTTCAGAAATCACACGTTCACAGAACCACATGCAGGCTTTTGAAACTTTGGCACTTTGTGCAGGTTCACTACAGTAAAATTCAAGCGCTAATCTGAGGGCCTGGAGCAGTGTGCTTAGTGATGAATAGGGATTATAGTGCTTCTTTAAATTCTGCGGCAGCTCTGTCTGTTCCACGCGCTCGTGTCGTATCATCCTGCTGATTTGCATTCTGATGCTCGTCAGCAGCACAAAGCTGCAGTTTATCCCTCACAGCGAGCAAACAGCAGACCGATGAGCTGTTTGACCACCACTATGAACAAGTAATTGTCTGAAGGCTCATCCCCTCAGGCCAACCTATTGTTTTATGAATTAGTCCTAAATTAATTGCAACACTGAGCTCGGGGGAGACAAAATGTTTTCCAATAAGCAGTTTTTATTTGTGATCCGCCGTGAGCGTATGCGTTTGTCTGCTCTTCTATTGATCTGTGCGGCCCAGAGGTGGCGGGCAATGTGGCGCGCACTGCAGAATAACAATGACAGAGTGATGGAGGGGCAACATGGACGCTCTCTTTCTTCTGGAGAGAAGCCAGAGGCATCAGCAGGATCCTAAATCCTAATACAGACAGTGGGAGGGAAGGACGGTGCACAGATGTGCTATCTGAGTCGAAGGGGAATTTAGGCCAGGCCCGAGTGTGAATATCACTGAACATTTGTCCACACGCACAAACACACATGCGCACACAAACACACACACACACACACACACACACACACACACACACACACAGAAACCTATATAAACAGCTGGAGCGCTAAGAACAGCAGCTGGGTGCTTCATATTCTCTAGGTCATTCAGTTCTCCGTCATGGCCAGCGTTAAGTGGATATGGTGCTTCTGCGGCATTATTCGCTTCTGTCCTTGTCAATCGATTGGCACTTTTCTTCGAGAGGTAGGTGCTGGCTTGTTGTGTTTTACTTTTTTTTAATCCATGAGGAAGAGTCAAGGTCAACAGCAGGCTGAAGCTCACTCCTACATATTCTTTGTGGCTTTACAGAGCTCCACTTCCACACTTTTTAAGGAGTCTGATGAAACGTGTTTCACAACTTTGTGTGTCTGTGCAGCCAGTTACAGCGTGCAGGTAGAATTCAGCACACTGGGCTCATTTTAATAGCCACCTGAGGCGGATCCCGCCTCTCTGATCTCACCCTGGACTTTGGCACCAGTTGAGGTTTAACTCCTGTAAGGATATCCAGCTTCTCTGGCAGCTTCTTTCTGAGCTGATGTTGCCTTAGTGAAGAGCTTATTAACACACAGCTGCTCTTCATGAAAATGAAGAAATGTAGTAGCAGCTTCAGTAGTACTTTAGTACCAGTGGTAATACTTTTGTACACATGATCACATCCAGTAAATTCTGTATGTACTTTTTACACCGTAGCATTGAAGTTATATTACACTCATAAACCATATTCTATTGTATTTGGATTCATATCCCAGGGGGAGGTGGGTGATAAAACACTTTATTTTCAGCAAACTTATTGTTCTGGATAACGTTTGAGCCATTTCCAGATTGCAGGAGGTGATTGTGTCAATAACAATAACAATTCCATGAGAAATGATCATTAGTTTAATTGTATAAATAATATTTTTGGATTATCTTCTACTGAAATGCTTCTGAATTCCATTTATTCCATGTACTCCATTTCACTTCATTAATCTTAAATCAGTTAGTTCATGTGATCCAGACAGAAAAGTAAGAAAAGGAAATATCATTTTAATTAATGTCATTTATACATTATGGAGAGATCCCTACATCAGAAATGAAAACAGAGTAATTGTCATTACTACCATCTTCTATTGTAGATAAGCAAACACATTTGAGTTGACATTTCAGTTTTCATTACAACATGCACTGCTGCAAGATTTTTATTCATCAAACCTCATATATTCATTTATGATTCAGACTCTGTACTCTGCTATTACTGATTGTAATTGTATTATCCACATAGTAGTATTATATATTCTCTGACAGAAGCTTGAGATCAGACGCTTTTGCTCACAGCATGATATAAATTATTGACTTCATTAAACCAACACGACTCTCACAGTTAATTTGGCTGCACTGTAAACCGAAACAGAGATCACTCTTCTTCTGCTCTATTTCTAACAGAGTAGCAGCTCAAAGCAGGCACGCTGCCCCCAGTGGCTGATAAACGTTGATGAACTCTTATTATTAAACGAAAATAAACTCTTGTAGTTTATCCACACCAAGATGTTTCATCGTGTCCCAGTAAGTCATGCACAATATCAGGAGCATGTACCTGGCAGACCTGAATAAAATGGAGTTATCATTAGTGAGGCTATTCATAGCAGAAAGACTATGTGGAGCTCGGCGACATCATGAGCACAGCTTTGTCCAACTTTAACTTTATCAGAGGAAATGGGAACACCTGTCAGGGTGTGTGCAACTTTTTAAATGTTAAATCCAAAGAGACACTGTATTGGTGTCCAAAAGCACGCCCTCATTCACTCATTCTCTGCTTCCAATATGAGACTCAAAAATTGACTCTGTCCTGAGCAGGAAATAGAAATTTAGTCACTTCTCAAACGTTTGAGTCGCAAAACTGTCATTTTTGTGGAGTTACAGTTAGTTAGGTTTATTGTAGTATTGCAGCGCTAAATGTATGAGCGTACGGGAAAAAAATGTGAGTCTGAAGTGAAAACTTCCGACCCCATCAATATATGCATATATATGCAAGTGAAAATGTTTATATCAAGTGTCCTGTAATTACACATCACATATTTTGTCTCAAGAACTTTTTGAATCTCCTCTGTGAAAAACAGATGGCTGTGTCGACTGTGTTTGGACCCACAGGTGGACTGCACAGTCGAGTGATTTTTGGGATATCCAGGTCAGAGAAATTCATCAGTTATTTGAGGTCATGGATGTGGATGAGGAGGTAGCTACTATAGACATGTGACTCAGCTGAATGAATCCTATTCTAATGCTGATGCAGGTCTGTTTACAGCTGAAAGAAAGAACTGACTGCACAAAAAATCAGCTGTGACTTCACCGATCTGCTGCTCATTTTCCTTTTAAATGATGTAAAGTCGACGCGTCAGTGTGAACTCGTGCTGCGGTCTGCAGGACTCTGGAAGAGAGATGCAAATATTTGTGAGTTTTATGGTGTGATTTTAAATTTAGGAGAGAAATAATTACTTGGCTGGAAAATAATGGAGCATTTAAAAGTTTAATTACGTTGTCCACATATTCTCCAGAAGTCTTTACCCAGGCGAGAGTTAATGGAGCGAAAAAGACACGTTGATCCAAAACCTGAGATCACTTGTGAGCCCCATGCACGACATAAAATGGTGCTGA
Organism: Sciaenops ocellatus; assembly: GCA_033000465.1. Taxonomy (NCBI): domain Eukaryota; kingdom Metazoa; phylum Chordata; class Actinopteri; family Sciaenidae; genus Sciaenops; species Sciaenops ocellatus. The sequence continues at coordinate 4,522,792 of CP136885.1, forward strand.
CTACACTGGCGAGCTAGCATTCTGATAAAAAACACATTTAGCTCAAACTCACTTTGCAACATTGCTGTCCACATCGCCCTCTGGCTATAAACAAAACATGAGGGCGACGCAGATGATGGATGACGCGAGCTGATGACATGTCTCCACTTGCATCTTTTCTTTCTTATCTGCATCTTTAGTGCTTCAGCTCGGCGGGCGTTCATCACACAATCTGACACTCTTCAAACCTTCAAATTGGATACTCTGACACAGATTCCCACCGAGACTTTATTGGACTTATCTCACACTGTGTGTCATTCAATAAACCTGCAATATTGTTGTTATCGCACAGTGTGTTGGCGCCTTTTAAAAGACACTGAATGGGAGAATCTTCAGGATTGTAAAAAGTGATAAAAATGTTTTTAATTAAAAGTAGAAATACTTTAAACACACAAAATGAGTGGCTCTAAATTGAAAGTGTAGAAAATTTAAATGACAGAGGTGAAGGTATCCAATACTTCTGACACTTGCAGTATCTGCAGGTCAGTGTTAAAACATTAAACAAATATTATTTATTTGTTAATACAAAAAACATATCAGTTTTAATCCAGTGCTATTTTTTTTACCACATTAATAGCATTAAAAGCAGGAAGTAACAGTAAAAGCAGAATAAAAGCAGCACCCAGTGTAAGTTTTTTGAAAGCCTACCTCATGGAATGGATGAAAACCAGGTGACAAAGAAGAACTGTGAAATATGAAAAAATAAAGAATAAAAGATATAATCCAAAGATTGTTGGATGTAATGTGAATGATATTCAAGGGATATAATATGCAGGCCAGTATGGTCCTTTAAGAAAAGAACATTCTCTCATCTTCATATGTTTAACCAGAGATAATCATTTCAAACAGTCTTCACTTAAAGCAGATTATATTAAAGTCCCTCAGTGTTCAGAACATGAGCAAATATTCAGCTGAAGAAAATACATCATTGTTCAATCAGACCTGTGTCTGCTCCACATCTGAGCTCCGAGTTACCGACCATCACAGACCAGATTCCACTCAAATTAGCCTTTGATGGATAAATCAATATGAATCTCCTGCCATGCTGGCCACTGTTTAATGAGACAACACCTCAGAGGTGGGATTAATACGGCCTGTGGCCTGGCTGTTGGCACTCACTTCAATCCAGCCATCACACCATCTCTGACTTTGAGCCATTAAATTAAACAATTTGGCGCCCGCTGACATTACTAATGATCTCTGCCAGGCAGAAGTGTATGTTATGTGGAAGATGCACAGATAAAGTAGCTGATTCCATACTCGTATTAAATGTTCACATAAGTCACCGTTTGGTATTTTCAATCATAAAGCCACCACCTTCATGTTTGTTTATTGCATTTACTCGCCGTATACAGTCGCTCTTATATCTCAGATTTCAGTTTATGCGTGGAAAAGATTGGTCCATTGATTAGTTACACTTTACTCATATGCTTCCCAATGTAAATAATGCTGAACAAATGGATACAGTACCATGTACTGTAAAACATAGTACTTGTTTCTTGCCTAAAGGTATAGATTGACATTTTCGTAAATGCACTTTCCCTAAGAGATGGATGGAAGGATTAATACTACTGTCGTACAGTAAATATAAAGCCACCACCAGCAGTTGTTAGCTTAGCTTAGCATAATCACTGGAAAAAGGGGAAAACGACTAGCCTGGCTCTGTCCAAAAGTAACAAAATGTACTGTATATTTATGGTTCGGAATGACATGTTATAGTATGAGGATGTATGTGCTGGGCTGGTTCACCATTGGGCCAGGCTAGCTAGCTCTAGTCTTAATGCTAAGCTAAGGTAACCTAACCGGCTGCTGGCTCCAGCTTCATTTACCATACAGACAGTAGTGAGTAGTACTAGTCCAGTCATCTAACTTTCAGCAAGAAATCAAATGAGCATATTTTACAAATGGTCAAACTATTCCGTTACGTGAAGAACAGCTACTTTCCTTAAAGGTCCAGTGTGTCAGATTTAGGGGGCCGTACTTAAAAAATATAATATCCATAACTCTGTTTGCATTAGTATTTAATAATTAGAATGAACCTTTTATGTCTGCAGACACCACCGGTCTTCTTCCACTGAGTCCACCATGTTGTACCACCATGTTTCTACAGTAGCCCACAATGGACAAACTAAACACTGACTCAAGATAGAGCCTTTCGCAGGCACCGTAGCTTCTTTTTGACACTTGAAACGGGAGGACCACCAAAGACGTGTGTTTTTAGTGCTGTTTGTTTGTTTGTTCGTCTGTCAGCAGGATTATGGGGAAAAATACGCTTGCCTGATTTTCATTTAGGGTCTAACATGGGCCAAGAAAGAACTTACTTTACATTTTGGATTTAAATCACGCTGTGGTTACAAACATATTTCACTTTGGTTACCATTGGAACACCATCATGTCGCTGGCAAAATTAACCAAATTCTTTGCACGTGCATGAACCTGTTATAATCTAAATGAATGATGCCGTGACTAGACATACAACAAAACATGACAGCCACCTCAAACATCACTGAGGAAACCAAACACCTTGGTGGAGGTCTGCTTGAGTCCTACTTTCTGCTTGTAATTGATATCATGCTCTTTGCCAAAAGTACACAGATACCCAAACATTCTAATAAACATGTCTGTCCAAAACCACAGACGTTAATGTGCTGCTTTAACAGCCTGCAGTCTTCTGGTGTCAGGCTTTGATAAGGTCTAGCTCACAGTCAGCATTCCAGTTCATCTCAAAGGTGTTGAAGGTGGGTTGAGGTCAGGACTCTTTGCAGACCATTCAGGTTCAGAAAATCATTTCTTCACGGACCTGGCTGTGTGCACTCAAGCATTTTCATGCTGAAGGTATGCTGGAGGTGCACTGTTGCCATGTAATGTATTTCGCGTTGGGCTTTGGCAGACCTTCCTTTACCGACTAAATCTACTGACAGAGGGCTGGGCAGTATAGACAGTATGTGGAACAAATTAGTGTTCAGGTCAGTTTTATTCCACTGCAGGTGAGCTCAAAAGTATATTTTAGTCTCTGGTTTGTCTTCATATTTGCTGCAACTTCTCTGTCTGGCTCCACTTTTCATTCTCCGCTCAACACACATCCAGGCAGGCTGTTCATTGACTCTCTGCCCTGATTCACCTCTTACCCCCTGATGGACCCTGGTCACCCCAGTGGCCTGTATACTCTGTGTGTGTGTGTGTGTGTGTGTGCGTGTGTGTCTGCTTCCAGACCATAGTTTGGGAAAGCACTTTGTGTGCAACACTGAATAATGAATGACCTATGGGCTTCCCCCCCTCCCGGCTATTCTACAACTCGCTTGCACACATTTGAACCCTCTATGTGTGTGTGCACTGTGTATGTGTATGTGTGTGTGTATACGTTATATTTGTGTGTGTATATTTCCATGGTTAAATCCTTTTAAAATGCAAATAATCTCCTCCGCAGCTCTTTATGGTTTGAACTGATTGCTGTCTGCTGCGGCTTGGAAATCGACTCTGGTTCAGATCCAATCCAAGCCATCATATTGTGAATTTCACACCTTCCTGCCTCACTACAACACAATAGACATGGTGTGGTTCCTGTAGCAACAAGCCTGTCAGTCAAGGTCATCCATGACAGAGAGAAAGAGGGAGGCAGGAAAACGGTGCAGAGAGAGAATGCGAACAAAGGAAAAGTCCCCTCTATCTGATGATTTGTATTTTGTAGCGTGACGGAGCGTGACGTGATTTGGGAGGCTGCTTCTCGTCCGTGTCGACTGACAGTACTGATGAATTGAGGAAACAGGTTATGGAGGTGTACTCAAAATACACATTGTGACACACTCGTTGCTCCCACATATTTGAAATTCTCATCATTAATGTCCTGTTTTTCTGTCTCTGTTGTGAAGCACTCCTGCTGTAGCCCTTTTGAACTCTCTCTTACACATATTTATTCATACATTCATCTATCTTCACCTAGTGGCTGTTAGGAGAAATGCCATTGTCAGAAAACAACCTGATGCAAGGTAAAACACATGTCCTGTCTTTGCAGAGCTGCAAACGTCCCTCTTAAATAGACTGTATGGTTGTGTTCTGGCTACACCTTTTTCGCTTCTTTCCTCTCCTACTTTCCTCCCTTCCTTCCTTCCCCTCGCTTTCTCTCAGTTGCTCTCTGATAGGAGACAAGAGGATACAGTGAACTGACCATAAGTTGGGATCACTAGTGTTATAGTGGTCTGCTGTATATTATTAAGACAGGTGGTGTGACCTGTGGAGTGGCTGTGTCCTTGATAAAGTACATTATAGTATCATTTAAGCCAATACATTGTGTTGTGGTAAAGTTTTAGTACACACTGTAGTTTATGACAGTCATTTTATCTCTATATATAAATCAAATGATTGTCAGGTGGCAGTTATGATCCTACGCTTTTGAATGTTATGATTCTACACCTTTGATGGAGGAGGCAGTGAAATATATTATGCGATATTAATTTTATCTTTTATAGCCAACAGTCTTTGTGCTGTAAATCAGAGTGTGCAGCTATTATGAATTTCTCTTCGAGTTGCTTGGAGGTCACAAACACACTTAAGAGGTGCTGCAAGATAGTTCCTCATCCCTCCTGCCATATTTGGGAAATCATATTTTTACTGATAAAGAGCATGGCGTTGTTCCAAAGTTATGTTATGCACGATTAGAAGGTTTGATGAAGATATCTGGCTCTGGTGTTTTTGTTGATGCTATAAGCATGTTAAAGCAGTACTCACTGCTTTGGGCTGGCTATTCACCCAGGTGTCACATTTCATTTGCGGTGCTGCAGCCCAGCGAGGCAGATAAAAACAAACCCAGTCGAACTCGGCTCGGCTCAGATTCATTCACGTCGTGGCTGCATCACTGTAGCCTCAGCTGCTAGCTGCTGCTGCTGCAGACACCGTTTGCTTCCTTAAACTCCTCTGGGCTGTACCATCTCAGCTGAGCGGGGGGTCCTCGAGGGTTTCAGGATGCCCGGCGCAGGCAGACTTTTTTCTTCTCTCCCATCTGGAGCATCGCACCCATTCCAACCTCACACCCGCACCCCACCCCACAACCCCAACTCCTCCTCCCCTTGTCCCTCATGAGACGCGAGCTCACCGTCTCTCAGGGCTGCTGGCCAGCTAATACCCTCTGCCGCTTCAGATTTCACTCCCCCCTCTGCTTATAGTACAATCTCATCATTTCCAGCTTGCGAAGGGAGCGGAAGAGAGAGAGTGAAACAGAGAGAGGGAGGGAGGGTTGATGTTTTGAGCTGGTTTGCAGGGAGAGAGATTGCCCTGAATGCGTTCTGTCTGCTCTTCAGAGGCATCCAGGTGAGCTGTTTCCTCCTGGAAGGTAAGAAGAAGACTGAGATCGGTGCTCATTTTGTCCTGCATCCATTGTCATTACCCCCCACCCACTCCCTTCTTCCCTTGTTTCGAATACATCGCTTCTGTTAATGTGTGTGTGTGTGTGTGTGAGGTTGAGCGTGAATAGTATTCCCCAGACAGAGCACACACACACGCAATACTGTACGAGGCGATGTGCAGATGTCCAGGCATGTTAGCATATGTGCATTTGCAGGGCAGATGTGGATTGTAGATCCGTGCATGAATGTTGTGTGCACGAGTGTGTGTGGTGTGGGGTTTTTCTGGGGGAGAATGGGGGGGGGGGTCAGGGGGATGGTGATGATGATGATGATGAGCTCTCGTGCTAGCATGAAAGTGAATGACCCACCTGAGTCTCAGAGCGTCTCAATGGTGAGTATGTGACGAGAGACTTGTCAGGATAGGAAGGAAGTAGCGGGAAAAGGCAGACGGCTGTTTGTGTGTGTGTGTGTGTGTGTGTGTGTGTGTGTGTGTCTCTTTAGCTTTATCTGCAGTTTTTGCAACAAAGTCTCAGTGTTGCTTTATGCCTGAAACAACGTCAGCAGCCCCCCCCCCCCCCCCCCCCCCCCCCCCTCCACCAACCACTACCACCAATCCCCTCCGTGCTAATAGGTAGCATTTCCGTTGTGGTGGTGAAAATGGGTGCTGATGTTTACTGGTCTAATGGACGGGATGCTCTGCTGCAGCATTTTTCTGCTCACTCTACAATATGTCGTCCCACTTCAGGCAAATCTGCAACACGCTCATCTTTTCCGAGCCCAGAGGGATGGAATGTGGGCACTGTGGGGAGGACGAGGAGGAGAGACAGGGACAGGCCATTCACCATCTGTGGCAGTGTCTTGTGGACCCGTAGTAAGGCTTTCTGCAGGGCCATATGTAGCTCCTTGGGAAGACAGCAGGCCAGGCTGTCAGGAAAGAGCAAGAGGGGGAGAGAGAGAGAGAGAGAGAGAGAGAGAGAATAAGTAAGGAGGGCTGAAACTGGAGGAGAGGAGTATCAGGGTGTCATGTGTTTGAGAGAGGATAAGTGTTGTCAGGATACACAGCCAGATCTAGAGTAGAGCCCTCTTTACTATGAAGCAACTAAGGATCTTTTTTGGCAGACCTTCAAACGTAAAGCTTTCTTCTATATATGCAAGAAACAAGTGTAAGCAAAGCCTGTCTTTCTCCGTGTTCAGACCACTTACTGTCTTTTCATTCATTCTTACAGGTATAGTATCCTGTTTTGTTGCTATCAAATCTATACCCTTGCAACGCCTGCCCACGGTTTTCGCTTCTTTCGTTGAGGCCTGGCAAAGCTCCATAAGCTTTTGAGTGGGACAGAGCCTACATGTCAAGTACGCTTTATAATAGATAAGTGACAGTTCTCAGCCTCAAGGGCTCACTATGCTTCAAACTAACTAGGTTGTACAGGGTAGGTACAAGGATAGTCTGACTATGACTAAAGGCGAGTGTTAATACCTGCTCCAAAAGGCAAAATTCTACCATCATAGTCTCCTCCTGGCTGCTTCCCACTGTCTCTCTGATCTCTCACGATTTCTCTGTCTCTTTTGCATCTGTTTGTATCCTTGATCCAGTGGCAATGAGGGCGTATACTGCTGACCTACCAACTAGACCTAGAGTCTCTTCTGGCGAGGTGTTGTGATGTTGAAAGGGTTGTTGCAGAAGATCAAACTCTGCTTACTTTCTGCACACAGGCCAATTTCTGTTTAAACCAGGGGTGTGATCATTGGACAGTCTGTTTTGGAAAGTTGCATTCCGCCATTGGAAATGGGCTTTAAATTGCTGTTTTACAATGTAATAAGCACTTTCTTTTAAACATCTGGAGGCTTTCACTGACTCGCTGAACACCGTACCCCATCATCAACCTGGAAAACACTGGTTTTCTGGAAGTATTTAGAATTTTTTTGTAAGAACTCCTAGAACTAGAACACCTAGCTTAATAGCCGTTCATGTGTTTGAATGTCTTAAATGGAATCAAGTCATGTCTTTTTCCAAACCGATGATTTCTGACCTTTTTGACTTTTGTGACGTTACATCACAATGAGCTATTTTGCACTGCAGGAACTTTTCTGGAGCCCAGCAACCATTTCAGGACCCTTACCTGTATTTAAACTGAAAGAACCAGGGACTAGTTTTAGATACAGTGCAAAAGTTTCTATTGTCAGTCCTTGCTCTGGGGGTAGTACTTGCCCATTGTCCAGGAACTATTGGGCAGCAAAGTACTAAACCTTGTTCATGTTGAACACAAACCCTGTGGCTGCTACAATTGTGTAGTGTCTTGTGTAGAGACAATTTATGACATCTTGTCACATGTGACTATAAGCTCAGAGCGGTTTGTCCAAAGAGATTGGGAGCCAGTGATCAAGACATACCCATTGTCGACTGATTGGTCCAGTTTCAGACTATCAAGGCCTATCAGTTTCATTGGACTAAAATCACATTGTGAAGCCGAGTGCATTTAGGCTGTTTTTTGTGAGGCAAGCAAGAAATAGTTGAAGACAAAGGTGATTTTCCTCAGTATTCATATCATATTTGTTTTTATCTAGTACCCTCCAAGGCATGTTTTACTTGTCTCATGTAGAGGTTACTACCAATTGGAATACTTGAGCATCAAATAAACCCAGAGCTTCAGTGCTGGCTCCTGGAAGGAGAAGTCTGGACAGAGAGCATCACTCCAGTTTAAGACCTGCAGACTCACAGCAGACACAATGCTTTGATTCAGATGCATTTCCCCAGAGTGGAGTAAACGGTACACACTGTGATTCATATCAAGTGCCTACAAAATGAAGGTGTTTGCTCAAGTGGCTCTTCTGCTAATGAGTCAGCAGTGAATGCCCAATTAGACCTGAGATCCACATCCAGTCAATGGATTGTTATGCTGATTTCACAAGGACACTGAAAAATCTCAGCATGAGACCGTAAGCACTACACAGCTGTGCATCCAAAATGTGTATTAATTTGTATCCATTACAGCACAGCTATGGATGACTCGGTTGGTCTATCAGACTGAAATATCTCAACAACTTTTGGATGGATTGGTATGAAATATTATTCATCCATGGACATCCATTGTTCTGAGAGGAGATGTCTGAAGACCTTTCAGTTAACATGATTTTTTTTATTTTACTTTATTGTATTCTTTTTAATACAAACTACTGGATGCATTGGCATAATATGGGGTCGTCAAGATGATCCCCTGACGCGGTCAGAATTTTACAGTGTCCAATACTCTGCCTTGTTCTGTCTACATGTTTTGATCTATATTAAAGTATACGAGTCATGGGGAGTATTATTCAATGGTGAAAACACATTGAACATGTAATGTAAAGCTGTGCTTCTGTGGGACCTTTAACTAGTCTGGGAAAAACACCCTGCCTGATGATGTCACAAGGGTTAGCTCAGAGAAAACTAATTAAGAAAATGTGGACAATTAGCGTGCAGTGCAGCTCTTACAAAAAAGACACTATCATGCATTATATGACCCAGCTTCATGCATATTAGAGACTAAAAATCATTGATCATTATTTTTGTAATTTGTCTCCTGGGAGTTCCCCAACCTTATAGAATAGCAATACTAAATCACTAGACTGCACCTTAAATCATATATGTTTATGTTTATTATTATACACTTATAAGTTTATGATTATTACAAAATAGGTAGCTAACATCAACAGATAAACCATGAATGAATAATATCCTATTTGTGTATATTTCTCTATAAGAAACACAGCACCAAGCATAATTTTTTAGCTCTAATGAATCCTCTGTGCAGCACTTGTCTTCAGGAAAGAATCAGAAAATTGCCAGCAGCACTTTTTCATTGTAACAAAGTGAAAAGTTGCTTTGTTAGTGAAGTATTTTCATTATAATGCTGCACTCCTGGCTCAGGTTTCACAGCCTTATATGACAGTGTTTTTGAAGATGAACGAGGGTAGAGGCTGCCAGGGCTGGAAAGGAGACAAGTTGGTGGGGTGGAGGCTGAGGTAAGGAGCTGGCCACATCACAGCCACTCTCCTGAGTGACTGTGCGCTCTCCTGAAGCCATAACTGCTCGGAAGCCAGCCAATTTAGTCATTTATATGTCGGCGCTTTCTATTCTCCACAATCCTAATCAAAAGCAATGGCCAGCTGTACTAATCAGGAGGTAAAAGGCCTGGCTGAGTCATTAACTGGCCAGAACGTTTCCTCCTCTGAGAAGTCTGCTGGACCTCAGAAACTTCCCTCACTCTGGGAGAAGAGGCCGGCTAGCTGTCACTGAGTTCGAACTGTGAAGCTTCTTTGCAGTTAGAGATACAGATGCACATGGGAACAATTTGTAAGGCATCACAGGCAGCTGAACAAGGCAGAAAATGCTGTTGATGTTTAATAAATTGTCTTAGAGATTGAGAATTGGAGAGTGGTTCCATGTCACATTTTTCTAAAATCAAGATATCGTATGTACCATCTATGTATAAGCTTTTTAAGGGAATAGAGTGGATGTCAATGGAGACCGTAACCTAAATAGAAGAGCACGACTCTAATTTTATCTACTGCTTTCAGTACAAAATGTTCAAACTAAGTGGCTAAGTTACTAAGATATGCCTGAATGCTAATGCCAGTTGCAAAGCTGCAGTTTTTGTGCCATTTGTGTGCTGAATCAAACTCAGTTAAAATAAACTACAAATGCCACATGTGCCATATTTGGTATCAAATTAAAGAGGAAGTTATGTTTTTGAAAATGAAAACAAGCTGTGATTGTCAGTTTCTTTCTGTTTTTGAGATTTTTGTTTTGAGGAGTGTTTGCTTGATTGAGAGATGTTACAGCCGAAACCTGATCTGCAAAAGTGACTGACAAAATGGCAGCATGCATTAGACTCAAGGTTTGTTGTTTTTCTATAGTGTCCTGTTAATGTCAGGGTTGTAAAGGGTCGATGGAAACTTTCCATAGGGAAGTTAAGCTGGGGAATTTTTGAAATATTCCAAATTGGAAACTCCATGGGAATTATGAAAATTAATAGGAATTTCAATAGCCCTGCAGTAAGCAGTGTGCTATGTGCATGTGATTGAGGATTAGCAGATATTCAAGTGTACTTGCATGAAATCTGGTTGTTTATGCTAAAATATATTTTCCCCAACTATATTTAAGTTCCCTGTATAGGGCCAACCTACAATTTTGTAAATTCTATTCAATTTTCTAAATTCCTGGTTTATTCCCATTTATTCCTATAAATTCCTGTTAATTCCCATAAATTCCCATGAGAAGTTTCCTGAATTTTGCAACCCTAAAGTAGACTAATTAGCCATTATAAGGATTAAAGACAGTATACTTACTTTGTGGGATGTTCGTTCTTGAGTTGCATCATCATCATCATCATCATCATCATTGGCAGGTGTTCCATTCTGTATTGAAGAGCCACTATCTAGGCATCAGTTGGCTGTTTGGATGTTTTGTTCCACCACATATGTTAATATGGACTCTCATCCACACTGTCTTAAGGCTGCTGTTCAAAATGATGAAGAACCCCAGCAGCAAAGTAACCAAAATGTATTTACATATTTTATTTTGCTGCTTCACTTAATGAGAGTGAGCTGCAGTGAAAAGTCACATTGGCTTTGACAGGAGGCCAACAGAACTCAAGGATATGGGAAACTAGGTTGGTGTGTGCCAGAAAGGAAATTACAATGTTCCATCACAAAATAACTCCTGAAATATATTAAAAGTCAGACAGATTAATCAATCATATTCATGTGTATTGGTGTGGAGACAAAGCTTCTCATCACAGTCAGTCGTGGTGATAATCTTCTCTAACTCCAAAAGCCAACGTACGGGGATGAGTACATCCAAAGTTTTGCTTGACTGTGTCTAAAGATGAGGGTTTTTCTAGCTCCTCCAGACTAGCCCACACAATGCTTATGGGGTGTGTTTTGGTTTTCCAGCCTGCAACGTTAGTATATTGGTTCACTGTCACTGCTCCCATCACTGCTGTCCAGCAGCAGACAGACAGCTGAAGTTAGAGACCATCTGGTGAACATAGTGAGAGTCAGATATTTGCTTCAGGAGTTGGTGGAGACAAAATAAGAGGTAAAATGATGGTGAACATCGGTCAACATTTGTCAGTTAGCCAGAAATGTGTCTCAAAATGAATGCTAATGTTGTCTGTGTGTGTTCATAGGTAAATATTGTGTCAATATGCCCCATGTCAACTGTATTTGGCACAAGGCCTCCTCTTCTGCTGAAAAAAAAGACCCATTAGTACTACTTAACCTCGATTAAAACTGACTGTGGAATAAAGTTAGTGGCTGCCTGTGTCTGTCACGTGAGACTCACCTTGCACATATAAGTGGGCAGAGATGGACTCGATATGACTGGGCTGAAATGTCACCATGCTGACATGTCAGCTTAGCACTTGATCAAATCTTCTTCTGTTAAACTGTGAGTCATTATTGTGTCACTTCGTCATTCTTTTCTGTTCACCCATCTCCAGTTCAAATCTCTGTCAGCCGGCAGTGACCAAGGCATCACACAAAAAGCTGCTGTGTTTTAGGAGGCACCAGCTATATTTAGAGCGCGCACACACACATACGTGCATCTGCCATTCAAGAACACTGAAACAAAGGCTTGTGCGCTCCAGACAGTGTGGATGGGAGGAGGATGAGGTGTTTTTTTCCAGTCTGTCCTCTGGTGTATCACTATCGTCTTGAGCTCAGAATGATGAGGCTGGGCAAGCCGATAGCTTTGCTTTGTCTCAGTGAAATGGAAATGCATTCACACAGTGGGTAAGCCCTGAACGGTGCCAAGTTAACATGGCTGATAGCCGTGAGTTAGCAGAGCACATAAGTAGGCTTTATGGCTGATTGGTCTTTTATGGCCTCCGTGGTTCTTGTCATACTTCAAGCTAATGTCATCAGTAACTACTCCTCTGGAGATAGTTGCATTAGCCTGGGCCTGCCCACTGTGTTACTGCCTACCTTTTTCCATTACTGTATGACAACTCTAAGATAAGATAAATCTTAAATGATCCCTGTGGGGCCAATGGGGTCACGGCAGCAGTACAGAATAAATTATAGATAGGAAAACAATGCCGTTTATCACAGTTTGTTTATGTGTGTGCATGTCTGCATTGGTTTATCAGAGTGGCAGTTGGGGCGTGGAGGGTGGAGGGTGGGGGGGGGTATTAGTGATTAAAGAGGCTGTCCTTCAACCAGAATCGATATGGTGTAATTGCATCCGCGGCGGGGTTTTCCTGTCTTGGCTGGGGCGTTCCCATCCTGGCAACAGTGGAAAGCCAGATGTAGCACCAAATACACATGCTGCTATATAAACCAATGAGCACAGTGTGCCTTCCTGTCATCTGTGCACTTGACTTTGAATTCTTACACTCTTATTTGTCAGATTTATATTAACATAATATTGCTCACTCAAAACTGCAGTTTGGAAATGATTGCTGAGAACACTGACAGTCATCCGAAACATTAAAGCTGACAGAAGTAAAATCAAAACAAAGCTAATAGATGCTAAACCGCTCCATACAGTAGGGGCAAACGGCAATATTAAAGGGACATGTTGCTGTGGTATCCTACAGTCACATACAGGTTTTACCCAGTATTTATATAGAAAACGGTAGAAGTAGTTGTACCACAATTTCTGCAAGCTTTTTGGTGTTTGCTCTCTCAAAAGAACATTTAAACTAATACTACTACTACTTAGAGTTCATATGAAAGTAGAAATGAATGATGATGAGTGTAGTTTATATGCACAATGCTGTTAAAACATGAAATGTTGAAGAATAATGACAGTAAAATGGATGGAACAGTGACATCTATAGATAATCTGTTGGCATAGCGTCAAAGTGGATTATCAGGATCCACCCTTGAGGAAATGCAACAAAAAGATGCAAAGAGACCCCAGAACCAAGTGGGATTTCAGATCAATCCCAATCTGGACCCACATTCACCATATTAACATCCATTAATGTGGAGTGTGAATGGACAATACTACACTTGAGACGACTGCTAACTTGTCAGTTTCCACTACTCTTAAGAGGAAGCATTGTGCTGGATAATGTAGGAAATATATAAATCATATAACAAGTTCTGTTTCTCTGCTTTGAAAGCAGTGTTTTGTTCATGCACATACATTTAGCTAGTGGCTAAACTTGTCCCCAGATACATTTGTATACATGAATTTTATAAGCACATATGAATGAATTTGAGAAGACTGCACCATCCGATTTTTGCTCATGCTAATTTAGGGTCTGTTTAAACATTTACGGCTAAGCAGTACATATTATACAGTAACTCAACAACAGAATGAGCATGGCATCTGTCAGTATCCATGGTGACAGATGTTTTCCTGCTCATAGTGAAGAATTAATGCAGAATGTCAAATGGCTGTTAGCTGAGTCCATATGGGTTGGTTTTAGAAAAGGGGCCTTCTGATGCCTCCAGGCTGCACACAGATCATACTCAAGGTTGCCCTCTCATCCTGTCTGTGTATGTATAGATCGACTGGATCAGCTGGTGCAGTGAGAGTCTTGGCTGAGAATCATCAGTAGATAATCTGCTCTCTGCCTCAGGATGTAATGTAGTAATTGCAGCCAGCGATGGCTCCACAGTAATGAATAGACGATGTTTGCCTATAAATGTTTGTTCCTCACTGTTTAATGTGTCAGTGTGAATGAGTATGATGGCATGGTGATATAGGAGACTTGTGTTGCTGTAGGGAAATCTTACAGGATACAATGTTTTTGACCACCTTTGTGACAGTTTGTTTGGTGCTACTGTGTTTCAACTAGACAATACCCCAGTGCACGAAGCCAGCTTCATAAAGAAATGGCTCTCCCAGTTTGTTGTGGAAGAACTTGACTGGCAGAGCCAACACCTTTGGGATGAACTGGGACACTGACTGTGAGACTTATTATCACCCAGCATCAGTGTTAGACCTCACTAATGGGAGCAAATCCCTGTAGGTTTTTTCAACAACTGATGAAAAGACTGAAACCAGAAGAGGCTGTGCATTCATACCATGGTTTTGGAACGACATTACACTCAATCATACATAGGTGTAATGTTGGAATGTCCAGGAAGTGTTGTGAAACATTGGTTGTAGTAAGTTCCAGGTGATTAAATGGCAAATAAAAGTAAACTGAAGTTGGGAAACATCAAATAACCAGGTAAGGTTCCAGGTAATACTGAATAAAACATGATACTAGTTAGCCCATGGCATTCAAGAAGTAAGGATTTTTGGCATGTCTTAACTGCTAAATACCTGATCTTGTTGCTTGATACCTGCATTGTGGTCTTTTCAGTGTTGGCTTGTGACTGCAGAATGCAGCAGTGCTCAACAGCTCCATGAGTTTTTGATTCCACACTGCACATTTTTCATCTCAGTTGTTTCGGAAGTGATATGTGCCCACATGTTCCTGTGAGTCTAATGGCACCGCTGACAGCAAACAGATGTTGTAGGCTTCTAATTTTAAACTGTTTACTTCCACATGTTTTGTGTGGATTCAGTATTGAGCTTACAGTGGATCCATCCATCCTGCCAGCCAGGCTGCCAGCTATCTATCCATCGATTCCTTCCTTCCATTTCAAGTTGCGTGTCCAGGTCAGGGTCATGGGAGAAACAAAACAACAAAGTAGCCAATTAGGGATGGGGTTCGATAGCATTTTATTGAACTTGAATCCAGTTCTAAATCCTTTCGAACCTCTTATGACCTCAATTTCAAAAAAAGTTACTGGGTAGTCATTAACAAGCAGGGATGCTGCAACATTCACCACTTTGTGAAAAACTGTGCTGGCATAGTAGTCAAACAGCTAAAGAACAATGTTTCTCAACACACAAATGCAATGAATTTCGAGATTTCACCATCTATAATCCTTAATACCATTAAAAGATTCAGAGAATCCAGATAAGTCTCTGCATGCAAGGGCCGAGGCCCCAAACCAACATAAAATATCTTTGATCTTAAACACCTATGATCGTCTCAGGAGTCACTGTATTAGAAACAGACATGATTGTATAAAGGGTATTACTCCATGGGCTGGGTATATTGCAGTTACAAAGAGGTAATATTGGAAAATATTTAGCCCAAATATGTATTTTACATTTTCATTACAGTCAAACCATGTGGAAACCAGACAGAACTTATAGTACATCAGTTGAGTAGGCGATCCTTCACTGTGATCCAGGATGCATAAGCATTTACACTATAAAAGACAAGAGGTCAAATGTGTCCTAGATCACCTTGGCAAGTGGTTTGATGGTCATTGGTGGTCATTTAAACTTTAGTAATTGGGGAAGTTCACCAATCACGTAAAATGCATGTCAATACAAGAGACTCTAAGATTCTATAATAAATCCACTTTCCTCAGAGTTGAAGAAATCTGGGTATTTTACCAACTTGCAACCAGATCCAGAATGGAAGTGGCAACTGGAATCCATCCCTGCACCAACTATAATCTTTTCCTCTTCTGGGATCTTCCAGCTCCTCTAAGGGGATCTCCAACTGCTCCCTGGTCAGCTATCTAATGACTCAAGACAAGATACAAGACAAAGGATTGCTACTCCTATGGGATTATTTTATGCTAATGACACATAGACATTTTATTTAAAACCACAAAGGAAAAGTCAAACGATCACCAACGTCAAGGATTCATCTCCAATTTCAGCAATTAGGATATGCAGAAATTTAAGGTCAATTCTGATTCATGTACATAGATTGTTTCATTATGTTAGTGGATATATTGGGAAGGGTGCCCTCTGCGAGTGCACAAACTAGCAACAGTGTGTCTTGTAATGGTGAAGAGAAACAATGGTGGTGAAGAGAAACAATGTTGCAAACAGGGGGTATCATATTCCCCAATACTGAGAACACAGAGACTGCTAATGAAGAAGAACCTCACAACACAAGACCAAAACAAACTGTTACTGCAATTTACAAAAGAAAAACACAATGAGAAATCTTCATTCATGCCAGAAGCAATAGAACGTTTCTGTTTGTGGTTGTAGCGTAGCAGTTTGTGAGCATGAGCATAACGGATACTTTTGCACTTTCTAGGAAACCTAACACACACTTGTGTACTGGATGTCCATGAGGCTAAGTTAGATCATTTACAGGTGACACGTGTCTGCCATGCGATGTGCAGTCGTGGAACATGTGTTCAGATCCTTTACATAAGTAAAAGTAGCAATGGTATAATACTATGTAGTCTACAAAATAATACACTATTATAAAACTAACTGAAACTAACTAAACTAAACTAACTAAATAAAAAAAAACTACTTGGAAGTAAGATACAGAAGTATTATCAATAAATGTATTAAAATGATCAAATGTTAAGTGCTCGTTATGCAGTGTAATTGGATCATTATAGCTGATGCATTCACATGTATTCAACATTTTAATGGTGGAGGTGAAGAAACGTGTCACTCTTCATCAGGAAGTTAAACTTTGACCTTTCTGTCCTTCTGTCCTGTCACTCTGGCTCTCTGATGGTTCTCTGATGTGGAGTGTTTGGAACTTAAGCCTTGTTGAACACATCCTTCCCAGACACACTCATCAAGTATTGATGCCTTGTCGTGTGATAGGTCCTAAATGACGACATTTGTTTTTGTTTCAGCTGTCAATGAGAACTGGATGGGACTCCAGTTTATGACAGTGCGGCTGCCTCATTACCAAACTCCTCATTTGTATGTTTCTCTTGTGTATTTCCTGGCCCATTTTACATTCTCATTTGTTTAGACAACTACTTCTGTCATTCCTTCCATCTTAATTCTTGCTTATATTGCTAATGTTTTTATGTATCAATAAAAAATGAGATATTGTTAAACTTTTAAGCCACACTAACTTTGTCTAAAAACCTTTTAAAAAAGGCTAACTAAGTAATTTATCTTCAGGTTATGTCGTAGGTGTAATATAGGCATATTCATTGATTGATTATTAAGTTACGTGAATTGTTATTTATTTTTGAGTACAAAATTTATATGCCACATTAGGGCAGAAAGACTCCAGTTTAATATTTGCAGATGTGACGCAGCTAACAACGCAAGCATAAGCAGCTAAAATGAAGAGCAGTCAACCATTTTGCCATTATTACCATAAATATAGTGCCTCGTTTGAATCATCATGAATACGTTTGAATATTATTGAACAATGTAAGGTTAACACTAATGTAATATTTCACTAAATGTGACCTAAAATGGTAATTTCCTACAGAAAACTAGCTAAGTTGGGGCGCCAGGTAGCTCACCTGGTAGAGTGTGCGCCCCATGTATGAAAGCTCTTGGCTGCATGTCATCCCCCCTCCCCCACTTTCCTGTCACTCTACAGCTGTCTCTATCAAGTAGAGCTCAAACAGCCCAAAAAATATCTTTAAAAAACACACACACACACACAAAAAAAGAAAATAGCCAAGTTTAGGTAAAAGAGTGGCCCAACAAAAAATTACTACATTAAAAAAAGCAACAGCATAACAGCCAAAAAAAACATGCACCATACATTTAATACTCACAGATACATGCCTCTGGTTTAATTCATAGGCAATAATCACAATTTAAATTTTATATAACCGTCATTAACCACACCGTCAGTAATTGTTTTTAAGTTTGCACACAGAGAAGGGAGTCTGTGTAGTGTGAAATGCTCCAGTGTGTCCAATGAAACCTGGCCCATGGTAAAGAATGAGCTGCAAGATGACTCCTCCTCGTGTATTAAAGTAATTAGAAGTTCTTCCTGCAGGGGAGCCCGGGCCTAAATATTTAATCTGAAGGGAGCCGTGGCAAAACATGTCATGCCGCCTGCGTCTTTTGTGTCCAATATACACAGTCCGTGGTGGAGGAGCAGCTGGTAAGGTGCTTTGTGTTGGAAAATGGATGGGGAGTGTAGAGAGCTGTGTCTGTGTCTGCCTGATGGGCATGTGGGAGACAATCTGTGGCTTGTCTGCACAATTGTATGGATGTGTAGATATGTGTCAAAGATAAGGCAGAATTTTGTGAATATGCAGGACGGGAACAGCAGCAGCGACGGTGTGTGTGTGTGTGTGTGTGTGTGCGCGCAGCAGAGCCGACAGAGGCTGGAGCTGTTTCTGTTTTGATCAGAGAAAAGAGAGATGGAGATAAAAAGGCTCTCATCCTAGCAGAGAGGTAGCAGCGAGGCTCTACAGGGAGGGAAGAGACCCAGGCTGACAGAGAGATGAAAAACAGGCAGGAACTGGAAGGCGGGGGCACAGTCAGTTTTTTGGCTGAATACTGGTAATCGCAGATGGATTTTTTTTTTGCTTTAATGCTCACTTTTATCTTCTCCCTCTTCTCTTCTATTCCTCTTCCCTTTTCTGACAGATATGTGTCACAAAGATGTCCACACGCAGCTGCCAGGGAACAGACTCGGTCATCAAGCCCCTGGACACCATCCCTGAGGACAAGAAGGTGAGAGTGCAGCGCACGCAGAGCGGCTTCGACCCATTCGAGAAGCCCGCAAGCCAGGTGAAGAGGGTCCACTCTGAGAACAATGCCTGCATCAACGCCAAGAGCTCATCCGCCGGCAAGGAGTCACCCAAACTGCGCCGGCACTCCAGCCCTAGTTCTGTAAGTACACCTGTAACAGACTGAAGAAGCCAGTGTGATATATTGATATATGCTACATTATACAACAGCTAGTTCTGACCGAGTAATTTGATTGGACAAGAGGTGTTCCATGAGATCTGATATAGAGTATAACAGCACTGGAACTTTGAACTACATGTATCGCTTGACAGATGTTCTAACAACCGTTACATTAACGTTACATTAACAGTCATCATCAAACTTCACACCACAAAGATGAACATTTCTGCAAGTAGTTTAAAAGCACACTCAACGGGCAACCATTTACTGCATCTGTTGTTAGAAACTGAATACTATTAACTGATCAACCACCGTTAGTAATCAATACACAACCATTAATCAACCAATAACTAACAGCAGTCAATGTCAGACAACCTTATCATTGTTAAAAGTTTCTGTAGTGTTGACAAAACATTCAAATGTAAACATATTAGCAGTTTGAATGAACTAAAGCTCCCTGCGCTCTCCAGGGAAAATATGTCACCAAACTCCCTTTAACATATATGACATTTGCATGTGACCGTAAACACACCTAACTCTAGGAACACAAGATAAAGGATGTCATATGTCGACAGTCTTTTTGTGCTGGGATGAGAGTTCACCAACTTTCTATAGGGGCGCTCTAATTTCTACCTAATTTCTACTGAAGTATCTGTCAAAACACGTTTATTTCACTGGTTGCATATTGGACACAGAACAGTTAGCCTGTGGTAACATGTTCTAGATCTACACAAAGTAGCTAACAAGTGTTCTGGAAGCGTTGTTGTAGTTGTAGTTGTAGAACTGTTTGTGTTGGTAGAAAGAAAGAAATGATTAAATAAACAAACAAATCATCATCTGTAGTCACTAATTACTGTCAATTAATAAATAGCACTTTTAGAACTGTTGTATAAAAGCAATATCACACTTGTGGTTGTGCTGCTATACTGAATATCAGCACAACTGTGATTAATTTTGCCATGCTGATATTCAGTACAATGTCAATTGTTTAACTAATGTATAAAATTGAGAATTTATTGCATATATTTTAGATAATATCATTGATCCAAGATAAAAATAAGAAAAAAAAAAAAAAAAGAAAAGACGCATACTTCAGCACCACGGACAGCACCGTGGATTTATCAGTCCATGGTTGGCTGATTTCACATATTTCAGAGCTGTGGTCAGGGCCATAGATTCTATTGTGAGTCAGATAAAGGATCAATGAGTCAGGAAGACTAACATATTCAACTAAACAACCCCTCTGCCCATACACTACCTCTCTGCTACAAGGGGACTGAGAGGAAGGATAGCAGGTTAACAAGGGGGATGGAATCCCCCCTCATCCCCTCTCAAATTCCCTACTGCCTACACCTGATGGGTAAGTCACAGTAGCAAGAAATGATCATCCTTGTTACAAAGCTTCATAAAGAGAATAATTAGACGTCTTGTAGCTAAAATGAGTCTCTTGCCTCTGATTGGCTGGTGCTTGCATCACCAGGGGCTGAGTGCATAACTGTGATTGTAGCTTAGATCTGTTCAAAGCTCATATTCCACATAGACTAGTCGTCAATTAGACAGTCTAACCTTTAACTGTTTTAACCCTAAATCATCATCAGTGGATGTAATCTTTGAAGATACTCTTGCACTTATGCTGGCTAATGTTATGCATGGACATTTCTGTGAGTTGGACATTACAGAGTCAGCAATGTTTGCTGTTTTGTGCCCTCAGTACCTTTTTCACCTTTCATCAGCTTGCCTTATGATGATGACCTTAAAGTTCAAGTTCTTTAAAGCTCATGTCTCCACATAGCTGGAGAAGATAATTGGTGTAGCTTAGCATAAAGAATGGAAGCAGGTGGAA
The DNA here is from genome assembly GCA_033000465.1 of Sciaenops ocellatus. Classification (NCBI taxonomy): domain Eukaryota; kingdom Metazoa; phylum Chordata; class Actinopteri; family Sciaenidae; genus Sciaenops; species Sciaenops ocellatus. The sequence goes on from CP136885.1 coordinate 4,543,613, forward strand.
ACAGCTAGCCCGGCTCTGTGAATTTTGTGGTTTTCTTCTCTTTCTTGACAAACAATGAGCTGTCGCACTGGTTGTCAGATTAGGTCAGCGAGCACAGGTCTTAATACATTCTCCATACAGGCACAATGACAGCACTTTGACAATAAGACTCTTGGAAGGTGCGCAGAGTCACAGTGCCTGGCTGTTCGCCAAGAAATGGTCACAGCATGTGACTCCCGAAAATGTAACGAAAAAAAATAATAAAGCAGGAGAAAGACAGCAGGGAGAGCCTCCATCAGCAATGGTGCTGATGATACTCAAACTCTGTTTGAGTTGATAAACAGTGGGTGAGAAAGCAGTCAACAGTTGTGCCAGCATTGCCATGGAAACACAGCTTGGAGTTCTTTCATAGGATGGGGGTAGAGGTGGTAATTTTTGTGTTCTAGCTCATAATTAGTGTTTAAATTCCTGGGACTTTTTAAACTCTCAAGTTTGGAATGAAAAAAAACTGGCCTGACTCATATTCACGGAGAGACTGGGTTGAAAATCAATAACTGTGTGCCTACAGTAAATTAATTAACATTACATTTCAATATATTTAATTTGGTGCTCATGTTATTGAAAATATTGTTTCAGTACTCTAGTACACATATTTATTTGCATTATTTATGATGCAGATGATTACATTGTTACTGTTTTTCTTTCCTGTCTTACCTTTAATTGATCTTTGATTAATTGTTTACTTGTAGCATCTTCATAAATACACTCAACAATAAAAATAGATTCCTTTGAAAAGCATACAGATAAAGTCACAGTGGTTTTTGTCTTGTATTGTGTGCAGATCTTGCTGTAGGCTATCGCCAATCATATTGTTAAGCTAGTCTGCCTGAGAGGTGAGATCCAGGGCAAAAAGTCAATAAAACACTGGTTGCTGCTTGTAATGATGCAGTCAGAGCAGCTTTCACCTTCCAAGATCTTATTGTGAGCAAGACGCAGGCTGCAGACTGGATGCAAACAAACCATATTTTCATGAAAACAGGTCAATCCCGTTCTCATAGACACCCTCACCGCTTTGCTCGTCGGTATTTGATCAGATTGAATTCTGCTTCAAGCAATCCAGGCGGAGTCAGCTTGGATGTGAATGTACAGTATGTGCATTCACCTTTTTCCTTTTCAATGTGTGTATGAAGTGAGTGGAAAGCAGAAAATGAGGAGAAAAAGTTGAAATATTGCTGCCTGAGGTGGAAAAGATGATGCACTGACAAAATCATAAACATACATGTGACTTAAATGTCCACTGAAACTTCCCCGTCACTGGAGCGATGATGACATCAGATCTCTGTGGAGCAATGAGACTGTAAAATATTAACACATAAAACAAACATTAATGTGTCTTTACGTTGTTTTCAGTTTGAGGTTTGACAGCCCCTCTGTTTAATGACTTAAATCTTGTGTCCTCTTCTTCTGAGACTGAAAGTTTATTTTGATGAACCGTCTCATGGATGAAACACACGTTGATTTACATTTTTTTGACAGATTTCTTCAAATTCGATATGTTTTATGGAAACCTGGCTTATGTCCCCTGCCTTTCTTTCGTGCCAATCAGGTGTGACTTATTGCTTTGAGTTTACTGTACCAATAGGAGTCAAGCTCATGAGCAACAGTTTCTTTTATCCATACTATGGCTGCGACATAGTAAGTGTAGTGGCCGTGTACCAAAGGCCCAAGTGTCTATAGGCCACTTAGTCAACTGAGTAATCTTGTTTTTGACACGAGCCCATGAACCTAACCCAATCCTCTTGCGAAAAACTCACTGCAATCACGAAGAGAGATGAAGGTTATCTTGAAGGATGATTCATTTAGAAATTAACAACTTGTGATGTTACAAGAATTCCACATCTTGAAGCGGTCCACTACTGACTCGATGCTGTCCTTCATGTGAAAAAAGACGACGACGACGGTCAGAAACTTATATCGATCCAAGCCTCTGTTGACTTCAGAGCACCATTCTAGAACTAGTTAACCAAACCTTTTCTCTGCGCCCATGCACACTAAGACTAACTGATGGCACATGCAAATAAACAAATAAAGCTATATGGCTTAAGTGGCTCGTACAGTAAGTGACATTGTTTATTGATGTCAATGAGTAGTTAGTGGGACAATGGCTGACCACAGTGGAAATCAGGCGCTAAAATCACTTGAAGCCGGTTAAAACACGGAAATCACCAAATGCTTTTAAACATTTCTCATCCTCACACATGGACTACCTTCAGAAATAGTTCTGCCTTTTCAAAAGCTGTCAAAGCACACGTTACCTCTGCATTTCTCAGGTGATTGTGTTTGTTAGGCAGCCAAACTCTTTTTCTTTTCTCCATTTGAAACAAATTTAGCAGCCTGTATTCCTTCACACGGCTAATTGAAGGCTGTTTACAAACAACACGATTTTCTTAATCATGCAAATGAGATTTTCAGGTTTCATACATATGTGCTTCCTTTTTTAATTTAGCTCCAAATGTGAAATGCCTAATGAATGTGCTCACAAATCCGATTTAATAAGTGTGATATGAGGCTTGACTGATTGCCTGCCAGCATCGCCGCGAGACACTAATGAATTGTTTCAGCCATGATTATGAAAATGTGTAAATTGTCCCTTTCGTGGTTCTTTTGTTTAGACAGCCCGACTCGGTCAGATTTCACACAACCATGGACTGAAAAACGGGATAGTGACCTCCTCTTTGACCATCAGACATGTCCTGTACATGGAATTAATGCGTTTTAATTAGCAGACACTTAATTGACACTCAGTTGGCCAAGTTCAGAAGCAGAAACACCTTTATTGGTCAGGTATGTGTACACATACAATTGTTAGTAGTGACCAATTTTAGATAGCAGGCTTCTTATTTAGTCAGAGCTGAACTTCACTTTTTCTGATTTAAAATGACAAATGTTACCTGCAGCCGATTATATATTAATCAAGCGGCAACCCCCAGAGCTGCAAAATGAAGTCAATGCGGAAGTGCTAAAAACTGTAATTCCTCGAGCGGCCACATGAGACAGGCTCCGGAAAGTGAGTCAACCTCCATAAGTGGCTGTATTAAAATGTCTGGCCAGGGGGCACCGTATATTTTCGGCTTTTGGAAACCTACAGGTGACGTCACTCTGCTCTGTCCATTCTGTATACCGTCATTGATAATAATCAGCAACTTTGAATAATCAAGTATTTTTTTCAAGAAATAAATCATTGATTTCAGCTTCTCAGCTGTGAATAGTTTCTGTTTAATTGATAATAAAAAATAATCGTTAGTTTAGCCCTAGAAAACTTCACTTCATATGTGAAATGTATGTTCTTGTATCTCAGACAGTGCGGTGATTTTTTTCAAGACAAATGATGGTGTCATGTCAGTTTCAGAGGAATCTCTCAGATAAACATCTCACACATGCTTTAAAAAATTTAAAGGTACAGCTGTTATTTCACTGTGTCGGATACCTTTAAACATTTTATATCTTATGATGTTCACCTGCAGATTCATTTGTTCACCACTCAAAACAGTTTTTGCTGTCTTAGTCGATAAAGTGATGACTGAAGTTTTTTATTATTTATAACTTTAGTAATTTCCAAGCTGAAGCAAAAAGGAGTTTTAAAAAAATCTGACATGATTGCCAGATTTGATGCTCGATTCATCTAAATTACGACTAACCTCATCAACCTCAACACAAGAAATGCAGGGATGTCCTCATCGAGTTTCACCTCCTCTACTGAGTCTGAAGTAGTAGTATGTAGATTTACATTCAAATGATTTCAAATGTTAGACAAGTTATTCGAGGCACATCTTCGAATGCTTTTCAACAGCAGCATTTCAAACAGGACGCTTCTGAAATATGTCACTGAAATACAGCAGAAGAAAATATGCCTTCAGTCGCTGACAGACGCTGTGAGTGTTGATGTTTTCCAGAGTCACTAATGGATCAGCTTTTATGTAGGCGATACACAGCCATTAAAAATGTCCATTCGTCATGTTACTGTTTGTTTAATAAGCACTGTTTCATTGTCTGTTTGTTGTTTTGCTCAGGCCTGAGTATTAATTAATATACAGTCTATCATTTCTCACCTGAAGGTCAAACTAATCACAACTTGGAGTTGCTCTTCTGACAGTGCACACTGTATTTTTATAGATTTGTATGTAGTATATGAAATGTACAATGAAACGTCCCCATTTCCCTTTTTTGATAACTGATGGTGAAGAGTTGATGGTTAATAATTATAGTTTTATTTACATTTATGGATCTGCAGCTATTGTTAAGATGAACTTCACTGCAGTGTATAAAGAGGAGGAGTTGTTATTGTATCCTGTTTTTGATGGAAAGTGTCTTCACTGACAGTGTGTGGGAACCATCAGCACTGTTATAAGAATTTTTCAGAGAGACCCTTCAATAAAGAAGATTGGATTCGAGGTATCAAAGTTTGAGTTGAATTTATTATTCTTGTACAAGAAGGAGCGTTTAACAGTGCAGCACACAGAAGGGGTTACAGAGAAAAGGCTCCCAGTGGAGCTTCAACAATTGGTTTTTATACATCTTTTAATGGGCTGTCTCAGACACATCCTTATTGTTAACAGACACTTTCCCTAAATAGCACTGTTACATGTTGTAATATTCTCTTTCAACTGTCAGCAGAAAGTCCCCTCATCTATCACTTCTTGACCTGTCTCTGACGCTCACACCTGAGCTAGACTTCCTGCATTTGCACGCCAAGCAGAACTCTAACTCCCCCTGTCCGTTTAAGCAACAATACTAGGATAAGGGAAATGCCTCCCCAACACACAGAAAACAGAAATACATTGTATGATTATAATATCAAAGCACATCTGGATGGTTATTTTTGTAACAGAACTCACGTACACATTTTAGGATTAAACACAGTATAAACATAATTTTTATAACAAGCACAACACTGAAAGTCATGCATTAGCATATTAGCTGATTAGCATGAGCCGCTGGCTACCAGCTGATTACTGATGTCTACAGTAAGTGTATTAACTGTGTCTTCATAGGCTGTCAGAAACAACATGTCAGCTGTGGTTTACTGTTTTAGTGTGATTTATGCTTCATGTTTGATGACAGACATTTGGTGGTACGCAGTAATCATTTCTTGATTTTTCTCTTTTAAAATCTTTATAAATTCTAAGTAAAGATGATGTGGAACAGGTGTGAAATGGCAGAATGTTGTAGACAGAAAAGAAAAGACTTTTATTTGTGGATAGAAAATGAAGGAGAAGGGAATCTCTTTGTAGTCCAGTCTCATCGTCACTGAGACAGAGGCAACATGAGTGTCTCTGAGAGGTTCCTCAAGCGTCCGGGAGAGGAATATGTTACTGTCCAACTGAGTTGTTTCACAGATAGAGTTACACTTCCTGCTTGATCCCAGGAGGAAGTCTAATTTGTTTAGAGGAGCCCTCAGAAAGGCTGAGCTTATTAGAGCTGCAGGGGATGGAGGAGACACAAAGCAGTGAGGAGAGTGCAGAGACTGCACCTCTGCACTCTGTGGAGGTGTGTGTGTGTGTGTGTGATGTTTGAAGCCATGTTTCTGCAACCTTCTTCTTGCTTTCTGATTAATGAATTCATAATATCTGAATGAGCACGAGAGCTGTGCCATTGTCTTGCAAAAAATGTAGAACAGTCATGATACTAGAAGGGTTCATTTTGAGTCCAGTCATAGGAACTAAAGTGGACATAACGTCCTCATTGAGGTTCACTGCTGACACAAACATAGGCTATAAAATATAGATCACTTTACTTTTATAACAACAAAATACATGATTCAATGCTACAATGACAGTCAGCATATAGTTCATACTGCACACAGTTAGCATGTAGATGATACACAAGATGCAAGATGATAAAATGTTTACACTGATGTGGTTACCTGATTGTTACCACCACTACCGGGCAACAGAATGGTGGTGATCATGTAATTGTTATCGTGCTTTGGTCCGGACCAAGGGGGAAAAAATTAGACATTGTTAGCAAAGACGTGGATCATCAGCGGACCGAATGAAGCCTGGTTGCTCAAACAGGCCATCTGTAACAGTACCTACCTGTCAATCACAACGTCCACACTGTTAATTCTGCATAACTTTAAGCCTTAGCATAATATGAACAGGTGAGTTCTATAAAAATTCACCCTAAGTACAGTTGTCATGAACGGGGAAATTATCTTTAGAGACCAAAACTGTTTTTTGTACCAGGCTGTAAACATGTTTATTTCTGCTGTGAAGTTGGACATTTGAACATGGGGGCTTATGGAGGTTGAAATGTTCTGTGTCCAGCCTCATGTGGTCACTCAAGGAATTACAGTTTCTGGCACTTCTGCATTGGCTTCATTTCCCAGCCATGGAGGTTGCTTTTTGGTTCACACTAGGTTTTTATGAACAAATCAAGAGCTATAAACATGAATTACACAGACTGACTGGACAGTTTTGGTGATGTTATCCCATGTGGCAAATTGAGATTATGGTGATTGACAGGAGGTTGCTTCTTATGTCTATATTTGTCTGCTGTGAAGTTATAAAGAGCTCATGAAGAAATAATTTATTATGGGTGTATGCATATGCATTAATAATGTCATTAGACTGCAGATCGTATGCACGTTATAAGACTAACAGGTAGAAGGATGAAAAACAGGCGTTGCATTGGAATATTATGTGGGCGGGTACCTGTAGGATCACACACACACTTCTTAATGGAATTAATGAACTGCCAAAGTACAAAGAGGATGATACAGGCTCAGCAGACTGCAGTTTGAACTGTTTCTGACTGTCTGATCAGGGAAAATCCCTGCACACACGTGCTGACACGTTACCATGGCTACCAAATGATTTGCATAAATTTACAGCACGCGGCCTGTGAAGATCACTTCCCAAACAGTAGTTCAGCTTTAGAAATCATCACACATTTAAAACACTGTTGTTGGTCTGTTTGCTTTCACACCACAAACAAAAAAATCTAATTTTCAGGCAGCCTCAGTTCGGTTGTTCGTCCCTTCCTAACGCATCGCACTAACCTGGCAAACACACCACGGTTCACTTTAACCAAACCAACCATCGTCATCTGGTGATCAGTGCAGTCACTTCCCTCTACAGCATCCAATGAGTTTTAAAGTTGAGCTCTAGTTTCCTCTTTTCATCCCATTGGGTAAGGACACATTCACTTCTGGGCTTCATCTCCTGCTCTGTCTCTGTGAACCGATGACAATAAAGTGTCTAAAAGTTATGAGCCGACGATGAAAAGTAATCTTTCGAGTTCTTACATGAATACTGTGTGAAATCTCTCCTCCCCCTCGCCGACATTACACCGATGAAGCATCGGGGGAGCCTCCAGATTTTAATATCTCTCATAGACTTGTAATGTCTTCTGTTGAATCCTCCCAAGAGTTTTATTTTCTGGGTTACTGAATTCATCCTTTTTATATTACCTTTTCATATCTTTTTCTTATGTCTCTTTCTTTTTTCCGTAGCCTACAAGCCCCAAGTTTGGAAAGGCAGATTCCTATGAAAAGCTGGAGAAACTGGGAGAGGGTTCATATGCTACAGTTTACAAAGGAAAGAGCAAGTAAGTAACACGTGCATGTCGAATCAAGCCTAATCCAGTCACTCTTCTTTATAGTTCATAAGAGCCACTCATGCAGGCAGTGAATATTACATTTAATTATACAGGAGCAGTGCTGTAAGTCAATGAATTCTTTAAATGGAACGGCAATAACAGTTACAGAGTCTAGTTTTATGTAAATAATATTTTGTACTCACGGTAGAGCTGCAAATCCCTCACATGCAATGTAATTTCTTTATTTTAATCACCATAGGGTGGATGTTTTTCTTCAGTGATTCAGTAGTTATGTTCCACTTGTCATGGTGTGGAGCTTTCCTTCCAAGTTTTTGCTAATTAAATTCTAGAAAATGACAAGTTCACACACTGTAAATGCACCAAACTCCACAGACTCTAATCTTCTCAGTAATGATGTTAGCGTGCGTTGCCCCCTCACCACAGCAGCTTTGATTGGTGAGCTTCATTCAGCTGTAATTCAGTGGCCTTGTCCTCAGGTCTCACTCCACTGCTGCTAAATTGCATTTCATTGACTTAACAATCCTTGCTGTTCTCCAGCCTCGCTGATTTTAATAGATTCTTTTTTCATGTCACCAAAGAAAAAAAAAAAAAAACCCAAAAAACATAGGATTATCACACTTAGTCTGTCCTGTGTGTTGTTGCCAGGGTGAATGGGAAACTGGTGGCTCTGAAGGTGATTCGTCTGCAGGAGGAGGAAGGAACGCCCTTTACCGCCATAAGAGAAGGTAAGAGGCTCAGAAAGAGACTGTAAGTCTGCTCTATATTACTGGAATACAAATAAACTGGAGTGAAATTATTTGGTTCTTTGGAAAGGGGATTGCTTGTGGATTCAAGAAACCATTTGGTGAAATGTCAGCGCTCAATCATTCAGCACTGCTCATTGGTTAGACCCTCAAAAGTAGCTCATGCTTAAGAAGAACAATAAATGAAGTTGTGATTTGGCTAAAAGCTCCAGTGTGTAGGATTTAGTGACATCTAGTGGTCAGGATGCAGATTGCAACCAACTGAATACCCTTCGCCTCACCCTCTCCTTCCAAGTGTGTAGGAGATACTATGGTGGCTATGAAACTCTAGAAGAATGTGAAAGGCCCTCTGCAGGCCCAGTGTTTAGTTTGTCTGTTCTGGGCTACTGTAGACACATGGTGGTTCAACATGGCGGCCTCTGTTGGGGAGGACTCACAGATATGAAAGTCTCATCACAGAATCACAAACATAATGATGTTGGGAAGCCTGACCAGAGTGGCATAAGTAGGAGGCATATTCAAGGCAGTTCATTCAAAATCACCGCAAAGTGTTTATTTAAAAAAACTAAGTGCATCCATGTTCATGTGCAGCAAAATATATACAAAACAAAAAAAGACTGAACACTTACTCAGCTGAACTCACTAAAACTCAACTTAGCAATGAAAATTACAACATAAAATATCACATGTACTCCACTACACCTGAGCAACACTATGTTCACATTCTCCTTGCTCTCTCTGGACTCCCCGACAGACAAAAAGCAACTTTTTAAATAGCCTCTCCACCTGGCATTACCTCTCTGGCTGTACCATTGGTGGAGGTGACTCCACTGGCTCCTAATTTTACAAGAAGTTTACAAAGTTACAATCACACAGATTACAGTAAAAACATGATTACCTCTTTTACCATTAATCCACATTTTAGCCATACATAACTGAAATAACAAATAAACCTAAATAATACCTAGGACTAATTCACCTTACCCCCACTCACTTGGACTAGTCCAATGACCTCCCCCAATCATGAGTATAAATACAGGAAATGTTGCAGTATTTCCTCCTTTTGTCTCTAACCACATGGTGAGTATGGTAAGTAACAAAATTAAATGCTAATTTAACTTATGACAAGAAATAAATCAATAAACTATAACTAAATTTAACAATACTTGAGACTTTATTTTAACCAAAGCTGTTGAACTACAAAATATAACCAAACATAATACGAAACAGACAAACCCAGGATAGTCTGTATCTGTAAAATGATTACTGATGGAAAAATGACTGAAAACAAACAAGCATGGTTAAACTAAAGATGGTATTGATACATGGGACAAATGGTCTCACCCACTTTGTCACAAATGATTCTTCATATTCTGTAAATCTGACACACTGGACCTGTAACTGTACAGGGTTGATGGTAATATTCCATCAGATCATGTTTCATTTGAAGATATCAGCTTTTTCTCAGCTTCTGATTGAACATCAGTAATTGATATTTGCGATTTAGTTTTTTCAAATATACTTTCAGTGTTCAGTACATGTTCAGTGTTTAATGGATGATTCCAAATGAATGTAAATAAGAAATATTCAAACACGCACATCAAGCATTTTCTGTCTTTTACTTAAACCTCTTAAAACAAGTCAAACAGTCTGTCATAGCAGTGTGTTTACTCACATCTCTTCCCAATACACATCGTGTTTGAAGGACTTTGAAGAATTTTTTTGATATCTTGAAGGAATTCAAAATCCATCAAAATGTTTCTGGTAATAAGTTTAGGGACTCAATAGACAAAAAAATACTCAAGAAGGATATGTTTGTAGTAAACATAACTAATAAAGCTAATATTGTGCCCAAAGTTCATCAAACTTATACATAACTTGATTTTTGTGTTTATATATCTGACATCCTGTGAGGTGTCGAGCAGCGGCACAGTGTGTCTTCGCTCTGTTTGTCCTGTCAGGTGTGAACGTGAAGTACTCACAGCTCTTCAGTTTACTGAAACACTCACCTCAAAACACAACTGGCTTTTGAATTTAGATGCGAAAATGATGGTGTCCGTTTGATCTGTGTATGATCCAGGCCTGATGAAGTGAGGCCATCCACACACACACACAGTCCAAACTCTCCCTGTGAGCGCATCAGAAAGCCACTTTGAAATTGAACTAATTCAGCAATTACTGAGCAGGAAGCTCCCAGCACTGATATGTGAGCAGCATTACAGACCGCTGCTGAATAAAGTAATATATCCAGAGGAGACGAGTGTTGAGTGTGTGTATGTGTGTCCATGCTTATTAAAACTGCACACACACTCCTGCTCATTACTCCAGATGAGGTGGGTGTATGTGTGCAAGGGAGGGGATGGATCTTCAAACGGTGACAGGATCTTTGAGGTATCTATAGTGCTAACCTCCTGCTTACTGAGGAGTCCTGCCTTATCAGATTTTAACAACCTTTAGGTCCTCACACAGAATGAATGTATTCATGAGACTCGATCACTCACCAGCTCTCTGAGGATTTGTCCGTCAAAAGCTCCCCTGTGCCCTTGGAAAAGAACTTTGTGTTTTGCTGATTTAATCCCATTGGCAACCGTCTGAAAATCCCATTTATGTCTCATAATAAAAACTGCGCTTGTTATGCCGCGCTCACATTCTGTCCTAATGAAACCATTCCCTGACTGTGGCTCCGACACTTTTTCTGGCAGCTGTTTGTTTGCCTGCAAATTTATTTCTGTGATTATCTGTGGAAGCTTTGCAGTTTGTTGCTGAAGTATAATCACCACAGCTCTGAAAACTTCTAAACTGTTTTTTTCCCTCTCTGGGTCAACGAGAGTCGTGAATACCACTGTGGTCAAAAAAGTGTAGACATTTCTAAAAAGTCAAAAATGTTGTGATGCTGAAATAAAATGTCCATGACATTCCAAAACCACAATAAAACCTCAACACGAATTAATAATATACAGAGACAAGAGCTGCTCCATGCATGCATTTTGTGTAAAACGGAAGATAAAATTCTGCGATGAGTTCAGTGTTTTTAGTATTTTTTTATGTCTTCAAACAGAACGTGGTGGATCCTCTTGGCCTCATGTGTTTGGCTGTGTTGTAAACTGACACATACTGTTTGGTTTGTGACAGAGGAGGGCTGTTTGCTGCCCCCAGTGGTTGATTCATGTGTCATTTCAAACCAAACTCAAGGACCATATATTATTAAAACACACTTACCATTACCACCAGTAATCAACTAGGACTGAAGGATCTTAAGTGAACTTAAGATGGGGTCAGACTTCATTACCTCAGATTCACCATTAATAACCAATAACTGTTGGAGAAATCTGGTCCATGATTGGTACTGATGTTTGGCCTAGATTATCTGGTAATGTGCAGGATTTACAAATCCAATTTGAAGCATCCCGACCTGCGCACAGACCCGTTGGGGGTGCCCTGATTATTATTATGTTTGATATTTAGGCATTCAATTCTGGATGATTACATGAGTACTTTCCAAACGGGAGCACAACAGCCAATTAAAGATGAGCGTACATGGAGACAGAGAGGGAGGGGCAGCAGTTGACGTATTGCCAAGCAACGATAAAAACATTCAGGCTAGCGTTAGCTCGCATATTACTGATGACATACTAAAACAGTTAAAGCTTTTTATCACATCAGTCTCCATTTTGTTTACACCTGCTTCCCCATGAGTTCTCAGGGGTGGTGTATTGCTTCCTATGGCACCATAATCTTAATATTATATTATACATACAGGTCTGATTTCTGACCATTACAACAACCAGACATTTGATCATTCTCCATTCAAACTCTTCTTAAGGGGATCTTCTGATGATAAGTCATGCTAACTTTACAGTTGCCACCTCCTGTCTGACTCAAAACAAGCAGCATGAGCCACCAGGAGATGTTCCAATAAACGTCCAACTCAAAGGAAATGCAGACAATTCTGTGACATAAGTTGTCAGACTTTGACTTCACGTCTACAGCTCTGGTGAATGCCACTGCAGCTCTCACTGTTCTCTTGGCTTGGTTTTCTAAAACAAACCCAGACTGCCGTTGTAATAAACTGTTAATAATGAAGGTTTAAGTCATCATAAGCAAATTGCAAGTCAAGAGATCGTCTGTCTAAAAGCTCATCATTACAATAAAAGTGTATTTGGACATTTTTCTTTTAAAGCTGATGTTTTTACATTGGTGAGGTCTAAGTATAGAACTGATAAAATATTCAAGGAATGCAAGGTCTGTCTGAGACTGTTTTTTTTACTATTATTAATGTTCTTTAGATATTTTACCAGGTCAGAAGTCTTTGCTTTCAAGCCACAGCTCAGTCCAATGCACCTATTCTTTTTATTTATTGCTATTTGCACAGTCCTCCCAGATCGTACTTGAAGCAGTTCGCATGTGAAAGTCTTTACAGATCTGTCCCACAATGTGCTGATCACACCCAACATTCTCAGTAAGGCTGCGAGAAGCTTTGCCAGCGAAGTAATGGGCAATTTGTTCTCCCCAACACATCATCTCACTGCTCCACTTATTAGCAATGTGTGTTACATCATAAACGTGTTGACAAATGAGTGTGAGAACTTCCTGCAGTAAATCCACCCTGTATTTTCCTTTACTCTTTTAATCTTTTCTTAATTCCCTGTGTGTATGTAGCGCAGCTTATAGAGGGCCCGTGTGGCATTCTAATGATGCAGCTAATGAACGCATAGATCATGGCAATTCCTCTGGTATCTCAATATGTGCTTCCCATTAACTCTGCGTCTCTGTCTGTTCTGCCTCTGCAGCATCTCTTCTGAAAGGCCTGAAGCATGCCAACATCGTGCTCCTCCATGACATCATCCACACCAAGGAAACCCTGACTCTGGTCTTCGAATATGTGGTGAGGCTGCACACCGCCATGCTGAGATCACCCACTTGGACCCTTTATGGGCGGACCGTATAGAGCTCTGAAATTAGGTTGAGAATCTGTTTTTAGTGTTTGTTCAAAAGGAAAAGAAACCACAGGTTTAAAGGGCACAGGGGTCAGCGCTCGTCTGAGCGTCTTTTGTTTGATTGATTTGACCTCAGTGTCTGCTCGCTAACTTGAGTTTCAGTTTTTAATACTCTGCCCACAGAAACATGAGCCGTGGATATTTTGATTGGCATGCTCTTGTTTATAGGGCACTTGAAGAATGTTAAAGCAGCTCGGGCTTTTTCCACTCTTTGCTCGGTGCCATAGGATGGCAGCCAGAAGCATCAGAGGCTGGTCTGTCTGTGCCCAGAGCAGGGAGCCAGGCGGCCATTTTATTGGAAGGTCACTGTTTTAGTGTGGTTCCACAACTGTCCAGTCAAGTCCCGTGGACACAAATGACAGCGAAGGATTTTCTATTGATGTATTTATGTAACTTTGTTAGGCAGCTGGACTGATCTTGCCAGGCTTCATGGTCTGAGCTTGTGTCATGGATGTTTTATAGAACTGGATACCAGACCCAAAGATGGTGCCTGTTCAATCCAATTAGCATTGCTCACCTGGCACACACACCAAAAGAGTGTCCGGATTTACTTCCTGGTTATATGGTTCATTGAATATATGCAGTAGTTTTTCATCATCAAAGATTTTTAAATTGTTTTTCTAGCCTGAGGAAAGTTGTACAAATATAAAACATCTGTGGATAAAAAATATATATCAGAACTGGAGAGTATTTCTTCACTGAAAGAGCAAAGAAGGCTTTTCTTGATGGAAAACACGTTTTCACTTTTCTCCTGTTGGGCTGAGTTTGTTACCGTAGGAACCATATAGCCATATGTTATATGGTTCATTGATCTGATTGGTTGAAGTTTGCCCTTGATAGACAGATGCCCTTTAATAAACTGTTTCCAACAACAACTTCCCAGATGGTTCCATATAACAAACTTTCTGGCAGTCAGGTTAATACTTATGGTTTGCCTGTTTGCAAGGTCAGCACTGGCACTAATTGATGTCCATTATAAGAACATCAGATATTTAAAACTATTTCATGTTGGGGTCTGGGTCTGGCAGCTCATTGTCCTCTATTAACTGAGTGGCTTCCAGAACCCAACTGATATATCCTTGAAAACAAATTTCAACCCTGTTGGATTTGATGCAATTTGATTTAGATTTGATAGAGTGCACTACGTACACTACGTATATCATTAGCTAAGTAAACTAATAACCAACAGTCTAAGAGCTTAAAATCCTGCATTTTCAGTCGTCTCCACCAGTCATGTGAGCCTTGTCACTCTGGACATACGTCCAGAGTCTTGCTCCCAGAGTCTTACCAAAGCTTCCATTTGGACGACATCACAATCCCTGCATTCATTTTTATCTATAGTCTGCCTTAATGTCACTAGAACCTAGTCCACAGTGTTCTGGCAAGTGAAAAGAAGCATGAAAAAGCAGCTCAACATTTTTCCAAATGTCGCAATCCATTGAAAGTGCTGTTGTTGTGGAAACTGCATGTGAACCTTTCCTTTAGTTTTTCTCTTGAAATGAAGAGAGTCTCTCCAAATCCTGTCCAAACCACTGCAAGTCCAAACAATAATGTTGAATGATTGTTCAGCCCTTCAGGGCAGTAAAACCTAATCAGGACATCTTTCCTAGTTAATACTGTTCAGCTCAGCTCCCACATAATAAATGTTGTACTATTAGAAGAAAAAGTTTTCAACCTCAGCCCTCAGCCCTGAAACTACAATCTTCAGAACGGTCCAAATCCTCTGCAAACACTTTGCAGATGTACCGTCTGACAACTCTGATGGTCACATTGATATTCAGGTCAATGTTGGATCTTAAAATGCTGAGCGAGGCCAAATCTCTCAAGCAGAACACGCTTGCTCAGCTTTCCATCACTTGTGCGTTTAATGAGACTGAAAACAGCGCGATGCCCCCTGTTGGTGCGATAGAACACATGTGAAGTGTTCAGCTTTTGAAGGATGTGTGGTGAGAGGTGAGTGGAGCTCAGCAGGTCATGTTTGAATAAAGAATGAGAGCAGAGATCAGTTTGGCTTCTGAGTTTAAGCACAGAAGTCAGTCCACTTAAGTCCTCACTGGTAAATCACACATTTGAATTAATGATCAATTGTGATGCAACACAGTCCATAAATATGATATATGAATCTTAACTGGTGGTTAATGGTTGTTCATCTGAATGAAATGTTAAATTCCAGGCTGTGCCCACATGTTGGACGACTGCTTGGTTTCATGTTTATCCATCATCCCGTGTTCTGTTTTACATGCAGAGAGCTTTTTTCAGCCAGAAAAAAATCAGTTCATTGTCCTCTTTTCAAAGCCTAATGATGATTGACAGGTAGAGGGTGACATGCATAGAGAGAGAGGGGGATACAACTGAGGGGGGTGGAGGAAACAATGAAATGTGTTACTGAGAGATGGAGCAGGAAGTGTGAGATGGACAGGCATGTCCATGTTGCAGCATTTTGTATGAATTATTCAGAAGATGAAGCTCTGCTGGTGTGGGCAGCGGTGGGAGATTGTTGAGATTGTAAATATCAGTGTGATTTCCAAGCCGCTACCTCCTCCATCCTGAATCTGCTAACAAACACAGAGGTGAAGGGCAGGCCAGCGTGACACTGCATGTCATATGAGTCAGTCGATGTTGGCTCTCGGATAGAGAAGACATCGACTGGGATTTAAAACAAATCACCCCACGTCTCGCATGGTACACACTGATCGAACATAAAGCAGGTTTCTCCATGTCAGGAAGGAAGGTACTCTGTGTGGACAAAAGTTTGTGGACACCCCTGTGCACAAAGAGTGGTTTATTTTTGTGTTTGTGAATATCTCATCACCACAAACACTTAGAGATGCAAAATTATGGACTATTGACATCCAACCAATGATGTCCTACTCTTATCCAACACTTGCTTTAAGCCCACATCTGTAGTGCATTATGGGGGCATTCATAATGAAATATGCATCAGATGCACCATATCAACAGTCATAACACATTATGGATGTGACTTATAATGAATTATAACTTCAAGAGTCAAGTTGTTTCTCTTGACTAGTTATAAACTAGAGATTGACTGATGAGACTATGACGACCTATGCTAACCTGTACACACCACAACAATGAACTGTATTAAGAAGACATGGTGTGCTGTCCATGCAGTGTTATAAGTTCATCATAATACGTACTAAGTGAAGTGAAGTACATTCTGATGTATCTATAATTCATGTTTCATAATGTTTCATTGAAAGTGTAGTGGATGTAAAGTGTATTTTCATTTGTATACGTGGTCTTCATAGAAAAAGTCTTTCTCATGTTGTCATAATAACACTGTACTCTTTTGCTTTCATTCTTTCAGCACACAGACCTGTGTCAGTACATGGACAGACACCCAGGGGGTCTCCATCCAGACAATGTGAAGGTACAGTATGTATTATCATGCTGGTCACAAAACAGTACATGCAACAGAGGTGTGGGTGAAAAACAGAAGAGGTTTTTTTTTTTTAGGTGGACGACATACCAAGGAACATGCAGCAGTGTGACCTTGGAGTGGAGTCGTATTGTAATGTTTTAGTATCTGAGGTTTGGACTCCCTGTGGGGTCACAAGATAAAGCTGCAGGACTGCACAATGATTAAGTTATAAAAAGAAATATAAAAAATCTGCTGCACAGCCATAAACCCAAAAGTCTGGTCTAACACTGGTCTATAAGTCATTAGAGGTTTAGTGTGTTCAGATTTTAATCCTCACTGGCTATCTGCAACACAGTCCACAAGGAAAGAAACCAGAGCAGCCACCAAAACAAAGTGCTTACAGCATTAATGATACGAGGTGCAGTTAAACCAGACGTCGCCTGGCAAAATTTACCAGCATGGTGTGGTGAAAAGTAAGCAAGACAGAAAATAATGAAGGCAGTATCATAGCATAAATTGTGGCTAGCTCGCTGTCAACTATATTTCCTTTTTCTCTTTTATTTTAAGGCAGTGTATGTTTTTATTAGATAGCAATAGTGGAGAGGAGACAGGAAATGAGGGAGAGAAATGCACCAAAGGTCCCCAGCTGGAGTGAAAAAAGGCGTGCAAGTTAATGATCAACATCAGAATCCATAAGCCATGGGGGCCCCTCTCATACACCCTCTATACATCAAACACTAGCAGCATCCGTCCTTCTGTGTGGCCTGTGTTGTTTCAGCATACACTTCTATAAACTAGATTATGAAGAAATAATATTTCTGAGAGTTCAATCAGATTGAACCTGAAGAGAAGAAATTTGAATGTTCCTCATAGCAAAGAATGGGGAGTGAAATCTTTTAGTCTAGGTATGTGCTGACACAAAGACCAGCAGCGGTATGTGCCAAGCCAGCAATAATGTGCCTGAAAAAGAGGGGCTAATTAAAACTAAAAATAAGGAGCTGTGTGGGCTGTCCCTCTACCAGACATTTCAGCTATTAATATCGTGGATGTCATCAAAGTTTAACAGAGCTTTATCTGTCAAATTTCAGTTTCAATGCTCAGATGCACCAGCTTACAGATCATAAATCATGTTTACCTTCAGCTGCTGACAGAAATCTGAAGAGAAAAGCTCCGTCAAGTGAGAACAAATGAACGTGTCCACCACATTCAGGCTTATTTGAAGGGATAGTTTGGATGGGGGTTGCATGAGGTACTTATCCATAGTCAGTGTGTTACCTACAGTAAATGACGGTCAGCATGCTACCAGTTTGGAGAAATAGACTGAAGTCACGGCACGGAAGTAGACCAAAGCCCTACTGTGGACAGAGTCAGCAGATAAACAGGTTTGGGCCACATAAAAACAATGTACGTTGAAGTGTACGCTGTAGTGAGCTGATTGTCATGGCTTTACCTGACTGACAGACCACTTACCTTGCACCTTGTGTTGCACTGCCTCAACTATAGAACTTCTTTGCAGCTGTAAAACTTGTATTCCTACGCCAAAGTCCAACTGTGCTGTGCGTGGTGTCTGACAGGGAGTGCACTGACCATTGTTTACTGTAGGAAACAGTAACTGAACCTTAAGTACCTCATGCAACCCCACTTTCAAAAACCTGAACCATCCCTTTAACCAGTCACACTTTGTTAGGGTTTCTCATTTAACAAACTTAAATGAGAAACATCTCATTAATTATGCCAAATATGTTTCATTAATGGAGCAGAACTGAATGAAAAGTGAAAACACTATCCAGTTGGAAATGTTCTCGACAAGTGACTTCATTCTTTACAACATTCTTTAAATCCTTGCACCTAGACTAGGAGGTTGTTTCACTGAGTTTTGGGACTTTCTCCAACTTAACATGAGTTTAAATTGATCATTTCATACGGGAACACGTGTTTTTTGACAGAGTCTGTGTATCCTGTCCAGAGAGGAGGTCTGGTTTTCAGGTCGAACTGTGTCATTAATGAACACAGCAACAGTCTGCTTATTTTCAACATTAACCAGACTCTTCTTTCTCCTTTTCAGTTAAAGTAGGCCACTCATGAAAACATTCTGAAGATTATAATATAACACATCTCACGCCAGTTATCAAGGTTTGGCTTCATAACGATTAAACTCTTAGTAACCTAGATTTAAACCTGACCTAAACCTGAATTAAATAGTTTGAGCTGCTTTACATCAACCTCAACTACAGTTCAAACCATAAATCATTTTTTATTACTGTACTGTTAATATTATCGTGACACTCTAAGCCTAATGACTGACCCTGACACGATGTGGGACGTTGTGAGGCCGCTCTGTTCCTCTCCTCTGTCACAGTGAACACTCACTCAGTGATGTTTGTCCTGCTTTGGTAACGTAGACAAACAGGTAGAAACAAAAGATGATGGAGTGAATGAGGCCATGTGGTGCTGGTGTTGGTGTTGGTGGGGGTGCTGGGATGTTCCGGCATGCAGGAAGGTGACAGTTCAGGCTACATGTGTTATGTAACAGTGCTCGTACCTTTTTGCCGTTGAAGATTTACATAAGTAATATGTGTTTTTTTTCCCCGCTGACAGCAGCCTCATTGAGATTCACATGAATAATTTAGGATTATTCAGAGAGAGCAGAGCGAGGTGTTGCTTGGCTCCCGCTGACTGTGTTACTTACTGGTGAGATGCCTGAGTTGTGATTTCGAAATCTGTTGATGGGGCCTGTGGCTTTGTTCCTGTGCAGTCATGTAATGGAGGCTGCACTGGAACTACAATGGTTGTAATAATCCATCACAAAGAGCACAGCCTCTCCATTCTTTAGGTATTGTTTAATAAGGGGAGTTAAAGATTGGAGCTTTTAGTTATCTCTATCTCTGTCACTTCTCAACGTATGCATTGAGCTGTAGTCTATTTAAAATGTAGATTAACATACCGTCTAATGGAAATGACATCACAGACTATGTTTGGCTACGAGCAGGTGACAATAATGTAATTACTCAGTTTCTCACTATGGTCTTTTTCAGATCAGTTATTATCAGAGTAACATGTGAAGTGGGTGAGAAGATGAGCAAAGGCAGCAGACAATGAGGGTCTGTTCTCCATTTTTACACTTCTCACCTGTGATTCAAATACTTTTATTAGCAGGTGAAGTGATGAGCAGTGTTGTTTGTGACTGTAATAAGTCTGGTGATGTCCTATATTCTACTTATGGTCAGCTAATGTCCTAAAAAGACCAAAACCAACATTACATTTCATTTACATACAACATGGCTGATCTGTATCCAAAGCATGCAGAACAAACCCCCGGGCGGACTCAAATTGGGGACAGTGTATCTCCTGGGCAACACTCATGGCACCTTAGAGACGACTGTTAAACATCATACAAGAATTTAGTGATAGTTAGACTGCCTTCCTCTGTCCAAAGTGAAAAGAACTAAATAAAAAAGAAAGCTAATTAACTAAGCACACTTTCATGGTTTTAGAGGGAGCTGCATGCTTGAATTATTCCTTAATAAACAGCTGCAACATCGGTGTGAAATTGTGTCAGTCTTGTCAGGTTTGGTACCTCTGTGCCTCTACAGAGACCAAAACCTGTTTCCACTGACTGCATGTAAACCTGCAGTAAAGCTGGAGACACTGCAGTGCAAAGAGATGGGTGGAAGAGAAATAGTCCCAACACATAAGTTACAGAAATACAGATAAAGGATTCATGTGTATTAAACCGGAGCCAGGCCAGCTTTTGGCTCCTGCCTCCAATTTTAATGCTATGCTAAGCTGAGCTAATCACATACTGAGTCCATCTCTCTACTTAACACATGGGCATGAGATTGAGATCGATCTTCTCATCTCATCTCGGGTAGAACATGAATACAGCGTGTGCTTTTCATTTAAAATGCACGTGTCATCAGCGCTGAGGATGTGATCAGGTGTCACAGTGAAAGAACAAAGCTGATTGGTGTTTCAGGGAAGTCAGCAGCGACTCGACTGTGACCTAATGATAAGCAGCATAAAGGAGGTTAATATGTGTTATTAGTGTGTTTTATGGCTGGCTGTGAAGTGCAGCCGCTCAACCATCCTCCTATTTACTAATCAGCAACATAAAAGCTATTAGTGCCTCCACTGGTGCTAGATCAAATTAACATTCAGAGACACACTCAGAGGCTCACTGCTAATGTAATTACTGGTCAAGAACCAGAGTGTGTGTGTGTGTGTGTGTGTGTGTGTGTGTGTGTGTGTGTGTGTGTGTGTGTGTGTGTGTGTGTGTGTGTGTGTGTGTGTGTTCCTGCAGTTTAATATTGGAAATGTACTGAAGTTTCTGTTTGAACACGATGATATCTGATGAAAATCTATCAGAAACTGTCTTGTTGTGCAGCACCATTAACTTTTCTGTACCGTACTTGACTGCAGCTTTGAGCAGCGCTCACTGTAATTGAACACAGTGAGTATGACCTCATCCAGACTCCTGCTCAAGTGCTCTTCTTATTAGATTATATGCAGTCAGCTGAAGGGCCGTGTCCCAGTGACATCTCCATAGATCAATAGGAAACTGACACCCACGGACCATGTCTACAAGCCAGATAACAGCCAGCGTTTGCTCTTACAAATCACATTAAGCTGCTGATAGCACGTTAATCATCAGTGTCATGTCAGTATCGAGGACAGATCATCACAGCAGCATCTGACGCACAAAAAAGTTCAGCATAATTTCTGTGTGTTTCCTGAAAAGAGTAACTAAGAGCAGTTACAGGGATCACAGAGACATACTATAGATCTGAGACTTATTTGATGTAGGTAGGTATCTGTGTTGAGTTTCTGAGCAGTTGAGTGTTTCGTTTAAACACAATGTTCCCTGCAGACTTTATTTTGTACACTCAGTAAAAATATACATAACACTTTTGTTCTGCTTCCATTTTTCATAAGTTTAAGTGACTTCTTCTGTGCATGCAAAAGGTTTATTCATCTCAAAATTATTCTCCTTTGCAAAGATAATCCATCCTGATTAAACAATGACTATCACACAGATGTGTCTTGGAGTGGTCACGATAAAAAGTCACTAAAATGTGCAGTTTGGTCTTGAAGAAAAGCATTTATTAGACTCTGAACTAAAGCTGTCACATCAACAGGATGGAAAAAGTCATGACCTGCCCTACTCTGCCTCTGATTGACTAGTTGTCATTGTTGAAATATCAGAGAAAGCCAATCAGAGCCTCTTGATATGCCACACCTGTCAGGTGGATTGAATATCTTTGAGAGAAATAAACTTTGTGAGCATACCAAAGACTGAGCTCTTTTAGTCTGAGAGCAAGAACAGAGTGTTGTGACCTGCGGTGCATTGACTGGAATTAGTGGATCAATTGAACACTGCCTCTGTTTTCCCTTTAATTAGTACAAAGTAATGAAGATCTGCTCCCTCACTCTGTCCACACTCATGGTCAATATTATAATATTGGTACCGTGACCTTTATCTGCCATTACCAAGCTGTTGCTTTAGCAAAACTTATCTTTTCAATAAATGTACACTACTGCAAGTGACAGTCTTCTTCTTCCTCTAAAATTATGAAACATTACCTACATTAGCAGGTGTTTGCATATGGTAATAGAAACACAGCAGTCTGTACGGTCCTTCATCAATATCATTTAGGCTGTTTAAACAGTGCGAGTTACAGAATGTGTTTGATTAATGGGATAGGAAAACTAAAAATACTTCCATGTACTGTAAATTCATTTTCCTCCTGGCGTTTCTGTTGTCTCAGCATTATTCTTGTGAAACCTAGTTTTCACATTTTGTGCTGCAACAATTATTCAAATGAAACAACCTCAGAAGTTTAGAGAACATTATATGGTGAAACAGATCACAGCCCATTGATATATAATGATAAAGTGGAAATAAGTAGACTGCTTTATTTTAAAGGATCATGAATAAGACGATTGAGAATCTCTGCTCTGACACTTAAAACAATATCATCTGCTGTTTGTCCGTCTGCCTGAGGGGAAACATCACGACTTGCAAAGCAGGCTGTAATGGAATGTGTCTGAGGTTACTCTGCTGTTCAGCAGTTTGCTGGCTGCAGTGCATCATCCTGGTGGTATACTCAGAAATTCCTGACTTTATGAGTTGCCTTGTGCCTGCAGTTCTCTTCTTGGCTTTCACTCATAAACGGGAATTAGCACTCTTGAAGAAACACAACAAAAGTCTGAGGAAGAAGCACCATATTTAGTTAGACTGCTCTTTAGTTTCATGGTGGTTGTTGGAATCAATGTTAAGGCTTACAGAGGAACATGTTTTGGGGTGTGTTTGTTTGACTGACAGGTCTCTCATCCTATCACAGTCAGCTGTGGTGGTTACGCCTCTCGTCTCCACTCCATCGAGCCTCGTCTTTTACCAAATATAGATTCTGTGGCTTCACTGAGTACCAATACAAATTCAGACTTCAAAACATATCTATAGAAACATTTGAGTGACATCAAAGACACTTTATGGACTGTGCAGTGGTGTTTCAGTAGTCCTATATTTACACACAGAGGCCCTGCAGTACAACACAGCTGCCCATTAAAACACAAGCCAAAGACAATTCTAGGCATATCTGGAACTTTATGGTCCTCCGAGGCCGGTGCCACAGCGCAGGTTGATGCTGTCTCTTGATTCAGCCCATTAAGGACAACACTGTACAGATGCTTAGTGGAAAAGATTAGGGCTCTTTCTGTGCCTGCTGGCAGATGGCAGAGCCTTTTCACTCCATTTAACACTGCTGCGTTTTAGCTCTTCCTCAATGATTTCACCACTTTTACTCATTTCAGCAAAACACTGTTTTGGAGATTCAGCACTGGATTCAAAGGTTTGTGTTTGGTGTCCTTGACAGTGCTGAATTCATCCACCATGATGGTCTGATTTGAGCTCATATAACATAGACAATTTACATTTCACTAGGCCAACATGGATGACGGTATCAGTTTATCTGTTGATCGGTCTCACAGTTTGTCAGTCGGTTGTTGACGAAGTCCTCACCAAGAAAATGAAGCCTTGTTTTTTTGCTTACCCGATAAGGACCTCTTGTGGCTGTGCAGTTATTTCAGCAAAGCGAAGGCAGACTGCAATCTTTCCCTAACCTTAGCCAAACAGTTTTTCCAAGTGCTCCACCACGTTGTGCCAGACTGAAATAACTGCAGCAGTTATGTTCAACCTGGTTTTTCACCATTGTTCACTGGTGGGGGCAGCAGGCGCTGTGGAGAGGCAGGTCTGTATGCTGTTGTTTGTCTGTGTATTTTATTTTTGAGTATTTGATTTCTCCTAAGAGTCAAACATATTGTATTCTCACATATTCATTATGCAATATTCATTTTAAAGCAGCTCGTTAGGCATATAATGACTTGTATATACTTTATGTTGCCCTACAAGACTGGGGATGTCATCCACACATGTGACCTGCTTCTTAAATGGTTGAAGTAGGTTGGCTGTTGGAGCATGTCATCAGCATATCATGTCTGTTGGACTGTCATCTATTTGTTTATATTGTCAGATATGAGGATGGTTGGTCAAATATGATTACAAGGTCATATTTATCAGGACGTACATGAGCCTTGTATGAACATTGTTTACAGTATGCAGAGGTTTAGATGAAAACTTTAAAAAGGAAAGCAAAGCTCATAACAGACAGCGATGCTACAAACATATAATGATCTTCCAGAATTTGATGCATTACTGTAGATTAAACTTGCCAACAGGATATAAAGTAGTTAAAATATCTACAGCAGTAAAATGCAACATTCACATTAAAGATCCAGTGTCAGATTTAGGGGCTCTAGTTACAGAATATATTATTCATAACTCTGTTTTCATTAGTATAATCACCTGAAAGTAAGAATTGTTATGATCTTGTTATCTTAGAATGAGACTTTTATCTACAGACAACACGTAAGACGTCAAGAGTCCATCATGTTTAACCACCATGTTTCTACAGTCGCTCAGAAGGGACAAACTAAACACTAGTTTCAGATTTCACCTTTTTCGTGCCTGTTGCCACTACTGCAGAAGGTGAGGTGAGGGTGTTGCAATCAGCAACTACACTGTAAGATGCCACAAATCCTACACACTGGTCCTTGAATGCAGCAGTAAAACTAATCCAAAAACATCGTGAATAATAGTGAAACACTGATATGGATCATTTCACTGCACAAAGAGTACTTTGAGTTTTATATATATAAGTATATTTTGCTAATAATACGTACATATTTGACTTAAGTAAGGTTTTGAATATTTTGACTTGTAGTTGAGTATTTACGCAGTCAGGTATTAATATTTATGCTTAAACAAAGGCTCTGAATTCTTCTTTTAACATTGTGCACAAGAAATATCACAGACTTCAGAGCATTACGTTTACTGAGGATGTTTGTGTTTCTCAGTTGATATTTAGGTTACTGATAAGATCTAATAATGGAAACACAGAACAACATACAATAAAAAATAATAATGATAATAATAATAAGTATGTACATTCCCCTTTCTGTTTTGCTGTTAGAAAGACCAAGACTTCTGTTTTGTTTTGTCCCAAATGAGTCAGTCCTCCTGCCTGAGTATGTTGAAGCTTGTTAGTTTATTGTGTGTTCCACATTAACATGACATTAACGCACAGTGTCTCTCCTGTTGTGATCTGTTGCTGTTTCTGTCCTCGTGAAAACTATATGAACCCCAGTGTGCCGCTGTCACTTTGAAATATTGCCTTATGCTTCGCTGCACATTGAATATCAGACCAGAGAGCCAAATTCCACTCCATTCTCTGGACAGATAACACGCAGCCGATGCAATCCACACATTTTTTTTTTTCATAATGCTTATCTTGATGGAGAGTTGTGCTCGCCTTGGGTACGATGGCAATAAGTATTTCATCATTAGAGAAATGGCAGCGTGTTTATTGGTGTGCTGGTGATGGATTGTTGTTGAGGCAGTAGGGTCGCTCCTCAGGTGATAGATTATGATAATGAATGATTTAACTACGATCACACGGTTTGTTTCTCCTGCAGTTATGAACTAATAATGCATCACGATTAAACAGAGACTCTGTCACACACACACACACTGGAGACTCTGCAGGGCATTTTCTCTTCAATGAAAGAACCATACATTGTGATTGACGATGTATATTACCAGCTAGTTGTTTTACTGTTGTGAGTGTGTTTTAGACTTCAGGTGAGCGGGGTTCTTTTGTCCTGTAGATGATGGTCAGTGAAGAATGGCCATTGGAGTATTTCCAAATTATCCTGGAGAGTCCAAACAACGAGACGCTGCATGGAAAAAATTATAAAGTACAAAAAGTCAAAAGTACAAGACTGTATACTACTTAAGTTTGGGCGGGAAGCCAAGTCCCGGAGCGCATTGCAGTAGGAAACATCCAATCGCTGAGCTTAAATATCTGTTGCTCTGCAGCTAATGACAGGGTGAACATTAATTAGACATTAATGGGCCACTGCGCTGATTTGAACATCAGTTTGCTCTTCATGAGGATTTCTAATCAGCCTGTGGAAAGCGTTGAGGGGATCTGAACGTGCCCTGTCGAGGCTGTCACCACAGAAAACCTGCGATACAATAAATGTCTTCCTGTGTCTTCTCCATAGCAACAGTGAATTGTATTCATGGGTACTGTAGCATTTACAGATTATAGAAATTAACCTATAGCCTAGGCATGACCCTGTAGTGTTGATGTGTGTTTCTTTGTTGAGGAACATTCGGGGTATTATTAAATGTCACCATTACTGCAGTGATATTTCAGTTGTGAATTAGTGCAATAAATCTGTTATATATGTAAGAGATTACACGTAGTCAGGCTCTCCCAAAAGATACATCTATGAGACCCCAAAGCACCCACTACATGTCACAACACTTCCCTCAAATAGACCTTATGCTGTATGTGTGTTATATAAAAAGTCTTAATGATATAGTACAACAGTTTTCTTTTCCCTCTGTTCTACCACACACACCAGGATCACTAAACACAGATTACCCACACAGACCACACTTTATATTAATCTAACCTCTACCCCTGGACTTTTCTCATTATCATGTACAACATTGTAGCTGCTTCCTGTTACTGTCTGTATATCTGTCCATTATGTCGATAGTATTTGTCTTCTATATTACTTTTTGTTCTCTCTCTCTTTTGTCACACTTTTCCAGTAGTAACTGTGCTGTGCTGTTGTCAGTTGCCCCAACAGCACCTTTTTACTTTAAGCCCATCTATTAGCATTTACAGGTAGTACAAACATGAGATGAATGAATCATAACAAACTATTATGTATTTGAAAACAGCTATAAGGACATTTTAAGTGTTTATTGCTAAACAGTAGTAACTTGTTGGCAAATATAACTTTTCATATTAAGATATATCTTTTATGATTATAGCATTTTTTTTACTATATTGTCATTCATTATCTGTTCATGCAGCCAGCCTCATCTAACAAAACCTATTTCAGCATGACACTGATTCTTTTAGACTGAATGACATGCATTTTCACAGCCGCCGTGATGCTGTTGATGATAAAAGTGATGTTGTTGCTTCTATATAGTTTATTTTTCCATTTTTTCCACTGTCACATTATCTGCCCGTGGATTTTGTTGTCTCTTTTTATTTTCAGCCTTTTTTGCCCACCTCTCTCCCATCTTTACTTTCCAGCTCGCTCGCTCTCTCTCGTCTCGTGGTTAATTGGTGCGGTCACACCTTAAACTGCAGGGTTCCTTTCAATACATTTACCCAGATGGACAGATGGACATCTCTTAGTCACTTATCATAGTTGGATGAGCGCTGTCTGGCAAGCAGATGTCTGTCAACAAGCCAAATGTTCACCACTGATCATGCTGAGCCTGTTTGACTTGTAAGAAGAATGGTGACGTACGCCTCCCTTTCCTTTGAAGTGTGCTGGAGTAGAAATGTGGCCAATTATTGAGTGGATCTACATAATTTAAGTTGAAAATTGGCCATTTTGAAGGCAGCATACAGTATTACTATTGTCGGTCTGAATAACCTCCACTTCACTTTTCCTCGAATATCAAAATGCAAATGGGCCCGGGCTGTTTCATTTTGAAGCCAAACAGAAAAAAAAAAAAAGCTACTTTAAAGAATGGTTTGATGTTTGAATGAAGAGCTGACTGAAGAGAATAAATGTGTGATTTTTTTTTTCCTTCTTTCTTTTCCTTACCGTGCACTCACACTAACCAGGCGAGGGGCTTTCAGAAGTGTGTTTTGATATACATGAGTAAACACACATTTCCCATGCTAATTTTCTGCACCGCAGTTCATCTCTCACCCGCTGAGTGCAGGAATACTAAACTGTTGACCCGGTGACTCCAGATGCCAGACAGGGCTCGTCCCTGATTGGACTCCACGGTGCTTCAATCAGCTTAATTGGCCAAGACTATAGTATCAGTGAGAGGAGAGAAATGAGAGGGGAATGCTGGAATTGGAATCACATTGAAGGCTGGATCGTGCACGCCTCATTATTCGTTGATTGACACGTCTGCAGGGGGGAGGCTGCAGAACTGCCACGTCTCAGAGGGAAAACAAAACAAGTTTAATGTAGCTCTGACTTTAGGAACATATTAGGATTTTGGATTTTTTTTATTTTTGAAAGCTCATACAGACAGCAGAGGATACACTTTATGCAGTATGAATATTAAAGACTATGTTTGGTTTGTGAGCTCCGTAGGCATGTTGGGGAGCTGTGTTTAATTTCAGTAGTAAGATAATTGGCTGTAAAAATGTAAATTTAAATGTGTTTAATCTTTATTCATATGACACATCAGCAAAAGTGCATTCATGCATTTTCTTGAGTGTTTTTTTCTGAATGAATTTGCTAGTTGCTGTTTTTGTCAGTGAAGTCCTGCAGGCTTCAGGGTCTCAGCTTCTTTTAAAATACTTTAATTGTTTTAAACAAACTACTGTAATTGATTTGCAGTTTGATTTGAAAGTTGAACAAAGAGAAAAAGTGAAACTGGAACATTGTTTTATTTTAAAAAGTTGATTCAACGCCAAGTCGAAATAATGCAAATGACTAAATATGCAGCTCTTTGTCAGTGCCCTTTAATGAACACCATATCCCACAATCCCAAAACTGTCTCAGCTTAAACATTACCAGCTCAACAGGCTTAAGAATGGACAGAGTGTAGACATGTTGTGACAACAGTGATTACTTCTACTGAGCTTGGTATAATTTCATGGGAAATGTGCTTTAATTGTCTGCACGGCTGCATTATATGTTTTCGGCCACTTGGCCCACTTGAGGCTGGCTACAGAACGAGCTAATCCATGTTAAAATGTCTAATTAACAGCAGAAATAAACATGTTTACAGTCTGGTACCAAAAAACGTTGCTATTGATAGAAATTAGCTCGGTCTCTCCTAACTCCTGAGTGAAATATCTGTCTCTCTAGCTGCTAAATGCTCCACTAGCTTTCAAGCTACTCCCTAAATGGGATAGTCTGCTGTTTGGTGCTGTGTAGCTTGTGCACAGTTGGTTTATCTTTAACTGAAAACAGCTGCCTGCTGGAGGTTGATGGGAGTGGAGTTGTGGACTGGAAAACCAAAACAATGAGCTGAAAGAGGTTAAACGCTCTGTAAAGTTCTGCTGACTTTGTAAAAATACTGCGTTCATCACTACAAGTGATCACTTTCACCTTACATATAGTCATGTGACAGCTTTGAAATTTCACTTCTAGCAATATGTTTGTATTTATCTAAATGTGGATGGTAAACTTCAGCGTTTTTCAGAAATACAGAGAAAAGAAACTCAACAAGAGACTTCTTTGACCTCAGCTCTCAATAATCACAAACTGCTGAGCCACAATACTAGAATCCATCATACACTTGCATAAAAGGGTCAATCCATCACAATTCCAATAGTCAATCAATGTCATCTTATCAATATTCCTCAATATTAAACACAACAGGTCAACAACTGTCCTCTGCTTGATGGCACAGATTGGACTTGGCAATGCATTGTTGGTGGGTTTTTTTTCAACCCCTCTGGGTCAAAGTTAGCTGATTTGAACTTTTCTTGCTGCACTGCCTTCCCGTCCCCTGCTGTCAGCAGTCCTGTCATGCTCTGTGCAATCGATTCACTGCCCTTCACACAAAATGGAAAAAGGAGGCAGCGGCCCCGCCCAGCCCTGTATGTTCAGCTCCAGTCTGTCACACCTCCATACATTTCTGCTGTCACCTTTCTCTTTTCTTTGCCACTTTCTAAAACACCCCTGTCATACAAAATACACCATTCTACACTAAGCTAGATTGGTAAAATACATCATAAGACATGATTTGTACAGAAGGGGTCATTTTGAAGCAGGAACAGACAGCTTAATTTACTACTTATTTTCACTCTGAGCAGTTAATGCAGCAGTTCCCAGCTGTGAAATCAGATGGGCGTCGTAACGTCTCATCTGTTTGATCGGTGTTCAATAATCCAACCATGGCTGTGTTCTTGACTGATGGCTCAGTATTGATTCTGGTGTTTACGCCTTTTGTGAGAGAGACAGCATTTCATTGAACTATTTGTAAATAACATGTGGGATTCATGCCTGTTCTCATTCACACTGGAATGAAGTCACAGACCCTACCTTACTGATGGATGGCTTATTTCACACATCTCTGTAGTCAACAGCTGCTCAGGTTTAATGTGTTGCACTGAGATGTAGATTCAGGCAGAGACTAATGGGTGGATGGTGTTTAAAGGAATATTGATATTCATGTAATTTATCCAGCGTAATGAAGAAAAATATGCCCTCCTTACCTGGTCTGTCTCCACTATGCTGTTTGTACATAGAGATATGTCATAGTTAAATATACTCCTGTAAAAATAGTTCTTTCTCTTTGTTCACTTGTGTTTTCTAGCTGTTCCTGTTCCAGTTACTGAGAGGCCTGTCCTACATCCACCAGAGGTACATCCTTCACCGCGACCTGAAACCGCAAAACCTGCTCATCAGCGACACTGGAGAGCTCAAACTCGCTGATTTCGGTGAGTATGCCGGACACTGAGGCTCATTTTTTTTTGCGTATCTGTTAGATGTAAGAGTGTGTGTGAAATCTATACGTGTAGCTAGATGTCAGAGGTGGCAGAGTGATGATTACACAGTTACTGCTTTGATCAGACTCTACACAAATCTGCACTTATTTTTGTCATTATCTAATCTTTAAATCAAACTATTAACTAGATCAAAACTGTTTTTTAGCCTCATTAGCCAATGTTAGCGTAGCTTGTTAGCTGGGCTGCTCAGACTGTGAGCTCAGAACACCGGGGGAATGTTAGTGTTTGTACCACAGGCGTTTTGGACCACCTGGAAGGAGGAGGGCCCGAGACGCAGGTGAATGCTGATGGAGAGTGGAGCCTGTGTCGTGCCAGAACAGGAGCTGGGCATGCGGGCAAAGTGGGTAGCCAGGCAGAACAGCCTGATAATATCAGAGGCAAAAAAGACTGAAGAAACAGATTAGTGTTTTTAGATGTAAAAGTACTTTAACATCTTGAACCCAGGGGTGGCTACATTAATTTATCCACTCAAATGTGACCTGCTAACCTCGTCCATCATGTAAAGCTGTAGTGGATAGCTAGTAGAGCTATATAGTAGGTGAAGGAAGAGTCATCCTTGTCCTCCTCTTCCTGATCTAACAACGCAGTGAAGAGCGTACAGGTGAAGATTAACTCATCTGCAGTTTGTATCACACCATTTGGAGTGATCCAATCACATCTGAAGGATTTTGTTTAAAGCACTCTTGTAACTAACCCGACCCACACGCTCGGTTTTCCCCGTAGATCCGTCACATGACTTAGGAAAGAGATGCTCTAACTTCTTTTTTACTGTGACTTTAATGTCTCTGTTTGTATCAATGAGCAGTTTTTAATTCTAGTCACTACAGCTTGATTTATGCCCGTGAGGGAAAATGTATGCAGCGGCTCCACAGATCAACATAAAAACACAGGCTAGGAAAGAGAGACAAATACTGTTAATAAGAACAAAACTAGAAGCATTCAAAGGTTATTAGCTACTAAACTATGTATGGAATAAGTACAAATATTTGAATAATACTCCAAAAAGATGCACGCAGTAACGAGGCTGTACTAAAGCATGAAAGACAAAATAAAGGACGGCTTCATGACCAGTCCCACTGGCCAATTTTAAACGTTTAACTTTATGCAGTTGTATCATTGCTGTGCATGTGACACCTGTAGTTACTGATAATAACAGAAATGTGGTTTAACAGGCTACTACAGGTCCTAGAATTCTGAAAAACAAACTATTGTCATTTTAATAAAGAAGTCAGGCTTTTTTCCATCACCAGAGGCCATTCTGCAGGTCGCTAAGATCAGACATGATATCAGACTAGTTAAGCACGGCGGCATCTTGTTTTATCACACACAGTGGACATTCACTGAGTCTGAACACTTCTATGACATGTTCTGTGATGTTGAGCCTTATAAGGACAGAGCAGCCTTTAACATGAAGATGAATAATGTTGTTGTCAGGTGGACCAGACTTTATATGTCATGCAAGTTGTGAAAGAAAGCTAGCTGTGATTGACAGATTACATTGGGTCCAACATGTATGTCTGCCATGTGGCTCAGCATTTATGATCACATTATAAGACTTAGATCGTCTCATAAGACCAAAACATTGCGAGCAGTCTGATCCCAGCAAAATGGGATTCTTGGAGAAAGACCTGCCATTTTGGGGGGATTTTCTTCTTTCTTCTTTTGGCCTCAGCCTTGTGGTGGCTTTGGATTGTCTGTGGACCCATCTGTCCAACACTTTGGCCAAGATCACAGTATCTTGACAACAAGTTGACCCGTTGACCTTTTCTATCCCCGACTTTTCATCTAGTTCCCAAATTTCCACAAGACACATCAAAATCAAAGTTACTCAACCCATTCATGCTTTCGTTTAGTTAGTGAGTGTGTGTGGGTGTGTATGTGTGTGTGTGGACGTGTGTGTGTTAGGAACCCCTCCCAAAGTTGCACCATATGGCTTAAATCCATGCTCGGTAAGCAATGCCTACATGGCCTGTCTGGCATCCTGGGGGGGTCAGACAAACAGACAATCCAGCCTTCTTTCCAGCCTGTCCATCCACTCATCCATCCATCCATCCACTCATCCATCCACCCACCCATTCAACCATACATCCATACATTCTTCTATCCAACACCCCTCATTCTTTTACTCACCTCTTTCCTAATTCCTCAAACCCTCCTTTCCATCCACCATCCATCTCCTCCACTCCTCCATCCCTCTGCCCTTACAGATGGGGGGGTGGGGGGGGGGGGGGTGGCAGCTTCATCAATAATGCAAACCTTGTATTAGTGCAGGAACATTACTGCAAGGGAAATGAGAAAGAAAATAATGGATAAAATACCAAATGAGCAAGGGTGAAAATCCCTGGCCTATTAGTCTGTCGCTGGAGCTGTGCTCATCGACAAATATGCACAAAACACAGAATCAGTCTTTGCCTAAGGGATGCCAGATGAGGAAGGTGAAGGCTGTTGGAGTGTGTGTGTGGGTGGGTGTGTGTGTGTGTGTGATTGTGTGGCCGCCAGGACTCCCTGTGGTCCAGAGCCTTGGCAGCAGGAATACTAACGGCCGACAGCTGAGGCCTGTGGCGCTGGTTGGGGTAAATGATAGAGAGATGGAGGCAGAGTGTTAAAGGAGGGGCTGAAACGCACAATAAGAGGTGGCAGAACACTCAGTGGGGACGAGGCTGTGTGGCGATAGGATGGAGGGTACAAAGAGGAGTAAATAGAGGATGGCTGTATTGAAAAAAACGTATTGAGGCGGGTTAAGGGTGAGCTGGCAAGTGACAGTAGTGGATTCTGTTAGAATAAATAATGTGATCCACTCAGTCCTTGATTTTGTTCCCTCCCTCGGTGCTCGTCAGTGCTTTCGTCTTCGTATTGGTGAACTGATTAATCAGTTTGTCAGTCCAACTTCGCGGCTCCGAGTAAGACACTGACACTGACATTGATTGTGGATATTCACAGTGATTCTTAAAGAGAAAGTCCAGGAGCGCTTTGGTAACTGATTGTCTCAGCACATGGTGCGTTGGCGCAACTGTGGCCAGTTGGATTCCAGCTGGCGACCTTTGCATGTCGCACCCCCCTCTCTCTCGCTCTCTCCCCATTTCCTGTCTGCCTCTTCACCTGTCAGTGTTCGATGAAGGCAAAACATGCCAAACAAAAGAAAGAGAAAGTCCAATCTAGATACTGTATGGAAGAAAGTATTGTGTTAGGGTTTAGGTTAGGGTTGTGACTTCGTGACCACCTGATCTTTCCTTTAACACTGATCAGGTCAAAAAGGATGGCTGTATTGAAAACATGTATTGAGGTGGGTTAAGGATGAGCTGTCAGTAGTAGTGGATTCTGTTAGAATAAATAATGTGAACCACTCAATCCTTGATGATGTTCCGTCTCTTGGTGCTCATCAGTGCTTTCATCTTTGTATCGTTTGCCCAAAAACTTACAGCTGAATTTATAGGAAGCTTTTGTTTTTGGCAATCACTTGATCGTTCCTGTCGATAAGAACTGCCACCATCAGGCCAACAGATATCAAAATCAATTGGCAGACTGTCAGTAATGAGCAGGTTCAAATTTGCAAATCGCATTCACGATCCCAAGGAGAAAAACACTTTCTAATGAGCGTATGGACTTACAATTGGAAGGCTCCAATATTTCAAAATAATCGCTCTGATTTCCCTTCAGCTACAGCGGCCAGAGCGCCGTATCCCTGCTGCTGCTGGTGGTGGAGTTGATCCAGATGCTCCCCTCTGCTCCGCTGCGGGTTTACTCACTTTTTAATGAGCTGCACAAACAATCACCACATAAATGAGATCCCACGTTTCGTTTCAAGGACACAACTAATTTAAGCCAACTTCAGCAGCGTGTGCGGTGGGTGATTTGTATTGTTTGAGTTTGTGGACCATATTGATTGCTTTCCTCCCTCACACACACACATATGGCACCTACAAATAGTTAAGCTACATTAATCACAGTTTTCTAAACTTTCCTCCCTAGTGATTCATCTCTGCTGTGTATTTTTTATTTCTTTTAATGATGTTGGATGTAATCATTCCAACACGTTTAACACTTAAGAGCTGTAAAGTTTGAGTAGTAATGTGTCATCATGCTTTACATATACTCTTCTGGAAGCACACACACACACACGTAAGTGCTGGCAACAAGCGCACATTGTCGTCACGCACAGAATGACTTTAGCCTTGAGACAATTTTCTGATGACAGGCCCCTAATTATAGAAGTGGATGAAACAGCAGATGAGCGTTGCTCATAGCCCGCATACTTTCAGAGCCTCATGAGAGGGTGAATGTGTCCACAGTTGGGGTGAACCTGCTGAAAGGCCGCTTGTGTTTGCATTCAAACACTGAAGCACGGCCACATGCTGTCAGTGTCTATCCCCCCCAACCTGCAGCACAGACTGCGGTCAGCGGGCCAGAAACCTTATCTGAGGGTCATTCATAAACAAAATGATCAGCCTGACAGAGCCGTGTGTGTGTGTGTGTGTGTGTGTGTGTGTGTGTGTGTCTGTGTGTGTGTGTGTGTGTCTGTGTGTGTGTGTGTGTGTCTGTGTGTCTGTGTGTGTGTGTGTCTGTGTGTGTGTGTGTGTGTGCGCGTTTGGGACTCTTTCCTTGTGAGAACCTATTTGAAACAGTTTGTGAAGTGTGTACATTTTCGGGTCGATCCACCTCTTTGGTCAAGACTGAAATAACACTGATACGACATGATGGATTTCCATGAAATTTCATACAAAAACTCCACGTTCTCAGACGGTGAATCCTAATGACTTTGGTGACCCGCGGACTTTTTGTCTAGCGTCACTGTGAGATTGACATTTATGCTTTTGAAAT
Source organism: Sciaenops ocellatus (assembly GCA_033000465.1). Lineage (NCBI taxonomy): Eukaryota > Metazoa > Chordata > Actinopteri > Sciaenidae > Sciaenops > Sciaenops ocellatus. Next base: position 4,579,233 of record CP136885.1, read on the forward strand.
GTCTTGATGACTATTGGATAGATTGCCGTGACATTTGGTACAAGACGTTCATGTCCCGTTCAGAGTGAAGTGGGATTACTTTAATAATCCTTTGACTTTTCCTCTGGCTTCAGTGGGTCATCATTTCTGTTTCTCCAATACGTTGGTTTATGATCATGTGCTCTGAAAAGAAATGGCATTCATCAGCCTCAGCTATACTCTGTCTTTCGACCTACTTAGAAAATGTTAGCATGCTAAGAATGAATAATGAACATGGTAAACATGCAGATGTTAGTATGTAGCTTGAAGCACCATTCTGCATTAGAACAGCCTCACAGGGACACAGTCTGTTTGAAGTGTTTAACATATTTCAAACACCTGCAGTGGAATCAAACCTACACGAAGATTGCAGGACTGGAGTGTTGAATTGTGCTGAACTGAACAATGGTTCTCTACTTTTGCTGTCACAGAGTGCAGCTATGGCTAGCTAATGTGTACTGATGTGTGTGTTGGTCTTGCTGTGCTGTGAAGTAACAGCTGCTGGGATAATGATGTGTGAGGAGTGAAGCAATGTGACAATGGAGCTGGAGGAATGTCGCAGGCACCCGGAGCAGACGGTTTGCCTCTCCCCAGTGTGCTGTTCCACCCAGCGCCTTGCCACAGTGCAGGGACGGCTGTGCTGCTGAGTATGTGTGTGTGTGGATTTTTGGGAGGTTGCAGATGGTAGTTTGAAGTCTGTTAGATAATTCAAGGATACTGATGTGTGTGTTTTGTGTGTTTTTCAGTCCAAACCTGAGATCTGACTGAAATAAACTGCAAGGTTTAACGCACCAGCAGCAGGGATAATGTGTGTGTGTGTGCGTTTGTGTGCGTAGGTAATGACCTGACGGGTTTCATGTAGACGACTATAATGCAGAGCTCATTACAGTCCACTTTGTGTTGGGAAATGAGCTGGGACGATGGCAGGTGGTGTACTGCACACACACAAACACACAAATGCACACACTCATGGACATGAAAGAATGCTGGATCTAAAAGAGGCGCACATTTTCTTTAAAAAAAAAACCCTTTATAACAAAATAATCCAAACAGTCCAGCCCTGCTAATTAAGCTGTGAACAGATGACGTCAATAGAAGCCTTGAAAATCTCAGTGGTACATCTAAGAAATTAAATGCCTGTCATACTTTGCTGTCAATGTCCATCTAACCTCAGCTGATTCACTGAATGACACTTCAGTTTTTTTAAACAGCCGAGCAGAGCCGCAGTATTTACTGCTCTGGTCCCTCATCCATATTAGATCTGTGTATTTTCAGTTGAGTGAATGCAGCAGAAACAAGCTGTGCAGCCGAGTCTGTCTCAACCTTCCATGGCTGTGAAGTGAAGCCTATATGACAGCGCCAAAAACTGCAGTTGCTCATTCTCCGTAAGTCCCCATGTTAAAATGTCCAACTTCACAGCAGAAATAAACATGTTTACAGCCTGGTACAAAAAACAGTTTCTATAGCTAATTTCCCCGTTCATGACAACTGTACTGAGGGTGAATTTTTATACAACTCACCTGTTCAGATTATATTAAGACTTAAAGTTATGCTGAATTAACAGTGTGGGCACTTTGATTGACAGGAGAGTGCCATTACAGATGACTTGTTTGGGCACTCAGATGTCATTCGGTCCACCTCAGGTCCACCGATGATCCACATCTTTGCCGATTTTTAGATTAGCCGGGAGGCTGGACAGCCAATATGGCAGCAGAGATTTTGAGCTTCAAAACAGCTCTTCGGAAACCTGTGGAGGACGTCATCACACTGTCCATTCTTTATACTGTCATTGCTTCTGCCATTTTTAAAAATACCATTAAAATAAGAAATTATTTGTCAAGCAAAATGACGTATTGACACTAATGCAATAAATAATTATGATGAAACACATTAGGTAGACTAATTAATCAGGATTGAAGTGTTGAAGCTGCCCACAGCTTTGGTGAAAATCCAGATGTCTTTGTGAACTAGCCCTTAAAGTAATTCAACATTTCACTTTATTTGCTGTGGTCCAAAAATATGTCAGGAGGTTTGGGAGAAATAGGATCAGAGCATGAAATCCCAGGTTTTACTGTAACTAGGTTACTGCAGTGCATGTGCTTAAATGTATTCTCTGATTTCCTGCCTTAACCTGATTTCTTCCACTTACCTCTGTGCATGAAAACACAGTCGAGATGAGAGTGAAACCTTGAAATCGAAGAAAACAGAAGCCCAGCTTTGAAACAGGGTAGACCAGGGCTGTAGACCTGAGCTGTGCATGCATCTGCAAAGATACAACGTCTCCGGGAACCTCTGCAGAGAAAGGTCTTATTGTGAAGGTCATAGAGGAGCTGATGCCCAATCTCAGCAACACTATCAATCGATATCAAATGATAACCTAATGACTGTGTGTTAAAGGGATAGTTTAGGTTTTTTGAAGTTGGTTTGGGGATTGTGTGAGGTACTTCTTGATAGTCAGCAGAGATCAATATTCATTGTGAGTGTAAATTTTACTCAGAATATTTTCACCAGCCTTTTTCTTCAGCACTGTAGATCTTCCATAGTCTGTATTGCATAAGCTCACCTGTGCTGCACACTATAGCAGCTGTTTGGGTTAGAAAATGTTCAAACTGAAATGAAACGTCATGTTTCTAAAGATTTCAAAGATGGTGCATGCTTGTGTTTTTCTGGCTGCATCGCTGTAATTCAGATTCAAACAGACGGTGAAGCATATTTCACAAAATATATAACTATTCCTTCATATGAGTCCTGTAATATGAGAACACAAGAGGAGGGGACAGGTTACTGTAGCCTGGTCTCACTAAATCACTGTTTTTTTCTGTGCTGACTATGAATTTGTGACTACAACAAATATTGCATTTAGCCACGTTTGTGTTGGGGAGCCGTGATGCCTGAAATGAGTCCCTGTGGAAATATTTCCGACAGTATTTTAAATCACTTCTGGCAGCATACAGTAGATCTCTCAATCTGCTGCTTGTTAGCGAGCAGGAGGAGGAGAAGCAGGCAGAAACTACAAACTGCCTTTAAAAATCCAAATGAACTTCAAAAGAACAGTGGGCTATTTTCCCCGGGGACACAGACTATTTTAGTGCTTCTTCTTTTTCCACGTTCATTCTTCCTTCCTCCTGTTTCAAGCCCTCGTCTCCACACAGGTTTTGTCCATGAAATAGTGATGCATAATTCACCTGTGACCTTCATCTCTGAAGGTACCTGGACAAGATCGCAGGTCAACTGGTGAACCAAAACAGATGAAGGTGTGCATGTCTGGATGAAGCCAGGTCTTTGAAGTCATACCCATAACCTCTGTAGTTGGACTCATGGGGTTTTGAGGGGGAAGGTCAGGGGTGGGTGTCTTCCACACCACCATTGTGTTAACACTGCACAAGGTGACCCAAATATTCAAACACATGGAAACCACCAACTAACCAAAATCAGAAGTGCTTCTTACTGTCAGAGTGGGCTTTAAATGTATCTCCATTATAATTGTTTGTCTACCTACACCACAGTGAGCAAACAGGAAGCATTATAACAAATAGAAGTTGTAGCACATGAACATGTTGAGCTGAACCATCCTGGTCGCCTCCAAGCTGTCTGTGGGTGGAGAACTGGAGCTGATTAAGGTCTTGTTGATTACACAAGCTCATTATTTGGACCGCTTTTTTCTGCTTACTCCATTAATCTTCAAATATAATTCCATAATTGCTTCATTACTTTTCTATACTTTGAATACACACATCACATTTAAAGTCACAAATATGTAGATCTAAAGATGAAAGGCATTACCATGACTGTAGTGTTCACCGTCCTGCGGCTCCAAATACTCACTCGAGTAGCCAATGTGGATCATTAATAATCAAAATAGTTCCTAGCAAATACACTATTTCTTCCTGATTAAGTAACTGTTGTTAGAAATAAACTATATATTTATGACTCATTTACTTTTGCAGAGTGGTCACAGAGATGAAAACTTGTATTTCGAGGCCACACTTTACTACATTGACTGCTTGAAATGTAATTGCGTGCACAAAAGTGTATTTGCAGAACAACAGGCTGACCTTGTGTATCAAAGTGCTCTTTGGACTTTTGAAGGACTACGAGTTAACAGTTTAAGTCAAGCATAGAGGCTGTGTTATGTGTAGCTCTAGTTCTTTCTGCGACTGGTTTGTAAAACAAGCAGCCAGTGGCGGTGCTGATACAGCGGATTGTGAGCTGCAGGTAAACAAACTGACCTCCTCAGCTGTCACAGTCCCCTCTGCCCGGCCAGCTGGAGTGTCTCTGGGTTTGGCCGGGTGTCTGCATAGCCTGCAGTTTCCGTCTACCCCGGTGAGTCTTCTCCCTCCGGTCAGGTCTTAAAACAAACCTTGTTCTGTCACCAGCAAAAGCATGTAGTCGTGACTGCGTTTTTCAGAGCTACACGCGGGCTAAAAGAGCGTCTATGCTTGAGTCAAACTGTGAACTCGTAGACTTTTAGAATTAGTGGTTACTTTTGTGTTACTTCCTTCAGACATGCTTTGTTCCATTTTACTCCACTGCACCTCTCCATGTCACAAACAGGCAATCCTCCTACTACTGCATTTTCTTTTATGATACACACACACACACACAGGACGCCTGCAGCGGAAATGATAGCCTCTCAGTGTGAGCGGGCTGATGGCGTCTATTCCACGTTAGATCAGTGTGTGGAAATTACAGTGCTCGGCCGTGATGAATGCCGGCTCAAACTCCCTTTCTCCTGTGGGTGTTCCAATACAAGGAAATGTTAAATACCGCCCTCCCTCCTCTCATTTATTCTCCCCTCTGCCCTTCTTCCTCCCACACACAGGGGACTAACAGCAGGGCAGGAAGTCCTTTTTTACCAGGCTAAATGCTTTAATTAAGCTCTCCGACCACTTGGGAAGAGACAAAGAGGTAATGCCATCAGCCTCATTAAAGCTTGCTGCATCTGCACTCTGCTCTGCCATTAGCTGCCATGGGAGTACTATCACCAGATACTTAACTAACCTGGGTTTGTTTCACCACGTAGATTGAACAACCTGGAGATGCTCATGCACTTTTAAAAACCCTGGAGAAGGTTTTGAAAAAACAGGTTTTCATAGAGCCTCGTGATAGGTGCAACAGTAGACAGCTGTAGCATCATCATTGATTAACCGTACTCTGATGTGAAAACGTCCATTGATGTCCAGTTCACTCGATGGAATGTGGTGTTTTGGTCCTTCGGGTTCCTCTGACTGATATTCGTGCCACACGCTTCCTCGCTGAAGCCTCAAAGGTCTTCCATCATGATTTCCATTTGAAAAGGCAATCTCTGGCTTGTTGCGGTTGAATGCAGGAGTTAGTACAAAGACAGGTCTGCAAAGTGGAGTTTGCACGTTGAATGTTAAGAGCAATATTGCAAAGCTCTCAAGAATATAATGAGGCAATATTTCAACCTTCAAGATCTCCGTCAACATCAATGATACCAGGTAAAAAAAAAAAAAAAAGTTCTTTCACATGAAACTTTTTGGATACATGGTGACATGGTTTAATCAAGGACTTGGATGTTAATCTCTTCTTCCAAAAATAAAAATAAATGTCCTTTAATGAGTAACATAGCTGAAACTCTCCAGGGGTGAAACCTCTCACCTTGCTGCAGTGATTTAGAAGTGTACTTGGGGTATTTCAGGACAGCGTGACATCACTGTTGTGTGTGGTTACACGTGCAACAGGGCATAAATCTGACAACATTCGAACCACACGTATCAGTGATGCTGGTTTGATACTAAAGACGACTCAACATCTCAAACCTCAGATACTTTCTGTAATACTTGAGAATTTTCTGATCAGACAGCAGAATTAAACTTTATCTGCTCGCCAATGCGGTCAGCAGGTCTGTCTGCAGCTGCCCACAGAAGCAGTTATGGTCGCGCCTGATTGGCACACTTTGCGTCAAACATCAAACTGGGTCATAACTCAATAAGATCTGAAAAACACATATACGATACTCATATTTTTGGTGTGACTGTGCACTTTGCAAAGATATATTATCTCCAATGTCCGTCACTGAGAAATCTTATTCATCATTATAACTCCAGAAGTTGCCCGAAAACCATGTTTTCTTCAGTATCACAGTAATCCATAGATAAAACCATAAACGAGATCTACTAAAAGCTAGTTCAGCACAGCCCACAGCTAACTCACTGACTCCATGGCAACATTATACTTCCTGTTTACAGCCTCCAAATTATGGTTGTCATGTTTCAGTGGGCCCACACACAACATATAAAACATTGCTCAACTGTGGGGGCACAGTACACTGCCTTTCCTGTTAAGTCAACAGAGCAATGAGGGATCATAATGTTAACATGAGAAAATTAAATTTATTCCACACAGCGTTTCATTTGAGTCTTGAGCCTTTTGTCTTTTTATTCTTCTGCTGTATATTTGGAAACACATAAATGTTGTATTCTAATTCTTACAGTAAGCTACAATGGCTCAGTTTCCTCGCAAGGAACACTGAACTGTAATTTCATCTTGAATGCAGGTTGTACATTGTCGTGTGTGTGTGTGCGTGTGTGTGTGTGAGTGGGGCTGCTCCTCTCCAGCGCTCTGCTTTGTTTTCAGAACCCCCGTGAAGGTCATTCAATGATAATGCTTTCTGAAACGCTGTTGTTGTGTTGCTCCCCTCAGGACTGGCCAGGGCCAAGTCGGTCCCCAGCCATACCTACTCCAATGAGGTGGTGACCCTGTGGTACCGGCCTCCAGATGTCCTGCTGGGATCCACGGACTACTCCACCTGCCTGGACATGTGGTGGGTACTCCTAACCCCTGACCCCGAGATCCCCCCTCCTGTACTCTAATCATGTACTCTTTGTGTAATTCATCCTTGATTCATTCAGTTCCATTAAGATCTAGATCTCTGTTTTTCTACAGGGAACTAAATATATTATGGTGTAGACAAAAACACATTAAATCCCACTTATCTGTAGCTCATCCTAACCTGAGGGTTTGTTGTTGCTGTAGTATTCTGTAGATTGGCTCTTGATGAATCACTGCGGGGTATCTTAGCTTCTTTCTGTTATGTATTTTGTCTCCTTGGTCACCCTTCACCTCCCGTATCCCTCCTCCCACTGACAGCGTGGATGTGGAGAGGCACAATCACACACATCTATCACATTCACACAGATGGAGCTGCTACAGAGATGAATGAGCCTGCTACAAGAATGCAATGTGTTACTAACTGAACTTCATTTAATTGAACTCTTACTAGATTAACATACATATAGTCCCCCAGCTATAGTGATACAAATTTAAATAGGGCTGAATGAATACACCATTGCACTATTTCTGACCAATATTGTGATTACAGTTTCTGTTTACAGTTTGTTGTCTTTCCACAATCATCATAAGTAACATGAGTTAGTTTTCTGTACAGAAGAATATCAAATTAAAAACAAGGTTGACAATCCAAAGACTGATTGCTCATGACGTAGTTTTTATACGCGACTGACAACCTCTTCTAGCATCAAATCTTGTATAAATATAAATAATATAATCATATAAAACATATGCCTGCTGGATAATATATGATGTGCATACTTTGGCTTTAATTTGGCAATTTGAATGACCTTTCACTATCCACCAGCTTGTTTACTTAACAAGCTAACCGCTAACCAGTACGCCACAGAAAATGACAAGAAACAAAAATCCAGATTGTGTATACATACACAGACTTTTTAACAGCAAAGCTACACAGTCCACTTTCTACATGTCCCAGCATTAAAATGATACATAATAGTGTAGTGTTCTTCTTCATTCTTTTTTTTAACAAACCCTCCTTGGTCTGGATCAGAAAGCACAGATATCAGCAAGCAGAGGGTTATTAATCGTCCCGTATAAATCAGAATTTGTGGGAGAGAATGACAGGCAAGGTGTCTGTCCCTCAACACCATTGTTGCCTCGGTTACAGAGACTCAGACCCATGGGGTGTTGGTGAATACCTTCAGCTCCAGTCAAAAGAAAGAGGCTGTCCAAATACAGATGTGAATGGCAGACGGACTATGAGGGGATCGGTCCTGTCAGTCGGGATGAGTGCATGGCAGACTGTACAGTTTGTAGTTGTGACACCCAACTAAGAAAAGCACCACTTGAATTGTCACAGAGCGGTTCACTGAAAGTTCAAATCTTTGCTGACCTTTTCAAACCCAAACCAATGAGATAACAGCCGTATGTAATGTAATGTATCAGCGTCACATGCAGCTTTAATACCTCCCCAAACTCAACACAAGAACATATAACACAATCTCACCAGAAACATTAATCCATGGAGGAATCTCAGCAGTCAGATGGGGCAACTGCCAAAGCTACTTCCAATGCTAAACTTAAGTGTTTCTGTACGTAGCTATGCCAGGTATACACAGTGACAGTGGAAATGCTTCATAGAGTTAGCTTAGCATCAGTAATGATGGTGTTGCCAAATTCTGATTTGATCTCGGTCCTGACTGCACTTTGTCTGCCTTGCGGTGATCTCAAAGCAGATCTCTAATCATGTGAAAGCAGCTTTACACGTATTACTTCAATATGTTGAGAGAAGTAAGGACTTTGAAATAGATACATAAAATGAATGAAGGAAATAAAGTGCCTGGCACTCAAAATCTCATGGGGGAGAACCTCCAGGCCCCCCCTGCTTGATTTGTGTCCCCCCAGGCATGGACCCACTGGCAACGTGTCCCCTATGTTTTCCACACTGAACATAGCAGCACAATTATATACTGAACAGCAGAACGATTTTATTTTGACTCACAGTTACATTAATTAGCCACAGCTGAGTACAGCTGTCATATCAGAATGGATTAAAATCTGACCTCTTATTTTCCATCTTTGGGACGTGCGAGCTTGTTAGTTACATATTATGGCACTGCTCTGCACTTGACTGGATGCATCTGATGCCTGTGCCTCAAGACATGTTGGAAAAGCTCGGGCAGTTTCTGTTTTATCCATTTTAATATAATTACATTGTTTAATGATGATTTGTTCATTAGTGACCAAACTAAAGCAACAAACTGCAATGAATCATATCGTCTAACGAACAAGAAGACAAACAGAAGAACACTGATTCTATTTTTTCATAAAACATGATTCATCTGTAATTATGCTCCACCAAATTTAATTTTGACTTCTGAGTCAATCTTTCCAGATTTTTAATATTCAACTCTGATGCAGAGATGCTGAAATATATGAAGTTATATCGGATTCATCGTCTTCTTCTCACAAGATAAGATCAGAACTGTTTGAGCAGCAAATGGAAAATGAGGTGGAGGAATCTGTTTCCCCCTCTAGACCGGCCGTTGTCCCCCTGGTGTCCCTTTCCTTCCAACAAAACTGGTGCTGGACTCTCAGTCAAGCCTTGCTGACCCCTTCTGTCTGGACAGGAAGTCAGCAGGGACATCCCATGAACCTCAGCTGCTTTCACCAGCATCCAATTAAAGAGCAGTCCAAGGCTTGAGGCAGAGGGTCGGGAGGCAGACGGAGTGTGTGTCTGCTTCAAGGGTATTTGCAGGTGGCCATATCCACAGGGTGGTGTTCCATTCCCCTGAGAGTCACTCTGCGACACACACACACACACACACACACGCCCCTGGTCACTTAGGAAGCAGTCTTCCATGAAAAAGTGTCTCTTGCTGGACCAAAAGGTTGTGCAGATCTGTCTTCCTGCCATGAGATGCATCCATCACAGCAGCATACAGGTTACAGGCTGCCATCTGTGAGGAGGGAGGATGTGATGGGAAGACAGGCATGGAGCCGCTCTATTTTTACCTTCCTTAGCACATCGCCCAGCTGCAGCTCTCACACACGTCTGTCAATCAGAGTTGACGCCGAAATCGCTCAAGTGTGATCATTCACAGATTCATTTACAGGTTGGGTTATGGTACGCTGCACTGCAGAACATCTCCAGCTTCTTTTATTGTCAACAAATCTGTGTCTCAAGTGCACTAAGTTAAAAAAACAAGCAGATCCAGTATACTTTGTAGGGAAAAAAGCAAGTCTCCATCCACTACTCTAAGGGCTTCTGTCCCTGCTGACAGATAATTCAACTAACCATCAGAAATGACTCTAATTCTGTGATTGGACTGTGACCTGCTTTAACACTCAGTCAGGTTGAGTGTGTGTTGGAAAGTGCAGAGAGGAGTAATGATGAGAGAGCCAGAAAGGACTGAGGGTTTGATTTTGAAGTGCAGAGAGAGGTCATTATTTTAGGCTTCGTGTGCATTCAGACGGGGTCCGAAAACTTCCATCCATTTGAGCAGAAGTCGTTTGTTTTGCTGCAGCGGTACAGGCCACAGGTGTGTCAGCCAAAAAAAACGCAGCAACCTGCAGCAGAGAAGTCGAGCCAGATTCAACTTTTGGAAAAAGACATCACGCCAGCCAATCAGACGCTTGGATCGGGCCAACCCGAGACTGAGACTGTCTAAACTCTGATACTCTGCCCATTGTGTTCTGGCTTTGTTTATTTCATGTATCCAGCTTCTAAATCGAGTCTGACTCACAATTTACACTGCAAAATAGAGACACAAAGAAGTTCAGTTTGATTTGTGTCTAGAGGTTTGAGACAGAGAGAGAGAGAGAGCGAGCATTGGTCAAGAGACTTGGACAGTGAATGAGAGTGAGAGAGTGCTAGCATCAAAGCTGGAAATAAAAAGTTGCGGTGATTGGCCACAGCGGCAATTTCCCACTGTATTCTTCAGAATTGAGACAAATGTTAGTGAGATCAGGTCATAGTTGGTTTTGGTCTTTACTTAAATCTCTTTCACTCCCACTAGTTGTGTTTGGTGGTGTAAATCCCACAAACGTATTTGTCGTGTGCCCGGCAGCAGAGGCTTCCCCCTCAGCCAGGTCTGCTGCCATCACAGGGGCTCATTAAGTGTCTGTGAGCAAACAGGCCTGTATTTACTGAAGCTAATTTACTGTGTGCTAAAACTTAAGAAGCACAGCTGGTCCCAGTGACGGACTGCTTTACTGAGATCTAACAGGCACAGTATCTCTAACACTGTGTAATTACAACAACAGCAGTGTTAAAACACTCTTTTTTAGGGAACGTGGACATGACAGTATTTAAATCATCACTGCATGACATTTGAAAAAGGTGATTTTGTGTTTTAGAAATGTGTTTTTATGAAATCCTGAAGACGAAGGTGAAACAATCACAGGCTGCACTTTGCTGTTACCTATAAATATACAGCACGTATGCACATGCATATAAATGTACAGGTTCAATCAGAACAGAAATATATCCTCACAGATTATTTGAAGGGTATACCGCCATGGAAGTAACCACTGTCACTGAGGGAGCACATGTTTTGAATTCCAGTCAGCACCACAAAAAAAGTCTCTGACATGCAGTCAAAAAACCGCAGGCAGCATACAGCAGGACATACATTTAGGACAAAAACTCAGCTGTAACCATTATTTCAGTTTTAATGAAGTAACAGAGGACGACTGTGACCTCGTTCAAGCAGACAGCAAGCAGATTTTTCTTTCTTTCTTTTTTTGCTGCTGTCAGACCTTCAAGATACTTTTTCTTGTTTTAAATGTCAGAGTACACTGCTGCTGTACCTGAACAGAGCTACCAGCTTCACACATTCCCTGAATTATCTCAAGGTTTTTTTCAGACTAACTGGATTTAAAAGCAGAGAGGAAAATCTTTCAAAATGATGATAACATTGAAAAACACAGAAGACAACTGACGTGACAACAGAAAGTATTGAAAGTTAACACAGCTCCACAGTGAGGAACCTGTTCAAGGACTGGAAGTATTAATGAGTTGAAATCATAAAGTACAGTATTTTTGCCTTTAATTTAGAAAAATATTCTTCCTGCAGAAATTCAAATTATTTTGTGTTTTCATGAAAGACTGGAAATGCATTTATTCCATCATGACACCTAAAAACTAATGATTCTTTTGAGATTAGCACCTCTTTAAAAGCTAAATATTGTTATATTATCATTGGATCACATGATTACTTGGGTTGTTAAGTGTGAGTGAGAGAGTGTATACTGAATCATCAGGTGGACACCAACATGGTTCCAATGATTGCCAACGTTTCACCATGTCTACTAGATGAAGTCCACCAACTTTAAAGAACCAGTGAAGGATTTAGTGACATTTAGCCGTGTAGTTGAGGATTGCAACCCTGTCCACCTCACCTCTCCTTATTAGCATGAAAGAGGAACTACAGTGGCTATAAAATGTTCACAAAACATTCTGTAGAAACATGGTGGACTCTGTGTAAGAGGACGCATGGTGTCTGTAGATATAAAAGGCTCATCCTTTTAGGAATATTATTTATTTATGACATTCTGTAATTAGAGCCCCATGAATCTGACACCATTTGGAATTTATCATTTTATTTTTACATCTTTCTCGTTGGCCCCATGTTGCCAAATCTGTGACTCATTTCTTCTGTTTAGTATGGTCGCACACTCACATATAATCAGATGTAAACCATGAGCCTGTCCTGACAGCAGACTGATAGAAGGTATAACCCTATAGATGGAGACACACACACACACCTCAGCTAACAGAGCTGTTCTGTACGCTCCAGTAGAACCACTGGATGCTGAGGTTACAGCTGTGTCATGGAGATGGATGGATCCCCATGATCCAGGATTTCATTCACAGCAGGCTTCAGGAGAAATATGAGGAGTCTCTCTCTCTCTCTCTCTCTCTCTCTCTCTCTCTCTCTCTCTCTCTCTGTCTCTCTGTCTCTCTGTCTCTCTGCCCTTGCGTTGCCGGTGTCTCGGCTCAGAGAGGGAGTGTGCACTGAGCCAGAAAGTGAAACTGTCAGGCAACAATAGCTCTTTGACAAATGAGCGTTGGCAACAGTTTACACACACACACACACACACACACACACGTGCCTCGTTTGCTCTCCCTCTTTACTGAACTTGATATTTCTCCGTGTAGCAGCTCCTCACAGGTCGCACCGATCCACAGATTTACTGAGTTTAACCTACATTTGCAGTCCAACAGCCATTAAACAAATCAATACCTCCTCAGAACCACTTTGACTTTGAGGCTTGTTGACGTGATTAAACAGGAAGTATAAACTGCATACACAGAGCAGAGCAGTCAGTTGTGTTTTTCAGTGATTGGTATGATTGTATTATCATTGTTGGCAATGACATCAGGACAAATGAAAACAATCCTTATCACGTGTTGTTCTCTCTTCAAGGGGAGTGGGCTGCATTTTCATTGAGATGATCCAAGGAGTGGCTGCCTTTCCTGGGATGAAGGACATCCAGGATCAGCTGGAGAGGATATTCCTGGTGAGTCACTGAGGCTGCATGCGCTGTGTATGTATGAATATGTATTCCGATGGCAGCTGTCGCAGAAAACCTCCTACTGAGCAGCCTACATCAGTGCTGCTGGATCTCCATTTTCTTTCAGTCCAGCAGCAGCTGATACATGACCTCGAGGAATACTTTTGTTTTTTCACAAACTTTGACAAGAACTTTGCCGTAAAATTACATTTTGATCCTGTTGAGAATGTTCACATTCGATCATTGCATCGAAACGACGTCCAGATGTTCAGTCTGTTCTGATCAGCAGAAGTTCAGTTAATGGATATTGAACCTGGCTCAGATCGACTGACAAGAAACAAAAACGTGTCAATACTCAGCCCAAAGTATGAATTCAGGGGGGTAAAATATTGAAATCATCATCAGTTCCTCCAGTGTGTGGTAGTCACACATATACATGGTACATATACCACAACTGTAACCGGTTGTCCAAGCTGACTATGATTGTCAAATTTGGGAAAATGCTTCCATAACATTCATTTGTTTTGTCCGTTAAGATAGTTCCTGTTTTCTTCTCCATTTAGGTCTGTCTGCAGTGAACCTCCAAACTCTACAATAGCCATGTCAGTCACAGTCTTCTGTGTTACATTCAACTTAAATTTCAGTGTTTTTACGCCCCTTTTTCTTGTAGTCCGAGAAATAAATAGTGTAGGTTCTAATCATAGCTCAGTAGTTCCTAACACATTGCACAGTGTCTGTGGTGCATGGCTGATGACAGAGCTGTCAGCTCAAGTGTTGATCACACTGGACAGCAGTAGAGGAAGTAATGCCAGCCCCTGATCTGCTTCAGAAGTTGTCTCAGCATCCATCAGCAGAGCGGAGAGCCTCAGAGGGGCGAGCGGAGAAAAAGGATGCATCTCTTTCTGTGAGATGGCTTCGAGTTGCCGCGTGCTAATGTCGGGGTCAGAGTGTGGTATAAACAGCATGAATCATCGCTTCTGTGTAACAAAGGTACAGGCAGATAGTCTAATGATGTGTGCTTTCAACACACACATTAGGCTCGTTAATACCAGTCAGGTCTCATTTGCATGCCACAGTGTACACGACGGTGCAGCTGACCAGGTGTATCCATCTGTGGCCACAGTCTGTTTGAAACTGGACTGCCTCCAGCAGAATATCACACCGTGTCACAGAGCACCTATCATGCTAAATGCTTCCAGGAATGTTCAAGTCAGAGTGCTTTAAATGAGACATAACACAGGATCTGCTGAAAAATCAGGGGGAACTCTTTGAATTGAGTTAACAGCTGTACAGTATGTATGTATTCACTGCATTGGATGGTAGGCTGCTATAAATATTTTAAGGTGAAGTGAGCTCTCATGAATCCTTTAATCGCCTGATCTGCTATCCCCCCATATAATTTCATCTCCAATCTGTTAATTGAAGCAGAGTGTAGCAGGGCAGACATAATAGATTTATATTCATAGGCTGGAAGGGTCTGAATAATTAATGCAGAAAATCACAGAGATGAGAGTATGAAAGGGTTCGAGCAGGGAAGAAGTCAAGTATGGAGACAAAGCACGTTCGCTGCTGTTTGGCCTCTGGGCTGAAGGCTAAAGATACGCATCTGAGAATGGATGGATTTTTGGATGAAGGGATGAGGCGAGGTGGAGGAAGCCCCTCAGGCAGGGGGTTCTCTCACAAAGCGTGGAAACCTATCAGGGAGGAGGCAGATTAAGAAAATGCCTCTTATTGATTGGCTTTTATGCCAGAAGGGAAAAGTGGGGCTTCCTGCACACATCTGTAAGAGGCTGCAGCCCTCAGTGATCCCAGCTCCCCTCTCAGTCACAAAGACACACCATGAGAGGACGAGAGAGGCCCAGCGGTGGGATGGCTGCTGGCCAGACTGACAATGAGGCTCAGCTGCACGCTGCCTCCCTGCAGAGCCTCTCCAGCTTGGTCAGAAATCATGTTTTTAACTTTCTGCAGAATTACACGTAAACAATATAATGTCTACATATATGACAGGCTGAAGAATGAAGAGAGAGAGAGTGCCTGTAAGCAATGATGTGGTGTAACTACACATCCATGCGTATGTAATAATAATGTAATAATTCAAAATGACTCATCTGAGAAGGTTATTAAATTTGGGCTAAAGGCAACACATGAAAAATGTTCTGAACACACCACACAAAGATTTTACACAGTCTTGTGTTCATACCTCATCTCTTTTCCAAAACACTGTTCAAGGTCCTGATTTAATGTTCCAGGCACAATGACCAGCACAAAGCTGTAAATAAAATTCAACTTTTGCCAGAAATGTTCTGTAAAAAACCCTTAATTTATTCACTGCTTTAACCATGAGACACACTCATTTGTAATGGTCATTTAAATACATTTAATATGTTAATTAACATTTTGTTTTTTACATTTTATAGTCCTAATTACTGACATCATGATTTTTCTGTGTAATGAGGATTAATTATTAAAATCACTTTCAGTTTCAGTCTAGTCTGGTTTCCATAATCTGGCTAAAATGTTAGTTTGTTTATAACCTGACTGGATTGGACTTATTTTTAGCGATGTCACAGCGTTCCCAGATCTAAACAATAACTTTGGCGAGTACTGTGTTACCATAACCAAAAGAATGGATGGATGGTCAGAGCTACAAAATAAGATTCAACTTTGTTTCATGCCTGTTATTGTCCTCTAAAGTCAGCGCTGCTGCAGAATTCTAAAAGTCATGTGACGTGTAGTAAGACTGTAAAACATTCACATGCAAACATCAGGAGTTAACCAAATTAAACATAACATTAATTTACGTCACTTCCCAGCTATTTTTCTCTGATATTTGTATTCAGATGTATCTTTGTTTATAAAACAACATGAATATATTCCATTGCCTAAAATACTGATCGTCCTCATCCAAATCACACCCTGTGTTTTGTGTTGGTGTGTATTCAGCTGTCGGCCATAGGTGGAAGAGACAGATGAATATGGAAATGCGGAGGTTTGCAGCTCGGCTCGGCAACGCGCGATCCACAAACCTAACCCACCTGTCAGAGCGAGCCTGATGTTGACATTTCCATCCATCCTGCCCGCTCTGCGGCGCTGCGTGTCTGCTGCTGGGCTGTCAGCCGGGTCAGAGTTTGGATGCACAGCCTCAGAGGCTCGTGTGAAGGGACCATCAATGAATTATGCGGAGTCAGAGGCATCTAAAGGCCATGTTGTTTGAAGAGAGGAAGGGAAAGGTCAGACTCCATCACTGTTTGAGAGGCATCCTGCCAGGAGTTGAGTCGGCACACTGAGTGCAACGTCCTCAGAGCTTGGAATGTCACAAGGTGGCCTGGAGTTTTTCTCCTGTTAGACAACCCTTCAGTGTGATGGGGCCTTTGCATTCTTGTGGAAAAACATGCACTCTTGCAAGAGCTGCTCTTCAGTGCAGGCTTCTTGGGGTGGGGTGTGAGAATATGGGGGAACTACGTTTTTTTGTAACCGGACATCATTAGTTCTGATTGGTAGAACAGACCCAGAGGCCACCATTCGAACAATGCTAACATTGATCAGATTACTACAAAGAATGAATAAGAACTTTGCAACAAACCTGGTTGCTGATATTTCATGACAGATGTGTTCTAGTTTGGCCTCAGTGCTGTGAATAAAGACAACTCCTCTGATTTAGCATCGTCCTTCTAACATTGCTAGATTCACACTGGACAGTCAACAAAAGGATCAAAATCCATACAGCAGAACTGGATATATCTTCCTTTCCTTGTCAAAATCTGGTGCCTACTTTACCCACAATCCAACTTGACCCTCAACAGCTCATTATAGCATTTTCAGACTTCAGTAGTCCTTAGACACAACCAATGCTGACTCAAGTGACATCACTTGAGGAAACGTACCAGACTTCAAAGCTTTCTACAAGTTTTTACACACATGTAGGAAATATGAAAAATAGAAAATAGGAAATAAACATGTAAAGGTGTAAAATCAGCGATGGTTCCTTTTAATGTATCCTTGTACTTTATTCGTAGGAGAAGCAGAAGACATCACAAATGTCAGTGCAGCTCAGTGTACACTTCACGGGACAGCTGCCAGAGAAAACACATCACGTACAGAATAACAGAGGAGGCACAGGCCAAAGATGTTTGTCCGTGATTGATCTTGAAGTGACCCGGCCCACCAGTGTTAAAGGATAATTCTAGTTCATTAGAATTTGAGTCTGATTTCCATCCTTTCTGTCATCATAGCTGTGTTATGTTACAGTTGTAGTGTAGTTGAACAGTATTCCACAAATCATGTGTTATAAACATCCATCACAGCTTACTGTGTCCTGTTATACGTACCATAGTTGTGTTCACACAGTTTCCCCGTGTAATGAGGGACTTTAACCAACATTATGGCGGCACTGACTTTCAGTTATGTCTCCAAGTAAAGGGTTAGCTTATCTGGCTAAACTGCTTCCAATTTCCCCGTCTGACTTCATTACAGAGAGGCTGTGTTCCTGGATTGAACTATAGATATCATACCCAAAAGAAAAACACCTAAATAAGACCCAAGTTGTAGTGAACCCAAATTATCATTTAACTGGAGCACAGTACAGCAGAGTACATGAAGATTGCAGAGTACATCCATTTGGTTATTTTTACCACTTCATCTTCATCCAATAAATCAAAGTCTTCTCCTGATGATTACTCGATAGTGTCAAGAGAGCACCACGCACATGGATGAATATTGCATGGGCCATTTGGTGATTTCAATCCTGTCCAGAGCACGTGTGATTTTTCATCCCCTCTGTTAATTAAAACTGCAAACACTTAGTATCCTTCAGCGCCGACATTAGCCCTCTGATAATGAATGTCCTGTTCTGTTGCAGTGGAGGTGGATTTCCTTTTTTTTCATATGTTTTTGGCCTTTTCAAGCTTTATTTTTGACAGAGACAGCTGAAGAGTGACAGGAATGTGGGGAGAGAGATGGGGAATGACATGCAGCAAAGGGCCACAGGTCGGAATCGAACCCTGGGCCGCTGCGGCAAGGACTGAGCCTTTGTACATGGGGCGAACGCTCTACCAACTGAGCTAAACAACACCCTGTTGAGGTGGATTTCTGAGGAGTTTTTGATCAGTTTGAGTTTTGTTGGGTTTAGACGAAGAATTTGTCGTCATATCTATCCTAATGGATACAAACTCATTTACACCAACATGCAGTCCATCACAAACCTCGGCTCATTACTAATGAGGCCATTAACAATTAAAAACTGAATCAGGCCGCTGGGGCACACGGATAAATAAATAAATCCTCAAATGGCGTTTCTGTTCTCTGCTTGTTTGTTAAACCAGATTTCTTTATATGAGCCAATTTTGCTCTGATATCACACCTCCACAGTGGTATTATCCCTGACTGCCACTTCCTGGCAGTCAGGGATCACCATTCACTCAGAGCTGTGTGTGCACGTGTGGGTGTGTGCGGCGTCAATACACGCTTCGACTTATCGAAGGTGTCTGCTTCAGATGCATGCTGTTGTTCTTAGTAATGAAATAGCTGTGGTTATACCCAGGCATACAGTCTGCATGTTCTGACCTGTGTTTTCTTCGGATAGGTGTTGACATGGCTTTGTGTCTCTCTTTACCTCTCTCTGTAACACACACACACACACACACACACTCTCAGAATGTCTGTGTGAATTAAAGTTGCAGTGGATGAGGTCAGGCTCAGGCGAGCTGCTTAACTAGCTGCCACCGCACCAAAGATTACATCCCACGGAAGGACTGTATGAATATGGACAGGTCTATCTGCAGGAAATGGCCTGCTGTCAGGTAGAGGCGAGTGTGTTGCTGTGTGAGTGTGTGTTTGTGTTTCTACTTAAAGACAATGAGCTGCCTCCTTGTATTAGTGTGACTGAAATAGCTGTTTGTGTTGAAATATGAGCACTGCTATCCTGACAGCCATGATAGTATATTATCTGATGTTTCCGGACATAAGACTTGTTACTTACCTGAATAATCTGATCATGGTCATTAATCAGATTACTGTAATTAAGATGTTTACATGTTGCCTATAGGACTGTTTCATTAATATTCCTCTTGCCATGCAGCGGTGCAGAGTCAGATTAATGTCTTTATGCTGCCTCCACATTACACACGTCACAGTCTCCTCAAACCCCAGCTCTCTGCCATGATGCTGTCATACAGCGTACCCTTGTGGCTGTGTTGTTCCTTTCCTGATAACTTCAAGAGAACACTTAAAAAACTGTTTGTCCAAAGGGAAACTATGAAGAATTAAGTTAGCTGTTGCCTGTAGCACACAGCATTTTAAAGTGACCAAGAAGTGGACCATCATCAAACACGTTTACTCTCTCCTGGTCTTCAGTGCTGTGGCTAAAATGGGAGCACTCCACGTCTCATACCGTGATAATGCTTCCTCCGTCCGTGTGTAATCGTGTTAACAGAATGTGTTTCCATGAAGCTCTGTGAGGTTTAAATGAGCTGAAGGTCAATTTTTAAGCACGCTCGTGGCTCCAAGGGTGCCAGTGTCGGTCAGTCAGTCCACCACTGTAGTGCAGACTGAAACAACTGTTGGATGGATTAACATGAAATTCTGTGCAGACATCTATTCCCCTCAGGATGAATTGGAATAACTTTGTTGGTTCTCGGATCATTCATGTGGCGCCATGGTCAAAATTTGTCCAATGTATAACTGACTGACAATCCAATACAAATTAGCAAATGTTAGCATGGTGCCATGCTAAACTAAGCTTGTAACCGTGCTAACATTACCAGTTAAACACCAGTATGTTATCCTTGTTATGGGCTTATACCGTGTGCTCTAGCTTTTATTCTTTTTAAGTGAAAAACTGGTGATTATTGAATGTGGTGATGCTTTATTTAAGCAATATTACATGAAAGGGTGTGCTTTAACGTCGTTATTGGCACGGCAGTGATGCTGTGAGATCTGTCACTATCACTGGAGTGCCAATGATAAGTTAGAGCTCACCCTTGAATGTAATATTGCGATTACACAACAATTACCAACTACCAATTTTGCTCGCTGTTTCCGTTCTGAGCTGATACACGGGATCTGAATAATACCTGGAAAACAGTCAGTCACAGCAGTAGACTGGAACACAGTTTACATCTCCATCAAGTGGTCAAAGCCTTAGTAACAACATAGCAACGGAGACGCTTTCTAGTCCCAGCCAACTAACGTTCATGGAGCTGTTAAACTGAATAAATACTGCACATATAAACACTAAACTGCTTGGCTAGTATTGTAGGAATAAGATATTTCATGGATAGATTTGTCTCAGATTTAAGTCTGTCAACTTCACATTCATTTTTGAGCTCGTAGCGTTGTATGTGCGACTCAACACACAGCTGATGGAGGATGTGATCCTAACCCAATCTGGAGTAATATTGTAGTGATAAGTCAGGTGTGCTGTCATGCTGATTTGAGCACATTCTAAACGTCTAGTTGACCAATCAGATTGCTTTGTCTGTTGTATAATTCTATTTATAATATGTTAGTCTCTATCACAACACCTCCCCATCCTGTCTGCGACTCTAAAATCTTTTAAATTAGGTCACAAATATTTAGTTTCATTTATCTAAAATTCTGGTTGCTGTAGTTTTTGACAAATGTTCCTCAAACAGGAACAAACAGTGCAATAAACGATCTGCTGGCTATACATCCAGCAGCAGGACAGTAGTTCTTAGCAGATACATTCACTGTTGATTTGGCTCTTTTGTATAATGAGTTGACAAGAAGAAACATATAGCAGATTTTAGCAGAAAAAAATCGGTTAGACTTAGTCCTTAACAAACAAGTTCCTGCATAGACATATTTACATATTTGCTGCTAAGGAAAATGTTACCATGAGCAGCCTTTGTGAAAGAGCCTCCTCACAGCAGACCCATTGGTCCTGCATGCTGCAAATACCCATTTTCTCTCCATAGAGAGGCTGTTTATTTAGAGTGTATTCCTGCTATGAGGAGTAAGCCAGTGCACATGTGAGCTGATCTTCCCTCAGGAGAGAGCAAGAGGCTGCTGGGGAGATAAATAATGCCATTCACCAACAGCCGCTGTGTCAGTGACATGAGCATCCATCTGCTGAAACCCAGACAGGATAGACGGGGCTTACCAAACACATTCCACTGGGTCGCAGTGGGAGACAGCTGATCCACTTGGCTCTGGTTCTGATCCGTTTGACCCCTGCCTGGAGGTGACCCCAATCTGCTTGGCTGTGACGGAGTTGGAGAGGAGCTAGGGGTGGGACTGTGATTTTCAGAGCGGGGAGAAGGAGATGAAGGCTGGGGTCAGGATTGGGACAAAGACGGAGCGTAGAGTTAGGAATGTAGATCAGGCAGGGGCTGGATTCAGCCGGGCCTGGGGTCAGTTCTGGTACTTATGTTTGGATTAAAGGATTGATCTCTGAGGGAACAAATGCAACTTAGAAACGTGCACCTCCCCCGAAGGTGCAGAGAGCCCGAAGGAACAGAATTATAACTGCTGAAACTAAAACCACCAAACAGTTCAGCAGGTTTTTAACTTCTAGATCACAACTAAAAAAACTCTTGTCTGAATTCAATTAAGGTTTAACAGTTTCAGGTCGTAACTTACCGCAACACCTAAATGGAATGCAAACATTGGTAATGTTACTGGCTACACCTGTGCTTTTCCTGTTATGACAGGTCATGAGAAAGGTCTATTACTTTCTCCACTGTGGCCTTTTTTTAGTTTACGACACTGTAAAGGGGAATTCCGCTGATTTTACTCGTGAATATCAATTTACTGGTCAGAGGTTGGTACTCCTCTGCCTGTGAAAACAGTTATGTAAAGTGTTCTGTGGTTCTGGAGGAAAAACAGACCTTAACTTGGCAGGAGGTCTCGAATGAAAGATGCTTTCAAGTTGCATTATGGGAAACAGCTTTTTCAGTGTTTGGTGTAGTAGATGCTGGATTCATGCCTTGTTAGCTTAAATAGGAGAACAGGAAAACTGTCACGTTGAATATTTCAAATGAAAGTGTCATTGGTTTTCTTTTTTTTAATTATTGTCATGTTTGATGCAGGTTTCAAATCAAATCCAAAAAACAATGTTTATTATTTTTTAGGCCATTTTAATCACCTTTTTTTATATAGACATGTATTTATTGAGTTTTAACAGTTAAATATACTTTAATACAATTAACAAAGCATACAATAGTTAAACTATAAAAATCTGCTCCCCCCTCCCCCAAGGAAAAATAAATAGTTAAAGAGAAAGACAGAACTAAAAACTAAAAACAAAACAAAACTGGGTGACGACATTTCATAATCATACACAGCGTATCATATGGTTAGGGTATCGACAGTAAGAGACATGTCACCTTCAAGTTTCCAGAATTTCCTCAACATCACAGCTCCCCAAAAACACAAGAAAGGGATTCCAGATCTCGTTGAATTTGGGTGATTTCTTTTTCATTGTCTGTGTTGACTTTTCAAGGACAAGGCACGCTGATAGTTTTTTCAGTCAGCGACCAATAGAGACGTCCTACCAACAAAGAGAAATCGAGCGTCTAGCTTGTACTAAACATAAGTGAGTCACACAAACGTCAGGAATATAAGACCTCATAATCCAATAGTATTGAATCAGTTTAATCACCTATTTTTGGTCTTTAGTTTGGATAACCAAACTAAAATCAGGTGTTAGACGTTCCTCTCCTCATCATGGTGGGCTGCTGGGTTGTGCCCTGAAACACACAGACTATAGTGTGTGCTATCACATTGTTTGAAGTGAAGCTTCTTATGTCAGCTTTGACGAGTGTGTCCGCTCTCTGTGCATTAACTACCCACATCTCTCTAATCTCTTCATTCTCTGTCTGGCAACGTAAATATAATCGGTGTTTCCTGTGTCAAGGTCAGACGTTCTGTTTGTGTCTGGCTCTCTGGGTGGTCTGTAGCTGAGCTGGTGGGGGGTCAGAGTGTGTATGTCCAGCAGAATATGCATGCAGAGCTCAGGGTCATGACCTGTGACCTCACAGGAATTCACTCTCTCTCTACACACCCTACATACACTCACTCACATTGTGAGATGAATACTGACCCGGTCCTGCACTCCCTGATGGATTACCATGTCCTCACTTTCAACATGCTGCTTCATATGTCTCCATCTGTGCAGCGTTTAGAATTCTCTGTCCTTGCGAAGGGATTTTTCCATTCAGAATGTGGAGAGAGGGCAAAGAAACGACATCAGTCATCTGTTCAAAAGTCAAACATGAGCTGTTTTTACTTTTGAAGGCAGCAGTGTGAAGTGTGAGCTGATCATCAAACATAAGAATCATCTATCAACGGATCTCTGAATGCTTCTCAGACTATCTACATGGATGAACTGAAAAACTGAACTGCTGCTCCTTCCAGCCAAACCTACTTTACACCATGACATCGACATCAAAATGCCTTGCCCCCCTACCAGGGTAGTGAGGAACTTAGGAGTCATAATCGATGACCAACTAACCTTCTCTTATCGCATTGCCTCTGTTGGCTCAACATGCGACCCAACTCATGTGGTCATCTCGCGAATCGATTACTGTACTGCCCTCCTGACGGGCCTCCCAGCCTGCACAGTGAAACCTTTTCAGATGATCCAGAACGTGGTGGCACGCCTGGTCTTCAATCATCCCAAAAGGTCACATGTTACCACGCTGCTCATCGAGTTCCTAATTCCTAATGCTCGAAAAAAAAAACTAGAAAGTAGTCTCAGGTTCTGCACACACATGGACTGACATGGTCTCCAGCAGGTCATACACATGGCGACTTTGATTGAGGTCAGGTGACTGACTCAGCACTTTATGCTTATCATCATGTTATTTTCGATCACATGTGCTGAAGTAAAGTACAAGTACTTGAACGCCCTTATACAGGCATATGTTACCTCACGTCTGTTGCGTTCCTCCAATGAATGACGCCTGGCTCTGCCACCCGTTCTCTCAGGGCAATCCAAACTTTTCTCGCCTGTTGTTCCCCGTTGGTAGTCGTCCTACCAGTTCCTACCAGATCAGGGGCGTCTTAAGACCCGGACCGGCTTAAGACCCAGCTCTTCAGAGAGGACCTCCTCTCCAACACTGCTAACAACTGAACATCCTAAATCTATCCCCTTCTACAACTGTCACTGTACTTGCTGCTGCACTAACATGTCCTTGTCACACTGTACACTGATTGTTTCCCTGTATATGTCAGTCATTTTTTTACACTTTTATCCAAAGCGACTATCGACCAATTTCATCAACCAAAAAGCTTTTAAAACAAGAAAACACCTCCTCATCCTACTCCTCTGTACATTTTTTATACACAGGATATGTTTTTAGTTACCTGCTGCATACTTTTATATTTTTTTAACAAAGCTTATTTAAAATACACATGAAGGAGGCTAAAGATGTAGTCTTTGCCTCATTATAGGGGCTCTCCACCTGTGGAAGAACCACCTCTGCCTCTCCAGATCAGTCAGTCAGTGTAAGAGTTTGAACCTGTGAAAGATTCCTCTGGGATCTTTAATTAAACCCCTTTTTTAAGACATATAATTATAGCCATTAGGATGTGAGGTGGTACAATATGTAATTAAATTCACAAACAGTCCTCCGACTGCTCAGTCAAATAGCTAGTGTAATATTAACAGGCATAATAGCTGTGACATTCTAAGTACTGACATGTTTGTGACAAAACTCCATGGGATTATATATTTAAGTTCATCCATCACTGCTTCACGTCAAGATTTTCAGAATGATAGTAATTAGCTGAAGGCTGGTTTCTGGTCAAAACAAGTGAAGATACGGTGTAGTCACACATGTTTAAAAGTGCTGCCTCGATGTGTAAAACGCTCAACACAAAATGATTCAGGGGGTCAAAACTTCATATCGCAAAATAAAAAGGAAAATGATCAGAGAATCACAACTTTGTGTGTTTAGCCTTGAATCATTGTCAGTAAAATGCTCATTGACATTATAAAATGTGCTGCCAAAAAATTATAAAATACATAATTAGCTTATCAGACTACAGTTTGAAAGGATCAATTATTCATTGTGACTTTATACTTAAAAAATGATGACCGTACTTCATTGATCTGGACCAAAGTTTGTGTTGTTATTTACGCAGCCATTTGATATTCCAGTCACAATAAGATACAGGAGCACTGGAATGCTGGAAAGCACATTTTACATTTTTGACAGTGACAATAACTCCATACATTACAACATTAAAGAAAAGCATAGCAATGGTGGTGAAATTATTAGAAAGTATGATGCCCTGCTGGATACATTTTTAAATATTTAGACTATGTTGCCTCCATAAGAGGCAGGAAAGAAAACACAAAAATACACATTATGGTTGTATGGTATTCCACCAAAAGTTAGCTTAAGACTATGCCTCATTTGCATATTACGATACATATTACGGCAGGAGATATTGCACAGTGAAGATAAATAATATAATTGCACAGAAAAAAAATCAATATAGACATCATGATTATATCTGATAGTTATTTTCTTTCATCTCTACTGTTAAGAGTTTTCCATCTCCACCTCTCACATGTTTTGGGTGCTTTTACATTTAGTCTGGTCTCCAACAGGTCATACACATGATGACTTTGATTGAGGTCAGGTGACTGACTCAGCACTTTATGCTTATCATCATGTTATTTTCGATCACATGTGCTGAAGTACAAAACATACCGCTGTCTAATGGAAAACTCTGAGCTCTGCATGAGCTGGTTTGATACTGTAGCTGCTGTCAGGGTGAGCACTGATGTTTCAGCTCTTTTCCTCCACCCTCAGCTGGACTGCTGCAACTCCTTCCCCTCCTCTGATGTCCTCATAAAGACTTTGACATTCACACCCAGCCGCAAATGCACCCTCCACCCAGCACTCGCTCTCTTCACTTCAAAGGCCACAGAACCTTTCCATCAATAATGCAAGCTGATTTCAGCTCTGCGGACCAGATTGCGATCCACTCACATCCCCTCCATGTCACCCCTGTGACACTCCCGCAACCTTTTCTTCCTCCCTCATAACTCAACCTGCCCACCCCTGTCTGCAGAAGACTCACCCACCCTGTTATGGTCCTGCTCGTCCATGCTGGAAGGTGCAGCGCTGCATTTTGTTTTTTTTTTTTGGTATGAAAGAAGATCTGCCCTTGTCAACCAGCCACAGACCCTTGTCTTTTTGTCTGGGCATGTTGATGGCAGAGCAGTGGCAGGTAGAAAGAAAACCCACAACAGATACAGAGAGAAAAGGCTGCAGTCAGTGATGAGGTGACAGAAGTGACCGCTGAGCTGGATGCA
The DNA here is from genome assembly GCA_033000465.1 of Sciaenops ocellatus. Classification (NCBI taxonomy): domain Eukaryota; kingdom Metazoa; phylum Chordata; class Actinopteri; family Sciaenidae; genus Sciaenops; species Sciaenops ocellatus. The sequence continues at coordinate 4,605,835 of CP136885.1, forward strand.
GGACAGCTTTCAGCCTTGAGACTTGAAAGAACAGTATGGAGTGAAGTGCGGACAAATCAAGGTCAATTTAGCATCACTGTTAAGAAAATATACTATTCAACTGCTTTTAGTTCATATAGTCAGCAGAACATGTTCAGATTTTAAAAAATGTTGGGCCACTGAAACAGACCAATCCCTCCCTACACTAAATGTGCTGGCCAAATTCTGTGCAACTCTGTGTGCAACAGCTCGACATACTTGAACTTCAGAGGAAATGTTAATAGACAAAAACAAGCAAATGATGGAAACCTCTTCACCGTGTTGATGTTTGAAGTGGATGAGGTGAAGACTTGTCTACTGTGTATGCCACGTTTAGAAAAAACAGAATACAGAGAGAACAAATAAAGTTTTTTTTTTTTTTTATGTAATGAACATGAAAAGATTTAACATGCAAACTCCATCTACACAAAACATTTAAATTAAAGTTAGATCTTATATAGTCAGAAATATTTGACAGTGATGCTACCATCCTACACACACACTGTTTTGTATTTATTAATGTTTTACATGTGAGTAAGTTGAATAAAAAACTAACAAACCAGATAAACTACGCACACAAAAACATGCTGTATTTGGATTAACCCTGCAGAAGCTACACGTCCACACACTGTTAATGAAAGCATTCCATATCTACATCAATCTGAAGAGCTTTGATAAGAGAAACCAGTCGTAATAACTGACTGAAGAATTCTTTTGTCACTCATACAGTCTTTTGACCTTCACTGTTGTTGGCTTCACGCTTATCTCTGAATTACGCTGCCATGTGTTCACTCAAGTATTGATATTTTCACAGAACAGCAATGTTGCTTCTAAACACAAATTAAGTTAAATAAATTATGACTTTTTCTAAGAAGCTCATTATCTGAGCTTGCAAATTGAACTCTTTGTCCTGACTACTTATGGAACGCTCACTGGGGTTGAGCTTGTGGTGCTTTACTGCCCTCTAGTGGCATTGTTTTGTTATTGCATCAACTATGGCTGCCATTTGAGTCAGTTACAGGCTGACACAGGCCAAACAAGGCTCTGACCTGTTTGTAGATTCCTCTGGTTTCCATTAAATTTCAGTTTGGTCACGCTCCTTTAAGCACATCATTCTGTATTTCTGTGTGTATGTACGTGACCTAGATATCCTGTCATGGAAACACAGCCTGTGATTCCCCCAACCTTTGCTTTCATTCTTGTTTTTCTTTGTCTCTCAGCCTTGCCAACAAGAGACATCTGAAACACATTTATCCCAGTGATCCCACAACACACATCCACCCAGTGTTTGCATGCATTGTGTTCTGACTTGCAGCAGAAATCCAACAGTTCCCTTAGCAGCTGTAGAGTGTGCTGCAGATCAGAGACAACTGGGCAATCTGGAAACTATTATGCTGCTTAGCTGTGATGGATCATGTGGAAGGCATGTCCGCTGCTCTGGGTTTTGTCATCATAAACTCAGGCTGTGTGCGTGAGAACTCAGCCAGCCTTTCCATAAAAGATGCACTAATCATGACTATTGCACAAGCACTGGAATGTCCCGATGCTCGAAGTTCAGCCAATCACAGTGCAGATTCTCTCTAGTACAAATGCTGTAGTTTACTTCAATACATGCTGGTCATAACAAAATAAATGAATTGGCTGTGAGCGTGTGATTAATTGATGTGGTGATCATTTGTTTATGAAAATGCTTGTAGAAGATGATACATTTGTTTTTTATTGATATGAAGTTTGCTGGATTTTATCTTCATGTTCTCATCTTCATTGTTGGTGTGTTTTTCAGGTCATCGGCACCCCATCTGAGGACAGCTGGCCTGGTGTTAACTCTTTGCCCCACTTCAAACCAGGTGAGACCTTTCATAGTGTTCTATACAATGACTATATTCATACTGTAAATCCCTCTTTAACCCTCACTACACTAAATCCCGCTGAACCCTTGACCAAAATAAAGAACATGGTGATGGTTATGTTAGCATGGAGCCACATTGTAGTCAGCACAAAATATACTGAATAATTAGTACAATCGTCAACATTCTGTATGATACAGTATCAATACGGAGCCTATTTTTACTCAACATTTACTGTGTTGTAAAGGTTGGACAACTTTGTGTTTTAGGGGTGAGCAAGTGCTCGATTGAAACAAGCATATGGTGCGGATATGTTCTTTTTACAAGCACGGTATCATCAGAATAAACTGAGAGTATCTGTTTTCTAATATTCAAAAAATAAATCGTTCTGTTACTCTCTTACATATCACCCTCCAGCTAGTCCTGCACACGTCCTGTTTAAGCCCTGCCCAACAGATGCTGATGCTGTTTGCAAGAAGCCATCAACATAATAGATGCTAAAGTGTTAGCACGGAGCCTGTTTGTATTGAACATAATGTATGCTAAAGGATTAGCATGGATCCTACTGTCACTGATTGACATTGTGTATGATAATGTATGAAGATGGCTCCCTCAGTGAAAATCTGTCCAATGAGATTTCTCCTTTTATAATTGTTGAATGTTGCAAAAGTAGCTTCTCCAGAAAGAACGACTGGCTAATAGGGGCCAATACCAACATGTACCCTAAAGTGTTAACAGTGAGCATCTAAGCTATGCTACCGCTTTCTGCACAATGTTGAATAACTCCAGGTTTCATGCTAACACTTTAGCATACGCAGTTTTTGAGTAAAACAGTGGAATCTGTTGCTTGACATGTTTGCTAACGTGCTGACATGACCACCAGAGCCAGTGATGTAGCAGGGTCACGTGTGTTTATACTCTCAGTACCAATGAGAAACTGACCAAAAGCTCACTGTACCCCGTTAATGCAGCAGCAGGAGGAGTGGGGTGGGGGCGGGGGCGGGGGTGTGGTGGAGGTGGCAGCTCTGCCAGGGCAGCCGTGCCCTCTGGGAGCTCATTAGGACTTTTTACAGGGAACATGAATAGAGGGACTGCAGATTAGTGTTAGCTTATGGAGGGAAGGAGAGCTGGAGTGGAGGAGAGGGGACAGGCGAAGACGGACATAAAGAGGGTTAGAGTGATGGTGCGGGGCAGCGAGGCATCACAGAGCATACGTGACCCGGCCTCCTACCTCCAGTGGCCAATTAGGGACCAACTGCGGCGACTCTCATGGTCACATGCACACACAACACATACAAATGTAATCTCTCATCCTGTGGCCATGGCGACAGTTGGCTCTTGTTTGCCTATCACACACTGTGTGGAACAGCTGTGCAGCTGTCCGAGCCACACACACACACACACACACACACACACACACACACACACACACACACACACATATATGGGAAGCTTTGCCTGGATCTAGCCTCCAAGCATTGCATCTGTTCATGTGATGTCTGCAGCTCTGATGCTATAATGGGCTGCACTTTGAAAAGACACAGGAAGAGTGAGATGTTAGCAGAGATGAGCTAGTAAATGCTAACCACATGGTGGTGCTCTCAAAGCGCGTTAAAGCCTCCGAATGACGGCAGAGGTAAGATCAGAGTGCATGATAATTATTAGAGTCAGAGAACGATACAATCAGCACAGTGTGAACTCTGAATGACCAGCTTCAAACCAGATTGGAGAGAAAAGCTCTTGTAAAGGTCACATCGTGTGTTCATTAAGTTCATTTAGAGCTACAGTATTCAGAGTTCTTTTTTTTTTTTTTTTTTGGTGGGCTTTTTTTTTTACCTTTATTTGACAGTTGAAAGCTGAAGGCAGAAAGGAAAGGGGCACCACTGCAAGGACTTTTAGCCCTGGTACATAGGGTGCACACTCTACGCAGGTGAGCTACTGGTGCACCCCAGTATTCCAAGCTCAAAGTCTGATAAATATTCAAACACAGGTCATTTCTGAGGAACCTCAGAGTGATCAGCTTTTTGTGAATTTCATGATTTTATATGTATGTATGTATGTATGTGAAATGCAAAGATATATTTTTATACCTCTACTTTTAATTTACTTGGAGCTTTGTTAGTGAGAGCAGGAGATGTTCAGATGATACAAAACAGATATTACTTTTGTTGAATGCAAGTCCTTGATAAGTTCTTAGCAATATTCCACCAGATATTTATTGTCTCAATAACAGACCATGGTTGTGTCCGTGCCTGCAGTGAGCAGCAGATGGCAGTGTTGCATCAGTGTGGAGGAGTTTCCACAGCTCCTCTGAGCTGACTGTTATCTGCACACTTTTCCAAAACACGCTGACTGTATCACTCTGCCGCTTATGATTCATCACATTTTCAATATTACAGTACGTCCACACGCATAAAACTTTCCGTCAATTTATCTTCACTCCAAGTTTGGATTTCAGACATCATAGTGTGGCTTGACCTCAGAGCAGAGGCGCCACTTACTTTTCACATTTTTGTGGTTATGAAAAGGTTCCACAGATATTTCCTCATTTCCAGCCATATCTCCGTTCAGCTCTCTCCCTCCACTCCACTGTCGTACTCGTTGATATGTTAGGTCGGGCTTTTACGCATTCTGAACTAATTTATCTATAAACCTCATCTTTGTGATCACAGTGTGTGGAAGTTTCATTATTATGATAAAGTAAGTCATGTTTTGATTTCAGCATTTGTCTCTTTAATCCAGTTTTGATCCGGGTATTGGAACACAGGTGGTAGGCAGGATCCTCTTCTTCTGTTGTTAGCATTTAAAATAAGTTCATCAGGTTTATTCAAGTTTTACTCACCTTCTCGCCTCCTCCACTCTGCCCATTTCTGGGTACTCTGCCCGACAGCCTTCACCTCTGGTAGCCAGGAAGCTGCGGCCAGTTCAGGCCAGCCCTGGCACTGAACCGGGTGACTGGACCTACTGATGACTAGCTGGCAGGCTTAAGGCCCGCAAACTGAAAGACAGTTGGGTGGCTGGCTAGCAGGATTAGGCTGGCAGCATTGGGAGGTGGGCTAGCTCGCTGGGTGGCTGGCTAACTCGTGCTGTAGCCGCTCGGTTGGCAGCTCGGCCGGACTGTGTGTCCACATGGTGTATTTGGCTGAGATTGCTAGAGCACTCGCAGCATCATAAACATATCTGTGCAAATGTGGAGAGACTGTCTCAACAAACTCCTCTCAAAATTCTGATAATTTCATGTGGTCTGGCTTTGGAGCAGAAGCACATAGCTCACACAATGTTACTCAACAGGATTTCTCAAATGATACGAGCCACTCCTTCATTTGGCAAACTAATATACAAATAACATGCAGCGCAATAAAATGTCAGCTATGTGAGCTGGTATGCCTGATGTCCAACAGTCATCTTTAAAAAAGAGTGTGGTTGATGCAGCGAACAGACATTTTAATATGGTACAGCACAGGTGTCATTAATTACATTAATTATGGTTAAATTCCTAAAGATGATCGGGCTCGCACACTGTTTTTAGACACTTTGACTGAACAGCGCGTTGTAAATGTTATCAGTGACACCTTTTCCTGCTGCAACCTTAACCGTAATCATGAGGAAACTGCATTTTTATATTACTTAATTGCTTTTTTCATATTTAATTATTCATTTAATAGTAATGTTTTTCATAGAAATCACATATTTTTATTTTTTTTATGGCAAAAACAACAAACATCTCTTTAGTTTGTCTCATTGTCACTTTGTGGGACTAAGATTCTTTTATATTGATCAAGGTCATTTTGAAATGTTTAATTTATTGTATTACTGGGGTAATCACTGTTTTTAAATGTAAAATTTAAATATTTCTGAAAATACATGAATCCAACATATTAGCTACAGCAGCAAATCAGCTGATTTCCAGGGTCCTTGGCCTGAACATGTTGAATGTTACAATGTATAACATCCCTCTGGTTGAGTTCACACTCTGATCTTTTGCACATCTTCTGATGATTTTTGTGTTTTTATGAATAATACAAATACAAATTTACTTTCAGATCGGGTTATGGGGGGTACTACTTTACTGCACACTTTATTTCCATGAGTTTTATTGTGAAGTCTCAAATGAAGGAACCTGAAACTGGCCGGCACAAACAAATAACAGCAGAGATGTGTTAAAATGTTGACGAGTGGTGGAATTCATTGCTTACAGTGTAAATTCCAGCCATCATTAGTGTCATGTCATACTGAGTTTTCATCCTTAATGAGCTCATATTGATTTTCTGCTGCCATTTTTCAAGTGCGACAAGTTACTGTCTCCTTCAGAGACTTCCTGTTAGATTTCAAACTGTAAACTTTTAATATGAGGAAGTGTTTTGTTTTCGAGTTTTATTGATAAAAAGGAGAAATTACCAAAAGGAAGCATCAGAATATACTCAGTCAATGAAAACAGTATTTCCTCTAAATAAAGACACTCAGAGTCGTGAGTAAGATGTAAAGATGTGAACTTACAGTATGTGATTGTTTGAAATTAAGAAGAGTGCAGCATGTGTGTAACTTCAATGTAATGATATGTACATTACATTAAGAGTCAATGGTAGCTCAGTGACTGAATTGTTGCTTTGTTGTCTTCCCATCACAGATCGCTTCACAGTGTACAGCGCTAAGAAGCTCAGACAAGCATGGAATAAGTAAGTGAACTGTTGTGTGTGTGTTTTATCTTTGTTTCTATCTTTAAAGGAACACACTATCAGTGCAGCCCACACACTTACACACTTTTTATAGCTCACATGCTTTCCCTTAAGCATACACCCTTCCTGCAGCATACACACACGATTCTGCTCTGCGACATGGGATGCATATGGCGGGGAAAGGGCACGGTGGCACAGCCGGGTCTCCCCCCAGATGTGTGCCACTGTTCTGCCCCAGGCACACATCTGGAGGGGAGAGCACAGAGGGCAAAGGGGAGTTTGTCTCCGTTCCAGAGGGAATTTTAAAGCAGCGGCAGCAGGCAAGTGATTTATGTAAAACTCCAGCTGTCTAATCAGCTGGAATCACAAAGTATAGCTGAAGATCCGTCCACGCTAACTGAAGCTCTCATCACACAAGACTGCTAATACCTGGCTTCCTCCTGTGATTTATAATAATTACACAGATCAGCTGTGTCCTTAATCCCAGCAGAACATGGGAAGACTCTGCTGTGTCATCTGTGTAATCTATGAAATTAATGGAATTAATGCCAAAAATCCCATCTTTGTACCAGTCAACATTTCAGTGATCCACTGTGCACTTTGCTGTCCAGGTCAAGAATAATGAAGTGCATGTAACACTTGAATGAGTGAAAGATTTATAGCTTTATTTATCCTGAACACACTGACTGCACAGAAACTTCCAGTAATACTCAGCCAACAAGTTCCAGCAGTGATCCCTCCAGGAGGTGCTTCAGGTCAAATAAAGCTCATTTCCTTTCACACGGAACTGCATGAGCTGTATGTTTATATCACTCCAACATCGACCTTAAAGCAAACTGACGGGGTAATTTTAAAATGCTGTTCATTCCTTTGTCACCATTCATTTTAGATTTAAAGTTACGTTCCAGCTTATGATGCTGCAGCCACGTTTGTGTTTGCATTGTTGGTTGTTCTATGAACTAAAACTAAATCTGAAAAGATTCATAATGAAAATATGAATAAGTTGCAACCAGTTTATGCAAAATAAAATACTGGTTATGCAGTAGTAGGTTGTGTCACCATTTTCAAAATCCCTGGAAAACCACAGCAACAAGCTCTTAGCTAGCAGCCTACATGCTGGAAATGACTAGTTATCCTAACCTGGTTGCTAACCGTGCAAACCTAAACAAGCTAGCAGCCGTTTTTTTGCAGGGATTTAGCCATGTGAACGTCAGGGTCCACCTCCACACGTGCAAATGTTCCACTGACACTGTTTTGCAAAGTGCACCATCGCTGCATCCTGACATTGGTGCCACCAAAAATGAGATCGGTTAAAAAAAAAAAAAAGAAAGAAAGAAAGAAAAACAAGCCAGAGTGTTTTATAGCAGAATGATAATAGACTCTAACTGAAAGTGAGCTCACATCTAATAACCCCTTATTGCAGCTGTGAGTGCAGAAACTACAGTAAGAGCAGAGGCTCAAAGTTCCACCTTTGTCTTCTTCAGTTCATTTAGACTAATGCTGGTTTGTTTACAACCTGTTTGATCGTCCACACACTAGTGTTTTCTCCTGTTCTGGGCATATATTTAGCAATTACTTTACAATATAATGTTATAATAACTGATGGCCGGAGCTATGAAAAGAGTTGTAACTGTTGTTTCTGTAGTTTCCTTTAACCACCTTCTCCCACTTCCTGTACATTGTGTACAAGTGTTTCTTGACTAGAAGTCCACATGTTGCTGTGTGGTCATTTGATTAAACACATTCACAGAGGAACAGGAGGCAGTAAAATGCACAAAACTGGATCAATTGATAGCAAAAGACTCATTTTAAGAAGAAATGGCTGATTAAATTCAAACAACCCAGCTTGCATGCAGAAAGACTGGAGCCTTCTGGAGACTCGGGGACGGATGCCGGTTTTGCCTGGTTTGTTATCCAGCCTTAGCTCAGATCATCAAAAATGCTCTCTGGACCCCTGAATACTGCTGCTGTTTACAACTGATACTAGGTGAGGGACGATTCTTCAAATCCATGACTTGATTTAATTTTTTGATTTTAACCGGTCTTCATTTTGATCAATGGTTCTCAAACTGTGGTACAAGTACCACTGGAGGTACGCGAGCTCCCTTGAGTAGTATGGAAATGTAATTCTGTAACAAAATGTATTACTGTAGAAACATTTAATATTATCAACACTATAATAATTTGAATAAAAATACATAAATTATGAGGTCCTGTTATATTTAGTTTCCTATCCTGCTCCATAGTCATGCCACATTCATGCAGGTCGCGCATTGCGCGCATACATCAATGATTAGTTCCAAACTAAAATGCCACAGAGAGATAGTAAGGGGACATAACATGAATGTTTAAAGAACTCTGCACTCATGACTCCAAACAGGAAGTATAAGAAAGAGAAGTGAAGATCAGGAGTAAACCTGCTTCTGCATCTGTAGCTCAACAGGGTTCAGCCTTCTGTATTTTAAGTTCCTTGGAGAGTCGAATATATTCTTTGGTGGTGTGCTGTGTTAAAGGTTTGAGAAACACTGATTTAGATCCACAGTTTATTAGTTTTAAATGCCATGACAACTGCCATTTACATTCTTCTAAGCTCCATATCAAGTGCAATATGACCATATCTTTTTTGGAATGTACCACATTAAGGCTTATAATTATAATTTATATTATAACTTAGAATTAAACAGATGGCAGAATACTTTACAACAACATCTTGAGGTGTCGACCAAATTGAAAGCTCAATTTGAGCGATCTTTGATATAAAATCAACATGGTGACACCACTGCTCGATGCCTCTCTCAGTTATTACATTAATAATATTACTCACCCTGCATATTTACAACAAGGTATCAGGTATTAACAGTCATTTTGAAGCTCCAATTCCAAACAATTGAAACAATAGACAGTTGGACATGATATATTATTGTATATACATTTCCAGCATTTAAAGTGTATTGAAAACTTGTGATGACAATGACAGAGGAAAAGCAGAGTGAGTGAGTTGAGGTGGATTTCCCCTCCGCTCCCTCCCTGTCTCTCTGTCTGTCTGTCTGTCTGTCGGTTTGTCGGCCCCGTCCCCGTCTCGTGGCCTCGCTCCAGTCCAGAAGGGAAATAAAAATGTGAAGAAAGAAAGTGAGGTGGAATGTTAATGACCATCACTTCCTCTTCGCTGCCTTTTATTCTGGGCCAGAGAACGATGAATTTGATATGAACTTATTCGCTCACTTTGTCTCTGCCCTGAGAGTTGGCTCACCCTCCCTTGCTCTCCTGTTTCAGCTCTCAGTCAGCCATTTTTCTCTCTGTTGTTTTTCTTCGTCCAGCTGTAAAAATGGGAATGATGGATCGGGGGTTTGTAGTTTTTTGATGTATACAATTGATGTTAACTCAATGCCAAATACAGAAACATATCTGCTGATCAGGCCAGGAGGTTATGTTTTCAGTGCTGCTTTTTGATTGTTAGCAGAATATGTTTCAAACACATGTTGACTGATTCCAATGAATTTAGTGGAAAGTGGACCGTGGATCAAAGAACAAGGGACTTTTTTTGTGAACATTGTTACATATGGCAATTTTCATCTTTTCTATGAACTGTTGCCACAGACTAAAATAATCTCAACATTTCTAAGAATAACTACTGAAATGAAAATGAAGCAGCTTTGGTTGGTCGTTTGTTCTCTGATATGATGGAAATGAAGCAGTTTGATTGGTTACACTGTATCCCTGTGAAGCCTTTAACCAAGGTGAATTATCACGATGATAATATTCACATAATGACATCGCATTATCAACACCTGGAGCCAACCTGATATGCAAGAATGACGAGAAAGACACGTTTCTACAAACAGATATCTGCGTATGAATGCAGATACATTTAAATGAAAAGCCAGTCTGTCATCAGATAACAGGGGTTCTGATATGTTATTTTGGCCAACGCGTTCTACCTCTGTTGCCCTTCTGTAGCAAGAAACATCTCTCATAGTAATTATGATGAGGACAAAGGAGGAAGTCAGGGTGTCTGGATGGGACAAAAAAACATCAGAATTTAATATGAGGCTGATTTTTATTTTCAGTTTACAATCAACAGTGTGTTGATTTTAGAGCATGGCCGCAATCATTCCCTAAAGTTAATCACATGTAGTGTACAAAGTAATCATTTGAACCCAAACCATGATCTTTGCCTTGACCTAGCCTAACCTTAACCAGAGCAGTGTCACATCGTAAAACATATTTATCGTTCTACGGTGAGTTGTAACAGTTTTATAAGGCACACATGGTGATGTGATGATTGGGGCATCAGATCACAAAACACTTTGATGTGTCGTCATAGAGAAAAGAATACAAATATAATAAAATATTGAAAAATAATAAATACAAATAAGTAATTTGAAGGACTTGTTGTCTTATAGTTTTGTATTTAAGGAAGCTTCACTGAGAACCGTGTTCTCTTTTGCAGGAACACCACTCACACATTCACATCTGGAAGCGGTCCAGATACAGAGTACCTTTGCATACTGGGGATTGAACCAGCAACCTCCCAGTTACTCCCATTTATTTGTAGAAGCTGTTAAAGCTGAATGAGAATATATATTATGAACACACTGAACATCTACTGGTTCATTTATTCTTCATATATACATTTAAAACATTGACTATTGACTGCTCCCATCCATGAATCATAGGTGCTGGTGTCAGCTTTCTATAATCCCGCTCTGTCGACCACTAATGTACACACAACTTGACAGCTATGATAGCTGCATGCTAAGGCCTGTACAGTCCCAAGTTGCCCTCACAAGCACCCTCATTGTCAAAGTCAGACACGATTCACAGGAAGTCTTCAGAAGAAAAAAAACAGCTCCTGCTTTCTGCTTTACTCAAACAAAGACACTCCTCTGCCACTTTCTGCTGTAGTGGGACGGGGAGGGGGTCGACACAGGCAGGTGGTTTCCTCACCTTTACCTGGTCCTCGCTGTAGTTTCCTGATAGAATAGCATGAAAAAAGCACGGAGCACGCACCGCTGAAGAAGGAATGCTTCTTTCTGCTGTGAATGTGTCAACACCTGGAGCTGTTTGATAGTTTTAGGAGATACTATCGATCTTGCGGCAGATGTGCGATTATTCACTCAGCCCAGCTGACAGCAGTAGCGGTAAGGAATGTGCACCTACTGCACATCGACAGTTTTCAAAGTTGGACACGCTCATATCCAGGTGATTTCACACCTACACAGAGCTACCTGTTTGTCTGTACGCCTACAGAGAAACTACAGTACAAAGCCTGAGCCAAGCTAAATTCACTAGCAGACACACCCACTTATGTCTTGTTACTTGTCATTGATGGTTACTGAGAACATATGGACTCTGGGAGTTCATTGGATTTATTGGAGGATCAGATCAGGGGGTTCTCCAGTGATTTAGCATCAGTTGAAAGACTCACAAGATTTCCAAAAGAAAGGTCAAAATGAAAGCTGCAGATGATATCCTGACTTATAGACCCTCCCTACAAGGTGGACGCCCAAATGATGCAAGCTTTTTGATGCAATCTGTAGTCTTCATGTCTGAGCTCAGATGACCCTGATGACATCATCAGACCTGACAAAGCTCTTCCAGAGCCACAGAAGATTTTACACAACTCTATCGCTTCCCTTGACATGTAAATTACCCCTTTAAGAATGATGATAGTGGTTAGTCCGTCTGTTTGTCTCTTTAACTCAATCCACAGAACAAACAGATCTATATAACTAGTTGATGGTGTATCGGTGGTGTTTATGCAGTCCTCCTCCTGTCGACTGCTATCATTAAACCAAAACATGTTGTGCAGAATAAAAACAGGCTGTTAATTCTGCATAACTTTAAGCCTTAATATCATTTGAACAGGTGAGTTCTATAAAAATTCACCCTCAGTACAGTTTTTTGTACCAGGCTGTAAACATGTTTATTTCTGCTGTGACATTTTAACATGGGGACTTATGGAGACTGACCTGTTCTTTAGCCAGCGTCCAGTGGACATTTGAGGAACTGCAGTGTATGGCACTTCTGCATTGGCTTCACTTCACAGCTACAGAGGTTGCTGTTTGAGCAGAGCACAGAGGGCGTTGTTGCCATAAAAGTTACACTGACAAAAGTACCCATGATGCTGCACTTTTGGAGTTTTGGGTAACAGGCTTCAGTTACCTATATCAGCTGCTGGAGGGGATGTTGATATGTCTAGAATATGGAGAGTAAATCTCAGAAACAGGCTTTATTTGTTCAGAATGACTACAATGAGTTACAGCAACTAGTGGAACAGAAGCTCGTCCGGACGTGGCGTCATGTCTGCGGCTCTCTGTAGCAGGACATCTTTCTCTTGCATGCTCCATTTAAAGTTAGGTGAAACACAAACTTTTATCTTCTTGTTTGACTCTTTAGCAGTTTGCTTACTTCATACTTCATATAAGATCTTATATTCAAATAACAACCTCCTGCTTCTATTTTGTGTCAGCAGTGGCAGAAGTCACCCTGGTATATCTTTGAAAATGTTGAATAGCTGCACGGGGTACAACCAGCTGCTTCAAACTAAAGATCAATATTGGCCTCATATCATTAAACCGGTAATCTAGGAGGCTTTTTCCCATCAGTATGATTCACACAAAGATGAGTCTGTGTCTAAACTTTGTGGTGGAATTACACAGAGTATTCCAGCTGTATGAGAAAGAGGCAAGAAGAGGCCCTGATGGACTTCATTAACTTTATCTCTGCCTCTTTGCCGAGTGGCGTTGATGAGTTGAACAGAGTTTTATCCTCCCTCTGTCTCTCTGCTGATAAGTCGAGTTGAGATCCCCATTGAGAGCCATGGGAGAGGCTGTCAGACTGCTTGACTTGGGGAGCCAACTATGAGAAGCCTGCAGAACATGAGAGGCACTCTGAGCGCAGCGAGCGGCGCGGGCCAGCAAGCTGCGCTGAATAACATCATGTTTATTTAATGCGGCGGATGCCTAATTACTCCCTGAATTTGTTGCTCCTCGTTTATTTTCAATCTCTTCTCCCCCTCGGAACCAGCCCTACCTAGGGCTGGTTCAGGAGTTCAGTGACTCCCTGTACGAACACACACTCAAACGCACGCACGCTCGCGCGCACACACACACACACACACACATAAGGGGTGCTTCCGTCTTAGCTCCTGCTTTAATGAACACTCTTTGTTTCTCACGGTGACCCGGTCACCGTGTGCAAGGCGAGCTCAAAACAGAAAAGTGTGTGTACTCTTTGCATATGTGTGTGTCTAAGAAGTGTTTTCCCTCTCGAGTCAGCAAACCTTCAGCATAATTAAAAGGCTTGTTTTTTGTTGTCAGCAGCTCTGTGAATGGGAGGAAAGGTGAGCTGCATTCTCAGAGGGATGAATGAATGGTGTGATAGGTAACTACATTAGTAGGATGAAACAGAAGTGTTCCATCATTTTTTAGGTCTCAATAGGTTGACTACTGTCTTGTTTACGTGTGTGATCACACGCTGATAATGTGTGTGTCTGTGTTTCAGGTTGGGCTACGTGGACCATGCTGAGGAGTTGGCCTCCAGGTTCCTCCAGTGCTTCCCAAAGAACCGGCTGTCAGCCCAGGCAGCGCTGAACCACGAATACTTCAGCAACCTTCCTCCACGGCTCTGGGAGCTGCAGGACAGTACGTAACACCACACACAAGAACTCACACAAGAGAGGCGCTGCTGAGTCTGACCCTCATAGGTCAGCACAAACACATTGGAGGTATTTTGTGGTTATCGAATAGCAGAGAGCTTCAGCCTGCAAAGCACACCTCCCCATTGAAGGACGGAAGAGACGTGAGGTAAAAGGGACAGGTGCATGCTGGTTATTGTAGTCTGGCTCCGATGATATGGCCCACTAAACAACAAAGTCAGTATTATCTGCAGCGGCATTTCATAGAGGCAATTATGGAAATTCAAAACTTTCCAAAACCCTTCAAAATTTTTGATTAGCACCAAAAACCACATTCCTTCTCTCAGTCATAACTCTTTCATAGAAGAACACTCTGGAGTTATAATGTCTACTTTTTTTGCAATAGCAGACTTTTAATGGTGCCAATTTGCTAAATTCTAAACAAATGTAGCTCAAAGAGGACTTGTTGTAGTCACAGAATATGTACATATCTATTAGTATTGTACAGTACAGTGTGGTACTTGAGATTGGTCTTGGTCTCAAGACCAGAAAAATGAAGGATGGCAGTCTGGGACGAGACGTCCAACAAATCTTTGGTAATAAAAGTAGACTTTCTAAGCTGCAGAGTCCTAAAGAAAGCACACAGCAGTCTGTGAATACAGCACACAAAAACATGAGCTACATAGACCTACAGAGACCTAAGTGGGCTATATACAGTCTGGTGTTGGTCTTGGTCTTGACTTGACTTCAACCCCTCAAAGTCTTGGTCTTGTCTCAGTCTCAGTACACTCTGGTCATGGTCATGCCTCGGTCTTGCTTTAGGTGGTCTGGACTACAACACTGCTCGCGCAGTATAATATAGTGTATGTATTGAACAGTGTACTGTATTGTTGGGTTTGTGTAAATATTATTATAAGGAGTACAGTCCAGATCTGCTCTGTATGGAACGTGTCATGATTTGGCACTATATAAATAAAGCTGAATGTAATTTGTGTATATTAGTGTATAGTGCAATGTAGTGTACGATAGTACAGTACAGTGTATGTTAGAATAGTATGTGACTTTTTGTTGTCGCTCAATAAATTTGGGTGATTTTTATAAACTCACTGGTCATAACAACAAAATATCTCAAAACGTGCAGATGATTTATTTTTGCTTTCTTAAAAACAGAGTTACCTCATCAGTGAAAAACTTGGCCTCTCTTTGTTTCTCTTGTTCCATCTCTCTGTCCCTCTCTTTGACTCCCTCTCTCTTCTTTGTGTTTTTCTGTATCTCTTTTTTTTTTTCTTGTGCTCCCTCGGCTCCACTGGATCATACAGAATCCTCCTCCTCTCTGTCTCTCTGTAAAGAAGGCGGTGAGCAGCGACCTGGGGTTGTTTTTTTGTTCATGCAGAGAAAGCCTGTCTTATTATGTGGATGCCGTTGGGACAGTAAACCCAGCCGGACCTCTGCTGGCCGTGGCAACATGTTCAGTTTGATTTTCTATCTTCCTGACTCGCTGTTTGCCCAAAGCAACGGCGCACCGAGGCACTCTTTAAACAGGAGGCCCAGCTTTGAAAAAAAACAGCCCCTCAGAAACACACACACACAGCACCTCAGAAACACACACAGCACCTCAGAAACACACACAGCACCTCAGCTTTTAACACACTGTCAATTTACAATCAGATCAGTGTTAATACTGTTGATTTCCCATTGGTGTTTCGGGTGAAAGAGTCTGGGCTTCATAGTTATATTTCAATTAATCCTACAGAATTGGGTTATTGCACGAAAGATGACTGCGTATCCATATTATATGACAGGCTACATATACATACATCACCAATCCCTTAAGCTGTTATTCATTAGTGATGTGAAAAGCCTGCTCAGCAGACCGGAGTGTGCTGCCACCGACATGGTGGTAATATTAATGGGAGAATTCCATTTTTAATTCCCCCCGATTAGGATTTTTCAGCATTATTAATCCTGTTATCAGCACCCAGCAGGTTGTCATGTCTGAAAAGAATCAGAACGCGGCGGTCACTAAGAGAGGGAGAGAAGAGAGATGGCTCATTTTGATTTTTGTTGAGCTTGCTCTCTCTCTCTCTTTTTCTCTCTATTCTCTCTTTATCTCTCTCTCTCTCTGATTCTTTTCTGCATGTTCATGTGACACAGCAGCAGCAGCAGCAGCCGAGCCGCCGAGAGAAGAATGGGAATGAATTAAAAGAGTTTGATAAAATGAGGACAGGAGTGGATAAACACAAAGTGTCTCGCATGTGTGTGCACGAGCCAAGTGTGGATTTGCTGCTTGCACTTTTGTGGGGGAAGGATGTGTCAAAATTATGCAAATGAGACGTGAGATGTGAGATAAAGAACTGGCTAATTACTCCAGTTGTGAGTATTTGGCTACAACCACAGCATGATAATTATTCTCTTCCAACAGGAAAGAGCCAAGCCAATGGGAGCTTCCCCAGCGTGCTGTGCTGCTCTGTAGCTAAAGCACGCAGTATCTCCATCACCCTGAAACAACCCAAATAAAAGATAAACTGACCAAGAAAAAAATGTCATTGATGGTTCAGAAACTGATGAAGCTTTCAAGTAAATGTTCCATGTCATCCCTGTAGGGATGAACAGTATGTTTCCTATGGCCAACTGTGCACTCTATTGTCATGTGTATTATGGATTTATCCAGACAATACCCAGACAGATTACCAAGGACAATGACAGAATTATTGAGACAATGGAGCTCCTGAGGTTTCTATTAGTGTGTGGATTGGATTGTGACATTTTTTAATTTGATTTCAATAAGAGTGTGTGTCCGTGTGTGTGTGTGCATGTGGGTGTCTGGCAGTGTAAGAAGTCAGAGCAAAGGCCTTTGGGAAAAAGCAAACCTGTCTCTGCGGACTAGATTTACATGGATCTGAACGTGAAACAAAAGAAAGAGTTTAGACGGAGCAGTCGTCCTCCAGTTCCTCTGTTCTCCACAGCCGTTATTAACAAGTTACAGAAGAGGATGTTTTTCTGAATGGAGCTGGTATGTGAATCCATGCGGCCTGATTTAGGAATTAGTGATTTAAGTAAACAGTTTTGAAGTAAACAACAAACACATAGCCAATAGAGGATTTTACTCAGACTGACTTCTTGTTTAATGTTTCTTTCAAAGATATGATGATAGGATGATTTTCTTTTAATGTCCATCGACATGAAACTTCTCTTGGATAATGTAACAATGTCGGTTTACGTCAAAGCAGTTGTTGAGACACCATGTTACCTGGCGAGCTGTCTGACATACCAGCTTGTTCTAAATACAACGATGCCCATGAGTCCACGGTACTCAGGCCATAGAGGTTTTCAAGCCGTGACACAGGCCTCACATGGGGAACGTGGACAGTTGAAAAGGGGGCACGGAGCAAGAGACATGAGGCAAAGATACTGTGCAAAGTGCAAGGTGAAAGGGGCAGCTGCATGCTGGTTTTCTATACAAGGATTGTGGTTTGACCAACTCGCCAACACACAGCTCACGGAGGCAGTCGAGTTACTTTGAAACCTTCACGTCAAAAATATTTCTCCTGTTCCAAGTCATAACTCAGTCTGAACACAAAGAAGAGATTCACATATTTCTAGATTCAGATCGACTTACATTTTCCAAGTGTATCACCGTCTTTGATGTTCATTGTGAATAAAAGTCCACAAATCCGATTACAAATTATAGACAGACCCTCGTCTGAGAATCACCAGATATTTTTCAGTATCAAAGTAATCCAGATGAATGAGGGGTCCCACAGTGCTACACTTCATCGCCCAGACATATTACATAACACGTATTGATGCAATTACTTTTTTACAATATATTACTTTCTCCATTCAGGAGGAAGCTTTTTTGTTTTTTTAGGCTTCTAACCCAACAAGATCCTGGAACTAAATTAGGATGATGATGATGATGATGATGATGATGATGATAATACTTAATGCAAGTATTCAGTGAGGTTCAGGTTCTTTAAGGTGTAGCTGCTGTCAACCGTGATTGGTCAAGCTGATACACAACTTCAACAAAAACAACTGTGAACATTTGTTGGACAAACAAGCATGTCCATGCTCTGATTAATATTCATATGTGGTGACTATGTGATGAAAAGCTGCACATGGTTTTGGGTTAGTTCAGGTTTTAAGTTTCTGCAGTGAAAAAAAACAAACAATTTACCTTCATTAAAATAAATCATTTTAAATGGAAGTATTTTATATGTAACGTCCTGTGTATCTGTGGTTAGCCATGTTGGTGGTGAGAGCTCTGTCTTCCTTCAAATCACTTCCAGCCATGAAGGATCTCCTCCCTGTTGGACCTTCTGTACTAACAGTCTTGTTAGCATACAACATTAATCTAAATGTTGCAGCAATGTAAAAATATCACGTGTAACATTTAACAGATCTGTCTTCTCATGGCAGAAATACGTAAACCCTAAAAAGTCTCTCATTGCAAATAAATATTCAAATATTCACTTTTTAATAACCGTCTCTATCTTGAACGAGTCACTTGGAAATGTTCTCCTCCTGTCAGCTTACACAGCTCTAATCCGCCTGCGTCTTCTCCCCCTGCAGTGTCTTCTATCTTCACTGTACCAAATGTCAAGCTGCAGACAGAGAGCGGGGACAGCATACAGGTGTGTGCACGAAGGAACAGTCATGGAAAGGCATCCTCTGGCAGCAAACACTGACCTGAGGCAGCATCCTGCACGACTGCCTGACAGGTACGTGCTCATTACCATGCAAGACGCAGACGCGAGCAGTATGCAGCAGATCCACACGCTCACACACGAGCTAAATATGAAAGCACACTGAAGGAACATGAGGTGAAACTTTAATGATCTTAACTGGATCAATGGAACATGGTTACTGCAGGGCCCCAAAAGGATTTCTTAGTTTCAGCAAGAGTGCCGCTCAATCTGAAGTGTAGCAGTGAACGTGACGATGTATCTCATTTTTCTTTAGTGTGCTTTGTGTCAGTGTGCTCCACATTTTGACCTTGAAAGCATGCTAGCATGCAAAGATTTGGGGTTGTGTGAATTACCTGAATTTTACTGCTATAACCAAAAAATAAAGTGTGTGAACAAAAACATGAAAAATCAGTCTGAAGGATGTTCAAGCAGGTTAACTTAAACATACAAAAATGCAGACAACTAAAATAACTACTAAACAGACTGCTGCTATGAATACACACTGTTACTCAGGTCTGACTCTGGAGGGCCACAGTGAGCACCATAATGGCCAAATTCCACCAGAGATGGATGCAATGTCGAGCTGGCAGGAAGTCAGACAAACAAGCGGCATAAAGAATCCGGTAGATTTTAGATGGTTGATCTCTTATTATTATGATCACTTTAATAAGTAGCCTAATAAAATGGATGATGTACAGCATTGTTGTAAAATCAAGACCTATCAGGGTTTATAACAATGACTGTGCTCTGCTATACATCATCCCTTACACTTTGACTTAGTATCTTAGAATTTTGACGTATAAAATCAAAATAAAATACAGACTATGTCTCATATAATGGTTAGATTGCATTTGATTAAGTATGTCAAGATGAATAATTAAGAGCTATGCTTTAACTGTAAAGACTAACATCTCCACTACATTGTCTGTTGCTAGTTAAACATTTAAAGTATGTAGATTTGAAACCATAAAAATGTTAAAATGTTATGGTAAAATATCTCAAAATCACAGGATAACAGACCATAAATGTAAGTGTTTATAGATTAATTTTGTACAACAGCCTAAGATTGTGCATATTTGATCATTGGCTGTTTAATTCATCAAGCAGTCACATGGACGACTCTCTGCCTACCACTTATCTGCATCGCGCCAACCACCACAGTCTTTCTTTTAACACTGACGCCATGAGATCCGTGGCGTCTGCATTGAAGCAGAGAATGCAGTAATAGATGGAGGAATGGCTTTGAGTGGGCGAGGAGGGTGTCCCATTCTTTAGAGACGGGGCTCTCATTCACCGCTCGGATAAAGCTGCACTATTTGCATGTAATAAGAGGTGCAGAGGCCAGGCATGGGGATAATGGATGGCCTAATGATGGACTGAGGATTGTGAGGGCCAGCGCAGGGCAACAACACAGCGCTGTGGACCAGATTATTTCTATAATTAGTGACAGGTGCAGAGACACAGCAGACACATCAGCTAAGTTTAAAGAGAGAATCTTCAGCGTCGTAGCTCATGGTGTTTCTTAAACATGCAGAAGATGGAGGCTGAATACCATCTATTTACTATTCCACTGAATATGTTGAAGTGTGTGCATCCTGATCTGAAGGCTCATGGTGTTTGTGTGTGTGTGTGTGTGTGTGTGTGTGTGTGGAGGGTGGAAGTCACCCCACTGAGAGAGCTGTGTCCTCTCAGCTGCTGCATTTACATTGAAATCAGCCTCTTTGTCCAGGCCGTCCTAAAGCCTGACAGGCTGGGAGAGCTTCACTGATAGCAGCCTAATCCCTGTGCACACATTCACATTAATACACTGACAAATTACACCAACACATGCACGCAGGCCATTCATACACTCCCACAAACATTAACTCATGCACATATTTGAACTCGCTTTCCCACCAAGTATTTGTAGTTACAATCAGTTAGAAAATCTGAAACACAAATAAGAAGATATTCACAATATTCATGCGTGTTTTAGAATTCCTGAAGTTATATGACATGGTTGTAAAAGTATGACATGAATAGCAATGGAAACATATTTTTATGTTGCAGCCTGATCAGCTGACAAAAGTTGTCTTTGGTTTTTTGAAAGACGCTGGGACCATGGTCTGCATCCTGCACCCCATGTCTTAGGCAGCTATTAAAATGACATATTCCATCGATGCAGTGCTGCACATCCATCAATTTTGTGTTAAAGCAGCGGAAGCTGAGAAATCCTGACGGCAACGAAATGCTCCGTCCATGGTTGTCATTGTCCCCCATCCTGATGCCTGTGGTGCATGTATGTGTATACATGTGTGCCTGCATGAAGGGTCCCTGTTTTGGGGGTTTGCAAATGAGGTCACTCTTCATTAACCATAAATACTGCTGCTATAGTTATCTGCAGCTTCTTGCAGCCATTTATACATTTGTTTTAAATAAACACCTGCCAGCCAATCAGAAACAAGTATTTTCTTCAGCTTACCTATAACATGACTGATATCACAGTGCATGGCACATTAATATAACGTTTAACTGAATGTGTATGCAGCTGTTATTTAAAGCACTGGTTTAGTCAAATCAGAGGTAAAAGAGGTGAGGAGAAGGGAAACAGGGGAAGGGTAGAGGGAGGGAGAAAGGGAGGGAGGGAGGGAAGGAATAAAGGAGAGATGGAAGCAGAGGCTTGCAGGAGCAAGGCAGGGTTTTTTTCTTTTTGTTGAGGCAGCGTTGTATTATTTATATGAGGTGGTGGAGGCAGGCCGCTTCAGACGGAGCAGAGCAAAGAAGGCGAGCAGCCCCTTTCTCTTTTGTGGGTCTATTCCCAGTGGGCAGGCTTTGTGCTGGCTGGATGGCTGCCTTTGAGGAAACCCGGGCAGCTATTGAGCTGAGAGTGAAGGCCGGGCCTGACTCGCCCGCACTGAGACACAGCAACACTACACCACTACAATGTCTGTCACCGCTGTGGCCAGAGAGGAAAAGAAAAGGACGGCGAGAGAGTGACAGAGGATGGGGGGGGGGTAGTGGGAGTGTTTGATTTTGGCAGGGAGGGAAGAAAAAAAAAAGAAGTGTTTTTGTGGTGAGAAAAGAAAAAGCCAGAGAGAGATAGAAGGAGTGGAGTGAAAAAATGGAGGCAGGGGTGGAGAAGAGAAGAAAGAGGGGAAAGGGAAAAAAAAGGCAGGTCGCCTTTACAGTACTGCACTGCGTTGATCTATGTTTATTCATGATTCTGCATTATTCACAAGATTAGCTGATGCAACTCGGTGCTGAGGGTAGGCAATGCCCCCACCCCCCATATCAATCCACTCAGTGACCACACAGTTCAACTCTGAATCCCGACAACAAGTGGGAGACAGCTGCCCTGTCAACACACTTCAGTGGTACTCTAGGGCTAGAGTGTATGAAGAATGGGACGCAGTGTGCTCACAGTCAGAATACATAACAAAGCATAAAACATTGATTCAATCAGAGAGCAAAAAGCAACATGAAAGAGGTAAAATCAACAGCTCAGCGCCTCAATCCAAACAAGAATTTAGTTGTACTTTGAAAAGCAAATCTTCAGAGGCTTAGAGCATTGTCACAGATCTATACTCAGATATAATATTTGGATAATTGTGTGGTAGAGTCGGCCCTGGTGCCGTTGGTCTAATCATGGATTTAGCCTGAGTTTTTAAAATTGTGAGATCATAAAGCTGCAAGCTTTACAGAGAATTTTGGCGTCTTTCAGCTCATTATTTTGGTTTTTGGTTTGCTCTCAGCGTTCACGTGAACCCTTTTAGAGGAAAATCTTAGATAAACCCCCCTGTTCACTACCTGCTCAGCAGAAAACGGCAGACAGACAGTTATGTCAGATATTTTCTCAAGATTTGGTTGAGACCAAAGCACAGCTGCTCAGACTACAGATTATCAGGTCATCAGCAACACAGCTTCAAATGAATGCTAATGTTGCTTCATGTCTGCTGTGCCCTGTCAGCTTTACAAATATATCAAATGTGTATGATTTTAGATTATTATGGAGCTCTGGACCCGAGTTAACCTTACTGCCCTAGATGGTTTGTTACACGGAACCACATGGGAAGTCGGGAAACTGTTTGGAAGAGGGCAGGCACGTTCAAAAAGTATTTGGCAGGTGATTGGATGAATCATCTGTCAGGCAAACTTCAACCTATCAGATCAGTGAACCATTAAACGTCGTCAGTGTGGAGAATAGTTTTCTTCCATCATGGTTTTGATGCTAGTTGAATTTTGCTAACCTCTTCAGTGTAGTGTTTTTATTGTTTTGTGTGGAATTATTGATATTTATCCTCCTAATCATGGACCATATTGAGAACAGGTGTTTAAGTCGTAAAGGTTGCACTGATCAGACTGCAGATTGAAGAGTGACATGAGCATCTTTGCGACAGTAACAGCACGATGCTTTAAGGATGATCATGTCAGACGTTTGGTCATTTCTTTTAAACTGGTTCTGTCCAGTGGAGTGTGAAGAACAGCACATAATCTCAGTCATTCTCAGGGGTGTTCAACATTGTAGCTTTTAGATTCTCAGACCTGACGCAATACACTCTGCAGTGTGCTGCTGTCTGAGGCTGGCAGAGTGAAAATCAAAGTGAATCAAAAGGCAAATGATCAGGTTTGTATTCCAGTTATCTCTCAGTACAGCTCAAAACATTTTCCTAATATTGGAGATATGGAATGGTAATAAATGTTATCATTATTTGATGCCTTAAAGAACAATTAACATCGACCTGATAGAGCAACCCTGTGTCCTAGAAATGACTTTTATATATTAGAAATGATTTTCTTGATTACATTGTGATGACAAACATAATCACTGCCTGGATTATGTTGAATGGCCAGGACTGATCCCAGAGACTGTGGTCCTGTTTGTGGTCAGGTTTTGGCAACAGAAGCACTTTGTTTAAGATAAATGAAATATCATGGTTTAGGAAAGGTTCCAGGGGTTCCAAAGGTTCCTCCCTCACATCACCCTCTTCTTCCTACTGTAGAAAGATGGCAGTTCACGTCTGTATATAGAGGTCTAGGGTTGCAAAATGCCGTGAATTTTTAAAGTTGGAAACTTTCCGTGGGTATTAACGAAGCAAGCTCTCTTATCTGGTTTGTTATTCTACAGTGAGTGACATCTCAGTGTTATAGTCTGACATTTTGCTTCATTTTTTTGTTTTTTAAAGGAACAGCACTCATTGTTTTCGAGTCATAAGAAATCCATCATGAGACACGAACGGTTAATTCAAGTCAGACTGTCGCTGCATGTTTTTACTGATTAGCCTGAATACCAATCAACACCTTTTATTTTTCCAAATCAAATCAAAATGTTTCTTTCCTGCCGCACTCTGACAGCTCATGTCATGTGTTTGAGTGCTGTTCTCTGTGCTGCTGCTGCTGGTCTCGTTGCCGGGCTTCACACAAAGCAGCACCCTTTCTACTGTGTCTGTGCAGTCAGCCATCATAGGTCGGCGACAGGACACTCTGGCCCTGAAGCATCACTGTGTCACTTTGAAGATAACAGCTGCAGGCAAAGCCAGACTGTAGTGTCCAGAATGTAGAGGTGCCAACTGTTTATCCGCAAACACACACACACACACACAGACTTACCTAAGGTATCCTAGTGACCATGCTACATTTTTTTTGGATGAAATGCAGAGAACCGTCATAGCAGTGCAGGCATTTTCTCTTGAAAGTAAAAGCACTATTTGTCCCCTGGTGTGTTTCTACCCTGGTGTCTTTCTACTAAAGCCATCAGTGTCCAAAACTTACAAAGTCAGCAGGACAGAAAAGAATATTTTTGGCTCTGTAACAGGAAGAAATAGACAAAACGACCTGTCAGAAAGTTTTTCTAGGTAGAGGACAAAGTGATTTAAAGTATATCCCTGCTGTGAGCCGGAGGGGGGGAAATGGAAGGTGGGGGGAAGGAAGGATAACCGGAGGCATAGCCTTGAGAAATGGAGAGCCTTCAGTCAAATCAGCCAGTTTTACTCTCCCACTGCCTCTTCTAACTCTACAGCTTCAGTCCCTGCCAGTAATGTGGGCTTTCATTTCATCTTATCCTCATGAAAAAGCATTGTGGAGGCACTATGTGAACTGCGGCTCTACAGAATTTGTTCGAATGTCTCTGCAGCCACTTTCCTCTCTTGTTTACCTCCGTTTCCATTTACATCCTGTTTTTACAGACGTGTTTGCACTGCAGGCTGTACAGTGTACAGAGCAGGAGCAGCAGCTATGTCAAATTTTTATATGAAGAGATATTTCTGTTGCATGTGCATCTTTCAATATTAACTTCTCAGAGTTAATATTGAGGTCTATGTTGTTTTGTGTAATTTGTGAGCAGGCTCAATATCAGCTTCTTAAAGTGCTGTGTTCTCATCATCATCACAGTAGAAATATGTGTTGTTTGAAGCAGATGGGCAGAGTGTTTTACCTGTGAAGTGTGTGTTGTGTCTGTTTTTGACCGTGGCTGCTTGTTAATTGGTGGAGCGTCATGCTGTGTGTTCAGTGTGTGTGTGTGTGCTCAGTGTTTATCAGAGTCTGTTGGAGTTTAATTATCCTCCAGTCCATTTCTTCCCTGTTGTTTTTTGCTGAATATTACTTTATGCACATTATTTTTTTACAGTATTTACAGTAACCTACATCTGCTGCTGCAGTTGTGTTGTTAACTTCAGTACTGTAACAACAACACTATCAGTGCTAATACTAATGAAAGTGGTGGTGGTGACCATGTGCGTGATTAATCAACTAGCTGCTTCTCTCATTAGTCGACACCAGAAACACTCGTCTGTTAACTAAATTAATTATTCCCATTTTATTAATGATATGCAGCCAGTGCACTGGCTCAACTCGACAACCTCGACTCAAT
This sequence comes from Sciaenops ocellatus, assembly GCA_033000465.1. Taxonomy (NCBI): domain Eukaryota; kingdom Metazoa; phylum Chordata; class Actinopteri; family Sciaenidae; genus Sciaenops; species Sciaenops ocellatus. The sequence goes on from CP136885.1 coordinate 4,631,550, forward strand.
TAACTCATGCAGTTGTAACATAACACTTTGTCACTCCAGTTTATTTTGTATTCTACCATCTGACCTCACACAACCAATCAGATGGTTCCATACAGAGGAAAGCATAACGTTACGGTAGAACTGACTTTGATAAGAACACACACAGTTTAGAGGTTTAGTTAGCTAATGTATCGTTAGCTTACCTGCTCTTTGAATCCTCTGTAACTTCACATGATCTCACATCTTCATTGTCTTCATAATCATTCATGGCATTCAGATATCATCCACGTTTCACATTTCTATAAAGGCCCAACTCGTTTACTGACGTTTCAATGTTCATATTGTAACTTACCAGTAATTTACCAGAGTAACTTGTGAACCCTTGCTGTGTGTGTGCATCTTGTGTCCTTAAATTTTGCTAATTTTTGAGTTTTCTCAGTGATTTTTCTCACTTTTAGACTCGTGGACTAACACAGAGTATCCATTGTGGTGACAGTCATGAAAGTGGAATCTGAGTAACTTAGAATCAGAATCAGAAAAAGGTTTATTGCCAAGTACAATTTTTCACATACAAGGAATTTGTTTTGGTGAAATTGGTGGATCACAAACATTCTCTAAAGATATAAGAAACATCAAGAAAATCAAGTATTAAAAATATAAACAATATAAATATATATACACAATATGTGTTAAAATAAAATATAGCAGTACAGCTGTGCAGGAATTGCAAGTACCAGGTAAGAATAGCTATAGTGAAAGTAACAGTGAAGTGACAGCATTAACAGTGCTAACAGTTCTACTAACACAGGCGGTGTTACTCCTTTTTTTTCACTCTCTGTGTGGGGATGATTGACATGTCGGGGGATTGGGTGTGATGAAGGGTGATCTATCAGACGGTCAGAAGAGAGGGAGAGTTAGGCAGGATGGAAAGAGAAGAAAAGAGAGAGTGATGGGAAAGTGTTGGAGGAGGAGGAGGACGGAGAAGAGTTGTGGCTTCTTCTGTGTGCGGAGGAGGAGGAGGAGGAGGAGGAGGAGTGGGGTGTTACTCCTCTCTCACCCCTCCTTTATTCCTGGCTGGACAAAGGAGAAAGAATGAAGACAAAACAGAGAGTAGACAAAGCAAAAGGAGAAAAGAGGTAAAGGACAGCAGAGGAGGATGATGGAGGGAGGCAAGGAGGAGTCCGTCCCTGCAGGAGGTGCAGGAACTGATTTCAAATGTAATTTGTTGATCAGTGGAGGCAGCAGATGCCATCAGGCAGACATGCAGGAGAAGTGACTCCCATTATCATAAACTTCTCTCGATTCCCAATGACACCATCCCTCCATCCTGCCTCCTTCATCACAAGTTTGTCATGATAACATTAAGAAGATTATTGATATATTTCTGTATGTTTCTGCTGGTGTAATCTGCAGCAGCAGCAGCTCCTCTCTGCTCTTTGTTGAAGTGAAAAATGTATTCTGTTTCCACACACATTTACCCTTCTGAGGAAAAGTAAAAAAAACTGAGAGAATGATAGAAGAGGAGAAAACGATATGACAGCAGTGAGGTGGAAGCCTCCAAACAGCTGTAAACAAATCTCAACAATGGAGGATGTTTTCCAGAGATGCAGACGAAGTGTCTTACCTTTTTCACTCCATCTATCCATCTCCCAGTTTTTTTTCTCCCTCTGCTCCTCTCTCCTCCACCATATGGCTCTCCCTAATGAGCATTGCACATGTACCTCCTTCCTTTTTTGCTCCTCCAAAAAGAAAAGAAGAACCAATTCCGTCTTATGTGGTGCAGCCAACAGCTCCTCTACAGCAGCAGATCTGGAGCTTCTCGTCTCAGCCGAGTGAATTAGTGTCAAATAAAGTATGCTAATGAGTTTAACTTTGTCAGAATTGTGGGATAATGAGTCGAGCTCAGAGACGGGATGGACCACATTTTTCTGCATGCACTGTATGGACGTTGCTTCTTTCCCTCCATCATAACCTCAAATTACATTTTGTTAGTCAGCATTTAGTCCATTTGCTTCTCCCTAACGATGCACTGATAGCAGAGAGTAGAGAAGAACCAGAACAGAAAAGGGCATCCAGCAGGGTATATATGAGCTCTACATATTTAGTCATTTTCAACATGATTGCAGGAAGCATTGCAGAGATGTGACCCACTTTGTGTTTGTATTTTTCCTGGCAGCTTCATCAGAACCAAACAACGTCCAATAAATGACTGGAGTGTTCCTGACAATGCCGCAAAAAATATCTTAACTCTTATTTCACGACTAAACCGGTAATCCTCTTCAGATGATGTCATTGTAACTCAAGAGGGAGACAGTTACTGCTAATGATGCACTCACACTCAAAAATGTTCTGCTCACCAGTCGACTGGAATTTTGCACGATCTTAAAGCAGAAACTCAAACTTGCACTTTTAGTACCTGACATGACTAAACCATGAAACATGTGTTAGCTTATTCAGACCAATAGATCAAAGTCTCACTGAGAGTTATAGGCTATAAAAACTATAAAAAACTGGCACCACGAGGATTATTATTTTGTTCCCAAAAATGTCTACCTGCAAATGCTGGACTGACATCATTCCCTCCTTTCTGTGCTTGACTAGAAATGGAATAGAACATCAGATTAGAAGCAGATTTTTTTTTCTTAGGTAAATGATTAATGGAACAGAGAGATGGAGAGACATGCAATGTACCTGAAACTGTGCTTTTTTAGTCAAGCGTAGCAGTAGTGAAGATGCATCAGTAAGGTTAATTTCTAGGGATCATCAAGCACCAAATGACTGTCTTCCAATACTTCCAATTCCAACCTATGTATTGAAATATAGAGAGGTATAGAGAGAGAAATTAGTCCTGTGTTCTTAAACATCATTTTATGGTAGTTGGAAAATGCTGAATTTAAATTTATTGCCAATTTTTTAAATTCTTATTTGTGCTTGATGAAATGAAAATTCAAATATCAGTCATTCCACACTGTGATCACTTTAGACACACACACGCACGCACACACACACACACACACACACACACACACACAGGTATGGAGATGAGAGGACTAATGAATATGCAGAGTCTCTAGATGCTCATTATCCAAAAGACATCTAGTTTCACCCTCAGAGAAAATGGCCCTGCCGCTTCCTGTCATGTGTGGCCACAGTCTGGGAGTTTCCCTCCAGATCCTATTGATTCTATATATATATATCATAGCGCTACATATTTCCCTATGAAAATCAGATTGAGAAGCCAATCTGGAGGCTGTAGCATGTGGACAGAAGAGCTTTTGTCCGGTGAGCATTTAGCTGCTGAGGTGGACTGAACAGAGCTTTTGTGCGAGGAGGGAAGAGTGTGTGTGTGTGTGTGTGTGTGTGTGTGTGTGTGTGTGTGTGTGTGTGTGTGTGTGTGTGTGCAAGCATGTCTGTGTGGCCCTGTTCACCAAATGGAAGAGGAGTTAGTCCATACATATATGTATCTGTTTGCCAGTATAGAGCATATACCGTATATACTGCTTTCATTAACAGGATTCAAAGTGTGAAGACCCTCTAGTGGTCCCCAGTGATTCCAATGTTTATCGCTAACAACATACTGATGATATTCTATTTTCAGAGTCTTATTTGCCGTGGGGCAGAGATGTAAGGTTTGCCCTGAGGGTGGTGGTCATGAGGTCATCTCAATCAAAAGGGTTCATGTGCTCTGCAAATATCTTGGTGATTTGTCTATTAGATCATGATCTTGTGTTCAGTGTTGGGCAGCATAAGATGAAGGGTCATGAAATCTTTGAAATGGATAGGGTTCATCCTCTGGGCAGCATTAAGGTGCTTGGTGAGTTTTATGGAAATCTGCCCATTAGATTTTGGCTGTTAGTGTTTACAAATGAAATTCTAACATCAAGTCAAGGACATGGATGCAAAGCAAGTTTCATGGCAATCTGGAGATTAAGATTTAAAATTCTTGAATTTGAAGTCTTGAACCAACATGAGAAATGATCTCACTGGCACCATGCATATTCCTAACAAGTTTAATGGAAATCTGGTTATTATATGTTGACATATCTTGTTATGGACGTGGGCATCTTGCAGATGGACAAATCAAATGACCAGTATCACTGCTGAGTGAGTGGTTACCACCTTGTCTGTCACCTAGTGTCAGTGTGATGTTTTGAGGCGCAACTCAGCTACCTCAGCTACATCCAATCCTACTAACAACCTACACTATACACTACAGGCTGCTGTTTCCCTATTACTCTAATTTCACCATGTAGTTTAATAGAGTACATTGTACTGTATCTTAAAATATATGCAAGTGTTAGCTAAATGACATGATAAATATAACTGTTTAACTATCTAATATCATAAACATTGTTGCCCCAGATTGTATAGAACATGGACACAGTATCCGTGATGTTGCTCAAGTTTCTGAGCACTTCCATGTTGGCTTCACTTTACAGCCATGGAGGTTGCCACTTGGCTCAGGCCAAAAAAAATCTAACTTTGATGTAGCTTCAAGAGCATTTTTGGTGATTGATATGTTCATTTTGCTGGTGGGTGATTCAGGGAACTCCAAGTAAAGTTAGCTACAAGTAAACTTAGCTCCTCCATTCTTTCCTCATTTTGTTTGTTTGGTTTTTTTTTTTTTTTTTTTGTGGTTGCCATGGTCACATGGGAACCTATGGTGGTAAGTTTCTGAGACCACGTTCATGAAAGTGGCAGTTGTGCTCTATCTCCTGGCTACTACCACTGCAGCTTAATTCAGGGTAAGGCTGCCATCGTCTTTCTATCAGTAACAATAGAGGCGACTGCTCGCTGTCTAAAAGTTCCTTTATGGTATTCAGACAAACAATAGTGCCAAGTGCTTCCTCATTCATTTAAACAAGACTATTGCATTGCCCATTCGGTTCATGTACAAGGCTCCAACAAAACAGGGTTATATGGCAAACCAGAAGGGTGCACTCAGTAGAGTGCAGATCTTCACTAGGTGTAGGTACCAGATATGCTGATGATTGAAAACATAATGACATTATGATCGGTTGTACATTAAGTGTAGGTATGCTGTGTGCATATCTGATACCTACAGCACTCCCTTACAGACAAGATGGTGGTGAAAGTAACCTAGCCGATTCCAGGAATTCCTTTTGCTGTGTCCTGGTATATTGCTTTATAAGATGGGCAGATGTAATTCTACATCTGTATAGACAATAAAGAAATTGCCACAATATTTTTCATATTGTAAACCACTGTGCAGTATTTTGGCATCTGATAAGCTTTTAATCTCATGGATCCATAACTCAAACCAGCCTCAGTAACTGAAGCAACATGCCCCCACCCACACAGCATCTTGTGTTTTTCCCAATATCATACCATTTTACATCTGAGTGCGTGCTTTGGTCTGGTTCATTAACAACTATTCATAGCCTACCCTAATTGATAACATATTTGTGGCAGGGTTTGACCACTTATTTTTTGATGTGGAAACAGCAAAACAAAAACAACCTCAACCTCCAGATCTGATTACATGTTTGTTCTGGAGCTTTCAGCTGCATCACACGGTCCTCATCAAGCAGCTGAGGAAGTTTCTCATTTGCCATGGAACTTGAGATGTTTCCTGTCTAATTTATTGCTGACCTGAATCCAAAGTCTTACTGTATTTGTAAACCACTATAACTGCATATGTTTTATCATTCTGACTTTGGAAGAGGGACTTTCCAGTGATGGTCTAAATGTTCTTTTCCACCATGACACGAATAAAAACCTGGGGAAAAACTGAAAAATGATGACGAATACTTGGTGGAGGGAATGATACAGCTTTCAGCACAAAACATTGAAGCTTTAATCCAAAAAAGAGCAGAGTCATTCTTCAGCATCTCACACTGTTTGTTGGCTGCAGCGCGAGCGTCTTGTGACTGCACTGTACCAGATCTGTTTTCCCAGCGTTCATCAGCGTGCCGAGGCAGGAAGTCAGCAGGAGACTGACTCGATCCGAATTGGACATGACTCACAAATTATACACTCGCCGGGGAGTCTGCTGCACGGCACACTGCATCCCTGTATATGAGTGGCCTGGAAACACTGGGCCCAGTATACATGAGCCCACACTGCAGGGGAAGAGAGTGGCAAGAAACTAATGTCAGTGCATGAAAGGGAGGAGTGTTTAAAGGAGAAGCAGAGGGAAAGCTTCCCTACCATTCGGCCTGTTTAGATAAACTGCAAGGAAATATTATGATTATTGATACACTTTTGAAGTCGTGTTCAGTTGACCTGCGCCTGCGGTGAGATAAGTGTACTCATTCTACTGGCAGGATAAGTCAGCAATCACTTCCTGACTGTTGATGAATACCAAAACACTTTTTTCCAGTGAGGCCATGTGCCTGGTTGACCTCGGGCTCTCTAGTTTCAAATGTTGTTTAAGTTGTACGCAAATATTTTATACAAATATATTCAAGAGGTATTTCTTATACATCGTGGTATTTCATCACTTCTTCCTCCATAAGATGGGATTTTTGGGGGCTTTTAGCAAATTTATTTATTTCCGCATATGTCCTGTGGGGTTTTCATCAGTTAGTGCGGTGACATGCAACAAGGGCTGCAGTCCTGCTACCTGACAGGCCAGTAAAGTGTCAGGTTGTCAAGTTGCGTAAGGCTTTGGGCTCATGGTGAGTTCAAGTTTGGTTAGGTTCATATGTCGTGTCGCCAATGTATTGCATGAGATAGGCAAGCTAACTGTCAGTGGTGGATCAAAAATGTTCAGGTTACTTAGTTTAGCAGTACTAATTGGGTCCAGTAGGGTCTCTGTGCAGGGCAAGAGACCATGGACTTAAAGAAAGGATGTTGCAGTTAACAGACCTGCTCTGTTTATTTGCTATATTTTGGGCTTTCCAGTGGAGTGAATAGAATAGAGTGAAGAATGTAACAGTGAGTAACAGAATGGACTAATGGACTGTACTTACAAAGTGGTTTGGAAGACTACAAAAGCACTTTTTTACTACATATCTCATTCACACATACACTTATGGCATTGGCTGCATGGCTACGCATTCAAACACAGATGAAGAGGGGGTTATCGAACCGCTGATCATCTGATTATTGGACGATCCGCTCTCCCTCCTTAGCCACGGCCACAGCTGCCTCCGCTCCATGGTGGTCAAACTGGTGAATGAGTGTGGAGCTCTGTGACTCCGGTGCTAGAGACTGCAGTTCACAATCCAACAGTAAATGTTATAACCACAACCTGCTTATAACCTAAACAGGTCTTCTGGTTGCAGAAGCCTAACCATACTTAATTTGCTCTCATTATGATCTTTCCCTAACCTGAGTTTCAATGCACAGATATTGTCGAAAGACTTTAAAAAAGATTTTAATGATGTTGTCACTCACTGTAATTAGGGGTTTTGTAGAATTGTTATAATTTGTATAACTGTAATATCAATGTTCAGTTGGTCAGTAGGGTTGTTTGTGGCATTTGCACACAGAAAAAAAATATGCATGCAACAGATTGATTGAAAATACTTTGTATGACTGTAGTAAACCAGTCTTTGAATCCTTGTTGGCTCGAGTATTCAAGTGTTGACTTTTAAAATCGTGAGATATAAAAAAAACCAACTACATTCAGCGCTGGCCTTCAGTTGCCCTCTCAGACTAATGTCCTCCCCCACCCAAGCCACCCCGAGCATGGTGCCTAACTATCTGAACCAGGAGCAGCCTGACAGTGTAGAGCTTTATCGGGGCCGTGCAGAGCTGAGGCACTGGCTGGTACTACACTTGGCCATGGCTGGTTGGCTCTGTTGCAGCAACACATTCCTCTCCAAGAAAACACCCTTGCTTCTCCTCGCCCTCCATCCCTCCACCCCTCCTCCATGTCGCTGCTCGCTCTACTCCACTTACTGCTCGTCTCAGAACGCTTCATCGTAATCGCTTCTTGTTTGTTTCCGAACTAGTTTCCAAAATCTTATTTAAAAGTTGTAAACACTCGAGCATTGTCTGCACAATACCCATCCAACCACTGCACGATGTTCCACATGTTAGCATTAGTCCTAGCACAAACTGGACTGATAAACTTTGTTTCATGTGATTTTCCTCCAAACACTGCAAACTCCAAAGCATCCCAGTGGTACCTTATCTCACGAGAAATTTGTAATCTCCTTTTTTGTTTTTTACATAAATTGAAGTGTATAGCGCAGTATATAAAAGTATGATTGGACAGACTGCATAATAAAACCTTTGCAAATACCAAAAAACACAAGTGCATTAACAGGAAAGGCGAAGGCCTGGGCCAAGAGAGAGAGGTAACTTCTGGGTCAACTGACCCAGAGTGGAAAGGTGGGGTCAGTCATAGTGGAGATAGTCCCTACACATGTTTTTAGCATTAACGCAATTCCTTTTTTTTTTTTTTAGTCTGAACACAGTGTAGAAACAGAGTAGGAGATTCAAGCTACAGCGTGCTAATGTTATTATAGCAAGATATTTACCCTGGGGAACATTGGACTAGTTCCTCGAATGTCAAACACATGGAATTCCTGGGAATTTAAGCCCATGTTGCATAGAAAAATGTTTCAGCATAATGCTGCTGTTGAAATTAGCATTTTACTCATATTACAACTAGCCTTGCTGTCATCTTTGTTTGTGAAAGGAAGCCACCCTCGAGATGCATGAGTTTGACATCGTTGTTTTGCAATGTGCAACTGTCAGAAAAACATGCCGGCATTAATAAAAGAAACTGTTGAGCTTGGAGGGATGCGATTCCAGTGGATCGGACAACTTGGAACTGGTTCTTGATTCCCATCGTTACTGGCTTTTGCAGTTGCCTTGAGGCTTTTTGTAGTTTTCCACTGATGTGTTTGTGTTTTTCAGATTTGTAACACTTTTTGGATATGCAGATCTTTCGACACATGGATTTTTCAGTATATGTACAAAAAATAAATAAATAATAAATGTACCATTGGATAAATTGATACTTAAATCCAAACAAAGTATACAGGAGCACATCAGTTCTTAGACACACAATGTTTGTCCATTTTAATCATGTTGCAGTGTTCCCCTCCTGGTTAACCGCGGTCTGTCTGGGTTCAGCAGAGTCTCTGAGGCCAGAGGTTCCCTGGCAAAGCCTCCCTCTGCTGATCCTCTCTGAGCTAAATACAACCCAGCACCTCCCCGCAAGCCCTCTCCGTGTCTTCCCATGCCCCAGCCAGTCTGCCCTGTAATGGGTTCACTCTCCCATACAATCCTTTCACTCCTCAATGCTCTGAATATCCCTTTTGCTGCCTTTCTCTCTGACCGGCAGCCCCCTCCTCCCCCCCTTCCCGGCCCTCTCACCCCTCTCACCCTTCCTCCACCCCTTTTTTTTCTATCCTTTTAGAAGTGTGTCCATGTGTTTAGAAGAGGGGGACTGATGTGTTTCTCAGCGGCTGGTCTTGTCTGATGCAGTGAGGCCATCTCTCTCCCACGGGGAACAAGTTATGTTGGACTTTGTCTCTGTGAGCTTCACACTGAGCCCTTTGCCCTCGTAACAGATGCTGAATCAAGCTGTAAAGTTATACCTGCAAAAAGCACGAGTGCTTTTTGAACAGCAACATGTGTAAACTTTGAACAACATGTTTCCCACTATGTCAGGTCTGACACGCTCTGAAGAAAACAACAAAACAACATTTTCTGCGCACTGCATGATCCAAAAATCCAAACAATTTCTGCTCATTTATGCGCTGGCGCTTTTCCTAACTAACCCTTTCTCCGTGTTGGCAAAACTATAAAACATTTTTTTATATTTATTATGTGGTGCAGCAGAAAGAGCAGAGCCTTTCTTCTTCTCTGCCATTCCTCTGCTTAATGTATGCATGTGACTGGGTGAGATGGTTGAACACAGCGTGGTGAGCAACAGAAAGGAGACGGTGGATTGCAAGGAAGCTGTTGCATTATTCATCATGTTGGATAAGGTTTAATTAAAAGTGCTGCTCGGCATTGTGAGAGGAATGAATGTGTGTTTTGCCTCGCCTGTCGCTGCCTCATTCATGTTCGCCATGCTCGACTTATCAAAGCGGCCCCTTGGCTCCTCCCCGTTGCCAGTGTAAGTTAGCATAATGCCGCAGCCGAAAAACCTTGTGATTAGTGAAAGAGAACGAGCGGCACAGAGCTTCAATGCGGCAAACTGCCGGCCCTCACTGAGGCTCTGTGAAGAATTCCACTGGCACAGAACAGGGAACTATAGCAGGAAGTGTTTACGTGTTGATGCAGTGTTTCCGTCAGACATTGTGAACGTGGAAATGAAAGTGCTGCTGTTCAGATGCTGCACTATTTTTTTCCAAAAAAGTCTGTGGAAGAACAGATTTCATCAGTGAGGTTTATGAGAGTATTGTCAAGCGAGCACAACAAAATTATATAAAAAAGTGCCTAGAACTCTTCACTGCTGCCATAATATTAATGTTACTTTCAGGATTACATTTCAACACATTCATCCATCGCAGGCCTCAACGGAGGTTTCTTAGCGTCACAGCAGTCAGCAGAAATAGAGAGCTGACCTGGACTCCAACTTAATTTCCTCAGACAGCTTGGGTACTGTAGTTTTATCAACGTTAGTCAGACAGGAAGAAATGGCACATTTGTTAGACGCATTAGTGGCAGCAGGATGGTGTGTGTTGGACTGAGTCAGACTAAATTTACAATGTGTGAGTTCATGGTAATGAATGAACATGCGACCCAGTGCAGCAGCGTGGATCACTGATGTGTTTTTAATAGTTTTTGGGCAACAATGGAGCTCTGAGGCACAGAGGAGGAAGATATGTCCGGCTCTGGATACACACACATACACAGTACTTGTTAGTAGTATGGAGTCATTGTTTTAATGTTAAAAATAAATAAGTCTTTAAACAAGAAAAATCCAGACCTGTAAGAAGAAAATTCATTGTTGTTTTTTTATTATGATATCACTGTTATTGTTGTTGTTGTCTCTGTGGTCGTATCAGCCGTCCTCTATAGCAAAAGCAATTGATAGATCGACTGATAGGACCCCAGAGGAGGGTTATTAAAATTGCGTGACAATCACTGTAGTACTCGTGTACCTTCTATGTTAATACTAATTCAATTTATTTATATAGCGCCAATTTATAACAAAAGTTATCTCATGACACATTCCATACAGAGCAGGTCTAGACTGTACTCTATAATATTAATTACAGAGACCCAACAACTCCACCATGAGCAAGCACTTGGCTGAGTCACCAGCTCTGATAAGAAAACATGAAAAAGAAGCAGAAGGGTGTCATAAATAAATCTTGATAAGCTAGCCAACGATAAGATATCAATAGGCTAACTTTCCACCTTAGCGAGGTGAACAAAATATTACATTCATTCCATTCCAACATTTGCCCTCTGCTTTTTCATGTGCAGATTCAGATTGTGCACAGTAACACAGGTGTATGGAAATGTGCTCAATAAAGACCTCCTCATTTAAAGTCGGGAAAGTTAACTTAATCCTCTGATATTGTGTTTAGGATGCACAGCATGAGGTGTGTGTTAGAGCTGAGCTGTAGAGGAGTCTAAACAAAAGACAGCCAACCCAGTCAAAGATAGAACTCTGCCTGGCCTGGAGGAAAACCAGCAAACACACTCATCTTCAGCACACACACACACACACACACACACACACACACACACTGAGGCATGAACAAAGAAAAACAGGAGGTATAGATTGACTCATCGTGGTGGGAGTACGGTGCAGTGATTTCACGCCTGGTTGTTGGCTAACAAGGCCCTACGCTTTCTGCACTGCAGGGCCTGTTATTAAGAGTGTGTGTGTGTGTGTGTGTGTGTGTGTCTGTCTGTCTGTCAGCAGCTGTGTGTGTTACCTGGGAGATGGACTTAAAGCCCCAGCACTCTGGGAGAGAGAAGGAGTGGTAGAGGGGGGGAGGAGGGTGGAGCGGAGCCCACTTTGTCCCAGTGGGATACAGGGAGGTCCAGCCTCCTCCTCCTCCCGTCCACCCCCACCACCACCTCCAACCCTGCTCCCAGTCCCAGCACAGCCCAGGCTCCTGCGAAGCCCAGCACCGGGGGTGTTTGGCAGCTTATTAACCCTTTGCTGTGTTTACCCAGTTGCAGCTCGATGTCTGTTCTCAGCAGGACATCACATCTCTCTCCTGCTCAGGAAAAAAACAGCAGCTGATTACCTCCACAAAAACACGCTTTCTTCCTTCCATTCTTTCTTCCTTTCTTTCATTTGTTCTTTCTTTTTTTTTTGCCATCTGGGGTAATCTGATTATGTTTTTATGTTATTACTCTGTTTATTTGCTTAGCTGACTTCCTGATCCGAGGAGAGAATAGTTAACATTTTTCACATGCTATGCCTTCGAGCTGCTCAGCTTCTTTTAATGAAAGATTAGAGCTCAACAGTTACTGTGCACTGCCTCGCTCTCCATCACTACCTCCACTCACTCCAAGTCACTGCTTTACATTCTACCCTGCTGCCATATTAAGCACCCGCAGCTAATGTAAAGATGGTCGGGGGTTGGCTGACATGAATGACAAAAGGCTGCAAAATATCTCTGCTTCTAGTTTCTAACCCACAAAATGTCTCATCATGACAGCAGTTATTTTACTGTATTATTTATAAATCTTGTCATATGATCCAGTCAGTGTGACCTACTTCTGTTCTGATGGATACAGTACTGTATGAAGCAGTTTGATTGATTGTACAAAGCTGCGTGAGGGGCCAGTCTATATCTGTAACAGCTACATGACATCACGCATTGTCTGTGTTTAAAAAAAAAAAACAAAACCACAAAATAAGCACAAAGCCAGAAGAGTATATTTTAGAGTAATTGCGGCCTGGATCGGAGTTGAGAGGAGAGAATCTGAGACTTTGAAACCAGAGACTGGAGTTTGCTTCCTCATTGGTTTAGGCTGCTTAGTTAATGTCAGGCAAAGATCATTGTTCAAATCTTCTATCTGTTCAGAGAATCAATCAGGATGGTGATCAGAACTTTTCTGGGCATGATTAAGAATGAGGATGTCATCTTCCTCCTGACTCACGGCCATGAAAAATATTGATAAAAGGTGTCTTTATCCTTACAGGTTGTTTAATGATGAATAAATAAATAACTCAAAATCGACATATCTGGTGTAAATTTTGTAGGGTTAGTGAATTAGGTGGTTAGGTGAATTGCTTCTGTTCATGCCACTCACTACTGATTAGTATGTGCAAAATGAAACGTGAGCATGTTGCCCAAAACTGGCAAATATGCTCATAAAAAAATGAAGTGAAACTTGAAATTTTGGCATTTCGGTCTCATTATCAGGACAGGAAAGGTTGTTGTTTTTATTAATATGAATAAAGTGAACATGTCCTGTCCTCAGCGTGAAGTCAATGTTGACTTTCTCAATGTTTAACCAAGACCACAATCTCCCAAACTTTAGCCCAGTGCTTTAGAAGCCAAAACTTCAAGCGGCTATAACCGATATTTTACACTAACAACGTATCAAATGACGAAGCGAAGTGACGTCACGTCACACTCAGAGAACCCTCAGAGGATTATTATCTGAATCTGCAGCTTCACGGAGCTTTACAGTGAGCTTCAGCTCAGCGTTTAGCTGTCCGGCCTGTAAATGTACTGTTTTGGTTCACTCTCGCTGCTGTCATGGAGCCATTTTCGGACCAGCAAACAGCTGTTTTCAGAGAAATAAGCTCCAAAAACCCCAATGTACACTACGTGCTCCACACACAAACAGCCCACAGACACAGTTGGAGACCAGCTGGTGAACATAGCGAAGCATTAAGCAACTAAAGAGTCAGATATTTCCCTCTGGAGGAGACCAAAAACAGAGCTACAAGAAGATTATACAACAAGTAGTTCCAACCAAGCTTTTTTTTTCTTTATTTCAAAGGTAGACAATAACCTAAAAAGTTGATCAGCAAAATTTGTTTGAATATCTAGCAGTTACAACAAAATTAAGCTAGCAAGGCATTCCTTATTTCATATTTTTGGTATTTCAGTTTTCCATTATCTCTAGAAACCATCACTTAAGCTGGCTCACTGACTCAACAAGAAGACTAGAAAATGTCGTTGGTAAACTGGGTTGCATCACATAGGAATGTACTGTCATGACTGTTTCCAGTTAATAGTTAGACCCTGTGTACTTGCAGGAAAATGGTGATGATGCTCGCAAAACAAATGTTTTAAGAGCAAGTTGCCTCGCAATATGAATACATTTTGATTATCTGTTTATCTGTTTTATCTATTTTCTTAATAACTGTTGTATAATCGTGATATTACACTGGAGGGTGTGCTTTACCATCATTATTGGCACGGCAGTGATGCAGTGCACACGCATCACCCTGTATAATTTTTGCTTAAGTAAATATTGGACTCTAGCTTGGAGCATTAGAAGACGAATTATAGCAGTACAGTGACAGTAACAAATACATTTTATCCATAATCTACCCAGTATTATATTTCTTATTAAATATATTTGCTTTTTTGACAGTAAAATCAAAGTGACATTAAGGTCTACTTATTTTTTAACCTAACCCTTCAGCTTTTTTCTCGGTCGCTAACAATAACAGGTATAATTTTCTTGAGTTAAGAATTCGTATTTGAATGTTTCCCTCTGTCCTCTGTGCCTCTGCACAGTAAACCTCCAATAACTGTGTGCATTTGTTGTTTTAGTGTTTATTGAATATCAGCAGATGTTCAGCAGCACCTTCAGTTCAAGATATCAGTGGCAGTGTTGGTCTTGACAAACGTTATCAGTGAAAGCCCGGCGTATAGTACAGTACGTCTGCCTGCTCACTGCAATGCAGTCTGGTAATTAGTCTTTTTAAGTGTAAATGGGATCTCTGGTGGTTTGTCATGGACCGTGAGGTTCATAGAGATTATTCGCTCTTCAATCTCTGCTCATCTACTGTGTGTGTGTGTGTGTGTGTGTGTGTGTGTGTGTGTGTGTGTGTGTGTGTGTGTGTGTATGCATGCGTGTGTGTGTGCAGGCTTGAAACAAGGTGGCTGCTCTAACAGAAGGCACAATCACAGAGTGATTTCTCTTCTTTTTGGAAGCCAAAAATATCTTCTAATTGTTTGTGTAAGCAGCCTCAGACTGACTTGTGGGGATCTCAGCAGGGGTGTATAGATGGAGGCAGGAGGTATGAGCAGGAGGGGAGGATGGGGGGAGGCAGTACTAGAGACATATTGTCATCCTCAGAAAATCCTCCTATTACACGATGTTTAGGTTGGGCACTATTGATATAGTCCAAGTCTTCAGAGTATATAGGCTTCAACTTCACAGGGAGAAAGTGAAAATATTACATTTAGAAAAAGCTCATCTTAACAGCCTCAGTGCCAGACCCCATGCCTGGAAAATGAATTATACATATGCTTGATTAACCAGCTGAGTCCCTGCGCACAATCCCTGAGCAAACACAAGCCTTTTTGGAATAAATTAAAGGCCAAAAATTTCAGTTTCAGCATCAGCAGGAGCTTCTAAATAATTATGTAAATATGAAACAAATTTCCCAAGCAGATTTCCTCCTCTGCAATCCTCCTCCATCATTCTTATGCATGCCCCGTAAATTAACTAAACTATGCAGATCGTTATACTTACACAAAATAGGCTAATTAATACACTTGACAATAGTGTTCTCCAGAGGGGGCGATGCTGAACTAAATCTTCATCACACAGAATTGTAAACCCGAGGCCAAACAGCAGCGGGATGAACTGCTCTTCCTGCAGAAGCTGCGTAAGGACAAAAGATGAAGGATTTATAAAAGAATCACGTGCTATAATTCTTTCCTATTTAATCCTAACATGGAGTTTCTTGTACAGTTAGAGGAATTAAAACAGAAGGAGAGAGGATTTGGATCAAGACCAGCCTCGCAGTCTCTCATTTGGTTTGTTTTTGTGTTTGTCTGCGTTTCTATCCATAAGAGAGAGGAACACAGAGCTCATTATCCAAACCAGTGGTCCTTCAAATTACAGTCCCTACCCTTCCAGAAAAACCCCACAACACATCCCCAAGGCCGGCACAGAGTGCTGAACAGTGCCAGTGGTGCTCTTTTGGTCTTAACGGTGCTGTTTCTGTGTCAGAGCTGCATTTGAATATGGATTATGGAATGTACAGCTGGTGGGGGTGGAGGAGGGGGTTAGGCTGCCTAATTACATATCGTGTTATAATGACCATCCCCATCCCATCTCGCTCTCTCCTCTCTCCTTGAGGAAATCTGATGAGGACGGAGCTTGAAACTAATGTAAATCCACCAACTCTGTTGCTGCTCTTGTTTCCTGTAGGGAGAACATATGATGATGATCAGATTAAGTGTGAGCGTCTTTTGCCCTTTTTATGGAGAGCGCAGACTTTTAGCCGGCGTCACATGGCTGGAGTGGTTCTGTTTACAGTAAGTGATGTTACATTCAACAGAGCCGGCAGTAATCAAGTCTGACTGTGTCTCGTCTAATTGAACCCAATTACCAGTTCAGTTTGGTTCATTGGTTGACTGAAAAGGGGGCAATTACTTTCTCACACAGGGCCAGATGGTGACAGATAACTTGTTCTATGACGGGAGCAAGAAAGTCTTACGTACTGCACACCACGTGGGGAAATAATGGATTACATTTACTCAGGTTCCTGTGTCATGTTGATAATTTAACTTTTACTTAAAGCAGCTACATTAACTTTCATTTTGTGTTGATTCTGGTGGCCCCTGTGGACAAAAGCGGTAGTGTTCCCAACTTGTTTCATTCATTTCAAGGGGAATCAAGGCAGCCTTGAAGGATAAAACTATATAGAAATCTTCTCACTGATGGTCTAGTTTGTTTATGTGGGTCATGGTGACATCTGTATTAAATTTAGACTGTTTCATAAAACACTTTGTTGTACGTTTAAGTACTTTTTTCACAATTATTTCTACATTTCAAGTGTGCATTCACTGAGGAACTTGTACCTTCAGAGAGATGTGAGATGACTTTCTGCTGTTTCAGGGTGTGACTGGTGCTTTTATTATTCTTTGAGAATGAACAAGCAGAGAGGTTAAACCTCGAGCAGACTGTGGAGGACTTCAGGTGCACAAGACTCAGATTAACATTCAGGCAGGTTAGAATAACACTCACTGTCCAGACCAGAACATCAACAAGCACTGTGTTGCCTAGCAACAAACATGTGAGTGTGAGTGTGTGTGTGTGTACTATGTAGTGCATAAAACTGTGCAGTGTACTGTGTGGTACATCTGTGCTGTCTGCTTTGGGGATGTTTTATTCTGCTGTTGATTCTATAAAACGTTACTTGAGTATGATATTAAAATAATCCTATGTATGGACAATTAGTAATGATGCTAGTAAGATCTACTCTGCAAAGCTCATGCATGAATGTGTTGCATGCATTTCCTGGCAATCTGCAGAGCCTTTGGTGTCACTTGTGGAGATCTTTGCCTGATACTTGTTCACATGCAGTTCGCATATACTCGAACACTCTTGGGCATATCCACAAACATACACGCTATAACAGACACAGGCAAACAAATAGACTTTTATGCAGATGTAGGCTGTTCCTCACATTCTCTCGCACATCCTAAATACCTAAATTTTCTCTATGTGCCATGCCCTCTCTGTCTCTATTTTCCTATAATCCCATTAGGAAGAGAGAGGAGAACGTACAGAAATAGAATGGTATGTTCAAGCTGATTTCCTCACTAAATGCAGCCGTTTAGACCTCAATAAAGCAGCTTTCACAGCCACCAACAGCAGCCCCGTCACTGTGATGGAGGAAGACTAACATGCTTAGATGGACCTTTTAGTACAAGCTCATAGTCCCATGAATGGTAATAATGGAAATATAGCTGCCTTATTGTTGCATATTGTTTACCAGGTTCAAGCCTGAAAGAATTTGGAGGACGATATGTGCTGCAGCTGCTGTTGTTTCAGTCGAGAATTGGTCTAAATTGCTACATCGTAGTTATTTTCAAATGGAAAACTACCCTCTGAAAACATCGAACAATCTGTGTTACATGTTTCATGTATACTCTCTCTATACATTCAAACTTCGAACAATGGCTTGTCGATACTATCTCCAGCCAAACAATTCAAAATGTCAGAGTGTCTTTTCCAAACAAATGTTCTCTGGAATAGGATACGGCATCCATGTTGCCGTGTGGGCAACACCCAGTCTTTTCAACACAAGCTGTAATTCACAGTAAAGTGACACCACAGCTGCCAGAATGCCGCCACAACTATCTGATCTCGCAGTCGAGCTCTCAAGACCGACCGCCTATTACATAGTTCTGAGATGGAGAATGAAGTGATGTATGAAATGTATGCAGAGTGTGTATGTGGAGCTTCAAATGGGCTTCGCAGCTAAACAGAGGAGTAGCAGCAGACTCCCAGTGACACCACAGAGCTCTAAAATTAAACCTACCGGCCTCTTGGCTCTTCACTTGGCCATACAACCCCAACAGTTGGCTGCAGTGGGAGTCTGCTCTCCACACTGTCATTTCAAAGGCTTACCGAGCCCAGAATGCAACAGTCCAGTGTTGACATTCACCTCTTGTGAAATATTGAGTTTTTGTAGAATAGAAATCATCAGAAAAGTGACACCATTGGTTGTTAATTTAAACCCATAAAGTTGAAGTGTTTTCTTTGTTTTGATGACTAAAAGCAGGAGCAAGATGTTGTTTAAACGCCACAAAACCTCACAGGGAGGAGGTCAGAGGAAATGATTGGGCGTACAGCGTGTTTTACTTTGACACCAGAAACTGAGGTGTCCATCCTGTCTCCTACCAACAGACCACACTGGTTACTTTGAACCACAACCACAATCCATCCCTAACCCTTCACTGAGCAGTGTGAAATACCCCTTGAGAACACGAATGTGCCCAAAGAGAATGAAGAGATTTTGATATTTGTGGTGTAAAAGTAGAAATGTTGGACTGATGGTGATGCCAAGCAGGGGGTCATCAAATGAATTCTGTGTTTTGGAAAATGTTCACTCTACACTCATGGCATTAATTGTATCTGCAAAGCCTTAAAAAACCTTTTAAATTGAAATGTATCAAGGCTTATGAAATATTAACTTGTCTTAATTTGAATCTGTAAAGTCTTCAGTTCAGTCTAAATATTTCATGATGTTATTTGTTTTTCTTCTTGTCAGAATTAATGAACTTCTTCAGCAGCAGAACCACAAGTTTTGATGGTCTCTAAAACAATGATCCGACCTCATACAGGCCTCTGTGCCTCCTAACATTAGTACTTATCTGCTCCCTGTTCAATAAAGGCCTTATCTATACTGCATGAGCCAGCTTCCTTTATTCTAACATACTGTGACACTCTGTCCTACAAAAAGGAGTCAAACAAGTTTCATAGTTTCACTTTAACAGCTCTTAAAATCAATACGTCTGAAGTTAAAAAGCCAATGAAATGAACTTATAACCCCAGACGAACACACCCTCACGCATACTGTGGCTAAAAATACGACAGAAGCCAATGAAGTTAATTGGAGAGGAAGAACATTACCAGCATGAGACACATGAAGCTTTTCTTCACCAGCGGTGACAAAGAATGTCAGAGATCGCTACACAACGACTCCTTGTTCCGTTTCCATCAAACTTTATGAACCTGCCCTGCATGTGACATAGCGAGCCTTCCTGCGACTCCTGTGCTGCTGTTTTAGGACTTGTTGTCACTGAGCATATGGAAATTTAATCTCTACATGAGGGGAATTGTTGGTGACGGAGAAAAAGATAAAGCAAGGATGGAAAACAGGCTTTTAAAGTAATACAGATCCCTTTTTCTTTTCTCACTATCATTTTCATGACAGATTTATCTTGAGAGAGAGATTAGGCTAGCTGTGGTGTGTTGATGTCTTCATCGTGAGCCTCGGTTGGGTGAGGGTTTAAGCCTTGCTATATAAATAGCCTGTCAAAGAGATCAAACTGTGCAGTGTTTCTACAATATTCAGGCTTTAGTGTTTTAACTGGTCATGGACAGGTACTGAATTCTTCCCGAGAATATTTTATGGAGAGTAGGCAGAGGATACAAGTGTATTTTAAAATCTTGAAAGTGTTACTAGTAGTCACAAGGATCTTGTATTTTGCTTTACATGTGGGAGCCTAAGGATACAAAATTGGTCAATCTATCCATCCATCTCACACTTTAGGTCAAGAGCAGATAAATCTGCGTCACATCATCAGAAAGATGGTGCTTTTATGAACAGCCCCTTTATATTAGTGGTTAAAGTCAGAATTGCAGCTTAAATATTAAAGGTCTTTGACATTGTGGAACCTCTAGATGTTCATAGACTGATGATTGATTAATATAGGTTAATGGGAGGAGGGTAGAGGATTGCAGGATAAGCCATATGGATGGATGTAGAGGTGGGAATAGATAAATGTATGCTAGCAAATGCATTGATCAGCCCTTCCCCCCACTGGTTCATCAGAGCACAGCGCTAGAGATGGAGATGAGATGTGATCACAGGAGGTTCAAGCTCATCAGTGTCATCGGCCAATGAATAAAACATCAGTTGTATTTTCATAGAGTCCAATGACGGTCATCGTTTCAGCAGGTCCTGTCAGTTAACTGGAGGTGTACAGAGGTACAGCTGCCGACCGAGCTTTTTCTGATAAAACTTCCAGTTAGTTAGATCTTTGTAGTCACTGACATGCAGCAGCGCTTTGTGTGGGAGCAGTTTGGTGTCATTTAGATGAGGCGGCAACATCATCGCCTTCCTATGGCCTGTAGCAACATGTTCCCCAGATACTTCCTGTCCTTTTCACTGTTTTTGCCTGTCTAAAACTTGTCATCAACTTTGGTGTGAATATTTTAGATCCCCCAGAGGATAACTAGTAAGTATTATTTTAATGACCCCATGGCTTGTCATCTTACACCTCCTCAATTTCCCTTGTAAGCAACAAGTATTAATAACAGGCAGGGTGCCATTAGATTTACTGAGCACATTTCTGAGCCTCAGAGGATAAACCCCGATCAATCATGACCTTTTGTATGTATGAATCTTAATTTTTTTCTCATGTGTCATTGCCACCACCATCAGACCAAATTACTGACGTGCAGAAAAAAATTACAATTTGGACATGGATGCTACCCCTAAGCCATCTCTGACCCTAACCCTGAATCTAATATTCACCATCCCCTGAGGATGAATCCTAATGATTTAGCTTGCTGTGTATCTTTTGTAATGCTATCATCGGGTCAAGATGCCCAGAGGCAGACTGAGATACACATTTATGAGTTTCCAAGGATGAACCAGACAGACAAGACGAATTTTGAACACATGATATGTCATAAACTAATTGTCAGGTACTTTACTGAGCCCATCTCTGCTTACATGAAAATAGCTTATTTTATAACTAATTTTGTTTTAATAAACCCTTTCATTGTGCCACTTTCAGGACAAACTTCACGTTTTAATCCACGCTAATGGTAGAGCTACAGCAAAATCTGTTGGTTCTGTTCAACACTTTAATCTTGTTGGGTGTGATGAACATTGCAGCCTCCAGGGGCTGCTATCAGGGCTTTAGACTTTGTCTCACTGTTTTTCTTGGCACGTTCGCCTGACGTGTAGAGAGAGACACACACAGATTATACTTGCAAACACCCCGAAACAGCTACTGAAGCTGTCTTGGGAATGATCATGAATTTAATAGAGCCTTTCACCATGAATTTGGCAAACACTCAGCTGGCTCAACAAAGCTAACTGCCCTCAAATGAAACACCCTAACTTGTAATCAAGCCAAGTTTCCAAACAGCTTTTTTCTTCCCCATTTGGCTTCCAAAGGCATGCAGTCAGACAGAGCTTATAACAGAGGGAACTAAACACATATTCATGTAATTACTTTAACATAAACTCAAACTACTGCATATCAGAGACTTACTTAGAGAAATCAAAATGGAGACAATGTAAGACTTGTGTAGTTGTGACTCAGTTACAAACCTTAAAGATGGAGAAGAACATTGTGATTAATGTTAATATTACATGCTTTCATAGCATCCCATGAGTTACAATTAGTCAGTCTCCTACAGAGAATTGTGTGAATAATGTATAGAGAGTATTTTAAATTTCATGTTATACTTTGCTATACACCACTGATCCTACTCATGTATCTAATATCTTGTTTGCAGTGGCTCTCTTGATGTCTAATGTGACCTACATGAGCAACCCAATACAAATTACTCACATGTACAAGCTTGCTTGATTCTCATATTCTTTTTTTTTTTAATTCTGTGCATTTACTCAGCTTCATTTTAAGAAAAGATCGAAGATGTATGAATTTAAGTGTACAGATTGACAGGAAAAAGCAGATACATAGACCCAGGCGAATGTTAGATCCACACAGGCAGTATAGCTCAAAGGATGGCAGTGTCATCCAGTCAAGTATTTAAAGATCTACTGTATGGATTGGCACAAACTTTTCAAAAATTCAGACGTTCTAGGTGTTTTTGGGTTAGAATAAATTGTCTTGAAAAGCCACTGATGGTTTGACGTGAAATTTGGTGCAGACATTCAGATATTCATTCAAGATCCTCTGGCTTTTCACCTAGCGCCATCAGCAGATCGAAAGTTCATCAAATACTTTGTTTTTTGACAGAATTCCTGCAGAACTAATGATATTCCCATCAATGTTAGCTGTGTTTTGTGTGATATTAGAAAATGTTAGCATGCTATCATGCTAAACTCAGACCATGGTAAACATTGTACCCATGTCTGCATGGCTTCACAGAGTTGCTAGCATGTTTTTAGACTTATGCTCTTGTTGATCCTGTCTTCCTTTTACTGAATATCTGTTGCTTCTAAGAGTTCAAATTCAGATTTTACTGATTACTTACAAAGCCCTGAGAGGCCAAGTTATTTATATATTTTAGTGCTCTATGTCTCTTCTTACTCCTTGATATCCTCGGATGTGTCATTCTTGATTGCTGATGTCATTGAATTTCAGACTCTGAGACTGTGGAATGACCTGCCTAAAGACATCAGGACGTTTTTAAAAGGGCTTTTTATTAATTCAATATATGTTTATGACATTTCATTAATTGTACTTGCTTTATTTTTTATGGCTTTTGATTCATCGTTAACTCTTTTTATTACGGTTTTGTTGTAAATCACTGTGGTTTAAAAGACGCTATATGAGTAGCATTTGTTAATATTTCATATGTTTGTATATAAACACATTTGTTTAGGTGCATGAATCAGTGGCATAAAACTAGCCTGTGAAAAACCGTAGGTGTGTGGGAGGTAAAGAAAGGGCTGGGGTTTGCGTTAGCTGACTGGACCACCTCCTGCTGTGAGTTTTGACAGGCTGATTATTTGTCATCACCACATTTGGACCCATAACAGACAGTTAACAGCCTACTTTCTGTAACGCAGGAGGAGCACCGCAGTGAGTGTGCAGCAGCTGTCACTGACTCAGTGGGTGTTCATACACCTACGATGCTGATATGGGAATTAGTGTTAACAGCTAGCTAGATTAAAACTTTCACAAAATGTGTACTTAACACTGTCGGAAAATGACTATTTGAGAAGTTAATTCAGGGTTTTCTATGTTTTACAAGACAGAGGGAGGGAAAAACTTTTGAAATGTTGTTGCACAGCTCAAAATACGTGATCAGGGAGCCAGTGTCCTTGACTCTGCTCCGGTGTAATGTGTAGAAGTAGGTAGCAGTGTTTCAGTAGTTTTACATTGGCTTCAGCAGTTTTGATTGTGCAGAATGATTGTTTGTGCAGGTTCCACTAACTCCATCCTGTTAGAACATCGAGTACAAAATTTTCCTGACAGGAAACTTTCAGGTCTACAGGGTGTATTCTGTACAGGTGAGAAGACTTCACTGCTGCACCTGTGACTAGAAACGTGGTCATGTACAGCGCTTATTTTGTAGACAAGGATTATGTTCCCGGTGTTATAATGCAGTTCAGGATGGGATGTCGAAACCAGAAACAAGAGGGGCCGATAGCTGGGGCGTTTCCTTCAATAGACAAAGCTGCCTGAGAACTACTTCCTCTGCTATTGGTAGCTAATATAGATAGCTAATGCTATCTGGAGATGAGAAACTGGCAACTGGAGCCTTCCTTAGTTTTTCATATTTTTATGTTGCTGGTGCACAGATGCAGCTGAGAGAACTGAGGTGAAGTTTTAACAAGCATGTGCTTATCCAAGCCTTTTGGTGGGATCGAGTTATGGCTGCAGCGTGTAGATTAATGCAGCGTCAGAGTGTGCTAATGGAGGGTGATGGTGGTCTCTGTGGTGGGGCCCAGCAGGAGGCCAGCTGATTTAGAGTGGTCATATTAAAAGTGATGCCAACCAGCAGCCTCTCATGGCCTAACTTCAGTACTGAGTCTGCTTTCTGCTCTTCTCTTTATTCTTTCTGTCTAAATCTCTCTCCCATACCAACTCTTCGCTTGACAAATACACTTACCCGGCTTTTTCTTCTTTGCTTTCATTCCCCAGCTAGATTCTAATGCTCTCCTCCTCCCATCTGCGTCCTCCACCCTACTCTCAGTGTTTCCATCACCTTACATAAACTCCAGTGAGGGGGAAGTCAGCCAGGCCCCAGACAAGAAAAACATACCCCCAAACAAGGATTTATGGAATGGGAGCCTGGCAAACCCCAGCAAGTGGGTGTGTTTGTGAGTTCGTGGATGAAGGCGTTTCCACCCGGGGCATTCTCTGACCCTCAGTGTACACTCATTACCCCTGACCACAGCTCCACACAGCAGAAGTCAAGCTGAGCAGAGGGATGGCGATGAATAAGCTTTAACTGCATTTTAAGTGAGATTGTGAGTTGCCATGCTGTTAAAACGGGTCATTGTGTCACTCTTAAGTATTCTGGGTTTCAAGGGAATGTTTTAAGAACCCATTAAGGTCCAACTTCCCCTTGAGAAGCGTCTCTACCCTGGCAGGGTAGAAGCACTGAATATTTCGACTTTTATGGAAGAATCTTTGCAGAAAATACACATTATTGCTACATTCAGATGCTCCCAATCAACAGAAACTCTGATCTACAATGTACAGTGTTAACTGTCACCTGCTGGACCAGAGAAGGAGTTTTGATTGACATTTTAAAATAACCAGCAGCAGCCTGGTGATGTTATTAATCCCCATGGCTCATACTATAAAAGTATGATACCAGTTCTAAAAAACAAGTTATCCTTTAACTAGAGCTAAATGAGTTAAATGATGATTGTTGTGACCACCTCAAAGAGGTTTCTGATGCAGAGAAAGGCAGACATCATTGCAGATGAGCTGCCTCTCAACCCGATGACCTTAATGCATGCAGGAATGTGTGCATAATAATTTGCACCTGCACTAGAAGAGTCTCAGAGGGTTTAGGACGTGTACGTGAGGTGAACAGGAGTGTGTTTGTATGTTAGTTTTACACTTTCAAACTCTCCTGACTTGATGTTTGCATGCCGAGCATATAGCTGTGAATGCATGGTTTCTATGTGTCGTATGTGTGTGCAGAATTTGTTGGGCGGTGTTATTCAAGCTTATTAACTGCTGATTCTAGAGAAAGTGAACAGAAAGAGTGTGCTGCCAGGACATGGGTAATAGGAAACACATGAATGTGCAGCATAGTGTAGACTGCCTTTGGTACAGAACAGTGTGTGTGTGTCTGTGTGTGTCCAGGATTGTGTCTATGCATGCTTTAAAGACTCATATTCACTGAGTCTGGCCCAGACAACTGAAGCAAGAAAAACAAAGAAGAAAGTGTTTGTATTAGAGCAGAGAGAGCTGGCAAGTCTGCAAGCTGTGGAGCTGAGTGTTCATTTTCCCTTTTCCTACCAACTGGATCTGAACCGCTATTATTTCACAGCCACATTACTGAGTAGCCATATACAGACATAAATACACAGCAGTCACACGGTTTGCTAAACTCTTAAGACGCAGAGTGAGGACTTTGTTTTTCATTCCTGTCCACTTTGATAGACGCAGCTTTGGCACAAAAATGGTCAGTTATTCTGCAGATTTAGCCTCGATAGGGAAGTCAAAATCACTCGTGTAGCTTTCATTAGTGACTTTGCAGAAGTGACGAGTCCACGGCTTCTGTGGAGCCATTCAGAGATGGCGTGTTGGGGCTGTAAGCCGTGAGCATGAAGCTATAACAACTTTCCCAGCTAAAGCTGCAAAGATGTGCAGATCAATGGGCAGAGCCTCTGTGGAATCTCCTGTTCATGTAGCAGGGGGCCCCCAAGGTTCATCACAAATCCTCCCCGTTCACTCTTTGTTGTCTCACATTGAAATTAATGGCATCGGGGGTCCTTTTGTGCAGTCAGTTTTCTCTTGTTTTCACACTTTGTATATCTCAGACAGCCGCCACATCATAAAATAACTGATCCGCCAGAAGGTTGTTCTAGACATACAACTTAAAATTATTATTTTTTACCAATTTGAGTCAGAAGATAAGCTGTAAACACAACATATGACATATTAGCTCTTCATAAAGTTACATTATGGTATGTTAAAGTTAGTTTTGCAACAGGCATGAAGCATCTTTGTGTTTGTGTCGCTCTGATGAAAATAAATCCAATATTCTCTCTCCTGTCAGCTGGTTTGGTCTCCACCAGTTTCTGTTTCTTTAGCTGCTAAATGCTGGGTAGTTTACATGCTTTAAAAGGAGGTTTTCTCTCTTTATAGCTGTTTTTTCCACCTTCTTATCCTTTCACCTTTGTGGTTACTATTTCTTTGTGGCTCCTGTTTTGCCTCACAGATGGGCTGTATGGATTTCTCCAGCTTTAGTACAATGACCAGGCTTAGTCCTGCAGCAGGCTGCAGATGTTTAGACCCAGACCTGTCTGTATTCCATTATGTTAGTTTTAAAAGTTAATCCCAGCTGGATTACCTGAAAAACCAAAGCAAACAGGGTCCTTTCCATGTTAAATAAACCTAAGTAGCCTCTGTATTAACAGGTCTCTACTGAACAAACACTGTGAGTTTTGTCTTGATTAATGTAGGCCGTCAAAACAGCTGCGGAAAATCACTGTGTGTGTGCCTGATTGTGTGTGTGTGTGTGTGTGTGTGTGTGTGTGTGTGTGTGTGTGTGTGTGTGTGTGTGTGTGTGTGTGTGTTGCGTGTCACTGCATGTGGAAATGGTCGTCTAAGATGTTCAACCGGAGAGTTTACTGGCTCTTCCTCCCTGCTTCTGTTAATTATCAGTACACTGTAGAGACAGTGGAGTGTTTGTTTGTTGTGTATGTGGCAGCTCAACACAGACTTGGCAACACAACATCACATTCCTCCAAAAATCACTGGAAACTTAAAGTACAAGTCGGGTTCTAGTAGGAAAAATATGGAAAACATCTTTATGTAAATTAAAAATCATTCCATATTCACTCACATGTACTCCAACAAATACCAATTCAAATGCTACTCCCTCTCAAACACACATAGATGCACACACACACACACACACACACACACACACAGACACACATGTACATACACACATAATAAAGCAGCTTATTAAACTATCAGCACCTTCCCAGCTCAGGGTGTTCAGTGAGTGACATTTAAGGGCAGTCTGACTCAGTTCATTAAACAGGATCAGACATAATGGGACCTCCCTGCAGAGGGAGGGGTCAGATGTCGTGAACCTCGGGCTCCGTGGGCATGGGTGGATGGGGTGCAGGTCTGTCAGACTAATTCAGAAGATGGTTTGAGAAACAGTGTAGAGCCATGCAGGAAAAAGGCTGAAACTCACATATTGTTTACATATTTCATAAATCAGGTTTCCACAGAAAGCCAATAACATCCAGGCTACTGAAGTGCATTATAAACCAGTGTGTGTCTGCAGCCTGCCTGCAGCCCACCTGGGGCTTATTAGGGGTTCAACAAGTGCTGTTCCCTGGTAATGACAGCTCTTTGATCAATCAGAAATCAGGGATGAAAGTTGTGCATTTGTGCCTGTTGGAAACTTGGGAATGAAGAGATGATTTATAATAGAACATGGTGGGAGGAGGAGGAGGGGAAATGAAGGGGAATGAAGTGGAGAAAGAGGAGGATAAAGATAGTAGAGGGAGGTAGAGATTGCTGAGTTCATGGGTTTGAGGTTGGAGCAGTTCATGTAGCATATTTCCACTCTGGCATTTATGGTTAAAAAACATTTTTCTTTGGCTTCAAAAGTACATATCAGTCAAAGTTTAGCTCCTGAATGACCTGCCATGTCCACTGGTCAGCATCCAGAGTTCCCTCCATTTTACTGCCACTGTGCAGATCAATGTTTTGCAAGAAAAGGCCAAAGTCAATTGGAGATACTTCCTGATATGTGTCCAAAACTACCAGAACCAAACAGTAGGAACATGGCCATGGTGTTTGTGACATCATTAACATTTCGCAGCTGGAGCGTTTCTACTGCCGTTCAACCAAGAAAAAATAAATGTTTTATTTTAGCAGCACAGGTTATAATCAGCAAAAGCTCTGGAAAAGATCAGGCCTTACTGTTGATGTGATCTAAGAAAAAATACAGTAATCTGCCTGTCTCAGGACATGCATAGTTAAGACATATTCATCATTTTTGTTGTGAAGAGGAAAGAAATCCTGATACTTTAACAAGACAAAGCATCTACAGCCATGCTAGATACTCTGTGAGGCTGTACTGGCATGGCAGAACTTTGAGCTAAAAGCTAACAATGGCCCGCAAACATGCTCACAGTGACGATGCTAACATGCAGATGTTTAGGACATAAAGGTTATTTGTTCACCACCTATAGTTAAGTATGTAAGATAGCACTCAAAACGCACTGGTCCTTCTGATCACCTGTCAGTAGGATTCATCCTCTGGGGATGGCTCTAGGCTCTAAGATATTTCACTCTGGAACTCTTTTTTTTTGGCTTTATTATTTTTGAGACAGCTGAAGAGTGACAGGAATGTGGGGAGAGAGAGAGAGAGATGGGGAATGACATAAAAGCCATAAAAAGGGAAAATAGGTTCATAAAGTAGATATTGTAATATATCCTAATATCCTAACCAAATAAAATAGTGTCAAAATCGTTTAGCCTGTGTTGTATAACATTATAGTCAGAGATGGTGTAGTGACAGTGTCATCTGCATAGAAATTTTTTTGTTTATGGAACATCCAAACCAAGACATTACTAAAAGTGCTATTAAAAGAAGTTGCCCCAGAACTAAACCCTGTGGTGCACCCCTGGTCACATTTAGATGCTTGTCAGCCTTTATATCTGCACACATTGTGTTCCAATAAATCCTTCACAAACCACTGTGCAAGTTCAGCAGAAAGATGAGTCCTGAAGAGACTGCAATACATACGAGTACACTCCAAAATGTTCCTCTTCAGCCTTTAGTATCTCCTCAGTGAATCGGTTTTTAGTACGTCTGTACGTCTTAGTTCTTCTTGTTATTATTGCTTGTATCAAGATGCAACTCTTGAGCGGCAAGTTTGGGTTTTGGGAGGGTACTATGACACAACTGTGGAGGAGTCTATATTGTATAACTGTTATCACTGCTTCTTTTTTTTCCTAAAATGTTGCTATCTCTTAAAAAATCTCTTCCAAAAATGCAAATCAGTGTATCTTGCCCCCTTTTCCATTTGCTCCTCTCTCTATTGTTGTGTATCTGTCTGTCCCAACATGCAGCATTTGAAGGATTTCATTTTTGGGGGGAGGGTGAGACTGTCTCTATTAAAGGACAGCCAGCAGCTGGCCACGCCTGCTAAATCCTCCCCACAAAACCCACCCACCAGCTCCATCTGCTTCCCAAGTGGAACCCCCTGATACACACACACACACACACACACACATACAACCACACACACCCCTACTTGGTGCTCTTTGATCCCAAGAGAGCGGAAGCCTACATCTGTTCTTAGTACATCAAATCCCTTTAAAACAATGAACGCCTTGTTGGCTTATAGACTGTATGACAGCGTAGCGAAGAGTGATGACTCTCATTCATTCACACATGGCTACAGTATCTGCTCACACACAGAGGGACAGTGCTTCAGCGACCTTGACCTTGACAGATTTCAGCTTTGGCTTTTAACTGTTTTCACACGACAGGCTGTTAACCTTTAGTTCACCCTGTTCTCCTGCATCTGGAAAGGAGGAGCAAGCAGAAACTCAACTCATAGCAACAAGATGTTCCTTAAAAAGCTGTCAGCAATACCTGCTAAAGAGGCAATGAGTCTTAAACACCTTTTAAAATAGCCACTTGGACTAAAATGGTCATATTCCAGGTTATGGACAAACCAGGAAAGGGAGATGCATGTGAAAGATGTCCTAAATTTCACTTTTTATTTTTGGACCTGGATGTGCATCTTTTATGAAGACAAATGTTAGATTTGTTCAGACCTGGAACTGATTTGATAGCCCAGGGTAAACCCACATAGGAGATTTGAATTATTTTGGCAGAGCAGACCTCTTCACAGAGTGAGTGGGCGTGCACAGACTGTGTTTGACTGGCATCTGTCTCACTCTCCTGTTGCTGTTAGTTTTGCTGCATCTGTTGGGGCAGGTGAAATTACACATTTATTATTCTTATCAATCCATGAAGTCTGTTGAACTCACATGATTCCACCTGCCTTCGAACTAAGCAGAGGACTAATCAACTAAAATACCTGAAATCATCTGTGTTGATGTAAAGGGCCAAAAAAGAGAGAGAAGAGATTTAAAACCAAAATAAAGTAACAGGGGGGGCATTAGCATCATAGATCCACAAACAAGGCACAGGTCTTGACCAATGACAGTATCTTGACCTTGGCGGCTGTTGCAGTGCATTATGGGATTTGTAGTATGAGCTGTGGGAGTGCGATTTACCGGCGGGCCATAGGGGAACCGTTTTCGGTTTTGCAAGGAACCCTTTACCTATTGCTTCAGTTGCTGCAAAGGGTCGATTTAAAGAACCAGTAATTCGTATTCCAAAAGGGAAGAAAAGATTATTAAACATAAAAAGGTTCTTCAGAGCACCAAAAGTGCTGCAATTGTGATTTAAAGAACTCTTTCCTGCATTTGGTTCCCCAAAGAACCTTAAACAGCAAAAAAGAAAAATGTTCTTACGGATAAAAAGGTTCTCAAGAGAACCCAAAGTGCTCCAGAGTGCTCATCAAGAACCACTTCTTCTGAATGTAGGGCATTAGCACACTGTGCAGTGACCATCACGTTGCTTAACTACATTGGCCCTCACACATCACTTCCTTTCTCTGCAAACTGTTCCACTGTTTTTCATTTTAATGATTCTTCCACACGTTTTGTCCCACCCTAACATCCTGTTTTAACAGGAAATTTATACATATAAATGTTCCTTCAGTGCTATTGAATTGCAGTCAAAGTTAGATGACCAATCTCTCAAAGCTGCCCCAGTTTACTGTGTGGTGATACAATTAAGAACAATATAAATTGAAAGGATGAGGACCTCAAGGTTGATCTGGAAGAGAAGCCTTATGTAGGTACTTAAAAATATTTTTTTGATTTTTTGTTTGTAGTACTTCCAGTACAAGTTGCATATTCCTAAATAAATTAGTATTTTATTAAATTGGCTCAACAAGCTGCCTCAAAAAGGCACCACAGCTCATTTTTGCCAAAGGCCCTGTTTCAGATTAACCCAGCCCTGCCTCCTGCCACCTGCAGTTACAAGAAAGAGAGTCATATGATCCTGATTTGCATGTGTATTTATACTTTCAGTCCACAAACACATTTAAATGCATGCGCACATAATGCATGGAGTCAGAGGACTACATGAGCAGCAGATAAACGAGGCGCTGATCCAACATTTGAGATTCCTGGCGTATACAAGCCAGCTTCCACTGGGAACTGACTACCAAAGGCTGGGCGAACGACATAGAGAAACAGAGAAGAGTAGAGAGAGGGAGAGGGGGGAATATGAGGCGGTAAAGAGGAAAGTCGGGGTAGAAAGGGACCTAAGACAATGAATTATTTATTAGTCCACAGCAACCTCCTCTTCTTCATCCTTTACTCCTGTTCATCCTCCTCTTTCTCTTCTCACTCCTCATCTTGTTCCTCTGCTCCATCTTCCTCTTCATCCTGTCCTGCTCTTTCTCTTGTGCTCTCTCCACCTCCCTATCCTCGACTCCCTTGACTTGCCGAGCATCCTCTAGTCCTTCCCTTTCATCTTTGACTCCCTCTTTCTCCTCCTCTTCATCCTCTACTCCCTCTTGGTCATCTTCCACTTCCTCCTCATCTTCCCCCCTCTTCAATCCTTCATTCTGTGTTTGTCTTCATCTTTTTTGTCTTTCCTTTTCCCTTGTCATGGCTGACCCTTGAAATATGTTGT
This sequence comes from Sciaenops ocellatus, assembly GCA_033000465.1. Taxonomy (NCBI): domain Eukaryota; kingdom Metazoa; phylum Chordata; class Actinopteri; family Sciaenidae; genus Sciaenops; species Sciaenops ocellatus. The sequence continues at coordinate 4,663,731 of CP136885.1, forward strand.
TATGGTACTTTTAACTGTACTATCAAGATATCATGTGGAAGTTTTATGCTAGTTAGTTTGACAGTGAACTCAAATGATTGCTGATAGTCAAATTGTTTTTACATTGGAGATAGCCGGGCCAGCTGTTTGCCCCACTCTCCATTCTTCATGCTAAGCTAAGCTAATCATGTCCTAACTCCAAGCTCCATACTTGGTGCAGGGTACATTGGAAAGATATCAATCTTCTCATCTAACATCCAGAAAGAAAGTAAAGAAGCAAATTTTCAAATGGTTGAACTGTTCCTTGAACTGGACTCACAAGTCTGAGACAAATGAGTCAACTGAAAAATTTGTTTTAAGATGAGACCATTCTTGAGTCATAGATGATGCAATCTCTGAACCCATCGGCTATCATCTGACAATGACTTAGCCTCTGGCAACCTCAATGGCCGGTGTAACCAGTGGATATCCACAAAACAGATAACAGATACCTGGACCAGACCTCTGCAGTCCAATTGGCAAATCAATACACAAAACATATTTCTGCAAATCCTATAGACAGATAACTGCATTAGAATGGAGATGACAACCATTGGTTCCATTCTAGCCAATGTTTTGCGGCTTTTGTGATCTTCAGGGAACTATTAACCCACATGTAACCAAAGCCCACCAATCAAACGTGACAGGTTAATACTACTCAGTCTGCAAACAGAAATTGGAATGTATCTAGTGCCAAAATCTCAGTCCCTGGTGGACAGATTCTGCATTCATATACAGATATATCTTTAGAAACATTATAGATGTGTATAGAAAGTGTAATTATAAGTATATAAGTCCAGTTAGCAAGTCCAGTAAAGACTCAGCAGCCTTCCATGAATGAGTTACACAGTTTGATGGCTTCTGGCAGGAATGATCTCTTGTGCTGCTTGATGGAACATGTTGGGAGGTTATAATTCTTCAACTGAATGTGCTTCTCTTCTCAACCAACATATCGTGGAGGGGCTGGGAGACAAATTTGGACAGCATCCTCTTCTCTGTCACCACTTCCAGAGAGTCCAGTTCAACTCCTCCTATAATAATTCCACAACGTTTCAGTAAATCATGCAATGAAATCACTTCACTAAATGGGACAGTTGCTCACTTGTTCAATTCAACAAGCACTCACATTGTATCACCTTCATACAATGACCGCACATCTAATGAACTTTGACGCTCATAACTGTGTCAGCTAACTGTTGATTTCAAACTGTGAGATGTCATTGCTTTGGTATTTGTTACAGTGTCAGTTGTCTGGACTGTGTTACTGACAGATTGTGCCTCTTTGTGTTGCAGGTGGCTGTTGTAAAAAAAAAAAAAAGAAGAAGAAGATGAAGACAGAGATGCTGAGACGGAGAATCCAGACGAATGAAAGAGCCCCAGTTCTCTTTATTTATTACCTTCACAATATGTGTGAGCGGGTGGCTGTGTGTGTGTGTGTGTGAGTGAGAGTGTGTGTGTGCCGTGTGCATGAGAAAGAGAGCGAGCGTTGAGAACAGATATGAATGCATGTGTGCATTATGAACGGTACCTAAGATTTCAGGCTATCATTTGCAAATTTTGTTTACTTTTTATAAGGTTCCAATAACTCATATATCATTGTCACGGTATAAACAAAAGGACTTTACTATTGGTACATATTGTGTTTTGTGTTTGTAACTAGCCTCCTATTTAAGAATGTATATTTGTATGTATGATATACTCATCTAGAAACTATATAATGGACGATTTTAATATTGCTTCATCTTCTCACCACTATACTGCTCTTGCCAAGACACAACTCAACAAACACACACAGAAGACATGCATACAAGCAAAAATACATCTATGAAACAAAAACAATGCACTCAGTTAAAAAAAAAAAAAACAGAATCCTAAAGAGTTTTCCATTTCTCTCTAACCAACAATCAGAATAATAATGGAGCACTTTCAGGTGGTGTAACACATGCTCTGGCGGCCATGTTGGTGGTCCTCGGTCCTTTGGTAACTCAGCAGTTAAGACCTCCACGTTAAAGGTTGAACTATTGTGTCATTTTAATGATGGCTGGTACATGTGACTGATTTTCTATTAATGACTAACTGTGTATTTGCCAGGTGCCTGGCACCATTTTGGCATCAACACATCTGATTTAAACACTAAAGTGCACATCCAGTGGAAAAAGAAAAGGAAAGATACACTAATGCACACAACATGTAAAATAAGAGACTTTTGAGTCTGGTATCCAGTTTTTATGATACACTCATCGGATAATAACACTTACATTTGCCCTCACTGTTTAGACATGGGTTCAAATATTTTCAATGCAGTATATGCCGTATAATGTTCTCATAATCTGTAAGGATGATGGCCAAAGCTGCAACACTAAGACCCAGGTTGTAAAAAAAAAAAACACTAGTAAAAAGGATTCTTCTTCCATTTTTTGACCTTTTTGGACCTCCATAGTTGTTATGAGTTTTGTGTTGCAACTGAAAAGCCTCTCTAACATAAATGATCTCTGCCAGAGATGCTGATGGTGCACACATAAGACACCAGGGACAGCACCAACCAGTGTGCGTAAGAATATAGACGCAATACCGTAATTGACAACAGTTGTAAGTGTGTATGTCTTATGGAGAGATGTGTGTGTGTGTGCGTGCTAGTGTGTGTGTGTGTCTCTAAGTGTATAAAACACGGGCAATAGCTAAGCATTGGTGCTTCCATCCATGCACATGAGCTAATGTACAAAGGGTAAAACTCCAAGGCAATAGGCTGTGTGGCTTATTGTTTGATCCGGCCCACGACAATCCTCCCTTTCACTTTATCTGATACCATCACAAGAAATCTGCAATATTCTATCAGAAACAGATGATCTATGTCAATAACTGTAACTTTTTTGTTAAGTTCATGAGTCAACATTAAGATTGATCTGGAGCTCGTCTTATATGACAAATTAAACAAGTGTAGGGATGAGTACTTTGCAGTGTGTGATAGTGTGCGTGTGCAGTGTGTGTACTGTAGGTGGTGATTAACTTTGATCAGTCCTTTCACCACCAACGTGTGCTCTCTTGCAGAGACTCCCCCCACCCTCATATGTATGCCCCTCAGCATCCTACATGTTCTAAATGTTTTGGAACTTTTTATGACACCATGAAAAGGTCAGCTGTATAACGTAGTATCATCTGCGAAGATGTTTATACGGTTTGGTTTTTTTGGGTCTTTTTTTGGATGTTTTGTGTGAAAATATCTGAATATTACAGCTTAGACGTATGGTGATAATTGTGAAGTACTATCAATACAATGGCTTCCTCTTTGAGCTCAATCGGTTTGAAATCGACTGAAACAATACTATTGGCCCTGCACTGTTGATTAACTGAGAGATGAGGTTGCACATGTGACACCATGGAGAAATGGAAACTGTGGATACTTATCATGTCACATTACTGCCTCTTAAATACACTCGTGCACACACACACATACACATACACTCACTCACTCACATTTATAATATAGACGTCTTGCCTGCTAGGATAAACTTCCCGCACCCATATAGTCCTATCAGCTACAGTACAGTATAAACCTGCAGCCCCTCCATGCCCCCCTTCAGCTGGTATTGCTTTGCAGTCTGCCACATTCAAGGATAGGTTTGGACTTAGTCATGTCTATCTTAGTACAACACTCACATAATGTAATCATCCCCCTTCTCCACGACAGCCATGAAGTGATACTGACTCAGTGTAAGAAATGGTTCCATGCCTAAATGCATTCCAAAGCTCAACTGGAGCTAACATGAGGCTTCAGCAGTCTGAGGTATCTGAATTCAGTTATGTGTAGGTTTATTGAGTTATTTTTCTCAAGAGCTGGTGGACCAAAGCAGAGCTTAAATTAAACAAGCAATAATGGACCTGGCTGGAATGGAATGCTCATGTCCATGTAAGCTGGCAGTTGCTATCAAGTTGGATATACAAACGTCATAAGTCAACCAAGGTTCATTGTTGACGTAATCTTTGTCTTTTTTGTCCTTTAGTGGTCAAAAACCACTTAATTAAGCTTTAAATAGACTTTTTACTGGGTTAGCCAAATGAAGTGCAATATGCTACCAAAAGTATATCTCCACCCTGACTCAGAGTGGAAATGTTGGAAATTGAATTGAGTTGATTGGAAAAATAAATAAAGAAGTCTAAATAGTGTACGTTTTTGTACTTTGCTGAGGAGGAAAAGTTGCATCTACAAAAACAAAATGTTACAAAGTGCAATAAAATATTAGCAAATAAATCAGGATGTACACAAAGCTGGACTGAAGCTTTAGCTCCACTGGAGAGACAAAAAGTGGCAGCAGTGCTGAGGAGACTATTCTCAGATTCTACATGAAACAAACATAAACGCCATATTTCCATCATGTTTACCACATGGTTTTTGTACATTTGAGGTTGACGTCCACAGCGTCTAATAATTACAGTAGCAGATGAAATCACGCATTAACTCACATTTTCTGGTGCTGATTATCTGGAAACATAATACATTTGGATTAAAACCTGAATTCAGGCTGCTGAATTTTATTTTTGGCTAAATTTTGGAATGCATTTTGTTCAGAACAAGGACTATGGATTTTGTCCCATGACCACTGTAGAGAGGAGGGATGATTTTAGCAACCCACGACTCTTTCAACTTGCATGTAACGCACATGTCTGTACTAAGATAGAGGTGAAAGAGAAGAGAAGAGAAGGAACTGGAGTCTTCTAGCGCTTTGACATTTTACCAGTCCAGCTACTCGACCACAGACAGTAGTGGCTCTGAGGCAAAATAAATAATAATGGGCTTGACTCTCCCCAATCGCGTTTGAAGTGCACTTTAAAAAAAAATCAATTTGCCCTACATTCCAGCCTGTGTGGTCACTTTTATGCACTTGCTTTGCCCTTGATGGTAAATATATAAATACATATATATATATAACCTTGCTTTGCCTGACGGAAAGCAAACCAGCCCTTCTTACAAATGTAAATATCATCCCTCGTTTTGAATCTTAACCACAGATTGAGGAGAGCTCGTAGAAATGCTGTACTTGAAGATCTTGCGGCTTCTCAGTGTCATCCCCAGGCTGTGATTGTGCGGCGGAAAAAAAGGGGAGGAGAGGGGGTGGGTAATGCCAGTAAAGCGGCGTGACAGAAGAGGGTTAATACCATGGAGCTGTGCTAAGATTGCCCAGCCTCATGTGGCTTTAAGGGATTGCAGGCAGTATTAGCAGCTGAATAATTATTTTTGGGATGTTTCTCCTTGTGCACACTTTTGGTGTGGCACACATTGCTTCGTTTCCCCCCCTTCAACACTCTTACTTCTGTGGAGCTTTGGCAGCCTGCAGTCTTGTACAGAAACTTATATTTTTGAGTCCTGTGTGGGCAGAGCTCCTGAAGGCACTCTGCTCAAACTTGAATGTTCTTCATATATTTCAAATAAAGTCCAGAGAAGGAAAGACGAGGTGGAATTGCACATTTAGCACTGTGACAGGAAAAATAAGAAATACTATCAAGAGAAATGTCAAAGGTGGAGATCGATAAGGTGTCGACACACCTCGTATGATGTGAAATAGTGGTGCTTCCACTATGTTTGTAAACAGGGTTGCAAATGTCCCCTTAATGCTATCAAAGAGAGATCATACATGAATATACATATATGATGAATATAGATATATGGCATCTATTTTTGGCATTCTTTATCATGTGGACAGAAGTGGTGGTATTGGTAGGAAAAACATGTAGGTTGGATCCATCGTGCATCCTCGCTGTGCTGAACAATAAAAATCCGTGTTTGCGACTTTTTTCAAACAAAGCTTCTCTCGCATTTTCTTTTTCTTTTTGTAATGCTGCACTGAAAATACATCATTTTCACAAAGTGGTTTGGAAAAACAGAAGTGTCGTCAGTCACTTCATCAAGTGAAACAATATAGTATACAGTAGAATAGCTGTTGCATTATTTGTTACGACCTGTATGTAATGTTATTATGGAAGATGTAATGTCCTTCTGTAAATGTTGTTTAATGTTGTTTTACCTGAAATAAAATTTATTAATGCTTCAGACGTGTTTGTGGAGCTCTAACTCTGCTCTCTGTCGAGTGCCTCCTGCTGTATTACATAACATCTGATGTTGTCCTGTTCCTCTGTTCCTAGTCCAATTTCTGATAGATCATTTTCATGGAGAAAAGAGGAGGCCAAGTGTTGTGCCTTGTTCACAAGCAGATTAACGGGGTGTGTTTGTTAACTTTCCACTACTTTTGGAACATGTTTTCTTCCTATGGGGTCATACACATCTGTACATGTAACTATTTAAAACAACAATACTGGTGTTCTTTTGAAGGTTTCTGTCCCTTTTATTACAAACATAACAGTTTCAAAAGCAGACCCTAGTGTTTTAGATCTATTTCCAAACCTTCCAGGCGATTCCAGCCTGCATCCTTCCAGCAATTGGTTGAATGGAATCTCCTTTGTTGTTATTAATTTTTTATGGGGTAATGCAGTGCAGGCCTTTTTAAATCAACCCATCAATCAGTCACTTAGAACTGCATAACCATATAACAGTAATATAACTGACAACAATAAAAGTAAACATGATTCACTGTGATTATAACTCAAGCGGCTTCAAAGCCTCCACAATCTCAATTTTCATGGCGTAGTGACATGAACTTAAAAGCAGGATGTGTTCCAGAAGAAAACATCTATATTCAAATTAAGTGACTGATTGATTCTAATCATTGTACATACTTCACTCCATATATGTAAATGATAATAGTGTCAGGTCTGCTAAAATGCTTTGCTGTCAGATTTTAATTACTACTAAGGCTTACGGCTGTATCAGCTACTAACAGGCCACGACATACCCTGAATGCCTTTAGTTGGTGAAAGGAAGCACGCCTCACCTGAAGCCTGATGACATATAAATGTTAGATCAAAGCACAGTAATTTAATCCTCACATGTGCGGCTTTGCAATCATACAACCATCTTGACTTGTCTAATTACATGGACGCTCGCAAGTTGCATCTACCATCCATCTCATACGATGTGAGCAGGGCATGGACATCAGCAGCCCAGCAACAGCAGCAGGACAGGGAGGGCTGAAAAGCTGTTTTTAGACAGCACGGATTAGAAAGTTTACAATTACTTCTTTTATCATGAGGGATCACAGAATATTTTATACTGCTTGATCAGTGGTTAAGTTTTGGAAAAGATTGTGGTTTGGGTTAAAATAAGTAATATATAATGACATAATGTAAGTTACATAAGTTAAAAAGAAGTCAACATTGATCTTAGTCAGCCTCACAGGGACATGAACAGAGGTCTTATTGGTGAAAGTCCTGTGTTTTGTTTGACTCCACAAATTATGCTAAAAGGGCACCTACAGCGTCACAGAGTAAGGCCGATCACCAAACTGCTGTATTTGAGGAGTTGGAAGTGACATGATTTATAAACCTGAAGAAATTATCTTTACGATTTAGTGCCCCCGGTGTATAATATGTATTGTTATGACTATATTACTTATGATCAAAAACTGAAGTCGGCAACTTTGTTAATAAAAAATAAAACAAATCAAGCCAGGTCAACAACACAAGACATAGCAGCCAGCGACGGCGTCTGTTTTTCAGACTTTTATTTCACCAAGCTCTCACCAACCACTAAAAGTCAGTCCCAGATTTACTCTTGTCTGGCGGCTTCTTGCTCGCTCACGCTCTCCTTTTCTCTTCTTAGCTTCCTCCTTTAATATTTTCTTCACCTCTACCATTATGTCCATAGAGGCTGCTGAGCCCTGTTACATTGCCTGATTGCCTAGCTCCGGTTCTGCCTCCTCTTCCCGGTGGTCCAAAACGCCTGTCGTACAAACACTAACACTCCGCTGGTTCTCTGAGCTCACAGTCTAACAGCCCAGCTAACAAACAGAGCTAACATTAGCTAACAGCAGCTACAGGTGGCAGCAGTTTACTTTACTCTGTAAAACTCTGTAAATCTGGAAACTCTGTAAATCACAGGGAGGGAAAACCAGAAAACATTTAAGTCATTCCATGAGAATGGTTAGAATTGGACTTCGACATTTTCACATTTTTTACCAAAATGTATTATTTGTACGTATATCCCACATCATTAAGGACATATTTAACTATCAGAAAAACACATTTTCCCATCTCAGGCATTAGTTTTCTTTTATTATTGGTCATTATTTCAAAATGTGGTCACTGTAATTCTTCAACCCTGTTATGTACACTATGGAAGCACTCTGAATATGATCATAAAATGTATTTCTAAAGAAAGCAATATTTTTATATTAATCAGATGTCCCCCACACTAATTCAATAATTTTAAATAGAAAAATCACATAAAATCTCACATTTTTGCTATCTTAAAGCCTGAAATGTACCTATGCATGAAAGCACTCTTGTAATTTTTAAAATAAAAATAATAAAAAATAAATAAAAAATTTAGTTTAACTGAAGAATTGTAATCAAAATCAATGATCTTATGATAGCTCTCAATATTTTAGACAGAAGTCAACAAACATTAAATTATTTTTTAAAACATTTTTAAAAAATAATGTATGAAAATGTAGGTGTGACGGGGATGAGACTAGCATAACGGGGTTGAAGACGGTAACGGGATTGAAGGGACAAATATAATTTACATATAAATAGTTGTTTTTTTTACTCTCAAATTCATTGTATAGGACTTTCTATTAGCATTATATTTCATGATGTAATCATAAGAAGGACAACAGATATGAGTTGTGGTTGAATTTAGTTTTATTAACCTAAAGTAACAACAACCACAACAACATATTAACAACAACTAACAACAGTCAAACACTGTAAAGTGAATTGCTCAAATGTAACATAGTGTGTTTGTGTGTGGTGTGCATGCATGTATAAATGTAATAAATTCATCTAAATGCAAATTCATCCAATGTTGTTATGGCATTTTTGAGATGTTACTGTGCAATAGTTTCAGATGATAAAATGTAAGTTTTTTAAAATGATAATAATAATTGTGTGTGTGTCCAGGCATAAGAGCCAAGCCTCATCTGGTCAAATATACTTTTAAAAGCCTCATGAGAGGTGTGCTAAAAGGCACTTTGTCCTTGTGCCTATTATTACATACAATTAAACTTGTAAACTGATGAACTGATATATGAATAACGAGTCAAATGATTTCAATGTGTCTGCCTGTATCAGTGCCTGTGTCTGTCTCAGTGTGTGTGTGCATGTGTGTTCCTGTGTCGGTGTGTCTGTATGTGTATGCATGCATGTGCCTCTTATTTCATTGAATTCATCTTATGAGTCAGTTCCACACCTCTTTCAAGACTTCCACATGGCGCTTTGTCACTGGCTGTGGGGGTGGAATGAGTTCAAGGACATCACCAAACAGGTACCAGAGGATATCATCCTGATGAGCCCAGAAGAATCGGTTTGACCCAACACGATGCATGCATTTGACCTGGACATGTATTTCCTGTATCTTTAGAATGATGCCTGGGTACAACTCATCATCATATCTTAGAATACACCATATCCCAATCAGCTCTGGACTTTCCCACTGGATTTCCTTTTCTGGATTCCCCCCACTGGCTGGCTGTGATACAGCCATTTCCATCTTCTGGCCAAAACTGAAACACTGGATGTTGAAGCACTTGCAGTTAAACTGCTTCCGTGTTGTGCACATGCAGCTTACATCACGAACCATCAGTTCTCCTGGAGCCAGAGTCATGACCTGGTGAATTCTCATGGTTCCAGGAACAGCTGGTATCAGCTTTGGCATTTTCTCCATTGCTTGCTCAACATCTCCACTTTTCACAAAGAACAGTTTCATAGTTGTGTTTGTTTCAGTCAAGGCCCTGAATAACTCTTCTGCATCTGGGATGTCGCGACCTTTTGCCACCATTATGTCAGCTGCTCTTTTTAAGGCCCCCCCGACACCATCTGGTGCTCCTTTTCCATGACTAGCCTCGAAAAAATTCCAAGAACTAGACTTGAATCCTCTTCTGTCCAGTTCTGTAGTGAAAAGGTAGAAGTTGCCTCGTTGTTTGTGTTGAGTACAGGGTCCGTTATGGCGCCATTTCAGTGCCAAAATCCGCGCGTATAAAAACCATAATCAGTGCGCAGAAAGACCACTCTCTGCGCGCTGGCCGTCACTCTCTGCACGCTCGCGGTCTCTGTGTACACGCTCGCCAACACTCTCTGCGCGCTCACGGTCTCTGTGTACACGCTCGCCAACACTCTCTGCGCACTCGCGGTCTCTGTGTACACGCTCGCTGTCACTCTCTGTGCCTTCTACTCGCTCGCCTTTGCTGAGTTTTGGCACTTCGGGGGCGGGCATTGAATAGACGGCCCGCAACCCCCCCTCCTTTCTGATTGGTCACTTTAAAAGCCTACTGTCTCCAGGTCAGAGCCAATCCGAGGCAGAGTAGGGCAGGTCATCATTGCGATTGGCGGCAGAATTTGATTGCAGATCGAGATGGAGCCTCAAGAAAGGGCTGGCTCAATTTGTGGCACCTGCAGCTAGTAGTGACACTTCCGGTGGCAGCCTGAGCTGCCACTATCCTGTCAAGGCAGCTGCTGGTGTCTGAGGCAGCTGCCACTGACCTGCCGCGGCAGTTGCCGGTTTCTGGGGCAGCTGCCACTGCCTTAGCGCTGTCTGGGGCAGCTGCCACTGACCTGCCACGGCAACTGCTGCTATTATGGGCATCTGTTTTTAATTTTTATTTTATAAAACAGTCGTCAGAGTTGTATTTGACTCGCTGGCAGTAGCATTTCTATTACGTGAGTTCTGCATTAATTTGCGAGGTTTTCTTAATCTCTCAACCGCTGCCTACTAGCTGCCACTACATCCACAAGTGTCTGCCGTGCAGCACAGACACTTGTGGATGTTGGGCTTGAAGGTAATCCAGCACAGGATATAGGTGCTGCCATATTGCTGGAGGGCCTTTATGTCTACTGGGGCAGATGGTGCTAAAGCACACAGGCTCTGGGTGTCCGCCAACATACAACACACCTGTATGAAGGGTGGCCTGCTGATGTGAAGCCCCAAAGTGGGCCGCCTGAACTTGAGAACTGTATTTACAGCTGTAGTTTTCTGAGAAGTCAACATGTATCAAAGCCTCTTCCCCTGACATGTTCTTCTTCAGCTCACGGCAGAAGGCATACTGCTGCTTGATGTTAAAGTGATGCATTTTAAATCTCTTTACATAGCTGTGGAAGAGCTCAATGAGGTCCTCTTGTGTGCCCTCCACAGATTTCTCCTTGACAGTTGCCTTTTCTCCCTTTTTGTCTATCTCCTTCTCCTCTGTTACCCACTGGGTAAACGATGTGTTTGAGGCGCTGTTGTACGCACTTGTGATGTGGACAGTTTTGTCCTTGCAATGGACACACTCTCCATACATGCAACTCTTGCTAGATGAGTTGCAGCAAACCTTCTCTATCAACTCTTCAATGTTGGCAGTCTCAACCAGTTTCATCTGACAGAGCTTCACTGTCAGAAAGCTGAGATTTTCATGCAACTTACACATGCACGTGTCACGTTCAGCGAAAGTTGGATTCATGACCCAAAAGGGGCGAAGATGACAGAAAAGGGAGTAGGATATCTTCTGGTCTGGGTTTTCTGCCAAAAATTGTCTGTGGATATTTTGTAGTGTATCCATCAGGAACCTCTTTTGCATTTTTATTTTGCTCTTTGTGAGTGTTTGTTTGGTTCCTGTGGTGATTCTACTCACATCATCTCTGAGATAGAATGCCTTAATTCTTTTTTTGAAATCCTCAGTGAACCTGCTGGTCTTCTTTCTCTCAAAATGAAGACTGTCATGATGTTGAAAATTTTTATTTGAAAACCAAGGGACTCACTTGCAAATTTTTGCAACCTGTATTTTTTTTTATAATTATCCCTGTCATGACTTTGGCAATCAGCTGCCTTTCCCTGTCCTTGGTGATTTTCTTGTATGTATTAATAATATCCTGAATAAGTGATTCATGGTAAAGTAAGTTTTTTTTTTATTTGGGGTTTGGGGTTAACAGTGCAATTTAAAGTTAGTTGGGTTATTTTTGACCATGGTGAATCCGAATATTTCTTTGCACGTTGGCACCTTTTTTTGTATTTTTCCTTCTTTTTTCTTTCTTTTTCAAGTTTTTCCTGTAGTTCAGCTATTTGCCTCTTGAGCTTATTTTTTTCTCTTCTGTCCTTCTTCCAAGCCACCAGACGTTGCCTACAAAACAAAACAATAAAAGTTGATTTTTTGTCTGGAAAGTTAGACCCTCTTCCTCCTCCCCTCCCTGTTTCTAAAATGACATTGTGAATCATTTTCACAACACAACACTGTTAACTACCCCTTGCCCTAACCTCGAAGATCTTGGCTGCTCTCGGTGATCTCCCTGATCTGGACTCTGTCCATTCAAAAACTTCCCGTTCAACCTGAAGAAGCACATTGAGGTAGGTTAAATTAATTTTCATTCAATGAAGCCATAGTGTCAACGTTATTTAACATGAATTAGTTATCATAAGCCTGTTCAGATATCTGGCTAACGTGATGGCCAGGCTAACGTGTGCTAGTTAACCTTTCTGATTAGCCAATGTGCAGATATTTAACAACACCAATGATTTTCCCTCCCAATTAATTCAACACAAAAGTCTTGAAGACATGTCCATAATACTGAAATGGTTAATAATGGTTTCTGGTATAGCCTAAGTGGCGGCCGAATATTTCCTTAGGTAACTTAGCATTACACCGGTGGAGGGATTTTTTTTTTTTTTTTTGACCACATTAGGCAAATTAATGGCAGGTTACAGAGGAGCGTTCAGGATTACTCACGTCTTCAAAAGCACCATGCATTTTGTTAAACTTTGAGATTTGCTTTGAATTCATTACCTCAAAACTCAGTTGTTATCGGCTATTGTTAGGCTAATGTTATATATTGTGAATGTAGGCTTACATATTGATCAAAGTCAAAGTGCTTTTATTGCCACACAAGGAGTTGGTGGATTTTTTTTTTTTTTTTGTAACAAACAGGAGACAAACAACCAGTTAACACAAATATAGTACAGGCTACACAACACCAACAACAGCAATGAATCCACGTCCAAGTTACTAGGGTTAGTGACTGGGTGGTAGGGGTGGGCTTCCATGAGTGTTTATAATTCTTGCAATTAGGTAAAGATAATATCAAATAATGGTCATTTGACTGACTGACTATTCTTGAGTAACTTTTATACCATGTAGCTTAAGTTGTTTTGCTTTTAAAATGTCTTTCTCTCACTGTTTCAGAGAAAGCATGTAGGCCACCTCAAAAAATATGAAGAGCTGACATCAAGAAAGAGAAAAAGGGCTCCTGAGACTCTTCCTACAACTTCCACCATTAGGCAGACCACACTGGTGAACACCAGGACTGTGTCTCATTTCGAGATTCTGTGAAGGAACTGCAGCCTAATGCAAAAATTATATCACCGCTGACCCTGTGCTCCATGATTGATGGTGCCTCCATGGGAATAAAGAAGGTGGTGACTGAGGCTATGAGGGGAGTCGACCATATCGCCACCACTACTGACTGCTGGTCTGCCAGAAGGCGGAGCTTCATTGGCGTTACTGGCCATTGGATTGACCCCAGCAGTCTCAAAAGATGCTCAGCAGCCCTAGCTTGTAAACAACTGAGAGGTTCGCACACATTTGATGTGTTGGCAAGCGCCCTGAATGACATCCACTCCGAGTTTGAAATTCGGGGGAAGAATGTGCGAACAACAACTGACAACAGCTCCAACTTCATAAAAGCTTTCCAAGTTTTTGGTGAGGATGAGAACAACAATGCAGTCGGAAATGATGGTGATCCTGGTAATGTATCTCAACCAGGAGAGGATCAAGAGGATCAAGAGGGGGATGAAGAAGTGGAGTTTGTTGATGTGTCAGCGCTCCTGAATGAAGATGACGGTTTAGAGTTCCAGCTCCCACAGCACCAGCGCTGTGCTTGTCACCTACTCAACCTAATAGCTACAGTTGATGCCATGAAAGCAACATCCAATGAGGCGTACAAGAAAGTGTACCGTGCAACATTTGGCAAGTGTAATGCACTTTGGAACAAATGTGAAAGATCCACCCTTGCAGCAGAAACTGTTGAAGATGCTTGCAAATGCTACAAGGTGGAACTCCTTGTTCCTGGCAGTGGAAAGACTGCTGAGAATAATGAAAGAAAAGGGAGAGGGGGCCATCAGAGGCATCTGCAACAACTTAAAGGTTCCAATGTAAGTAAGAATTATGTATGTTTTATTTTATTTCATTACAATTGAACATGAAGTCTTACGATTTATTTTTCCAATCCTTTTTTGGACAATAATGAGTTTCACATTGTATCCCAACTTCCACTTATCATTGGTCCATTTTACTTAAATACTCATCCAGCAATTATTTTGTTGAATCAAATGAAATGGTTTTAGTGTTATTATAAACAATGGTGTTGTGTCTTTGTTTTCATCACAGGTTCAATCCAGCTGAACTTGCCTTCATCACAGAGCATGCTGCTGCCATGGCAACCAACATCTTGCAAGCAGAAGCAAATGCCATGATGGGATGGCTGCTTCCAACCGTCAACCTGCTGACCATCAAACTTGACAGAGTCAAGTTGCCACTAAAGTACTGCAAGCCTCTGGTGGATGCTTTACGGGTAACTTTTATTTTTGTATTTGTTTTATATTGTCTTAACTCTTTAATTATTAATTTCAATTATATTCAGATGTCCTTTTCAAAATGTGTTACTTTGGCACTTTGTGTCAGTGCTTGTTGCTGAAATGTGCTATACAAATAAACTTGCCTTGCAGGTGGGAATCAAGAATCGTTTTGGCCACATGTCAGGAGACCATGAGTTGAAAAATAACCTTAATAACAAACCTTAAATTAAAACTTAAATTTAGGGTCATAACATGTTAGAGAGTTGCATTAGATTTATAATTTATATTTTCATTGTCACTATTTCAGGAATTGATTACATCAGACAGCACATTCGAAGAACCCTCCCTTCAGCTAGCAGATGCCAACTGGTCCAGTTCGTCTGATGAAGATGACTTCTTCTCTGCCCTGCAGTCGTCTCAAGCACAAGATGGTGCCAAACAACTGGATTGATACTTGGCCTGTTCACCAGATCACATGGACTTGCTGAAATCCTTCCCAGCGGTGTGCAAGCTTTCCGTGAAGCTGAACACCCCTCTACCTGCCTCAGCGGCCTGTGAAAGGCTCTTCAGCATCGCAGGACTTGTCTTCATTCCAAGAAGAGCGAGATTGAATTCTCGCAACTTTGAAAACCAACTTCTTCTGAAGATGAACAGACACCTTTTCAGTTTCAGTTAATAACTTCATGCCAGTTGAAGGACATGCAGTTTGTCCATATAACACACAGGGAGGTTGAGAGAGAGAGCTAGTCACCATTGATGATGGCAGAAGTTTAATTTTTAATGTTGAAAAAGTTCAAATCTCCTTCTCCTGTGCCTAGATATTATGCTTTCACTGTAAGGAAGCCACAATAAATTTCATTTCAAAATTCTAACCGCACTTTTTTTAAAATACCTTTACTTTTACTTTTAATACAAGTACATTTTATATCAGATAATTACTTTTGATACTTAAGTACACTAAATGTCAGGTACTTTAAGACTTTTACTTAAGTGATATTTTAAAAGGTGACTTTAACTTCTACCAAAGTCATTTTCTGGTAAGATACTTGTACTTTTACTCAAGTATCGCTTTCAAGTACTTTATACAAGACTGGTACAAACAAAATTATTTTAAATCTGTTAGTTTATGGTAAAACATAAATGCATTATACATTCTGTTTAGTCTCACATTATGTCAATAAACTCTACAGATCATTGCAGGTCACACATCAACAAGGTCTTTCTGGTATATAGTGATAAGCCTAAAGATAAAAGTTGTTTTTTTCAGTTCTTATTCCTCTCCTCTGTGCAGCCCAAGGAAGAAAATCTAGCATTCCTATGTCAGCGTGCATTTTACACTCCTTGCTTCTCTCCCCCTGCTACAGTCTACTGTGCCAGTTGGAAAGCCTCGCTCTCATCTTGTCTACATTAGGGATCGTATGTATTTTTCCACCTTCGGCTGATGTCTCCCTCCTTAGCGATAAACAGATTTTTCGTGCAAGGGCTGATTACAGGAAGTTATGTCTCAACTGGTGCTTGGAAATGACACAACTCTCAAACTGTATTGTGTCTGCGCACAGAGCAGCAATGTATCATGCATACTTGATTCCAGTGGAGGAGATTCAAATTCGCATCGAGGATTAACCCTGTGAGGAGAGGAACCATTTCTGTTTCAAAGGGGATGATTAAAACATAATTAGACATAGATGCAAATGGACAAACACTGAAGTACGTCAGGAAAAGAGACTAAATTGAAGGAGTTTTATGTGAACATAAAGAAATCTTGAAAAGACTTCTGATTTTTAAAGAAGCATATGACTGCATGATTCCACTGGGCACGGCTAATGATCGTGTTCATTTTAGACTATGCTTGTGATTACACCAGAAGCGCTGCAGCGAGTTTCAGAAGCATCCCGGAAGCATCTCTTTGCTCTGCTCTGCGGAGAATAATGCGGCTGGTCTATTTTTGATGGAAGCTGCGACCGGCCACATCAAGCCTATCCTACTTATCTGTGGTAGAAGCACAAATATGGAGGAAAAATAACCAAATCTGAGAAAGCTCTAGCATAAAATGTAGCAGGGAAAATGCTCTACTTCTGAAACACTCCTGGTGGCATGAAGCTAAGTGGAGAATGAAACGAGGTGTCGTGACATGACGTTGCAGTTCCTTGCCTGGTGGAATCAAGGTGTGAGAATTAATGCATCGGAAAGGAGCTGTAAACACAACGTAGATCTATAGTATTTAACAGTATGGAAACAACACCAATGACCTCGCTGATACTGAACCAGACAACAGAAGTGAAGTCAGTTAGGTTAGACTCTGTAGGTTCTTCACTATATGGATACATGTAGTCATCTGATTCATTAATATTCAAATAGGCTTAGCTTCACGGTAATCATCTCTGCTGTTACACAAGGCGCTGAAGAATTTTTTAATCAATCTGTGACTGACCTTCATACAGAACAGAAATTAATGAACACCATTAACCGACCAGAACTGAAGGAAAAACACATTAAAATAGCTTTATATATATATATATATATATATATATATATATATATATATATATATATATATATATATATTATATATATATATATATATATGAATGCATATGCAGCTTTACAGCTGTGCCGACCATGTTAAAGGACTGATCATCCTGCATTCATGCCAGAGATGAATTGAAATGAACCTCTGCAATCCAGGCAAACATCAGACAAAATGCAGGTCCTCCCTAACCCTCCATCTGTCAGGTCCTAGTGAGAGCGAGAGAGAGAGAGAGAGAGAGAGAGAGAGAGAGATCTGTGAAGCTAATAAAAGTGATACAGAGAGAAACAGGAAGTATGTTGGTGTAGATGTAGTTAAACTGAATTAGCATTGTACTGATACTGATACAACTGATAATATTTTGATTGTCATTCTAGTTTAAGATTTTTTATTGACACTGTACAATTTAGTGTATTTTATATTTTAGTAGGGGTATTTTTAATGTCACACCTTTTATGGTGAAACTTAAACTTATACAAATGGATATATAATTATTAATCTGTGGCAAAGACAACTTGTTTATATATAAAACTCTACACTCTGGAGTATTTTCTGTGCCTCTGTTTATCCAGGATAATGTCTGAGATTAAAAATCTCTTTTTCAAATGTGTCTTTGTAAAGAGGACAGCGTACAAACACTCATTAAAAAACTGAAGCAAGCTTCATCACGTCACTGTGAGTAAAAATAAAAAGTATTTGAGCTGTCAACCTTATTTCAAACCAATTCAGTACAATAGTGCGTTATGGACTTTTATTTCGAAAGTTTTGACCGGAAGCGCTGTTGAGTCGTGGTCCACTTGATGTCAGTGGGAGCGCGTGAGGAGCGCAGAACAGGTTTGAACGGCAGACTGACGGCGTGTCGGGCAGACCGGAGACAGGAGCAGACCCTGTCCTGGAGGACTACGCTCTCTTTTTGTGGATTTCAAACCGGAGAAGCTCCGTTTGTTTACAGAATCGGTGTTTTATTTTTGTTTGTTTTTTTTGGTCACGTTTTCATACGAGCTCCGGGTGGTGAGACGCCGGAGGAAAGGGAAAGTGAGAGTCCGCTGGAAGAAACTGCTTTTCCCCGCAGAGGAACGCCAACAAAGAGCATTCAAGGAAGTAGTCTGCTGCTTGGCGAGGTAACGCAAGTTAGTTCAGCAACAAATAGAAAGTGCGGCAGCGGACTCGGTCTTCACCATGGTTCACAGCACACTCCTACGTGCCGTTTTCACCTTACTGTTTTTTATTCTGTGCCTAAACGCGGGAATTTTTCGAGTAAACGGGCAGTACGGCGGCGGTGACCGAGGAATGTCTATACCGGAGCACGGATTTTGTCAGCCCATTTCCATTCCGCTGTGTACGGACATCGCGTACAACGAGACTATCATGCCAAACCTGCTCGGTCACACCAACCAGGAGGACGCGGGGCTCGAGGTCCATCAGTTCTACCCGCTGGTGAAGGTCCAGTGCTCTCCGGATTTAAAGTTCTTCCTCTGCTCCATGTATGCGCCCGTGTGCACGGTGCTCGAGCAGGCGCTGCCTCCGTGCCGCTCTCTGTGCGAGCGCGCGCGGCAGGGCTGCGAGGCGCTCATGAACAAGTTCGGCTTCCAGTGGCCAGACAGCCTCGCGTGCGAGTCCTTCCCGGTGCACGGCGCGGGAGAGCTGTGCGTGGGACAGAACATGTCGGACCGCAGCGAGCCCGAGCCACCCGGTCAGTATCCCACCGAGCGCACGCTCCCTGACCCCATGAACGGTCAGTTCAGGTGCCCGACCTCGCTCAGGGTGCCTGCCTACCTGAACTACCGCTTCCTCGGGCAGGAGAACTGCGGCGCACCGTGCGAGCCGAAGCGGTCTCATGGCATGATGTACTTCAGCGAGGAGGAGCTGAAATTCGCGAGGATATGGATCGGCATCTGGTCGGTGCTGTGCTGTGCTTCCACTTTATTCACCGTGCTGACCTACTTGGTGGACATGAAGCGCTTCAGCTACCCAGAGCGGCCCATTGTCTTCCTTTCGGGCTGCTATACCATGGTGTCCATTGCCTACATCGCTGGGTTTTTACTGGAGGACAAAGTGGTTTGCAATGACAGGTTTGACAATGACATAAGGACTGTGGTGCAGGGCACGAAAAAGGAGGGCTGCACCATCCTCTTCATGATGCTGTACTTCTTCAGCATGGCCAGCTCAATCTGGTGGGTCATTCTGGCTCTCACTTGGTTCCTGGCAGCAGGGATGAAATGGGGCCACGAAGCCATCGAGGCGAACTCTCAGTACTTCCACCTGGCGGCCTGGGCCGTGCCCGCCATCAAGACCATTACCATCCTGGCTGTCGGGCAGGTGGACGGAGACGTGTTGAGCGGGGTCTGCTTCGTTGGCATCAACAGCGTGGACGCCCTGCGAGGCTTCGTCCTGGCACCTCTGTTCGTCTACCTGTTCATCGGAACCTCCTTCCTGTTGGCGGGTTTCGTGTCCCTGTTTCGCATCCGGACCATCATGAAGCACGACGGCACCAAGACGGAGAAGCTGGAGAAGCTGATGGTGCGGATAGGGATCTTCAGCGTGCTGTACACTGTGCCGGCCACCATCGTCATCGCCTGCTACTTCTACGAGCAGGCCTTCAGAGAGCAGTGGGAGAGGACATGGATCAGCCAGACGTGTAAGACGTACGCCGTGCCGTGTCCGGCCCAGAACCACCCCAACATGAGCCCCGACTTCACCGTCTTCATGATAAAGTATCTCATGACGCTCATCGTGGGCATCACATCCGGCTTCTGGATCTGGTCTGGGAAGACCCTCAACTCCTGGAGGAGGTTTTACACGAGACTGGCCAACAGTAAACAGGGTGAGACCACAGTGTAATGTGGTGTGACCCCGTCCCACACAGACTGCTTAGTGACAAACTGAATGATAATCCTCTTTGTTATTTTCTTTTGATTTTTCTCGGACAGGAGACACTTGCTATGTTTTTTTAATGTACATATACATTTGTGAGATTTTTGTAAGTATATATTTGTATTTAAAGATTTAAAAAAATCCTTTCTCTTTTTTTTTTTTTTTTTTTGTTGTTTTTTTAAAGACACTTTTTCATACTTTGGACATAATGGAATTGTACTTAATCATCACAAAGAGCCAGCTGACCATCAAGGATCCTGAGGTCTCATGACCTGACTTACTGTGGACGACCACTGGGAGTATTTTCACATCGAGTGTTTGTGTCTTTGATCAGTGACCTGCCACTGAGTGTCGGCTCTATTCTAAGCAGAATCCCGTGAAACCCAAGTGCTTCCTCGTGGCTCCCTCTTATCCTGATTAACCAGCTGTAGTTTGCGTCTGTGCTACGGTCGAGCAGCAGTTGCTCGCCTGCCGTCTGTCTGAAGGGAAATGTCAGCAGTCTGGGACAAGCGAACAGTGCACAGGTTGTGAATGTGAGTCATTGTGACAGATGGTTGTGGCCTGTAGCTCAGGCCCTGACCGTTCTAACATTCCTTTCCAAATAAAGCACACACAACCATGTCAGGTTAAAGGACCATAGCAGTGTTTTTGCATGTTTTAGTTCACCTACTCTCAGGCAGTTCATATTTTTAGTGTGTTTTTCCACCTGTCGACTTACAGACCTGTTTGAAACAGCTTGAGTTAGGTAATTCAGCACGGTGACCACCATGCCTGCTTCATTTGGTTAAAGTTGTGATGTCGTACATAATGCATGTGTGAGTTGCAGGTTGAATCGCTTCAATATGGCACATCGGTTTCACAACTTTGACCAAAATGAAAGCAGATGAGACATTCACTGACCAATAATAATGGCCTTCAACATGCAAAAATACTTGTGAGTTCATTCAAAAGTGATTCAAAACAGCTTTAATAGGAGCTGTGTGTTCAGCTACAGAGCTGGAAAAACCTGTGTGTGTGAGATTATACATTTGTCTGTATACAGTGCTGTGTAAAGTCACTGGACACCCTTTGAGTCTTTATGGTTTACGTTGCTCATTTGTAATAGATCAAACCAATAATTTCAGGACAACACATTTGCCTTACGATGTTTTTTAACGGCCATTTTTCTTATATTTTTAAGAAAACAAATCATCTATAGATGAATCAATAATGAAAGTAATTCTTCCTTGCAAACTGACTTCAGAGTTTAACTGTGTGAAGAGAAGGAGGTGCTCAAACCTCCTCATTGTATGCTGCTCAGGCCTCATGTCCAGGCTGAAGTCCTCTCAGCAGAGCTCCAGTGAATTTTGGGGTGTTGCATGAGTTCAGTTTGAGAAAACATGAGCATGTTGAGGAATGTGAGGCGTATCGACTGATGGTTCAGATTTCAAAAGAAAAAGAGACGATCAAACTGCCCTTACTTTATCTGAGAGTGCAGGAGGGTTGAGTTCATGTTCTCAGTCAATGTTCTATGTTTTATTCTGGTTTTATGTAGAAAGTCCTCATGCCACAGTAAGATTGAATATTCTAACATCATTAGAATGAAAGAGCTCGAGGTGTGTCCAAACTTTAACACGGCACTGTAACTGTGGGTATATCTGAAGTCGATGGTGTGTCGCGCACGCACATCATAAATGTAACAAAACATATTTTTGATTCATTTTCACAACACGTTTTCTTAAGTCTGGAGGTTGAACGTGTCAGTCATTGTTGAGGAGTCTTCTGTTGATGTGTAATGTGATCCCACTGAACGTAGCTGTGTACATGTCTGCACTGTGGGACTGAAGAGCAGCCAGCAGCCTGCATGTCTTCCACTGCAGGAGAAAAGAAGCCTTGTGTTGAAATGCAGAGCGGCTGCTGTCAGTGCAGCTCGGCTCACACACACACACACACACACTCACACACATCATGACTTGTGTTCTTGTCAAATGCTCCTCCACACGGTGCTTCCGGTTCATAATAATCTTTTTATTGTGTTGACGGCTCTACAATAGTCACAGCTTTGAAGTAATTTCCTTTGCATTTGCTATGAAGAGAACCTTTATATTTATAGAAAAGAATCTTATATATACACTACATTGATTGCTTTATGAGAATAAAAACAATCTCACCATTGCAACTGTCCAGCTTTTGTAAAATGTCTTTTTTTTCCTGAGGGTGGTGAAGAAATCTGCTTGTTTGACATTAAAGGGAAGCTTCAGACTTCTTAATAAAAACATAGTTTCACTGAAGTCATAATGGAGCTATAAGCAGCTCTGCTCTGTAGATATTTAGTGCTCATCTGGTTCCGCCATATGATCTGAATATGAACATAGAGCATATTGTCTTACATATGTCATACTTCTGGGGCAGTTAAAGATAAAATCAAGAAGCAACAGTGCAGAAAGGCAAACATTTCTCCAACAGTAGCTTTTACTGCAGGCCTGTTCTTCCTGTTTTATGCTGCAAAAAGTATCTGTGTTAACACGCTCTATGGTCTCTGACAGTGGGCAGAGGTAAAACTGCTGCACTTTATTATATTTGAGTCATTGGATTAATATAAAATATGATTTAAAAAAGAATGAAAGAGGAAAACAGGAAATGTGAAAATGAATGTCCGTATGCAGAGCTGATGACAGGTCAGTGCACTTCAAGAAAATTGAAGTTGATTTGGATTTCAAACTGGTGAAATGATCTCACCGAGAGGCAGATGTTCCAAAATACAAATTAGGTTTCAGACACAAGACAACTTCAAGCTTCAGAAGATTCTCTGAGGTGGCTCGAACTGATATTTTTATAACAATGTATGAAATGTGACGTTAGCCAACAGCCAACAGAGAATTATTGCAGCTCCGAGGTTGACCCACAACTTTAAAAAGCTCTAAACCTGCTCTGCACCTAGCAGCAAATGTAATCAAATTGCATTATGGGAAGTGTAGGATGCAGCATTTTCTGAGCTTGACTTAAACTAGAGATTTAGAGCTGCAATATCTGCCTCTGCAGCTTTGATTTTGAACATTTTATGTTTCATGTGAGTTTCACAACTTTATTGAAATACAACACTGAGTCACACGAGCGCTCCGTTAACCTAAAAGAACACACACCATGCCATAAATAACGTCAGCATAGCTCCTGTGACTCCAGATCGGCAACATATTTTTCCACAATCGCTCATTTTTTACAGCAATCACTGTGTTATTCTAACATGACCATAATCAACATCATGTCAGATCACTTTGTGTCTAGTTACATGAGCTGAATCAGCTGTCCCAAAACACATATGCAGCATTCTTCAGTGTAAGAAAACAGACAGCAAGTCATGACCCACATAACGAGTCCTTATCTTAATGACCGGGTACAGAGCGTCTACAGTATGGGATACACATGGAGGACAGAGGAATGCAGTCAGAGTGAATGAGCTCTGCACATTAAGGAAATCATATTTTCTCTCATAGTTTGGAATTAGATGGTAATAAGGAAATTGTTCTGATGCAAAACAAGGACAAGACAGCAACATACTTGACTCTGATAGAAAAGAAAAACTTCCTTGTAGTGTAGAAAGTTTCTTTCCAATCATCTGTGTTCGTGCATGTCACGTGTACAGAGTACACAGGAAGGCATTGCAGGTCAAACTAATCTGTACAGGTCTGCTAGGGGTCTCAGTTTTAGGCCAGTGTATGTAATGGACTCTCCCTGAGGTCGTAGAAGGCCACAGGCCGACCTCCCTTGTGTTCTGTGTTTCTGCCCGCTGTGCCTCTTGCCTGTCAGCAGCAGCTGGTATTCCTCTGGGCATTTTTAGACCTGCCTGTTGTCTCCAGCTCGCTCCAGTGAGCATCACCTTAGGGTGCACTTTATGAAGAATTCTTGGCTAATTGGTTGCATCACCGTCCAGTTTAAATAGCCACTTAAGAACTCGACATTATCCGTTTTGCAAGTTATTCCTCCCCTAGGCCAAAATGGAAAGCTCTGCTTCTCCCACCACGACGTGTACTACTGCTGCCACGTGTGTCTGTTTTTACCTGAATCGCCTCAGCGACGCACAAAGCTACGAGGGGAAAAAAAAGATCTCCCTTAAGAGGAAGTCTCCTGTTGGAGCCTGCCTGTGTGCTCAGACTGGGCCGAATGACGGAGGTTTCATTTACACAAGAAACTGAGCATGCAAAGCAACAAGCGGCCTCGCTTGCCTCTGCTATGACAGTTTAGCTTAAACACTTCCTGCAAAGTGAGGTATACCGTCGCAGTGATTTATGTCTGCTCATGTCATCATGAGTTATGTTATTGTAGCACGAAGGTGCATTTTCTTTACATACCTGTCAGTGTGGAGAAGGCTTTGAAACAACATCAAGTTTTTCTCTACCAGGGTGCTGTTATAAAAAACATATTCTGACTTTGCAGATTTAATAAAATGCTTTAAAAATAAAAAGATCGTAGCTGAAACTCATAAAAATGAAGATCATCAGCCACCTCTTCAAAATCTGCCTCACATGCCGCTTTCCTCGTGTCACAACTTCAACATCTGGTTAGAAAATGAGTTAATTATTACACTATTACACACAAATAGCATACAGTGTGTTTTCTTCATTATGCCGTGATGCGTGCAGTTATGAGAGGTCGAACTCCTTCGCTAGTCAGCCAGCGAGGATGCAGAGTGTTTTATTTCTCCGATGAATCAATGCAACCAACAAGAGAAAGTTATGATGAAGTTTGCAAAAGCAGCAGAGCGGCTGAGATAGATGCAAAGGCTAAGAGGCCACATATGACTGCTATCATACTGCCAGCATGCACAGCCATCATAGAATGTAATGTAGTACAGTGTAGTGAGTTCATTTTTAAATACATGTTAGACTGGGTGAGATTTTGCATAGTTTTAAAGGGTGCTATGACTGAAAAAAGGTTGCGTACACTGACTTAGACATCATGTGGAGGGATCAAATTTGCAAAAATATGTAACTGAACAGTCCTGTGGTCAGCTGGTGACTTGTCCAGGCTGTACCCTGTCTCTCGCCCAAAGTCAGGTGGGATAGACTCCAACCCCACTGTGACCCTGATGAGGATAAGTGGTTACAGATAATGGATGGATGGATATAATTGAACAGTTAAACAGATAAATGAAATGATTTTTTTTTGGACAAAGACTTTAATGACTTTAAAGACTTTACTGGTTCAAACCAATGCTGTGTGGAGTTGTGTGGTGCATGTGTGGTTTCTCTCCAGGTACTCTGGCTTCGTCCCACAACCCAAAGAAGGTGTGAATGTAAGTGTGAGTGGTTGTTTGTCAGCCCTGTGATGAACTGGCGACCTGTCCACAGTGTGTCCTGCCTCTCGCCCAATACCACCTGGGGTCGGCTCCAGCCCCCCGCAGCCATGATAAGGATAAGCAGTTACAGAAAATGTATGGATTGGTTGGTGGCTAGTTCGAAATTTCTTCAGCAGGGTGGGGTTTTGCTGGGAGGCAGCTGGACTCAGTATTTCTAAAATCCAGGCTGTGGCCCTGCTGAAATGTAGTAAGAAGTAAAGTAACATCAAATTAGTAAAGAACAAGTACCTTGACATGAGTTCTTTTCCAGCACTAAAAGTTTCAGGTCACTGTATGTTCAATGTGGTAAAACATTAAAAATGTATATTACTCTTTGGAAATGGTCAACAATAAAGTTAAACACATCAGTTGAAATATATATTATATAACCTAGTGAAACACTGGTTTGATTTACATTACTGCAAATAGCCGCTGTAGTCTGACAGTGTGTTTTTTCACCACATGTACACACAACCTCCTTATATATGAAAGGGAATGTTTGAATACAGTGTGGGTACTCTTGGCAGTGAGCAGGACATGCTATAAATAAGAACCGCAGGCTTCAGGAAAATGGACCTCCACTGTTCTGGGTTTTTTCCCAAAGATTTCTATTTTCCTCCTCATTGTTGAGTTGCAGACTGCCTATAGGGCAGCGCTGCGTTTCTTGCAGCTCCGCTCTCACTGCAGCATCTCGCCAAATGAGCTGGCACCACGCTGCCTGACACTGTGAACTCCACCTGCCTGTCTCCACCTGTGGATGACTGATGTGTTGTTTTATACACTTCTTAAGCTGTCTCTCACTCATACACCCACGAGTGTCACTGCCTATGCCGCGCAAGTCAGATCACTGCCTTTCACTTGTTCCTGTTTTATCTCTTTTCCTTCCTTCAGCTGTTGGTTCCACGCACACACAGACGACAGTGACATACCATAACATTTGCATTACAATTTAGATAAGGTCTGCTAAATCCATAAACCTATGTATGGCCTCGTTTCTGTGACAGTGTGGAGATTGCAACATGGTGGGAGCAGAGCGAGGCCGTGCATTTCTCCCCCCGAGGAGTTGTTGTCAATTCTTTAGCGTGAATCATAATGAAGGTTTGTGATAGCGTGTGACGGTGTTATCAAAGATAGCACTGTTAAGCTTTTCTCTTGAGAGACAGAGAGGGAGCAGCTCCAAACGCAGTGTCAATCACAGGGGCACTGTGTCTTGGGAGATGGAGGCGGGGAGAGAGGGGTGGGTGGTGGTATGATTATCGTTCACAGCTCCCACCCATATCTCCACTCACCAGATCTGCCCAATCTCTCTCTCTCTCTCTCTCTCTCTCTGCCTCTCTTTCTTCTTCAGTCTACATGAAACCAGTGAGTTGAATCCACAGTTCATGAAAATTTCAATTACTGCGCTTCTGTCGTGTCTGAAGACGCCTTCAGAACCGAGACTCGTCTCGCAGCCGCCGAGTGTGGTTTATTTAAAGCAGCATTTGTTATTTTCTTTGGCAGAATTTTGACCCCGCTTAGATAAAAATGGGGTACTAATTCGACTGCCTGTGCGTAGTTCACAAGAGGAGATGCTCGAACTTGCAGGAGGCGGTTGGCCTCGCTTAGCCTGGTTAGCTTGGTTCTGTCCACACCTTTTATGGTGACCTGACATTTAGGATCATCCAGGGTTGTAGTTTAAAGCTGGGTGTCGCGTTCTGTCCCGCTGATTATTACCTAACCCAGCATGAAAACAAAAACGAAACTGATTAGTCTGCATGTGTGTAAATCACTATCAAACTGTATGAGTCATGATGCTGGCAGCTCTTTCTGACAAAACCTGTCAGCATGTGAACGGTTAGCAGTCACGCTGGAGAGCAAGATTTCTAAAGAACTTACTTGCTCGTAAAAGTAACCGGAAATGAAAATGCTGCGTTCATGACGTACATGGTGTTGAAAGATGTGCTAGACGCTGAATTAATTATCCTTCTTCCTGATGCAAGCACCTGTGGTACAGGCCCACATGTCGCTCCTTACATGTCATACTTAACATAACACATTGTGTGTTAAAGTGTTGAATCTGATCACAAACAGAATTCTCCACTTTTCAGTTCACAGTTCAACCATCCACCCAGCACTTCTGTTCATCTTATGGTACAGTAAGAGTTGCAGTCAATAAATCCCGGTTCGCTCTCTACAGTCATAATGGTAACGACAAGACTCTGTGACGTCGTACAGTCGCTGTGCCAGGCTGTTTGTTTATCAGGAAGCAGCTCCAGCACGGAACTCCTCCTGAAACCACAAATTGATGTTATTACATGTCTGTTTGTGTGCCAATTAAACAAATGAGACGCTGTGTTAATTAGCAAACCATAAAGGTGCTGCAAAATTTTATTTTAGCTTTGGAAAAGAGCCACTAACCCTAACCACATCCACCTCTTCACACAGATATGACACACTGATATGACCTTTACCCTCAAGTGAGGTTCAGTGTGAACCTGAACCCTTCTGCAAGTGTAGCAGCAGATTAAAGAACCACCATTCAGCTGACGCTTTTATCCAAAGTGACTTACAAAAAGGGAAACAATCACAGTGTGACAAGGACATGTTAGTGCAGCAATAAATATTCTGATTGATTGACAATTTATACTTTTTGCTATAAATAAAAGGTAAAACCCGGCGTGGTCATTTTGACCCCAGAAGACAAAAGGTGAATGCAAAATGGGAGGGCTAAACTGTACTTCCTTCTGCAAAGATGCATCATTGTTGTGCTTTGAGCAGTTCTATTTCTGTATGGAGTGTGCAGTATGTTGCATGTGTATGGTATAGTGTTTCAACCAGAATTATTCGTTTATCAGCATTCTTTTTATGCATTTGTTTGTTCACATGCACGTTCCATCAGCTTTTCATCCCACAGTGCTGCATCCAGCGCTCCAATCCAGTCCTGTAGGTGTATTCTTCATGAAACAGGTTTAAACTGAAGCCCACAACATATAGGATCCTCTCATTCAGTTTACCTCAGTGCATGCCAACAACTCATTGAGGTTGAAACCTTTTTAATTTCCAGCTAACTCAAATCTTCCATGAAAATCCATCTTCCTGACATTCACTATTGAAAGTGGCCACAAACAGCAGTGGCAGCGTTGCGGTACAATGTACACATTCATATTTATATAAGTCAGAGAGTCGGGTTTGATTCTGCCTCCAGTTGTTCAACGCTGAGTGTCACAGCACCTTAACTGAAGAGAGGAAACCTATCAAATTCAATTTTTGTGCGCCTGTTCTCTCTGTGTCTGAGGCTGAGGTGAATGAAACTATGCGAGCATGAAATTCCCTAATGGAAGCCGTCTGTTTTCAACCTTGACTGTCTCTTAAAGAGCCACAGATAAGAGGAAGAGGAGAAGAGAGGCCTGAGAAGTAAAGCTACAGTTTGATGCCTTTAAGGGCTGCGAGGGGAGAGGCAAACTGATGAACGGAAGAACCACACGGTTTTACTGGTTTAAATTGACTGGTGTTCATATCTTAGTGGTTTCATAAAGACTTTATAGGTTCACAGTAACCAGGGATGTCGTGACGGGTAGAACCCTGTAAAGTAAATATACCTCTTTTATTTTTAGTTTCACAGAGTTTAGTTTAAATACATCCAGTCTGTCATTACACATTTTATTTAAATAAATACGTTTAAGTATATTTTGTATTAAAGCAAAAAAGAGACAAGACATTGAAGCATATTTATTCAAACAGAGTAGCTTTCCTCAGTTTAACTGCCTCTGTTAGCTCAGAAATAAATAAAAGAACTGCCCCTCTTAGAGGTACGTGATTTTAGTTATTTTAAATATCACTCAGGGTGTATTTTTACTTATTTAGGACATTTTATCTTTAAAGGGTGTTCACAGAGAGATGAGAGAGATACAACAAAGGCATTCCATCTCATGATAACCCCTACAGGCCACCAGGACACCCCTGAATGAGGCCATCGAAAAAAATTCAAGAGGGACCACCAATCACAGAGCAGAACTATGAGGTCCTAAAATGTAAATGTTTTTCAGTCAGAAATAATATTCCCAGAAAACAGCAATATGTTCTTTAGCGGAATAATCAAAACAGAAAAGTTCAGTCCGTTTATTTTGACATATTTCAGAGATATTTCAAGGTTTAATCATCTAACATGCAGTAAAGCAGCCCTGGAATGGTTAAAGAAATCAACAGTGAATAAAATGTGCACTGTGTGCTGTCAATACATGCCAGCATTCCACCAGTAAACAAAAGGTATGATATGTGTCGGAGTGTTGAAATGATTTGCGTTTACCTGAACAGTGTTCAAATAAGTGTTTCATATTTTAGTGTTTCAACATTTTGTATCTTAATCAGGTTCAGTCCTCCAGTTCTCTCTCTCTCACACACACACACACCCAAACAGACGCCTGCAAGCAGCCACAAAGACGAGGAGCTTGTCGGCCAAACTGGAACGGAGATGAAAGAACTGGACTGGTGGTCCATGTTGTACCGTTTCTGCTGGTGATGTAAGCAGCCAGTTGTTCACTGTCATGTTTTTCATAAAAATATGTTCAGTGTTTTGTTTGATACTGAGTTATTGTGTCATTAAGTTCATGGTAGCTGATTAGCAAACAAGGAACAGTTGAGCAAGGAAGAGACGCTGATGAGGTGCTGAGGTGAAAACACACTGTGATACCTGGTGGATGTAAACGTACAGGAAACCAAGAGACAGAGAGACGGAGAGATTAGATTAGATTAGATTTTACTATATTCATCCCACAACGGGGAAATGTATTTAGAGAGAGGTGAAAGTCTGTGACAATATCTGTCAAAAGTTAGCATGTCCAGTGATTCCAAGTTCATATTTTGATTTTCTACATTTTCCCTGTGGTTGGTTTTCCATTGTGCCAACGGAACACATGATGTAAGGTAAGAAAAGAGTCCATTTTGCTCTTTGCATTATTTTGCTTATTGAAAATAGTCAAGAGTTTATCAAACTTGTTGCTGGCAACAGATAACTGGTAACTGTTTTTTCTAGTTGCATATACTCTAAGCCTGTACTTGTACCAGCAAAGAACCCATCATCTACTTGTCTTCTATAGCTGTACTCACCTCATCTTTTCTTTACATTGCAAGCTGTGTGTAGTATGGTAATTCCAGGCAGCTGCTAACAAATACATGTATGTATATGTATATCACAGTATCTTTTTGCATTTTATCTTGATACTGACTCTTCTATTTGATCTATTTCTACTGTTTATTGCTGCTCTGCATGAATCAGATGGTAGTTATGGTCAGTATTACTCTGCTGTGGTTTGTTGCTTTGTGTTGCTAGTGTGGCTGTATGTGCTGAAGTGGTGTTTGTTGCTGTCAAATCATTGTTACTGACGCTTTGCTGAAATCAAAATTGAAAAGGAGATGAAATGTGAGCGGGGCACAAGTTGGCACAAGTTCCAATCAGAACTCTTCTCTTTGTGTTGTAGGAAGGATGGAGCGTTATTTCAGCCTGCAGTGTCTTATCTAAAAGAAAACATCTCTCTCTTGTACTGATATGAATAACTCAGCCAATCTTAGATCATAAATTAGTCGTATTAATCGTAAAAGATACTTTCCTCCAGGACAACATAATGAGTTTGGAAATTCAAGAGAACCATTTAAATACATTAAAGGTCCAGTGTGTCCGATTTAAAGGGGCCCTATTTATTGAAATGATAATATTCTATTCATAACTATGTTTTCATTAGTGTATAATCACCTGAAAAAAAGCATTTTATGCTTTTGTTTCCGTAGAATGAGCCTTTATATCTACAGATGCTGCAGGTCCTCTTCCACAGAGTCCGCATTTTTCTACAGTAGCCCAGAACGGACAAACTAAACACTGTCTCTTTTTAGGGTCTTTCACATTTTTCGTGCACTTTGTGACCACCAAAGTTTCTCCTTCATGCCAGGAAGGAGAGAATAAGGCAAAGGGTTTCACAATCAGCAACTACACCGCTAGATGTTACACTTTAATTAAACCTGTAATTAAACCTGTGCACCCATTTTAGTCGACTAGATTTACTGTAGATTGAGTCGACTACAATTAAAACATTTGAGATGATTCAGATGATTTGCTGTCATAACACAGCTGGTGTGTCTTCATAAGCAAAGTATGAAATTTATAGTTTTTTGTTTTGATTATTTTGAATCTATCGTGACATCATTATTAATAACCAGTGCTAAGTTATACAGTAGGTGAAAATAAGGTGCCAAGAGGCTTTTATCCCTCACATCACACGAGATCCCTGTTATTGTATAAACGTTGCTGAGGATTTCCCTCATCAGCGCTTCATAACAAGTGCTGCTGGGACTGCAGGGAACCGAGGTGATTGAACCCAGAGTTCCATTTTCTCCAGTGAGCTCTGCGTGGTGGAGCAGAGACAGAGGCAGAGCAGTCCTAATGGGAAACACAGACCTGAGTATAAATATCCACACTGCAGCGCTCTCTGTTCTGTGTGCGTGTGTGTGTATTGCCAAAGGGGAGGAGCAGGGGGGTTTATGCCAGCACACTCAAGGCTATGGTGAGGGTAATGAGAACCATGTTGGTGGGGGTTAGACCTTACAAAATGACTCATTCCATAACAATGCTCCATACCCAAAATGGAGTGTGGGATCATACATGTGATCTCACAGCAGTCGGTTCACGTCTGCATGAAGCTTTGTGTTTTATCTGTTATAATTTGAACAACAGTCACAACAAAAAAAAAACAAAAACACAGAACTGGACACAATATGGATACACAGTGTCATATCATTTATTGTTTTATAATGTATTATTTCATGTGCTTTGATTTTGAAAAGATGTATATTTTTTTAACATTACCCTGCCTCATCAATACATCTCAACTCCTGGAGCTGTGTTCTGTGGGAGGAGGTCCCTTCATCTGGGTGGCTGTGGCTCAGGAGGTAGAGCAGGTCGTCCCGTAAACCTTGGGTTAGAAGGTTCGGTTCGGTTCTGCATGTCCAAGTGTCCTCGGGCAAGATACCGAACCCCAAATTGCCTCAGAAGGCTGCACCATTGGGGTGTGAATGTGTGTGAAAGTGATTAGTTCCTTCCTAATGAGCAGTTGGCACCTTGCGTAGCAGCCTCTGCTGTCAGTATGTGAATGGGTGATTGTGATATGTAGTGTATGGTGGCTCAATGGTGCTATATAACTACAGTGGGACAACAGTCCTGTAGTTTGATTCTAGGTGTGCAACTCAGGCCTGACTGACACAGAGAAAGTTCCCCTCACCCTCAGTTTCCCATATTTTTATAGAAGGAAATGTCTCCCTGTGATGGGAAAAAGCTCTGTAGTACTGCTGGTTTCACTGGGAATCAACAGTCCTGTCTGAAGCTCTGTGTGGTATCCAGCATTTTTCAAATCTCTGGAATTGAGTTGTGGTCCAGTCCCTCCAGCTCTCACCAACACCCAAACAGATGACTGCAAGCAGCCACAAAGACGAGGAGCTTGTGGGTCCAACTGGAACTGAAATGAAAGAATTGGACTTAACATTTGTCAGGTGGTCAAATAGGACCCCAGTGGCATGTCCATGTTGTACTGTTTCTGCTGGTGATGTTAGCAGCCAGTTGTTCACTGTCACGTTTTTCCATAAAAATATGTTCAGTGTTTTGTCTGATACTGGGTTTCTTTTTCTGTCCTCTAGATGTCCAAACTGCCTCATCAGACATTAAATTTAAAAATAAAGCAAACAAGGAATAGCTGAGCAGGACATGGCAACAGGAAGAGGCGAGGTGAAAACACATTGTGACTGGTGGATGTAAAAGTGAAGGTCTGTGACAGTATCTGTCAGAAGTTAGTGTGAGTGTCCAGTGGATCCATTTTGATTGGCAACATTTTCCCTGTGGTTAGTTAGTTCACCAACTTCAAACCATTATGTCCAGGTCACGTGATGATGTGTTAATCCATTTTGTTTATGTTTTCAAGGCCTTGAAACTCGCTTATAACATGTTTCAAAGTAGCTGGCATGTTTAACTGCATGCAGCTGAGAGCACATCGTCTCTTCAGGGTGTATAAAATAATAGAAGAACAGTTTTGTAAGAGGTGGATACTCTAACTGTGGACAACATACACATGACTCCAGTATTTGTCTTCTATGCTCATCTTAGTGGATATATGGAAACACAATTGTGATGTGGATGGAATTACCACATGTCCTATATTGTTTCATAAAACTTTCCAGCAGTGCACGGAATATTACAGTATCTTCTAAAACTTAATAATTGACTGTAGTTCTCTATGGGACATATTGTAGTTTTTCCATGTTTTTGAGGTCAGACATGTTGCATTGCATCTTGATGACATCATGGACTTTGATAATGATGTAACACATGGGATTGGACATTGAGAAAACATTTTCCTTGCTCTTGAGGATGGTTTACATTAACATTGGTGCATTTTATGGAAAGCAAAAAAGCTGAGTGTGTTCTGAATAAATAGTCAGTCAGAGAGTTAGAGCATATTTGCTTATTCTAAAAAATAAATACCTCAAACAAAGTTATAGCATGATAATAACTTTTGGGGCGGCTGTGGCTCGGAGGTAGAGTGGGTCGTCCACTAATCAGAAGATTGGCGGTTCGATCCCCTCCAGTCTGCATGTCGAAGTGTCCTTGGGCAAGATACTGAACCCCAAATTGCTCCCGAAGGCTGTGCCATCGGTGTGTGAATGTGTATGAATGGTTAGAATGTGTATGAATGGTTAGCTCCTCAAACTGATGAGCAGTTGGCACCTTGCATGGCAGCCAATGCCATCAGTGTATGAATGTGTGTGTGTGAATGAGATACGTACTGTAAAAGCGCTTTGAGTGGTCGGAAGACTAGAAAGGCGCTATATAAGTACAAGTCCATTTACCATTTACCATTTAATAATTTCATTCTAGAATGTGTTTGTACCCTCCCTAGAAGACATTATATGAAGCTCTTCACACATAGTGTTTAAAATAGACGCGAGCTAAACATGTCAGAGTCACATTTGAAAAACAAATCACAGTATTTACCATAAATTAGTGACGATGCAAGTAAGTTGACAGAGCATAAAACCGACAGCCATTCAGATGTACAATTAATGGGGTTAATCATTAATAAAGCACAAAGGGCTTTTATGATTTTTTTTTTTTTTTTAAATTGGACTTCTATTCCTTTAATGACAGACGCCAAGCTGGGATGACATGCAGCAAAAGGCTTCAGGCCAGAATCAAACTGGACTTGGTGGTGCGTTTTTTTTCCTGTGTGGACTTTAGGCAGTAAATAAAAAAGAATCAAATATTAATTAGATTAATCAATAATAAATAATCATCAGTTTCAGCCTTACTATATTTAGTTTGCATGCAGTCAGTTTAGAAGTTGTAATTTAAAAGTAGTAAATTATTTTGTTCCTTTTCCACAAAGAATGTAGATTGGAATAGACAAATAAATAAATAAATAGGCATTAAATTAAAAGGAAATAAATGTTGATCGATGTTTATAGTTCATTTGTGATGCATCTCTGCAGACTCTGCAGAGACTCAACACCACCTCGTGCACCAGCCTGACATGAGACGAGGGCGAAGCCTGCCTCCTTCAAAAAGCTTTATCTCTCAGATATCATTCTTGGCTGAGAGGGAAGAATTTGGACGGAGGGAGATGGATTGTGTGGGTATTAACACCGTGTGAGGCCTGAGCAGGAAACTCTGCCAGAGTGTGGCTGGCAGCGTCATCACAGGCTTGGGAAGTGAACAATCTGCAGTGTTGTGATTTATACAGAACAGCTGTCAAGGGGGGGTCGAATCATAGCACAAGTAGCAGTCTGTGACTTTCAGCAAACAGACAAAGACCTATTTATTTTGTTGTGTCTTCTCGATTGGAGATGGATGTGCTTTCCTGATGAGCCCCCCGAATACTGCAGCCCTTCTCCGAGAGAAGGGGGAGAGATGAAGGGAGAGTCGGAAAGAGAGACTTCAGAGGGAAGAAAAGAGAGGGAGAGAGCAAGACGTGGAATCCCAGGCCGGCACCAGCCTTTATTAGTGGCGTCCCAGTAATATAACCACCTCTCAGAGGACGGCCATAGAATTTCCTGTTCCTTCCAAATCTCGGCCAAAAATGAGGCCATCATTACCTCTGGTGAGGAGAAGCCCTGCCGCAGCCCGTAGAGAAGAGAGAGAAAAACACAGATTGAGCCAGGCCGGCTTCACACCAGACCTGCATCCCTGCAGCATGGGCAAGGAGTTTTTTGGCCCTCTGCCTCCATAGTTTTTTCCATGTGACGTCTTCTTCTTCTTCTTTTGGCCCAAATATTTCATGCCTCAATTTCCCTTTGTCTATGTTCATTTGCACTCAATCTTTTCTTTTGCGGGTGCACGCAGGCATTTCCTAAATAAACAGTTTATTTAAGACTTTCTTCAATTCACATGGAGCCCTTTGAGACACTTGAAGGCACTTAAGAGAAATGGAGTAAATGAGCCAAAACCATAGTAGGAAATGGTTTCACTGGCGAGCTGAAGTTTGGGTCTAAGACCAGAATCTCCATTAGAGAGTTTGGTTCAACTGGATCTTAACTACAAAGGATACATTTAAAAGTGTACTCCAACCATTTATTTAGTAAGAAGTAAAAAAAAAAGTATTAAGTAAGTTGTGGACCTCCAGTTGAGGCCACCACATACTGTTCCCCTATCCCATATTCCTCAGAGCCTGCATTCTTGTGTTTCCCTGCCTCAGGTTTGCGGCATCATATGATTTATGTATATAAATCAAATAATAAACATGTCAGCATCATATCACCTGAAATATGAAAGGCTTTAAAGTAAATAAGTTTTCTAAATTTGTTGATTGTCTGTCCGACAGAAATGAAAGATTTTTAAGGAATTAATGGTTCTGTCGATATCTGTGTGAGAAATCTTTAATCTTACTTTACCTTAACCTATACAACTTACAGACCTGTTTGACTGCCTGACCTGTCTTGACATCACGTGCAAACACTTTTTATACAGTATATTTTTATTTTAAAGCAACATTATGGAAGTTTTTCACCTTAAAATAACACTTTGCTATAATTCTTATGCTTTTAGCTATGCAGAAAGTCACATACTACCTATTATATTGATTTTGGTTGAACTGGGTCATATTTAATGGAGAAAATGTAAATCACTCAACTGATTTCTGGGCAGCCAGTGTTGTGCCAGAACCAGAGCTGGGTGAGGGGCCAATGTCATCAGGCTTCTTCTGTGGACATGGCAGAGACTAGAAGACTCAAGAGGACATTGATGCAGAATGTTATTAGAGTAACTGAGCAAGAGGCCAACAGACAAGAGTGAATCTCAACTCTTAAATAATGCTGCTACAATTAGACTCCAGACTGTATGACAGTACCTGTCCCCACATCCAGCTACACCCTCTGACATAAAAGTGCATGAGGTCGTTCCTCAACACACCTCAGCAACAAAACACAGAAGCTACAAATAGGTATAGTAACACAAGCAATAAATAGTCACACTATGGATGTAGCTATAAATATGTCATTAAAACATGCCTTCTAGAGAATCCATCCAGCAGTGAGGACAATATTCTCAATATCTAAAACATATATTTTGGAGGTATTGGGATTTTCCAATATGGATGGAACAGTTAGCAGTAACAATAATAGAAGGATAACTAAGAGCTTTGACACAATCTGTGTTTGTTTCCAGAATCCTCAAAACCATGAACTTGACATGTTTCCCACTGAGTCCTCACATTAAAGGTTTACCTCCTGTGAGTCTCATGAGTCAGTGTATTTTATCTAAAAGTCCTTCCGAGTGGGTTATGGAGAGATCATGGTTTTGTTTAAATACTGTGTTGAAAAAGTAAACATGCCCTCTCTTGTCAAGTCAGCGTTGACCTTTTTTTTTAAATTATTTAACCAAGACCATAATCTTTGCTTAACCTCTGGCCAAGTGCTTGAAAAATAACCATAATCATGCTTTTCTTGCACTGACAGATATCAGAGTTAAACTAATAAAAGATATTGACAGTGAACTTTTTGCAGATACATCAGGTTTCCCTCAGTGTTTTACAGTAGAAGCCACCTGCCTTGTATTTCAGTAAAGTCATAAGACATTATTACATTAACATGAAATATTCCATTATGTAATTTACATTATAATTTATTAATAGACACCATAAAATATGAGCAAATGGTGCTACATCCATCAGTATATAAAGAGATATGGACAACATGACACTGTCCCAAATAGGGAAGCCAATGAATATTCTAAAATCGTGATCTTGACCCCTGGTGGTTGGCTGCAGTATAGGTCATAAACCCCGCCCCCCTCCATGTTAGCGGATGGGTCATGAGCCAGACTAAAAAGAACAGTAAAAACAGTACATGTGAAGTACATAGATTTCAATCAAATAATTTTTTTTCCAAACCTGGTTTCGAGTTACGAGTTATTTCATGCTCTCAATAGAAGGTTTCATGTCGTGATTGACAGCTGAGCCCTACTTGTGATTGTGTTGGAGTCAGGCAGGATTTTGATATCGTGGCTCCAACAACAGTCACTACTGTGCAGTACTATCTCTGTTCACAAATTTCCTGGTTAATTTCAAAGTCTTTCCTTGTGTTGTGTAATCAAGAAGACACTATAAAACATGGAATCTTTAATGTTTCAGTAACTATCTTAAGTGCCTTTGTGGTGTTAAATGGTAAATGGACTGTACCATATAGCACCTTTCTAGTCTTCTAGTGCACTTTTACACTACACATCTCATTCACACACTGATGGCATTGGCTGCCATGCAAGGTGCCAACTGCTCATCCCTTTGGCGAGCTAATCACTCATACACTGATGGTGCAGCAGCTTCAGTATCTTGCCCAAGAATACTTCGACATGCAGACTGGAGAAGCCAGGGACCAAATCACCAATCATCTAATTAGTGAACAACCCACCATTGGTCGGCAACTATGGACTGGCCACTGCCATTAGCCTTCGGTATTTAATCCCTTTTCTTACATTATCATGTTTTTATTTAGATTGTCTTTATGAGTGAATGGATTGTTTGTGTTTGAGGCACAACTAGTTTTTTTAATTAAATTTCATAGCTTCAGTGAAGTGTTCAGATATTGTACAGAATTTAGCCTCATAGTGTAAATTTAAAGAAACTGTATTTATGAGTATGGAAGTGTTTGGGAATGTAGGCTGGAATTCAAGAGTTTTGGAAGTTAGGAAGAGTCAAATGGCTCCAAACCCTGGAGTTTTGTTTGTTTTTGTTCTCTTCTGTTGGTAGCCTATATGAGCAGCCTGTATTGGGTGTGTGGGTGTCCTATCCAGTATCTGTTGTTGTTAGACTTATCATGAATGGATGAGTGTTGTGTTTGTGTGGAGCACAGGCCCTGAGGCTCTGGACACTCACAATGACAGGAAACTCGTTCATCCATCTCCCGCTGAAACTTGAGACCTGCGCCACTGGCACAATACCACAGTCCAAATCTCTGCACTCACTCAACCAGCCAATTACCCATATATCTAGATTAGACCATTTCTAAAGAGAAGGAAGTCTGAATCAAACTGTGCCAGCACTATTTCCTCTCATTATCCAGTTGTAAAATGAGCCTGCTCATTTTATATTTTTCTGCCCTGAGGGTCAGGAGATCTTTCCAGGTCTAGCTCTAAACTATGGCAGCATTCTTCCTGATTCATGAGTAGACGACCTGCACACCACGCACAATAATGCCTCAAAAATGCCCATTGGTTCATTTGGAAACACCCACTGGTTAAGCAGTTCTAAGATTTTCCAGTGTTCTGGCCAGGCCCTACAGTTTTAAGGTGATTTCTTCCAGCCTACCCACTGTTTCAATTCCAGCAAGCCACATCTGCATAATGTTCATGGCCATTACCTTCCCTCCAGCACCACCATAATCTGTTTGACCTCTACGAACTGCAACTCTATAAGAATTCAGTTTGTTGCCATCTCCAAGTTTTGTGGTCTTTTTATTGTTCTGATACTGGAGGATTAAGGCCTCATTTCCACCTGATATCAACAAATGATCTGTATCTGAATTTGTTACCTGAACAATGAAATCCAATCCAGGGGCTTTGTGTTCACATCTGGTATAAAAGTTCTCATTATCTCTATTCCGCCCACATTGTGATCTCTTTGGCGAGAGCTTGGTGAAATAAAAGGCTGAAAGACAGACGCCGAGCTGGGCTGACTGCTGTTAGACTAGTAAGAAATATTAGCTGGCTGCTATGTCTGCTGCTGTTGCCCTTGCTTGACGTTTGGCTGTTAGCAAAGTTGTTGACTCGCTAGTTTTTGATCATAAGTAATGTAATGATAGCAAATACACGTGTACAGCTGTCCATATTTACCACAGTGGGATTACACTCTGAAACTGGGGGCACTAAGTTGCAAAAATACAATTTTCTACACAATGTCACTTTAGGCTAATAGTATCAGGTAAAGTCAAATGACCTTTCAACTTGCTTGCTCAGATCTTTTTCAGGAGGCGGTAACGTGGTGCAGATTACAGTTACAGCCAAATTCCACCAGACACGGATGCAAAGCGTTCCGTGTACGCCACAGTCACCCAAGCTAATTGCGGTCGTTCTAGTCAATAGTTTCAAACACCACCGGAAGCACAGTGGTTTCAGAAGCGTCCCAGAAACCCATCTCCACTCGGCTCACTGACAATACACAGCAGCCACGCTCTTTTAGTGACCCAGTAACTCTTTCTGTACAGTAACATCAAACCTATATTTTGTCTTCTGCTCAAATATCTGAAAAACGTTTTTTGGCCTAACTAGTGAAACTGTTGTTGCTCTACCCATCACTTTAAATGAACACTGCGGTCTATATTCTAACCCTGTTTCACATAAAACAATAATTTGCTTGCCTCATTTTTCTTTCATTCTGCAATATAATGTTCATCTACTCAGGCTACAACAAAGTGATTGTGAATGCATTCGGGAACAACATCAATGATTGTAGTATGAAGTATGGACCAAATTACATGTTAGAAAATTCTAGCCAAGGAAAATTAGTTTGGGTTTTTGATGTAGCTAAACACAGAAAATACATAATGTACATTACAGCCATTTTGACATTTTGTTCTGTTTAAAGCATTAAAGGGTCACTGGACTCTTGAGACTCCCCGCTCTGCCCTTATAGCAAACACATGCTGAAGCTGAGATTTTAATGATTTGGACTGTATTTGAACCTGCCATGACCACTGCTGAAAAGCTATTTCTCATAGTCCATTTTAATTAACCAAGGAGCTGGGCCACCGCTGCACGCAGTGTCATGGCAAAAGCTGCTTGAACTGTAAACCATGCTGGCAGGATTTGGGTTCCCTGGCTTCCTGGATTCAATTATGTTCTCCAAAAACACTCACAGCAGCCACACAACTCCTACACTGGTTGGTGTGTGAAAACAGTGAGTTCAGTTCAGTTGAAATACTGTATGTTGGTCAGGACTAGGAAATCACTGGTGATGATTTTTTGTGTGGTTTTAGTGTGTATGTGTCCATGTATTTGGCACCTTTACTCATTTACGGTACATGTAACACTACAACAACATCCAGGTTGTTTTTTAAAGTAAGCCATGAGGTTTATTTGATAAGAAGGGGACATTAAAGCAGCATCAAATGTTCTTTTTGGCCACTTGGGGGCAGTGGAACAACCTGTAAACAAACGCTAGCATATAATCACCTCGCAAAGTTGTTAATAGTTGTCTATTCACACATCTAGCAGACACAGAGCAACATTGTCATTAATTTAGAGTCAGTTTTCACTCTCCTTTTAGCTCTTTAGCTAATAAATGCTCCATAGTGTTCAACAGCTAGTTGCTAACTGTGTCTGTCTGGTGTGTGGTGTGGGGCAGGTGGTGTGCTGTGGGTTTATCAGAGCTGAAAACAACTACCATCTGCTGGAAACAAGGTTGATGAGAGCAGTGAGACTGAACCACACCATAAAGTCAGGGGCAGTAAAATGAAAACAACGCACTGAAACACACTTTGTAGAGCTGAAGAAGGCTGCAGAGGTGGTCATAATTCTCTGTTCATACATCAAGTGACCCCTTTCACATACACGTATGTAGTTATATGATAACACAGACATATTGATTGTTGCTCTAAAGTTATGTCATTATACACACATTATGCATTGACATTAAGAAAACTGCAGCATTTAAAGTATTTTAACACTAAATGTCAAATCTTGACAGAAAAGGCAGAAAAGAAAGAAAAGATTCTAAAAATAACAGATACATAGTGCAGCCCATATCTTATCACCTTAACCCCATATATATAATGATAATAGTAAATTAACAATTAATACTGAGGGTTCTTAAGAGAAAGAGATGAACTAGCATAGAAACACAAAGTGAGACAACAAGAGAGACAATAGGAAGAAAAAAACACGTCCACACACATAAACATATACATGCGCGCACACACACACACACACACACACACACACACACACACACACATACACATACACACACACGCAGGCAGCTGGAAAGAAGATTGGTTTATGAATAAATATTTTTGACTCATAAAGAAATAACTCCAGAGCTGAATACATTTGTGTACACAATATGTTTCTGCATGCAAGCTGCATGCCTCTGAATGTGATGTTACTGTCAATGTTAATGTTAAGAATTCCCAAGATCAAATGTATGTATATAAAAATGTAAACATATACAACTTATAAATTATAGACAATGAAGGCTGTTACTAAAGCTACAAATCACACTAAATTACTGTTTAACAAATTAGATGAATTACAATCTTTCCTTTGAACACAGGTTATCAGGTAATATAGAATATGTGTGTGTGTGTGTGTGTGTGTGTGTGCATGTGTGTGAGTGTGTGGTGTTACATTTGAGTTTTTCATTAAGATGAACAGTTCAAATTTCCATAAAGGGACTCCATGTGTTGTGATACCTGAGGCAGAGTGGGGTGGGGTAGGGTAGGGTGGTGGTTGGGGTGGGGGTGAGTTTTAAACAAAGTCATTCATTCTGGCTGTTTCCTCTTTGGCTCAGGGAGGTGCAGGGTGGTGGTGGTGTGGGGTGGTGTGTTTGGTGAGGGGTGAGAGGGCAGTTGCAGGGGGACGTGGGAGATGAGTTGTGTTGTAGCTGGTGGCCCCGGGCAGTGCAGGTCCCCGGACAGACTGAGAAGCTCCGCTGTCTCCTGTTACCAGTCTGTGGATGGAGATGAGTGAGTCGGGGTCAGAGGTCAACAAAGCTTCCTTCTCAGTGTGTAGTAAAGAGGGGAGGAGAGAATGAGTTCTGATGGATCCATTTCAGCCTGTGTTGTTGTCTCTCTGAAAGCTTTATGGGCTTTTATTCCCATCGGACTTCAAACACAACGCACTGACAGGAATAGCACTGCCTTTAACGAAGTGCAGCAAAAAGAAGGTCAAAGGTCATCACTGATAACAACCTGTAACAGTTTGTGATGTTTGTAGCCGGTGAGTGTGTTCAGTAAAGTGCCCGATAGAAGTCAGTATTTATTAAACATTGTACCAGATGACCCTGGATCAGAGGGAACATTTGACCCAACAGAGGAACAGTCTGCACATCATCAATACTTCTGCATTCATTCATTCAACTGCAATACATCCAGAATTCTGCTGCCTGTCTGCTCACCCAGTCCCGCTCCAATGACCACCCCTGTTCTCCAGAAACTCCACTGGCTCCCTGTCCCACCATAGATCAAATACATAGTCCTTCTTCTAAGTCCTCCATAACCAGGACCACTGCTACCTCAGAGACCTGCACCACCACCACCACGCTCCATCCCGCAGCCTCCACTCTCCTGATGCCAGCCTCCGACAGAGCCTTCTCCATAGCTGCACCCTTCCTTCTGAGAGGTCCCTACATTCACAACATGACTCAAAACCAAGTGCCAACTTCTGTGGCTGGAAAATGAAGTGCTAAAAACTGTAATTCCTTGAGTGGCCACTTGAGGCTGCCTGCAGAAGTCTCCATGTTAAAATGTTCAACTTCACAGCAGAAATAAACATGTTTACAGCCTGGTACAAAAAACAGTTTCTATAGCTAATTTCCCCGTTCATGACAACTGTACTGAGGGTGAATTTCTATACAACTCACCTGTTCAAATGATGTTTTAGATTTTCTTTTAATATTTTTTAAATTATATAAGGCTTAAAGTTATGGGGAATTAACAATGTGGCCTCTTTGATAATCATACGTGTCGTGTCAGATCTTCTAAGAGCACCATTCAGCATCTGCCCTGGATCCACGTCTTTGTCAATATTTAGATTAGCCAGGAGACAGAAGAAGCAGTACATCCGACATGGCAGCAGCCAGCGCCGCATATTTTCAGCTTCAAACCAGCACTTTGGAAACCTGTGGGTGACGTCACTTATGCTCTGTGACTTCTTTATACCGTCATTGTCAGGATTTGCTAGGTTTATCTATTTCCCTGGGTTTTCCTGGTGTTTCCTGCCCTTCGTGTTCTGTGTCTGTTTTTGTCTGTCTCCCCTCTCTGTGCAGGCTGGGCATGGCTGACCAACAGTATTTTTCCGACCACTCCCCCGGTGATCCTCACCTGCTCTGCTCTCACACCTGCATTCCATCATCTCACCTGCATTATTTAACTCTGGTTCACCCTCCCAGACTCCGCCAGTTTGTTGTTGTACCTTTCACAGTAACGTCACAATTTACCAGCTCCAAGAAACTTACTCGTTAAAGATCTTTTGTCGTAGTATTTTTGGATGCCTGTTTTTGCCACGCTCAGCCTACCTTTGTCTGTTCACCCGTCTTCACCATCCTGCCCGGAAGATCCCCCCTGGACCTCACCTGTTGTGTCTTTTTATGTCGCATCTTGTAAATAAAACCTGCAAAGCAATTCCTGTCTGTGGTCTGCATCGTGGGTTCAGTGTTCAGCCGTGAGCTCAAGCTTAACATTTATTGCTCAGAACTCACCTCACTGAATTGCTTTGTGTGTTATATATTTTCATTGTGTTGTTGATGATTT
This sequence comes from Sciaenops ocellatus, assembly GCA_033000465.1. Classification (NCBI taxonomy): domain Eukaryota; kingdom Metazoa; phylum Chordata; class Actinopteri; family Sciaenidae; genus Sciaenops; species Sciaenops ocellatus. The sequence goes on from CP136885.1 coordinate 4,708,083, forward strand.
CAACTTCTGTAAAGTGTCTTTGAGTTTCATGAAAAGCACTCTAGACTCGTCCATGGTGTACCCCACCGGCCTATCTCTGAACAAGTCACCAGTTCATCACAGGGATGGAAAAAATGCCATGATGCCAAAAACATATTGAGGTTTTATTTATTTTATTTTGAATTTAGTTTTTTGGCATTGGAGTCACAGACATTCAACATAAGTGCTCTCTGGAGTCCTCACACTGTGCAGCCTCCTAATAGTCCATGCACCTCATTGAGATGACCTGAAAATGCCTGGATATTACTAATACATTCAGCCCAAGTGCCGACCTGAGCTGGGTGTATTTGCTTAATCCTGTTAATCTAGTTGATAGCGCTGCAGGGAGGGGCCCCGAGGTGCCGTGGGAGACCCTGATTGGGTGTGATGTCATCTGTTTCTGCTACTTAACTGGGCTTTGCCTTTAAGTGCTTTCCAGTATGTTTGGAGATCAAAAGCCACACTCGCCAGAGCAGCTTTAATCACCTCCTCTGCTAGGGGCAGGTGTGTGTGTGTGTGTGTGTGTGTGTGTGTGTGTGTGTGTGTGCGCGCGTGTGCGCACGGTATTGGTTGTGTGGTACGGATATGCAAAGGGTTGCTGGCATTTCCAAAGATAGCCAGGCTGACATTTCTATTGACTTTGATGTTGATAATCCCTCACAAGTTCCCCAAAGCTAACTGATATTTTATGTGTGCATGTGAGTGAGTGTATGTGTGTGTGTGTGTGTGTGCAGCCACAATGTATGTGTATTTGCTAGCAGGTTGTTGGGTCAGAATCAACATTATCAGTGTTTACCTATGAAAATGTTCCAGATTGGAAAGTAAACAGGTTAGCATGTTTTTTTAAAAAATTTTTTTTTCATGCGATTCAGAATCCAGAATAACATCAAGGATTTTTATTCACCTTCTTTGATCCTCGTGATCTCCCCACAGACAAATTACAGTTAAAGGACATGACATGACATTCAGTTCTGGTCAGGCGTGGGAGGTCAAAAGTGGAAAAAACACCTCATTAGGATCTGTGCGTTCAAGCTGTGAAGGTGGAAAACATTTAAAATTAATGTTTATGTTTGATCATGTTTGTCTGACGACCTTCTATTTGACAGCCCTGACTTCTTGATGAGGAAATGCGACAAAAGCATGATTTAATTTCAGTTCTTCTTGTCTTGCGTAAACAAGCTTATACTCCTCTATACTCCATCAACAGCATAAATAACATCATGATGTTCTCACCTCGTCTTTAAGTCTTATTCGCTGCGTCTTCTACTTTTTTCACATCTGTTGCAGAAGACTGGACTGAAGTGAACCCATGCAGACACGGGGAGAACATGCAAACTCCACACAGAAAGGCTGACCAGGAACCTTCTTGCTGCACCACTTCAAGAAGTTTTTTTTTTTCATATTTCAGATTGCAATCTATTGAATTACATATCTTGGTATTCAGTGAGACTTGTTAGGACACTCAGCGTTATGAGACAATAAATGTGTCTTGATGTTTAACCTGATGACATGTAAACCTTCAGTGTTCTTTCCTCATTTTCAATGAGAAATACTGTTAATACAGTTCTGATATAACTGATGTTATAGCAAAAAGCAGTCACTTCTCAGACACGTCATCACACACACCTCGTGTTAAACCACACCTGTAGCATATGTCGTAGCTGCCAGCTGCTGATTGGTCTGAACAACACAGACACAAGCGCATAACTTGAAGCCTGGCTAGATGGATTCTTGCTCGATTTCGTGATCTCAGAAGTATAGCAGGGTTAGGTGTTTGTAGATGTATCAAGAATTGAATTTTAGACAGAGTCAGGTTGTCTGACTCTCACACCTCCAGTCTTTATGCTAAGCTAGGCTATCCACAACCTGACTCCAGATCTGTATTTAAGACACAGGCATGAGATTAAAGTCATCTCATCTCGCAAATAAATGTATTTGCGAAAATGTTCATTTACAGAGTTAAATATGCTGAATAATACAAACACATAAGCAGAAACAATAATTAGGAACAATACAAAACTGGAGGAATAACTGGAATGTGTCTTTAAAGGTAAAAAGAAGTTGTCTTCACATTAGCGTGACAGCAGACAGACCGCCTGATGAGCCTCATCCAGCTCATGTTTACCTTGTAAACTGATGACATCTTCCTTCCTCTCAGAGCTGTGTTTGTCTCTGTCAGAAGTTAATGGAAGTGTGTCATTAACCCTGCAGGGGAAGCAAAGGCCTAAAGACTTAAGGAGTCAGTCTATGTCACCGTCTGAGTACCAGACAGCAGATCGGATCATCTGATGGCAGCAGTAACGACAGCCTGATGGGAAAACACACAATCTTCTTCTCCAGCTTCGCTGATCTGTGGATCATTGAAGATGCAGCTGTGCTTGACGACCGCCTGCTGCTTCACTAACTCCTAAAAACCAGAAACATGCAGAGTGTAGTGGTGGGTCAAGACCTTTGGCCTCTTTGCTTATCTCTGGACAAAAACTCTGAACTATTTACAGGGAAATGCACACGACGTTCATCACTCCACATTCAGCTGTCAGTTATGTTTGTTTGGATGTTTCCCCAAAATACACTCTATATGACATATCTTCTTAATAAGCTCTCAATAATCAGTTAGTGAGACTGTAGTGTACTGTAGTGGCCACTGTTAGTCTGGTTCCATCGCTCACATCTCACATTTGTTCAACATGTCAGAGGTCCAGTTTGCTGATTGATGTTTCTCTGGTTGGAGAAACAGTTGAGAGTTCAGCAGATTGAGAATGGAAGTCATCCTCCGAGTTGGCTACCTAAAGCAATAAAAGATAAAAAATTGTCACTGTACAGGTTGTTGTAAACTGATTTACAGAACAATCTTAAAAACTGCATATTTCTTAGATTAAAAGCAACCGCTACCTCAGCTTCCATGTCGACTGGTGCTGATATTTTGGATGAAACATAACTATTAAACTTTCAAACAGGAAATTAGCTAATATGAACACAAGTCAGACTGAATGAATAAAATGGAACAAAACAGTGTTGATTTCCCAAGAATATCTGAGTCAGTTGTTTGACCAAGGCAAGCTGAGTGAATGTGAGTGGAAGGGGCCCACAAACTTGTCTCCTGGAGATGTACGGTGTTAACGAATTGGCGAGTTGAAGCATGCTGTAACAGCAACCCGTGTAGGTTAGCAACACCAATTCTGTTCTCATATTTGTGACTACCAAAAAAAAATAAATGGATATCTATCAATAAACAATGTGTGCTGTTGATTGTTAGTCTATACAGTGCCTCTACCACCACCTGTAGCTCCACACTGCTAATAGTGGTCAAAAACCCTCCAGGATGTCTTTAAATATCACACACTGTGTGGTTTTCCAGACAGAGTTTGACGTTCAACAACATTGTTTAATAGGTGATCTGCACACTTAGCTAACTGTGTGGAAACATCATCATTCATGTCATAGTCTTTAAACACCTTTTCTTCACAGCTCCTTCTAAACCTCCTCTGGCTTTATCTGCTGAAAGCAGCACAGAGGCTGTTCTCATTTCTCTGTTATGTGCTCCACTCTGCCTGCACCTTTGATGCCGACTTCAGTACAGTAAATACAGCGAGGCGATGTTTTCCAGGAGAGACACTGACAGTACAGTTTCCATTTACATTATCATTAGCAGCTGTGCAGACAGAAAATAAGCAGTATTACAAAGAGGAAGGAGAGTACAGTTAAACAGAGTGTGACCACCTCTGCACTGTACCCTCATATTAGTAGGTGAGGGCCTGACAGCAGTCGGTACTAGTCTGTGCTTGTCTGTTGATGTCTGTCTTCCATTCTGCAGCCTGAATGAACAGGTGTTGGAGTGGGTCAGTGACAGCGGCAGGCTCTTATCAGAGCACAGTGAAGGCCTCGTGTCTGCAGCACAAATGAGTGGTTTCCTCGACAGGTCATCTCCTGCTGGAGGAAGCCCTGTCATCTGATACACTCTGTCCCAGCCTCTCTTTCACCTCTCCTTTATTCCACCTTCCCTCCCACCGCCCCTCTGTTCATAATATCTTCCTTTCCCTCCACCACCACCACCCACCTTTATGCCTTTTTCTGCTTAGAAGGAGCTTTGCTCGCCATAGTATAGAACATTTTTGGGATTCAGTTGACTAGAGTTCATGATTCCTCATATTGACGTGTTTCCTGTAAAAAGGGTCAGATAGGGAGGGACTTCCTAGCCAGTGTGCGTTACGTCCCCACTGCTATGCATTGCATATACTGCTATGAGCTAGTGTACATGACAAAACTAGACAAAAGTAGTGGTTTTGGAGGAGGCTATGGAGGCGTTGTATTCCCTGTCAGACTGGCAGTACTGCAGTAGACCACTGAGGTGTATTTTTTGTCAGGTTTGGCTCCTGGCATTACAAGGGTGGAGTCAGTCCAGTTAGCTGCACGGCTGACCAGTCGAACGACGATGGAAAGGTACACTACTTGGATCTTTCCATCAGGAAAGTCTGTTATTTCCTGTTGGTCTTAGAGGCTGTGCTCAGACCTGATCTATTTCGGTCTGAGCCAGTCTGAGTTCTGTTGCCTGCTAACAGCAGATTTAATGGCAAATGGACTGTACTTATATAGCACCTTACTAGTCTTCCAACCATTCAAGGCACTAATCTCATTCACCCATTCACATTTTTGGGAGCTAACCATTCACACACATTCACACACTGACGGTGCAGCCTTTGGGAGCAATTTGGGGTTCAGTATCTTGTTCAAGGACACTTCGACATGCAGACTGGAGGAGACGGGGATCAAACCATCGCTCATCTGATTCGTGGACGACCCACTTTACCTCCACAGCGAGCCTGTGTCAATAGCAGTTAATTAGCAGTTAGCTACTTTAGCAAGTAGTTAGGCTAAAACTGTCTGTCCATCAGGAAACTAAATCACAGAGAGTTGCAGCTGGTGTATAAGTTAGCGCTAGACATGTGTGATAAAAGCACTTAAACATCAGCAGTGATTTCATGGGGGACTTTAACCTGCATGTAGCAAGTACATGATCAGACCTACATTGACTTTTAATAAGAACATTTCTAAATGCAGTCACATTCTTTTTGAAACCTTTTTGTTTGATATTCTTCATAAAATTTCGTCATATGCTACAAAAACATTCGAGCAGATATTTATTAAGACTGTAAATGTTTTCATTAAGTTCAGCGTTTACTGCAGCCCGACATGTTGTGCATGTCTGGAGAACGATGGAGCACAAAAGGATGTTTTTTTATTCTTTAAATATTGTTTGAGGAGGGTAAAGAAAACTGAAGCTGCAGCCGTGCGTTCATCCTGATAGTAAAAGGGTGTACGTGAGCTGATGTTGTCAGCTCAACAAAAGATCAGTGATTAAATGAGAAACAGGTGAGATCACGGTCTGCTTGATAACTATAAGTGGTTTCTTCAGTCATTGCGCTGGACTGGAGATGCTGAAATCCATTTAAAAGTCATGAAAAGCTGCAGGAATGAACATAAACTGAGAGCCACGCTAAAGTAACTCTGTACTGCTTCTTTATTCTGCGATCCTCTCACTCACTGTTTTGACCTTGCTAAACCCTCTGCAGTGTGTCTGTTACAGCATTGCTACAGATTTCACACCTGATTTTCTCAGATGTTAAATTTAAAATCCTCTGCCACAGTGATCAGTTTGCACTGATAAATCAGGTCTGTTCACGTAAATTTACATCCCCTCTTCCCATATTTTGTATCTCCAAACAAGAAAGCCTTTGAAATACATATTACATGAGACCAAACAGTTGTTTAACAAGGCACAGAATCTTGAATAAACTTCCCCGCTGGCCTCTTTTTTCATAACAATATGAAGAATAAAATGTCTGTTTTCATCGTAAATTGCTTTGAATTGTCTCCAAATGTTTTGTCACATTTTTTATCAGCTCTAATGTTTGGCATTCATGCCCCGTCTTCATCACTCCCCTTAAGGATGCAGAGAGCTTAGTAGAGAGAAGAATGGGAAGTGAGCAGAGGAACTTGGATGGTGGATGAAATGCTACGTGAGCAGGAGCAGCATCTCCAGCCGTGTTTTCAACTGCGGTAAAGAGCCACACCGGTTGCTTCCGCAGTGCTGTTTGCAGATGTTGGCACGTTTTCTATTTTTCAAATCCAGCTCCCTACAAGAAACAATCAGCTGGTTTCAATCAGGGCTTTGCAACAGGTGATTATAGAGGTGTACCTCCCACTTTAACCTATGGTTACCCACAGCATGCTTCTTTCGTGCATCCTCACAGACATTTGTGCATCTTCACAGAACAATATTTCCAGCCTGAGAAGCGTGTGTGAGTATTAGATGCTCTATAAAGGGTGTAACAGGTGTGAGGAACGATCACAGTCTCTGTCCATTCATGGTTGGAGTTGGGTTAAATTCTTTTGTTTAAAGTTTTAGTAACATGTTACATGAAGCAGGAAATAGTGTGCTCTCTTTGTCTCTCTCAGACAGAAGCAGTGATCTGTTCACTTTATAGAGCGCAGCTGCCCAGACTCAGGTTACAGCCCAGCATTTCAAGCTGCTCTCCTCACTGTGGATATATAAGGGAGGGGAGGAATAATGGGGACTGTGGGTGGAAGTGAGATGAGAGACACCGGCGCTTCACTGTGTTGCATTTTTAACACTACAACGGGCAGGTCAAGGTCATGTGACTCTTATATAGATAAATAAATAAATATCTCTGCTTTCCCTGACCGCATGATTGGTTAGGCTTTCATCATTGCACAATCTTAGTGCTTTGATGTGTCAAGCCGCTTGACCATCTTCAGGGCTGGGGTGTCAGAATAAACAAGTGAACCAGTTCAAAGATCTATGACATTGCTGGTTCAATTTTATTTATATAGCAACAAATCATGACTGAGTTTATCTCATGACACTCACATATAGACCAAGTGTAGACCGTACTCTTTATAATATTTTTTTCTACAAAGACTCAACAGTTCCCACCATGAGCAAACACTTGGTGACAGTGGCAAGGAAAAACCTCCTTGGTATTGCCCTCATGCAGCCCTCCAATTTATTTGTTTATTCAATTCCCAGTTTTGTTGCTTAACTTCCAGTCTCTTGTCCTGGTTGTAGCAAACGTGGTCAACATTCTCTGTCCTGATTGGTTCACACAGCCTGCTATAAAGCTAAAGTTGGGAAAATATGGCCGGATAGTGACTGGCACCACCAACTAACTTCTTTTTGATCATGAAATCTCTTATTAACTTATCCATAGCAAATTTGATCACCAACAAATGCTCCAACACCTGGAAAACAGTCAACACGTCTTTGTCTTCTTTTATCCTTGCTGCCCCTTTTGTGACTCCTGGAATCTCTGAAACTTCTCCAAGAACTCGAAGAAAACTGCTAAATCCTCTTGAACCCCACCCTCCTCCCCTGCTCTCAGGACCTTTGCAGGATCTGGTTGTCCTCTTTGAGAAGCCCGGATCAAAAGGAATGTTTGTGTAAGAGCACAAACAGGTGGGCAGTAACCATCAGTGGGCCGTCAGGGTTAAATCCTTCCAGTTGCATTTAAAGAAGGCGGCCTGTCTGCTCGCAGCTGTTGCACCACTACTGCGCCACGCATGCTGCAGCAATGTAACTACCCTGCCCTCATCTTCCCACACCTCTCACTGGCCTGCACCCCTCTCTCGCTCATTTTCTCACGCCTCTCTTTCCTCTGATCAGGCCTCTGGCAATAACCCCGGGACTTCTGGATATGCGGTTATCTTTCATCAGGCCGCACTGAGCTCGCTGCAATGACAAGTATCCCTATCACATAGCACGGCGCCGGATGTTTCAGCACACAGGAGGAAAAGGCTCCCGTGTGTCGGATTGTGTGTGAAGGCATGAATATCTCTCACCACCCTCATGGCTCCGGAGATGAGACCACAGGCAGGATGTTGTGTTAAGAGCTTATAGATGCAGGCTGATGATAACTGACTTCCACTACTGTAATTGCACTCTAATTACACTGCACTTTGTGTCTGTTAACATGTGTAATTACATATCTGTGTGTCCCGTCATATGTTTACATGTGAGGCCCCACAGCTGACCTGGAGAAGAGCACAGAAGTGAAGCGAGGGAACGCTGGAAGTGAGGAAGTTGGAAGTGTCTGAGGTAACTGTGATCCTCCGCTGCCAGTGATTTATCCAGCTCTGTTGTGGTGCTTACCCGCGGGGCTCAACTCTCCATGTTACAACACAACAATCCATCATCCTGTCAAACTAGAGAGACAAAGCCAAAAGACTATATCCTCTATCTATCAAGACAAACCTCCAAACCTGTTCCTCCGAGTACATAATACACACGCTCTTTGTTCGTAGCCTTCATTATTTGTGTGGTCTAACGATCCCATGGTTCGTTAACATTCTTAAAGGACCTTTGTTGCCATCAGTACAATAATGAACATTTTTTTTTGTCAGTTGTGTAGTGTGCTTAGCTGACCTCTGTAGCCCGCTCTCATCTCCACTTGAGGCTATCATCTTGAGGCTACATTAGCCACTACTACCATAACGCACCCAAATCTCAGACCATTCTGTCAGTGGTTGAGTTGCATCCGTTGTGAGTTGGAAATTGTTGTACATGTCCAATGATGAATGAGTGAAGCGCTTTTAAAACTGTGACACGATTACGGTGACTGCTTGCGGGGTGGAGTAAATCCATGTAAATCAGTTGTGTTGAAACTTTGCTGACCAAAAGAAGCAGTTATGACAAGTCAGCTGTACAAATACATCTAACATGGTCTAGTGTGACCAGACCTCAACAGCCTTTTTGAAATCTATTTTCTGATGGTGAAATCTGCAACTGACAATTTCTGTACCTTCCTAAAACAATCCTGCTCACTTTATGCAACAATTAGGTGTATCATGGAATGTCTAAGATAGAAAGAATTCATCCTCTTGGAAGTACGAATGTGCTGCATGAAAATCCGCCAACTGAGGTCAGGGGTCACCAAAATTATTGGCATTCACCCTCCTGATGCCACAGCAATTCATAGCAATCTGGTCAGAAGTGACAAATACCAGAGACTTGGACACATTGACTAAGCAGTTGCTTCAATGTCTGATATATCTGCTCCTCAGTTAACCTCTCTCTCTTTCATACACCTCGACATTAAACTCTTCCCACATTTCCTCTACCTTCCCGTGTGCCTCTTAAACCAGAGGAGTCAGGTTCAGGTTCCAGCAGAGGAATAATGAGATGTTTGTGAAACACTGCCATGAGGCATCACAAGGCTCATGTTTGTTTTTTCTTCCACAGGACCGTCAGCAGGTGAGATTAGAGGAATTTCAAATACAGTTGGAATTAGTTAGTTAGTGGTTGAGCTGTATGACGTTTCATTCTACACATTTAACCAGCTGAACATGTTGTAAATTCGGTTCTGTTATGGTGTCCATTGCTATGATTTGCAAATCGCAGTTTTGATACAGCAAAACTGCGACTGTTGTTTAGCAGTCCTTACCAGTACAGTATATTGGACATACTGGAGGAGTGAGTGGTGTACAGTTGAGTGTTCTCTGAACTTGGTTGAATGATATCATTCACAGTCGGCTCCTGTGGGAAAGGCTTGTCCTAGATTTAGCCAGGCGTTTTGTTTCACTTGATGTTGTTTATGTCCTCTCTCAATCCACTGTGGACTGCTGCCGCAGCATCATGTACAGATATCAAACATAAGGTCAGTACTAAAGTGTGTGTGTGTATGTACGGGGTTATCTTTGTCCCAGCACACTGATAAAATTGATGTGCTGTATATAAAAAGAAATGTCCATCAGTCAAATTCCATTTTTATTATTTGTTCATCATTTGTCAGATTTACAACAGGGGTCGACTTCACTGATCTGTTCTTTCTGGCTGGTTGAAGGTGTGTTAGGATGGAGTTACTTAGCATTTAATTGACCGTGAATAGGTCCATGGTATTTGGTGGATTCACTTGTGACTAAAAGATTTCTTTTTTATTGTTTTTGTTTACAGGCTTCCTAACATACTAACTCTGGTGTGTGGTAATCACCTCAGGCCTTTGCACTGCCATGTTCAAATGTAGTCACACAAATCAATTCTTTAATTTGCTATAATCAGTATATTTATATTAATAATGCATCAAATGACAATGTGAAAGTAGTCACTCGTAGTGATGCATCTGCAGAGAATTATCACCTGAATCTGCAGCTACAGCTTTACAGAGCTTTAAAGAGACAGATATTTAGTTGGTGGAGCCCAAAAGCTAGCCAGCTAATCGCTAACAATAAGTAAAGCCATCTGTCCAGTCCATCAGGAAACTTGGTAAATAATTAAAAGTTAAAGTAGCCAGAGGACAGAACAGATGGAAGACAGAAAATGTTTTCTCTATAAAATATGATCCAGTTTCATCAAAATCACTGAATAAAGTTATAAACATTTGTGTTTTTGTACATTACTCAGTGAGGCCTGGCCCTCAGAAATACTAATTTTTCCAACTTAATCCTTGTCTCATCTTGTCGGTAAACAGTAAATTCATCAAATTCAGAGCCCCGTGTCACTATTGTCCAAGATAAGATACAGCAGCTGTCATGCCGTCAAGCACAACGGCGAGAAGGTGAAGCAGTGCTCACACGCACTGGGTGCTCCTGCAGAGTTGACCAATCAGAAGAAAGTTCATGCAGAGGATTAACTGAGGGGCATGACTGCATGACCGGCCAGTATATGATAAGATAAGGATGGAAGAGTGCATCATGCGTGCATAAGAATATAGCTGGAAATTAGCAGAATAGTTCTACATTAAAGGATTGGTCTTTCTTAATCTCCACATCTTCTCTTGTATCTCTCTTTTATCATGTGACTATTCTGTCTATCCTGTTCTAGAGTCTGGATTTCTCCCTCAGTGTAAACATCCATAAAGCCTCTCCTCAGTGAACAGACTAATGTCTGGTCATGATTTATTGATGTTAAGTCCAACTCTTTCCTTCAGGTCTCTGTAGGTGCCTCAATGGCCAAACTAAGGTAAAAACCGCAGCACTTTGAAGAACAGCACACTGTGACATGTTTGAAGTTCATCATCAGGTAAAATACAAAGGGTTTTTGTGAATGGTGTGTTGAATTACTTATGCTGTGTGCTCTCCAGGCTCCGCAGTGTTTTTGGATCCTGATGAATGGATAGATGATTGTCTTACATCACAAATACATGTTCAGAGAAGAGCTGGAGTTTAAAGCTCAAAGACAGGAATTGAACATCAAACCCCAGCTGAAGGCTGCGCATACACTCGAGTGATGACTAAAGTGAAACTGCAGAACACTTGAGCATGTGAAAGTGTTTGTTTGCTCGTTCTACTTCTTTCCTCTCTGAACGTGAACATGAGGGACCAACGGAGTACAAGCTAATAGCACATGGGCAGCCCAAGCAGGAAAAAGAGGCTCTAAAACAAAGAACATGTCTTCAATCAAATCAAACTTTACACAGCACAGAACTAGAACTTAATGTACAGGCAATGTACAAATATTCAAGGCTGTGGAACTCAAGTCAAGTCTCTGTTTCAAGTCCAACAATTACATAAATTGCTGTCAAATTTTGTGATCAGCTGATCTGATCATTTCCTCTAGAACAGGTTGACATTTGATTGGTTGTAATCGTACACATTGGAAGATGATTTAAGCTGTAGGTGCTGTCACGGAGTATGCAAACAATGTTATGTCAATATATTCTGCTCACTTCTCAGTCACCACTTACAACTTTGTAGCCTACAAATGAGCAACTAAACTGTCGCTTTAACATCCAAGATCTCTTGTCGGACTGTGCTGGTGTGTTTCTTTTTGGATTTTACAGCATCAACTGGCCCTCATCACAACAATTTGAACCCAAAACTTCATCAAGTGAAGGGATGAAGTGGAATGAGGGTGAGAGTGTGTGGTTTATATTTACAGTCCAGTGTTCAACTCCACTACACTACACTTTCAACATCTCATCCCACCCGCTATAGTTACACCTTTGATTTGGCTAAGAACATTTTTACAAAATCACACAAAGAACAGGCTCTAAACCCATCAGCTAATGACAATTTAGCCACTGGGGTCAACAGCCAGTGTAGCCAGAAAACAGACTTCCTCTGCAGTCAGATTAGCAGCTTGACGAAGCTAAATCGTCATCAGACGTTAGCTGACGGGTTCTGAGACTGCATTTCACCCAATGCGTTCTGTTGGAAGTGGAGGTCACGTGACTGCTGGATCGGGGCGCACAGGAGCACGCTCAGTGTAAGCAGGCTCAGGTGTGCTAATGAGGCAGCTGACACAGGTGTATTGAGTGTCGTGAGAGAGTTCACTCTCTGTTTGCACTTGGCTTGAGGAGGTTCCCTTTGTCCTTTGTTCCCGAGTGTGTTGAGTCAGTTTGGTTTATTCCCTTTATTTGATATTTTAAGTCATGTTTACTTTGTTATTCTAAGTTGTACGTCTCATCTCAACCACTCATCGGCACCTGACTGACTGAGAGAACGACGATAAATGCTTTCAAACGGAGCGCTCGTATCAGTTAAGTCCAGTGGATTCAACTCACTCTGCCTCTTTTGCTCTCCTCATGGGCTGCTGCAAACAAAGCCCACTCAAACATGACTGATCAATACTACTCCTACAAACAGAAAACAGAACCAAACCACATGCCAAACTCTTGGCCGACAGATTCGCATACATATGCAGAAACCTGTTTATAGAGATTACAGAGGAAGGATCCCTCTTTAAGGATGGACAGACCTGTAGCAGATGTCATGGTATGTTATGTCATGTGTTTGGTTCCCAGCTCCTCAGCCTGATGATCAAATTTAACTCTAAACAGAAACAGAGAAACCCATAACACAATGAACTCTGCTAAAGTTACGCTTGTGACTGATTCCATTCACCAGTCCAGCCCCTCAGTAACATGACCTCTGGATCAAAGAGGGCTAACAGTCTCAGGACGCTGTTCAGAGTCAGTATCAGCGCAGAGAGGGGGGACTTGTTCTTTTTCTGCTGCTGCTGACATGAACCAGTGGAATGCTCCTGCAGAGAGATAAGAAGGTAGTGTGGAGGGTACATCTAAATTTAGAAACAGATCAAGAAAGATTCAGGTCCTACATACAGATATTAACATCACCGGGCGATTCCAGTTCACTTTGCATGTTCTGTGTCTGCGTGGTTTCTTCCCACAGTCCAAACTCCACACAGTATGGAGCAGAATCTTGTTACGAAAGAAAATGTATTGTAAACTCACATGAAGACAATTTTATCAGTATCAGTGATGGAAGAAGTAATCGAACCCCATTGTGAAAAAGTCAATTTATACTAACTAGTTCCTTTCACAGTGCCAGGATTGGGAAAATGTATATATACATTTTACACAAATACAGAGGAAATGAGCCTCACACTGGCATAACAATTGTTACGGTGGTGTAGAGGTCTTATTTCTTTATGTTCATTTAGTTCAGAATTATTATATTATATATCAAAAATGTATGCATAGAACCAAAGATTGCAACTACTACAGCAAGTAAATGTTGAAGCATGGCACACACTTAATTTAGTCAATTGAACAAACATGGCATCAGTGACCTTTCTGACCACCAAACTGCCTTACTGAGCCGAGGCCTGAATTTCAAACTATGAATTTATGTAACTTCCGTTCATTACTGTAACCTGGCGGACTATTTCCAGGCCTGAATTTGACCAAAATCAAAAGTTACACATAAAAACTATTCTTTCTAAAGCGCTCAAAAGACCAAAAGACTGAGGACAAATGTAGCTACAGTCTTGTCTAGACAAACTTATACTAGTCCTATGACATATTTCTGGTCAAAACAATCAAATTATCTGAATGTAGCATATGTTTAGCATGTAAAAACATTTACTTGTAGTCAGGTAGAATTATAAAGTAGCACAAAATGTGAATGGTTGATGGTGTGGTCAATCGTACAGTAGTATGTGAGTTTCTGTTTCATCTTTGATTATTCCATCTTTTCTACATGTGTTTGATAGAACATGGCTTCTGATTTTTAAATTATACAACCAACGTCAATGATAATTTACAGAGGGTCAGAAGAAAGTAAGCAATGATCTTCTAAAAGAAATCTTCCGTTAAACTGTTGTTATTATGTTGTAATTGCATTCTAGAAATAGACTCTATTAATGTGTCACTGATTGGCACTGTACTACCAGTGTAACTTAAACCTAATATAGTCTTTTGTCTCTCTCCTCTAATATGATATTAATGTAATCTGGCAGGAATGCTACCTTTCTGGATCTTTTGTTGTCACTTCCACAACATTTCCTTGTTTGTTCCCACGTGTGTGTGTGTGTGTGTGTGTGTGTGTGTGTGTGTGTGTGTAGAGCCGTCTCTTCTTTGTTAGAGAATTTCCGCTACTTGACTCAAGTCTTCCACAGGAATGTTAATGTGATGAGTGACGAGACCTGCAGGAGTAGTTCCTGCATTTGCCTCAGGAAGCTTATGAGAGCTGTCACTGAGGATTAGTTTGTTTGTGAATTTGTATTAACGTGTAACACATACCTCAGTCAGTCAGTCAGTCGATCAGTCCATGCTGTGTCTCTTCAGACATTCCTGATCCTCGAAGGCTGAATCCTGCCGACTTTAGTGACAGACTTTCCTTCGAGTGCCGCCATGAGGTCGACATTTTGTGTTTTTAGTGATATATTTTTTTAGTGCTGCTCAGTGCGTCCAGACATCCATGTTCCCCTCAGGATAAATTGTATATTGTCGGATAAGTACCTCATACGACCTCACTTCAATAAATCTGAACTATCCCTTTAAATCACAGCTGTGCCTCAGATCCTTAGTCTTGTTTCAATATAATATATACTCTAACATGTCCTACAGACTGCATTTTAAAGGGGACCTCCACCAAACAAATAAAGTTAAGTTTAATAGTCATGGGGAGTGCTACACATTCAGGGAAAACAGCTGTTTAACGTCTTCTGTGGCTCCAGAGGAGCTTTTCAAGACCAAGAAAGTAACCCTGATGATGTCATTAGGATTATTTTAACATGGGAAATAAATCCATAACAGAAGGCCTGCATTATGAACTGAGGGTGTGGAAGTTGAAAGCCATTAGCTTTTAGCAGACACAGAGGATCTAGCGGAAAGAAGTTGATTGAATTATGGGAAATGTATGTTTTTGGTATAAAGGGACTAGACCCTGTGTTGTAGAATGAAAAAAATGACGCTTTAACCTTAAGACAGTTGCTTGTATACAGATCCAACTAACACAAAGCAAAGTCTACATTCTTTTATGTTTCTTGCCACGACTAGACCAAGGGGCCAGGAGTGCTATCAAAGGGTGACCAAAATGCCCACTGGTCGCCCAAATGGACAAACTTACAACCAATCAGTGACAAAACATGCGATGGAGTAGTTAAAAGTTTAAATCATTGTTAATTATAGGTATTCTGTTGCTTTATTTACAACAGGAACTACATAATAATGTATACCTTGCCTATCATGTAAGTGATGGTTAAGATTGGCGGAGTGATCTGAGGCAAAACAGTGAGGTGATGTATCACACCATGCCCTACTGTTGAAGCGAACATTAAAGTAGACCAAGTTACTCAGAGGAAGCTGTCCATGTGCTTTCGCTTTACTCAAAGTCATTTCATTTAGTACCAAGTCAAGAGGAAATGGTCTGAGGGTGCTTCTACACCTTTTAATTACATTCATTTGGTCCAGACCATAGAAAAAAAAGACATTCCACTTAATGTGGACTCACAAGTAACACATCGATTGTCATTTGATTATGAACACTATACAGTATATGAGTATATGTATATATAGAAATAGAACAAACAGATCAAACAGGACAAAAATTAGGCATTTTGTAGATGTTTATGTGTCACCATGGATACCAAATTACTTATAAATAGAGCAGATGGATTTAATAATAGTTTAGCTTTTGAATTAATGATATAATCACTTCTCTTCTGTTCCAAAACTCTGTGATTTCTTTGCTTTTGCTCCATAAACTCACTGCACCAGAGTCCACCTGGAACCAGATGGTTTCAGTCCTCGTTTGGTCTGCACCACAATGAACTGTGTGAATGTCCGGCTCAATATCACAAGACTCCATTACTGTCAGTCTGCAATCCAGCTGCCAGAATGAGAAAGGATGAGGACTGTCTGAGACTCTTAATATGGCTCCTTTTCTCCTCATCCTCTGTGTGGATGGTCAGGAGTAATCTGAATCAAACATCACTCTTTATGTGCCGCTCCACTTCTTTGTGTGTGTGTGTGTGTGTGTGTGTGTGTGTGTGTGTGTGCCCTCCCCTGTTTAGAAGCCAAAATGACTGCAGTCTCTAAGTGGACAACACTCTGATTGTATGTGTGGACAGAAACCAGACAAGACTGGAGATATACTTTGCCGTGGCTTTACCACAAAGTGTGTGTATATATTGGTCTTCATATGGAGTGTGTGCATACATGAGCATATACTGGTGAGAGCAGCTTTGTGTGTGGCAAATGTCATGTGAGAACAGAGTGAAATTAAGTCTGACCAGAATTATAGTGTATTGCTCAATCTAGAAGTGCTGCTGACACAACCCTCTCATTACTTTGACTAAATGAGTCTCAGGGCAGAGGCCTGAATAAAGAAATTGGGGTGTACTATTCTGCTAAACCTCTGCACAGTGCCATCTCCGTGTCACCACTATAAAATTGTTGGTGGTTACATGTTGGTCGACTTGCAATACTCCAAAAACACAAGAGTGAAACAGCACAGAAACAACACAGGAGTGTGTGCGGGGAGATTCTTTGTTGTAAATCAAAGAAAACCAGTTCAACAATGAGTAATGACTCAGTGCTAGTAGGCGTCAGGAACTCCTGTTAAAACAATCTGCATATGCAGTGAACAACCAGAGCCAGAGAGAAGACCTATCCAACATGTGCTGCTAAAACGTATCTACATACAGGAATGTATTTAAAGAGCTTGATTCAACACATTGTTGTCAGCTTAGCCAGACAGAAAACGTGAGAGAGCTGCGAATGTGCATACCTAATGACCAATCACTGATCCCCAGTGTTTGTTGGGGAAAAACATTTCTTTTTTATTGTTCTAAAAAATTCAACTTGACTATTCAGGTTTCAGTTTCACAGTCTACGCAACAACCTATTAAAGTTTTCGGTTTGGTTTTTGAAGCTGGAGCTTCATTTAGAGGCATATTGATGAGAAGCTTAAATAATATTAGCTAGTGATTCAGCTAATTGCAGTCAGTTCACTTTGGCTTGACTTATTTAAAAAATTCTATGTATGCTTATGTTATGACATTACAGTGTCACATAATCTAGAAACTTTTCAATCAAGTTTCAGCTCCATTCCACTGACAATAGGTCACAACACTGCTGCTAATTTGTCAAAGTGGTCAGTTGTGGTACTGCAACCAAAATAAAAAAAAACCCGTGGCCCAACAGAGGCCTCTGTAAAACTGCTGATGGGATACAAAGCTGCAGACAAGTTCATTTATTGTTACTTTTTAGAAACATTGCTGTGGTGAAAGTAAATCCATGCAATTCTTTCACATGTGGTTCAACTTTGGTGAACTGTGAAAAGCAAATTTGCATTGTTGAGCATTAGCAAACAAAGAGGTCCAAGACAGAGTAAGTTTATGACAATTGTGTGGTATATACTCTTGTGAAATAATACATTGTGTTTATGGTGTTGACTTCTTGTCTGGTTAGCAACCAAGTTAGCTGGCTAAGTGCAAGCAAATAAGCTAGCTTAAAGTGATATTTTGGCTGGTTCGCCTGTTAGCATTGTGAACAGTCGCTGTATTGCATGCAAGTGTCTCAAGTGGCTGTTCAAAGAACTGCAGTTTTTGACATTACCATGTTGGCTTAATTTAACATAGCCATGGAGGTTTCTGCTTGTTCAAATCACATTTTGAAAACAGCCAATGAAAGAAATGTCCAGTGCGTAGACGTATACGAGCATGTAGTAGAAATATGGTGGAGTCTATGTAGAGCCAGTGTTTAGTTTATCCTTTCTGGGCTACTATAGAAACAAAGGTGCAACATGGCAGACTCTGTGGAGTCCCTCTGTAGATATAATAGGTATAAAAAATAGATAATCCTAAATGTTAAACACTGGAGCTTTAAGGTACAAAGAAATGAACCTCAACCAAACCCTAATTATTTTTATACTCATTACTTTATGTTACTCATACATGATATATTTTAGCTACACCATACATCCCAGCCATCCCATTTTTATGCGTTGAATGATTTCAGCATATTCTACCACTCATGTTTACACGGACAACATCTAACGCTCTCAAAACCAACCATACACCCACACATACATTTGACACGCACACACACACACACACATGCACACACACACACACACACACACACACACACACACACACACACACACACACAGACATATTGTAATCATTGAAGACAGTGATATGGCAGGGCTGCATTCTTCCAGCCCCGCTGAGCCTTGCCGAGCAGAGTAGCAGAGAAATGTCTTAGATCACTGTACTCTGACATGTTTGGCTGACCTGATAGGAATTTACTGATAAGAAAAAAAAAGATACAGCACACCGAGAGGGCCAAGCCGAGGGTGTGAGAAAACACACTGGAGTGTCAGCTTAAGCAAAAACAACACAAACAAGCCGTTCGTACGTTTGAGTTCAGATTTTAGCACTTCTGTATGTGATTCTCCAACGCTTTCCCATGCAATTCTGCGTTACATACTACACACTGATTTTCCTAATGACTACCTGTGTGAGATAAGAGCAAATGGCGGTCAGAGGATGGTGACTGACTGAGTGTGTGCGTACGTATGGACACGCACAGAGTGTGTGTTGGTGGGGAAAACAGAGCAGCGCTGAGAGCGTTGATGGGATCTGTCAGCACAGCCAGTCACTGACAGGGAGACTGAGAAACCTGCCCAGTGAGACATGGCTCCTCGGTGTCTCCTCAACTGGAATTCCTGGGAATTCCAGCCAGCTCAGATTGTTATCAGATCCGAAGACACCCTGCCAGTCAGCCAAATTATTTTGTTCGTACTTTGCAAGATACACTGTGTACCGGAGATGAATTAATCACTAACAAATTACACAATGTGGGTTTTGAAGTCCTTTAAGTCTTTTTTACTTTTGTGATTTTTATCACGAGAAGGTGTGGTGGTCTAAACTCTTCTAACAAAGGACTGTCCAGAGAAATTTCTGCAATACCGAGGAGACATTTTAACCACAACAACAAAGTCTTTAGTGTTTTAAGACCAATCTCATCCAACCTCTGAGCTCCGAGGAGCTTTCTTGACCTAGCCATCTGGATCTGAGAAGTGTATTGTTACCAAACCTGCATGAATCGTCCATAAGGATGGAACATGAGGAAGTGATTTGGGATAGCACAGTACTCTGGGCCAGTTCTCTGCAGACTCCTCCTGTGCATGGACTGGATCCTTTTCAAAACCTCTCTTGTCTAAGTGGTCAGCGTTGTTCTGATTTCAGTGCTGTAAAAAGATAAGTTCCATGAAAAGCCCAACAATGAGTCGATCCTACTAACAAGTAGTGTGTGTATCCAAAGCCTGATATATCTTCTTCCTCTGTCATAGAGCTCCATTGTTGTTCCTTCATTACCATGAACACACACTGTTTATTTTGACTCAATCACACACACCATCCTGCTGCCCCAAATACTCACTAGAGCACCAAGGTGTGTATTAATCCACTGCTGAAAATAGTGCCCAGCGAATGCACTGCTTCCTCCTGTTTGAGTAACGTTTGATTAAAACTAAGGGCCCAGCTGTTTTTCTGCGTATACACAAATTTTCATCTTTAGTTGAAATAAGCAACACATAGGGGGTGACTGAGAAATGGACTAACACATTGTTGTTGGGCTTGTTTTATGAAATTTATTGACAAGAAGAATAATACAGAACAACATTTACCTTACTGAGTCAGCCATAATCATTAAAAAGTCAGCTGGAGTTTCCAAGCAGCTAACGTTAATTAGCAGGCAAGCTACAGTCAGTGTTGTAGTCAAGACTACCTGAACCAGGACCAAGGCCAGAGTGTATCAAGACAGACCAAAGACCAAGACTTTGAGGGGTTAAGACCAAGTCAACACCAAGACCAGACAGTGTATTAGCCTACTTAGCTAGAGCTAATATGGAGCTAATATTTTCCAAATGTCTTTGGGTGAGGCCGTATCAGAAAGTGTTGCATTGTAGAATTTACATACTGCTGGGTGTTTTTTTTGGTTGTCATTTTGTCGAAGCTTCTTCTCTCGTACTCATTATTCACTTTCTTAAAATGGGTGTGAAGGGCGGACAGCGATGACTACTTTTCACAGCAACAAAACTTTCCAAAAAAGAGATGATGAAATTATTGGTTGCAGTTGAAGCAAGAAGTTTTACGCTCAGTCACAGTAATGCTGTTAACAAAGTGATATACCTATAGTTGTGGTCTTGAACGCTCTTTGTTTGAGATTGAGTAAAAATTTGGTTAATTCCAAGACGAGACCTTCAAGAAATGAGATCGGTCTCGAGTACTACAACACCGACTTTAGCTGCCAGTGTCAGCCGTCATCAGTTGCCGACGATTTCTGTCTAAAATGAAGGACCATAATTTTAAAAATCACTACAAACTTTGACTTTGATTGCCATTGTTATAAATTGTTCATGTGCAGTAGTGTGATGTGTACAGTTTATGTTCATGTACATGGATGCTGTGTGCCTGCGTGTGTGTGCGTGTATGTGTGCATGCATGCATGTTCTCATGATTCCCACTAATGATGGCAAAACAATCAATCACTGTTGGAGGCTTAGACTTGTAATCTATAATTCATAGGCATCTCCACAACATTTTGACATGCGTGCAGATTTCTGAGGTGAGCATATGTTGCTGTGGTAACGCACACTCTGCAGTCTAACTGATCAGAGGTTTGGAAAACAATGCTCGCTTGTGCATTCCCTTTCTCTGAAATGAAAAAATAAGAAGTTGGATAAGATTTAACATTATTAAAAGGGAGACACTCCCCAATGATTCCCCTTCATAGCAAACACATGAAGATCTTATTAAATGACCCATGATTCTTTGAAACCATTGCCTTCTCACATCACTGCACGTAAACAATGTTATTCGAGCCTCATTACGTCCTCAATATTTCCCAATCAAATATGCTTTGATCTCCCAGCAGCTGAATGTGTGTTTACCTGTAATGGATTTAATTTTGGAAAGCCAAACAAAAAGAGTCTGAGCACATGAAGCAACATTTGAAAAAGTGTTTTGTGGATGTGATTTGTATGCACTCCAAGACATTTTTTTTCCAGGCCTACCTTTGATAAAAACTGACCGACAAAAGGAAACATTTACTCGTCTGCACGGTTTCTTCATCTTTCCAGCCCCAGCTGCATATGTAAAGACACTACTGAATGACTGATCCAGCCTTCCTGTCTATCTGGCAGCAGATCTATTAGTTCAGCTGCTAGGTTGACTTGGACAGATGACACGCTGGCTCCCCTCCTCACCTTTGTGAATTTCTCATTTGATATGGATGTATGCACCAGGACATCTGGACGCAACCCCAGAGCTTACAGGCCAGTGCTATAATAGATACCTCAACAATAGACAGTAAGGACATGTCCAATAAGACCATGAATGAGGAAATGTATATATGACTTTGAATTATATGCAGTTAGCATACATTTGAACAGAATAGTATTGGAGTCAATCTTGGTTGTCATTCAACTTTAACCTGTATGCACAGGTCAGAGATACTTTAGACCAATTCTAATGTCTTAGAACAGATCTCTGCCAGTTAGAGCCGTATCGGATAAGACACATCATCTTTTGTAGAAAGCTGACATTGACAAGAGCAAAGAAGAGTGGCTCAATTCAGGATTCATCATCTGGTAACCTTGACAATGACAAATATCAGTTCAGTTGCATAAGCATAAAGTTGACAGTCAACTTGCATTAGAGGGAATCTCTCAGGACTGAAACATGTAAAGGGTTCATCCTCTGGGGAGTATGTACACTTGGTAAAATCCAATCCTGCCATATATCCTTAGCTAGTTCTCTTGGAAATTGTGGCCTAATGGTTTGGACAGAGGTTCAGCAAAACCACCAGGATTCATCCTCATTGCATCAGAAAACTTTATGGAAACCTGACCACTATTTTTTTTAAGATATCTTGTCATGGAAAAATGTTTATGCAAAGCCAAAAGTGTGCTCATAGCATCCATTGACAGAAGGTCACCAAAATAATTATGAATCATACTCCAGAGCCACATGTTGCCCTGGACCAAACATCTGGATTGACAAACAGACTAATACATGGTGTTCCTCACCAATCCACTAATCAGAAGATGGGTGGTTCTCATGTCGGTGTCTTTGGGCAAGACTGAACCCCAAACTGCTCCCAAAGGCTGATCCATCGGTGTGTGCAAGTGTGTTTGGCTGTGATTAGCTCCCTTCAGATGAGCAGCTGGCACCTTGCATGGTAGCCTTTGCCATCAGTGTACGAATGTGTATGAATGGGTGAATTTTTATGAGTAGTGTAAACGTGTTTTGAGTGCTATATAAGTACAGTCCAATTACCATTTAACTTATCTACTCATCTGACTGCTCTGACTTATTTTTAATAATGTCGCAGCATTGAAGATATTCAACAGAACCGACGGCCAAAACAACAAAAATAAGACCAAAGCTGTAATAAATTATGGATTTATTAATTTATTCATCATACACACACTCACACACATCACACATTATTTATTTATTTTTTTATCTTATCTCTTTTATAATAAAGGAAATATAGTTTGGTTTTCTGTGTTTTCTTCAGTGCGTCATCTGCTTGCCTCCTATATGAACTCTGGCACGGCTTGAGGTTCATCTCTTTAAGTGTAATTCTATAGTTCTTTCTTTACTCCAACTTCAAGAAGAATCACATGCTCATGAGATTTTATCAGGGAGGTACTGAACTCTCTGGGTAACATGAGTGCAGATACACAGTCTAGGTCAGGTTTGATTTATACTGACAGTAATCATTTTAGATTTGAACTCTACAAAGCATGAAAAGCAACGTGTCTTCTACATATTTGATTCAGTGTTGGCATGATTTTAAGCTGCCTTTCCTGAACACGCCCTTGCTCTTTACTATTCTAACAGGAGCTAACTCAATAAGTACAAGTGTAATGAAAGATGTCACATTTGTCTCGTTGGTTTATCTTTGAGGACAGTTTTAGCCTGTGTCTCAGTTCAGGAGGTCATTGTTACTTTGCACAGAAGTCTTCATGAAATTTGAAAAAAAAAACTATATTATGCAGCAGCTTGGATATAAAAATTCTGTTCCACACACCTTAGCGCCATGATTTATTTACCAGTTAGCTCAGCTCGGGTCTCATTAGTGTTATTCAACTTGTCATTCACCACAGATTCATGTTCTGTAAGAAGACTGAGAAGACTGAAGTACATCAGCCAACAGTATAGTTTAATACTTGCAATATCTCCAGAAGAAAAAAGCTAGAAAGGATACAACAATAAGTGTGCTTATGAACATAAAACTGTTTCGAATGTACTTTTCATCCGGAGCGCATCCCTCAATAGACGTAAACTGGCAAGAGAGCAAACTTTCACTGGACGGAAATGTAACGTGACCGTACCTGTGAGGCTCTGGGTGGGCAGTCCACATAAAATTAGCATATTATCTATTAACAGTTAGTGGTTTAAGCTGCTTTACAACATTTAACATGTAGGAGGACACCATTGTACTGCTAAGTCTGTATTTACCGAGGATGGTGTGAGTTAGGTAGCTTGTGATGATTCCTACTTAATGTACTTTGCGTTTATGATATTATAAGGCTGCGTTCAGAAATGCAAAATGCATGTTGAGTGAAAAAATGCAGCCCTCTCATTCATTTGTATGGAGCCAGTCCAGCCGGGATACTAATGCCGGTGGGCTTAGGCAAGACAATTTACGGTACGTTGAGTCTCAGCTTTTGCTTCAACATGACATCATCAGGCATACTGAGTCATTCGCAGCTTCTGCATTGTGTAAAGTAAGGGTTCCAGTTAGCTGTTAGTTACTTAGTTAGTGACATTCCTGTCATGGGTCCATTTGTAGTAATAGCAAATGACCAGACGGTCAAAACTCAAAGCAACAGGCCGTCCTGTAACCTCAGCATTCTATATGTTACTCATTGATTTAAAACAATAGGCAATAGGAAGGGCTCGGGTCATAGCCCATGATGCTAGGCAACAGGCAACAACATCGTACCCCAAGCTGGGGGGTTACCCATCTGTGAATCAGTAGGAATTTAACTGATATATACACAAATGTAAGGGGTGCTATCATGACAGAAAAATAATAATTTTCCAAATAAGTGCATCAGTCAAAATAAACCATGGATACAGTATACGTTTCCAGTTGAGCTTTAACATAGTGTTACAGTTAATGTTAATGGTATGGAGATCAGGGCAGGTGGTGGGTGGATACATTGACCATCAACTCTGACCTAAATCCATCTTTATACAAAACTTTTCCCGAGTCAGTGAAGTTCGATTAAATGCATTATTCATTGTACTGTTGAATGATGGATGAATACCCTGTACCTAATCCTCACATTATTCATTAAGAATAGTCTCAGTTTGACTTCCAATGTCAAATTGTCACAGGAGTTTTCAAAAATATCCTTGTGACAATGGCAGCAATGCGAGGTGCTGAAAATAGCGCTGAGGCCATGACTTGTACCCTTGTGGAGCTGAAAGGTATGTGCTAATTCATCTGACCTTCACAGGGCGGCAGAAGGACAAAAACAGAGTCACTGAAGGGGTTAGGGTGCCAAACTGATCTGGCAGAAGTTCAGAGAGACTCAATCCTTGCTACAAAGCAGGCCAACGGAAACCAATTTAGCCCACCCAAGGTCATGGCTTCTAGGCAGCTGGAGCAAAGGCTTTCTTCCTTACAGTCTGCACAAATACTAATCCCAACCTCCTATACAATGGAGGAAAAAGATTTTCTAATGTACATTCTTGCATAGCATACAATGTTGCACAGTACATACTATACACGGAATCATTATCTGTATCATGTTGTGTAAAATTCATTAAATCCTTCATGTTATTTGGGATTCTAAACCTCCAGTACCACGGTTTCTCATTAGTCTTAAGGTTTCTATTTCCATTTGCTTTGACTCGTATAATGGGCAGTGGAGCTCTTTGGTCAGTGGAGACTCGTCTTTGATGTTCGCTGTGGTTCCTGAGTGATGATGTGAGATGAAGAGTGAAGCAGCAGTTTCCCAGACACACACACGCACCACAACAAACACACTCGGATTAGAAGACAGCAGGGTGACACACAACTGAAGGCCGTCAATCTGCTCGGCCCCGTCCAGCTGCCGCCAGAGGCTGTTAATACTCAATGCACACAGAGTAAAGTGTTAGGAATTACTGATGATTTTTGTATTTGTAAAAACATTACCAAATATTTGACTAAAAAAATATTGCTTTCTGGGTTGCCTTAGAGGAAAACTTCTGCAAATCCCCACATTGAATTAAATAGTAATTTTATTTGATTATTTTATTCAGGTATATCCAGTGTCTGTGCATGGTATAGGTAAGTAAACTGAAATAACTGAGTTACAGGCAGGGTAAGATAATGATTAAATTAAAAGAAAAAACTAACATTAATTGTTCATCTGAGGTTTCCAGCATCAGCATTAACCATGAACCTGCTGTTAAAAACAAAATTGTAATTGTATGGCAAGTCTGTGATTATTAGATTTTTTATGATAGTATAATTTTGTCCCTGGTTCACAAAAAATCTTCTCTATAAATCATCCAGCTCACCTTGTGGTTTACAGGACTTTTTACACATCATTTGTATGAGTCTGGAGTCTAACACTATGACAAAAATTATAATATAGTTTGAACAGCGAGACAGCAAATAATGTAACTAACGTTAGCTATGTTTGGGTTTGCAAACTGTCATAACTGCTCACTTCGAGCCACATTATTTGTTTCCTGTTTACTGTATACAAGCACTGGATTTGCTTTCAGTGCACACAGAGTGGAAAGCTAGTGAACTGTCAGGGGATTTTCACTGAACTTGAAATGATGATTAGAATCATTACTCCATCTTCAGTGGTGGACAAAATGAAGGTTTTAATGATAAACACAATCTTGGATGATTAGTGTAACAAGAAAGAGAAAGTTTTCAATTAAATCTAACAGTTCATACTGCAAATTAAAGTTTCAGCAAGTTTTCAAAATATGTTTTCATGCACCACAATGTTGGTCAAGTGTAAGTTCTGGCCTGATGGTGCTGCTAGTAGAAAGGTTAGAGGGTCACCAAAATAAAGTGAAAAAGTATTCTGGAGTCCATCCGTACCACATTTCAGGGTAATTTGACTTCCACTGGGTGCTGGAAACTTCCACCAAGTGAGAAGTCAAGGTAGAAATTACAGTGCATGCTTTCTTTTCCTACAACTCTCGGCTGAAGTTACTCAGTATATAACTTTCAGGATTGTTCTTTATCCAAGTCCAAGCACATTCTATTCAAATCCTTCGTAGAAACCTCGACCACATACAGACTGCCTGTAGACAGGAGGCCGTTCAGGGACAAATCTAGTCAGAATGCTGAAATATATGACCGTTTGGAGGGGAATATCGTTAGATATTAGATTACTAAAATTGTGGATAAGCCGGACCATGCTGTTAGACACGCAAATTAGGTGTGCTTCCTATTACAAAGTCAGGCTTTGTCAGTATGCAGTAAATCAAGTAGGACAAGGACAAGAACCCACATCAGCTTTTCCCCCAACATGACCTGTTGTTTTCACTGGAACACATGAGCAAGTTGAGGGTGCTGCATCTCACCACAGACATGAAAAGATTGTTGGACAACATGAAAAAAAAAAAAATGGAGGTCATATTAAATATATGATTTGAATATACGTATATACACACAAACAAGAAAAGCTCCTCTGTTTGTGAACAAGAATATCAGATTTGGTTTTGAAGTTGTCATTTGATCATGTTCAGCAACTTCAGGAAATTCACTATATAGAGGAATCAGTGGAGACACATCCCCTGTTGTTTGGCTTCTTAGAAGTGGAAACTGATACAGCCATTATTCTCGTTCAGTAAAATTATAAATAGACAAGGTCCAGCTTATTGAATCAGTGAGATTGGGAAACACCAGGAGCATATTAAATGTATAATGAATTTGTGGCAGAATATTCATCCTAACTGGGGCCCATGAGAGAGACAGGGAAGACTGTTCCAGTTTTCTAACTGTTGTAATGCTGAGCTCAGTAATGAATCCAACTCATGTGGTGCTAGTTGTTAAGGACAGGAAGCCAAAGAGGATGGTCTTCTTTAGTGCCTGTGACAGGTCATCTGCTGAAAAACAATAGAGACAAGAGCAGGCTTCAATTAAACATTTTAAAAGTGTTTATTATGAAAATGTATTAATGAAATTCTTTATGAACTACGAATGCTAATGCTTGTCTGTCAGGCCACCATTCTGCTTTAGACTGAAATATCTCAACAACTGCTGGATGGATTACCATTAAATTAAGTACAGACATTCATGGTTCCCTCAGGATGAATTGTAATGACTTTGATGATCCCTTCACTTTACATATACTCCATCTTCATTTCATTACCAGATATCTGCAATACAAAAGACACTCTTATTAGCCCTTGCTGTACTTTGTGTAACTAGTGTTAGCATGGTAAGGCGATAAACTAAGACTGTGAACAAGGTAAACAGTAGGCTACACTGGTTGAAAATTGACATGTTAGCATTGCATTGTGAGCATGTTAGCATGCTAGTGTTAGCATTTTGCTTATCGCTCTGTTAAGCACAACATCACAGAGACACTCTTTGACTGTAGGCTCTTGCTTCCTGTATTTCGTACACTGTGGTCATGCTGCAAATGAATTTACTCTGTATGGAGAGAATATGTGAGTCAGACTTGAAAAAATCAGAACATACACAATCCCAAATTAGGCCACAGCCCTCAGATAGCAACCAGAACATCCATCTTCAGCACAGATTTTTCATTTTAAACTCTGCCAGCTAATTACAAAGAGCTAAATAGGAAACAGGTGACGTTACAGGTTAAACAGGAAACTATTATGAAGACTGGTCACCAGATGGCTGCAGTCCATAGCTAAAGGTTATAAATGTACTCTTCCATTTTAGACTAATTAACTTAGACTGATATGAAACACATTTAATGATAAGCCTGAGAGTTTGCAAGCGAGGTGGTCTTATTTTGTAAGTAGAGTGTCATCAGCATTCAGTCTGATTTTCTAATCACATCGAAGTGGTTGTTGGTCCATTGATACTGCAAAGAGGATAAAACAGATGGTCTTGTGATTTAGTGTCTGTCAGTGGAGGAATTATGGACTTGATTAACTTGGACAACATTTTGTTTGGGTTTTTTCCTCTTTTATAAATTGTGACGTAGATCCACAGTGAGGGTGTGTGTGCATTCAGCACACTGCATGTATCCTGAGCTGGAAAAAGTCATAAACTGCAACACACAGGGAGGTCAATCTTTGTGCTTCTTCTTGTTCCAGCTCTAACTTTCACACACAAACGCACATTTTCACAGTGTTTCCTTTAACAACATTTTTTCCTTTGATATAATCCGGGGTCAGGCCCCCTGTTGCTATTAAGACCCCATAAAGCAATGGTGCTGGTGCCAGTTTGGCACGCCATATCCCCCTGAAACCAAAGCCTGAGCGCCGCAGCCTCAGTTACCACGATGCACGCTTGTGAAACGTGTGATTATGCAAACCAGGCTGTTTACCTTGGATTACAATCAATATCTAGGTGCCCTGTGAGATTCATATTAAAGCGAGCGGCAGCAGGCGGCTTCACCCTGTGAAGTGGGCAACGGCTGTGTGGAACAGCAAGCAGGACTGCAAGTGCCAGATAAAAGATGAATTATAGATATCCAGCCCCAGGGCTAAACGTGGAGGTGGGTGGAGTGCGGTGGCGGTTTAGGGGGGTAGGCAGTGCATGTCTTGAGTAATGACTCTCAGTGGTAGTGCTCGAAAAGGTGAAAAGGTGGGCATATGTGTAGAAAGCAGATAAATTACAGGATGTATTTTGTAGAGATGCGGGCGCATGGCTGACTTATCATGCTGTGAATTATAAAATAAATAAATGGTTCAAGAGACTGTTAAATATGTGTCAGGGACAAGGATTTTCTCCGGTAGAACAGAATTACAATTTGGAGCTGCTCAACTTCAAACACATCGCAATACCTCCGAGAGTGACGGGCATGTAATTTCAACACTGTGTTAGATGTGCTGGCTCCAACTCTGATGCTGCTGCTGTGCAAAACTTGTTAAATGTATACCAGCTATTTGAATGATAGTTTCAGTGAGCTCTGTACAGGATGGTGCAGGCCAAACTCCCAGGTGAGCTTCCATAGCTCCTCTTTGATTTTTCTGCAGCGTGCAACATAAGAGACAGATATTAGTAATAAATCATCAGCAGGCCTCAGAACTGATTTGTTATCATTGCAAGTGTTTATTATTTTATCTAACACCATTATATTTTATGTAAAAATACTGCAGATAAGCCCAACCCTGTAAGTTTGTTTCTGCACTATGTGACTTAACGCTTTACAGCACACGACCAAGAAGAGAGATATTCTTTTTTGTGCCATGGCTAGTCAGGTTAAGCAGCTCCTCTAAACTTTCAGTTGAGGTGAAGGCTGGCAGTCTGAGTCAGAACATCCTAGATATCTGTAGTTATAGTTTAGTATAGTTTATTTTCAGATTTCATACTTGATCTCACCAAAATAATCCATCCACAAGCAGAGATTATTTAAAAGGGATTTTTACATTACTGTACAGCTGTTTCTCTGCACGCTCCAAGTTCAACATGTCTCATCTTTGCATGCAAAGGCGCACAGAGAGAACAAAAGCTTCACCTGGAGGAACAGATGTGTTCTTCCAGTTGGCAATGTCAGATTGTTACCTCATGTTAGGAAACAGTTGCATAGCAACCCGAAGCACATAGCACAGGGTCATATCTTTATCTATGTCTAAAGCTGTTAACATAAAAACACACTGCTACAGATGTGGTAGCTTCATGAACACATACATCTTTCTTCCCCAAAGGCTGTCTGATGCAAGTGTGACAGTGTCCGCAGGTGTGACTGTGACTGTGAAGTACCACATGACAAAAAGTTGAAGGCTGGCCATACAGAGGTGAAAGGAGGAGGATTTTCTCGTTGTTGGGATGACGCCATCTGCATACACAGATCCCTGATTATAGTATGTATAGAAGTGAGCTTGAGCGTCTGCAGCTGTTCACATCTGCATCAGTACTGAAGCATGAACAAAGTTTAGATCTCTGCAGTTTGTGCTTGTGCCTCATCAGCTATAAATGTAGGGGAGCTGCTAAATAGTAGCAAACACTCAAGTCACTGTTTTGATGACTTGCTACTTGACTTGACAGATTATAAATGACTTGGACTTGAGACATGATGACTCGAATGACTGGTCTGTATTCATTTTATGTTTTCAGGTTAAACATTAAAGATGAGAAATTGTCATTGTCCTCATTCGTGCCTGTGTAATGAATGCTGGTATGTGTGCACATACTGGGAATGACATTGTCACGACTGGGTGACAGCCCTCAGTCAGTCAAGCTCGCTTCGCTGCACCACCTGATGATCTACAGATCATATCAGATTATCATCATCATGTCTGTGCCAAAAGTCATTGCTTTGAGATTCAAGTTTCACATGTCAAGGAAAAGACCAACTGCTAAATGCAAGACCTGCTCGTCAGAGATCTTTGACAGCCAGACAACAGCACCAAACTTTGTTTGTCATTTGAAGGCTCATTCAGAGTCTGGTACAATCTGTTCTCTCACTGCGTCGTAGCTAGCTAACAATCCGTAATAACTGATAAAAGAGTGACTCGAGTTGCCCAAGAAAAAATGACTTGGATCTTGATGAGACTGAAAAAAAGTCCTTTCCTAACCACTTTTCCTTGACCTCGATGGAAAACGTCACGAGGTCAAGGAAAGATGTGAAGGAGAGTTCATAAGGAGTTAGGAGAAGACGACCGCGGTGTTCAGAGAATCCAAGTGCACTTACACTAGACTACATCATGATGCGATGGCGAATTTTATTGACGTGATCTGCGGTAAAACTACAAAGTTTATAAGATGGACTACAAAACGCACATCTGAGATACTTACTAGATACTCCCCGTATGTTCTTATTGTGCTTTTAATGCAGGAAATATAAACGTGGACAACCCGGTGAATAATCTGACTTCATTATCAACGTCAGAATTCAAATAATAAATGAATATTGTCCACCTGTCACAGAAGTCAAATGAAGTGTTTGTTACGCTGGTATGGTCGCTCACCCTCCTGTCCACTCATATAGAAACATATAAAGATAAAGATATATGATTAATCAGCAACGGTAACTTCATGATGATCTGCAGGACGCTGGATGTCACAGTTACAAACAGTTTTTACTCTGTGTGTGAACGCAGCTCCACAGTCAACAACAGAACACACTTCATGATCAAAATTTTTACATCACGTCAACACGTATGTTCATATTCACACGCTCTCTCTGCTCAGTCTGCATCACACTGTTTAAATAAATGAATGTTTTCTGGTTGTGAATGACTGAACGGTGCGTTGATTTTTTGTCGCTGCTGCATGGAATTGTGGGGCAGCATTACCGCCTTTCCTTTCGTAAAGGATGGTCCGGTGCATCCTATGCTAAAGGGCATAATAAAGGAAGCATTGAACCTCCTTTCCTTAACAGTTAGAGAATTCAAACAGCTCTTATCATGGCGGCTACGTTAATACTTCCAGGTCATTTCACTCAGTTAGGAACCTTCCTAAGCAAATTTGACTATTCGACCGCACCCTTGGACTAAATGAATTGAGTCACACGTCTGAGTGAAAGTACTGAAAAGAGTAGCAAAGTGGAAACAACCCCAAAACAAGAGAATGTGGCATCCAAGACTGAGGCTGCATCTATCAAGTAGTTCCATCCCCACAGGCACGGAAACCAAGTTTACTGGTGTGTTGTTTCTCACTTTTACTCTTGTAAAGTTGGTTTGGATTGAATCCGGATGTCCTTGTGTGAACACGGAGTTGGCATTAATCCACCTCCCACTCTTACTAGTGTCTCCACTACAGTCTTCTACTACAGTCCTCAGATAAAGTGAGCAGTGCTGAAGCTGGGACTGGAGACACCACTGTAGATAGATAATAATATGCAATGATTACCTATTCACAGCAGACCGAGCTGCTGCAGGATTAATGCCTTCAACGTCTCGCATGTGCAGAGCAATGCTCATCACTGTTTCACTTTCCCACTGCGCCTATGTGAGGCCTGTGCAGAGAGAGAGTGTGATGATTGCTGCTGTGTTCTGTTCTGCTGTGCAAAGATGAGATATAATGTGTATGTGTGTGTGTGTGTGTGCGTGTGTGTGTGAGAGAGAGAGAGAGACTGGGAGATTTTCCAGTGGTGAGGAAAAAGCTGAGCTCAGACTTCAAAGGTGTGTCAGGGCAACGCTCCACCAGCCTGGTGTAGATGCCAGCTCTGTGTGGCCATGTAAATTTCATGAAAAGTATCTATCGAGCTATCTAGTTATCAATCTGGCTTTTTGCATGTGCACCGTTTTTCACGTTTGCATCCAGTTCTTCTAACAAACATTCGAGCCCAACCACAAACACTCATTAAAGTACAGATTACACTCATACATGTGCATTCACACGTTTCTTTCCCCCCTCTGTGGTCTTCTCATTGGTGTATTGTGTTTCTCTTCAGCTTGCCAGCTGTCAAATGCAAGCCAAAGCTTCACTCCACCTCTTTATTTTTTACCCCTCCTCTGCAGCTCTTTCACCCTGTTGGCCCTGTGTCTTCCACACCTCTGTAGCGTTTGCCTTTCCAGCTCTCTGAAGCCAGATCTTCTCTCTGGGGCTGGGCTGTCAAGGTGAACTGAGCCTGAGCTTTGCTTCTTTTCTGCCTGAGAAAACTTGAAGCTCACTGAACACAGCAAGCAGGGCTGAAAAGTCTAAGAACATGATTACTGAAATGGAAGTCCTGCTTTATGTTTACTGAAGTAGAAGTCAATTGAATACTGGGTAAAAGTAAGAAAGTAGCTCACACGGACCACATCTAAACCTTTAAGCCCCAGCCTGATTTTTCTTAGTTTTCACCCTTAAAAGTTCTGGGACATAAAGAGAGTTGAAATAATTATAATCCACAGCAGAAAACAGGTGAACAAACAGCTGAAGATGATGCTGCTTCTGCTGTCCATCTCTGTGCCTGAGGTAAATGCGATGTAAAGTTCGATCTCCAAACTCTTGTGGCGTGTTGTGGTGCATCATGGTGGTAACAACCTGCTGCTGGTATTATGTGTAATACCAGCACAATATGGAGAGGGTCATGGTCAGGAGCTAATTTTTCACTGAAATTTGAGAAAATGTGCAAAATAAAGTACAAATGATTGCTAGTTTCAATTCACTTCCAAACAATATGAGATGTTTTTTTGAGACAGTTCACAGAGAGAGCCAGTAGGTGGTATCAATTCTCCAGCTGGTTATGCCATTGTAGAAGAACAGGAAGTGTAATTAAATGAATGTCAATTAAACCTCAAATGGTGAAAAACAATGTAAAACATGTCTGTTTGTTTCATGTATTCATTTGCATTCACCACTCCACAGAGATCTGATGTTTGAGGCCTCATTTTGACCGTTTGACAACCCTCGCCCTGCTGCAGGGTGACATGACCGTGCCCTGTGGGACATCCATGCTGTGGCCGCCCCGGGCTGACAATCCAGGACACCAGAAGAGCTACTTGCATCTTAAGGGAGTCTCAAGAGCCCTTTTAGTTTCCCTGTCTCATAACTGTCCATAAAACTTGATGTAACTGAGCTCAGCAGACACCGCTCCTGCTGCCAGTTAACACCTCGACTCTGCACTGCGTTGTGTTGGAATGACAGGCGGGATGCCTGTGTCTATTTCTGTGCTGCTGTTTATTGTCTGGAGGGAAACAGAATAAGGTCAGTCATACAGTTGGCTCGCCATTACCTGCTCGAATCCAGCACAGTTCAGTTATTTTAGCACCACAGCTCGCTCGGCTGTTTGCCAAGTTCTTTCCCTCAAAGGTCAGCCGCGTCAGAATGGTTCGCTTTTTACAGCGTGAATCAGCACCTCGAAGTTCATCACAGCTCCAAAGGTGAAGTGGACATGAAAGATTCACACAGGTTTACTTTATGGGGGAATTAAAGTGAATTGATTTCTGCACAAAGATTTCACATATTTAAAAGATTATTTTACTTTGAAATAAGGTTTCCATCATATTGCTACAACTGCACAAACTGGTAGATAAATTCTCTAGGGAACGTTTTCAGCCTGAAGAATCCATTTTGCTGTTTAAGGCGTACTGATTATTGGTTCTTTAAGTCGCCCTTGGCAACAAATTGACCTGGTTTTGATAAAAACTAACAAAGGAACAGTCTGAACACCTATGAACCTTCTTCATGAACCTGAATGTTTTTATCTAATGGTCTAACCTAATGACTAGCTCATGTCTGTGTGTAAAATTTATTGTTGTGTTGCCATCTCTAATTTCTTTGAAGAATCAAAAAGGTTCCCTGCAGAACTGAAAAATGTGAAAAGAGTGTGGATGTAGACAGGACATATAATGATGTCATAAAGTGAACTAATTTTGGGCTTAGGTCAGTGGTTCTCTGACTTTTTCTGGTGTTCTCGCCTTCAGAACCTGAAAAAGGGTTCTATGCCACACCCCTCACAATTTGCATCCATCATTACCACTGACAGGGTAAGCAACTAATGAAAGTCTAAAATGAATCTAAGCTGAATAATAAAGAGCATCAGTAAACTCTTGTTTGTTTATTTTCCCTACATAAATCTCATCCCTTCATCCACCGGCCCCCCGTGCAGAGGCTCTATGCCACACTAGGGGTGCCTGCCCCACAGTTTGAGAACCACTGACTTTGTTTGAATCATGGCAGTTCCTCTTTGCACTGTAAGCACAGATGTACACGAGCAAACACTGGATAACAGTTGATGATAAAGAAGAAGTCTAAACTGGAGCCTGTTTTGATTCCTCGCTGCCTTCAGCATGTGTGTTTTTGGGCTGAATCCATGACATCTGTTGTTACTTTTTGCTATATGGACAAGCATAAACACAGTGCTTGTCAACACTGCTGTGGTTTCATGCTAAGCCTCACTGTTTAAAGTGATTACTCCGTCCTAGTATCTGATGGAATGGAGTGGTTTCATTTGATATCTGTTAAGCTCGTGTGTGTGTGTTTGCTAAGTTTTAGATTACAGCCGAGCTGATTTGTTGAGCTCTCATACTTTGGTGAGGCATAAATATTTGGCATTGCATTTGCTCTTGTTTGCCGTAGAGTCACTGAAACAAAGCACAGTTATCTGAATGGTTATGATATTAGTGGTCTTGTGGTGTGCGTCTGCAGGGTGGTCTGAGTCGGAGAATTCCTGTACTGAAAGAGCCCAGTGGAGAGCCCACAAATATGGACTGGTTATAGGAAAGAATTCCAATATTATTGTTTTATTATTGTATTGATATTTTGTCTTTCTAGCTGTGGAGTGAAAGAAAGGTAATATTTGTTCAGTCTGTTAATTCAACAGTCTGTCCAACAAGTTCAGAGCAAAATATCTTCACAGCAACAGACCAGAGAAGCTGATCATAACCTGACCTTTCATCTAAAATTTTCATTTGTACATGATCGTGATCAGGTAGCTTATCAGGCCACACCTGTCTTGTTGGAGGAGGGATGATGGTATGTGGCTGTTTTTCAGGGTCCTTATCTCCAGTGAAGGTCTATGTTAATGCTCCAGCATACCAAGACATTTTGGACAATGCTATGCTTCCAACTTTGTGGCAACAGTTTGGAGAAGGCCCTTTTCTGTTCCAGCATGATAAAGCAAGGTCCATAAAGACATGGTTTGATGAGTTCGGTGTGGAAGAACTTGACTGGCCCGCACAGAGCCCTGACCTCAACCCCATCAAACACCTTTGGGAACTGGAACGGAGATTGCGACCCAGCATCATCTCGTCCAATATCAGTGCCTGACCTTATGAATGCTCTGCAGAATCAATGGGCACAGATTCCCACAGAAACATAGAAAATCTTGTGGAAAGCTTTCCAATAAGAGTGGAAGCTGTCATAGCTGCAAAAGGGGGACCAACTCCATATTAAAGTATTTGAATACAATGTCCCTGTTGGTATAATCGTCAGACGTCTAAATACATGAGGTGCCATGCTTTCTTGTTGTCTTGTGTTTTGAGTATGTAAAAGGAAGTTGACAGACTGAACAAACATGACACATCATAGGTCAAGACCAACCTCCAGATATGGCCAATCACATTCTGATTGCATTGCATTCACACTGCATGCAACTCACTTTTTTTCAACATGTCCAGATAAGGTATTGTATCCAGGCCCCAGATACCACTGAGGTCTCCATCCTTTAGTCCTTAGACTACGATGATTTGATATGTTTTACATGAGTTCATTTAAAAAGAATTATCTCATACAGAGATTCCTCCAAGTACCACTACAGGTCACATACCACAGTTTGTGAACCAGTGCACTATGCTACAGATCTCCCAGTAGGCCTGAATAATGTGCATAAATATGGAGGATAACATCTCCTCTTGGTTCTCATTAAAAAAGTCGCCATGGCAACAAATTTCAATGAAACTATCAATGTAAAAAAGTTAGGTAAAGAATATGACAGCTGTCTGCTGCTGTGCAGACTGTTAGCTTGTGTTGTTTCACAGAAAAAACAAACAAAAAGCAGCGTTTACTGCTAAAGTATATCTTAAAACTTTGATTTTAGTCGGCTGAGGACGAAGCAGGTGTAAAGCATGAGCACTCGGTTTCCATAGCAACCAGCACGGCCAAGTCGGCTGGCTGAGCCTCCTGTGAATGATACAGATTTTCCAAACATCAGACTGCATTTGTTGAATTTTTTTTTTTATAAGATCGAACATATTAAGCTGATTAATGGGATTCTGACTGCTGGACACTCACTCTCAGCTTTGATTGCAGCATTTGTCCGTTAGTTGCTTGTTGGTTATTAAAATAATGAAACAATGAAAAAACAAATCTGATGTCGTAAGCACTGCAGTGATCGCATCCCAGAAATCTGTTTTTTGTTATTATGATTTCAATCTGCAAGATCATAAGGAGCAGATAATTCAATTTTAAAGGGCCTTGAATCCCAAAACACATTACTGTCACATGACACATTGAAATACGCAAATAATACAGGATTAACGATCATATTTAGCTTTCATAGTACTGGCATTCCATAAAAGTTAGTCCTAAAAAGTTAACTTCAACCTAGCATACTTTTGCTAGCATAACAGAACTTTGTCAGATAAGTACTATGAAAAGTATGAATATGTTAAATAATGTATTCATAGGTGCAAAGATCACCTCGACACACTGACTGTGTCAAGAGCTCATTAACTTAAAGTGTTCTTCCTTCCACGGTGCCATCTGTATCTTTCCCTGCACACTTCCCCAAGGACTCTGGGTAAGCAATCATGGTGCGATAATTAGAAAAGACTGCACAGCAACATCTGCAAATTTACACCCATGATACAGAAATTCCAGTGAAACCACAGAGTATGTGTGTTATCATAACGTCGCCATAACAACCTTTGCTCGGCTGTAATGTGTGTGTCTGTTAATTGGGCTGCTGTCTAAACTATCCCGAGCCTACGCGAGGGTTCACAGGCGAGCAATGAAACGCAGCAGGTTTCCATCGCTTTGTGCTCGTGATAGTGGCCTTCAGAGAGGAGACAGAGTGAATGTGTGTCACTCCGCATATTCAGTATTAGCACCGTATCCCCATGTCTGCTCATTAGCAGGCTGAGAGAGCACTCTCGGCCAGTTCTCATATAAACAAAGTTGGAGGGTTTTCAAGAAGTGTGTAATTACAGGCAGAGCAAGGGACTAAGATGTTAGATTCTTGTCAACACAGTCTTCTATGAAGTGTGTGTGTGCGTGTGTGTGTGTGTCTGCCCAACCAGTGACTATCTCAAGATGTCAAAGATGCTATGTGGAGCGTTTTGGGTTTCTAAAAGAAATACTGTGTTCCAGATAAACAAAGCTGTGACCTGCCACACGCAGCAGTGGCTGGATGTGAATATACTGTTCTTCTTCTTCTTCTTCTTACTGAGTCTTCATTGTGATTGGAGCACAGTGTTCCTGACTGAAACCCCAGTGCCTCCTTTTTCAAAGAGGATGCTGCAATCTGGTAACAGCGTTTGATAACAGTCAGTATGGATTCAGATCATGTAATCATGTTGAAACTAAGTAGTTAGAAAGAGGGAAGTAGATCAAGGTTTGTGAATTACCTGGAGTGTTTCCATAGTTTCTGATGCACCATTTAGTGCCAATAATCCATGCAGGATGATGTAGATATTGCACTGTGAAGGTCAGCGTGGTTCATCTCTGTGATGTCACTGCAGCTGTTTTGGTTTGTTCTCCACGTGGCTTCATATCCCACAAGTAACATTTTCCTCAGTTCATGTGCTTCTACCGTGAGTAAGTATGCTTTGTAGTTAGATAGTTTCCCTTTTGTCTGTTTTCACGATCTGGCATCTGTCAAAAATAGACGAACCGTGTATTCTCCATGGAGCAGAGTGCAGAGTCACTTCTTGGACACTTCTGGTGGAATCACAAGCATTGTCTAGAACAGGCGCACAGCCGCAGTGCAGCCCGAGCATTTCGGAGCAATGCCCGCTGGAATTTAGGAGTAACTTGTTCACCATCAATAACAGACCACAGGATTTCTCACTAGTCTCATTAGTAAGTAGGCGTGATTGTTTAATAAGAATTACAAAGGACAGGTAGTACCTCTGCCTAGATTTCAGATCAACATGTGCAGGAGCTCTTCTAACTGCACTGTTATGTAGCAATCTTTTTTTTTTTTTTTTAACATTTTTCTTTTGGCCTTTTTATTGGATAGAGACAGCTGAAGAGAGACAGGAACGTGGGGAGAGAGAGACGGGGAATGACATGTAGCAAAGGGCCGCGGGTCGGATTCAAACCCGCGCCGCTACGGAGCTTTCGTACATGGGGCGGACACTCTACCAACTGAGCTAATCGCCTAATAGCCTTCTTATTATCTAAACAACTTTATTTGGAGGGCAGCACACCTATAATGTTGCTAATAATCCCTAATTGCCATGAAAATTGTACGTGTGCACAATTACTGCAATTACAGCAGGTCAAAGTTAAACTAAGTACGGGTCTTTAAACTGTGGTGGATGTTTACAATGGACTGGTCATGACTTCATTCTCTCCTCTAATTAAGTTTGACTGAAAGCGCCTTTGCATGGTGCCACAACCTTCATTGTGGATGTTTATTGCCACACTGTGAGAGATGCTCTAATAATATCTCCATCTCTGTGTCAGACTGTACAAAATCTATTTGAGGCATGTCACACTGTGCGATGAACGCCTGGTGAATTGTAGCACTGCAGTGCTCGTGTCACCCATCTGCGCCATTCTTCTGTTTGAATAATGAACAGTATCAAATAAATAATAATAATAAGTATAAATATTAAAACTATAAAATTATAAAACACTACATATATAAGCCAGACTGAATGTATGTTTTCTTTAGTTTATATTTAAAAATATCAATATTTTCAGCTCCTGAAGTTGATGTAAGAGAGAGGCATGGCCCCTAAAGCAAAAATATAAAAGAATTCCACAACTGAAGAAATTGAAACAATAATGTCAGAGGTGGAAATCAGAAAAGGCAAAAAGACTTCTGAAGTCTTTCCTCAGGAGTGATGATGGTAAAAATTGAAGCTCGGGCTGCAATATCTTCCTGAAAGGTTAGATGTGTCTGTGTGTCTCAACACATGCTTGGAAAGAAAATCTGAATCTTTCAAGTACCATGCAAGAGTCTTAATAGCCTACTAATTAACATTGGCTACATATGCAAAATTTCATGGCACTATAAATTGGTGGAAGTAGCCAATCAGCAGCTTGATAAACACCATAGTTTTCTGTGGATGTAAATGTAACGTGTCAGATTTAGGGGTCTTTATTTACAGCATATGGCAGAAATGTAATATATTTTTCATAACTATGTTTTCATTAGTCCATTTTCTACAATAGCCATGAAAAGATAAACTAAACACTGGCTCTAAATAGGGCGCAAGGAAGTTGCAGCCACCATTTCTTCTTCACACTATGAAGGAGAGGGTGAGGTGTGGGGGTTGCAATCAGCATATACACCTTGCGATGACACTAAAACCGGCAACACTGGTCTTTTAACTCAAGGTCTACTTACTAGCTTTTTCTAGAGATTTAAACCAGTTGAAAGACTGAAGTTTACACTTCATTTGTCAGAGTTGTTTGGTGACCTTGTTGAAGGCCACAGGTCCTAACTGTTGCCTCCTTCCTCCTTGTACCTTGCCAGTAGAGTAAAGCTGTCCCAAAATTCCATCTGC
The DNA here is from genome assembly GCA_033000465.1 of Sciaenops ocellatus. Lineage (NCBI taxonomy): Eukaryota > Metazoa > Chordata > Actinopteri > Sciaenidae > Sciaenops > Sciaenops ocellatus. The sequence goes on from CP136885.1 coordinate 4,748,596, forward strand.
GCTTCATCACTTCTTTGAAGAAAATCAAAGAGCAGTTTCACACTGCAGTTTGATTGCCATTGACAGGAAATGGTACGTGTAGCTTGTGGTAGCTGCTTGGTTTATTCAAATTAAACGAATGTTTCAAAATGAATCTGAATGAATGTTACACATAACAATCTGCTGCATTATGCACCACTGTATTACACTTATAAAAAGTGTTTTGATGGCTCTTATGTCTTTCTCAAGCGTCTTTGCTGCATACAAAGGTCTGAATCCTTCAAACTCAAACTCTGTGCACCTTTGAGTTGATTTAAATGACTCTGAATGTGAACGTCTTTGTGAGCAGTTTTACAGCAATCTAAAGAGTGAAATAACGTGGCTAAAGAAACCACAGAATCTAACTTTTCAGGTAGGAGACACTGAGCTGAAACAGATATGAGTTAGTAGCCTCAGCACATCCAGTTGAAGCAGCTTTTTTTTGACAGGAGTACGAAGTAAAAGACAAGGAAATGGCAATATGATATGCTGACTCTCCAGCCCAGTAATCCCAGATGACTGCATCCCTCAGGGCGTTTCTCCTGTCTTCTGAGAGTCACTTTCAGCTAAGGCTTTGTGTTACTCTGGACCTTCAGGGTTGCAACACAAACCAGCCTTGGTTGGCATTAAGAGCACTGAGAAGGGGGTCGAGTTTGAATCTGTTTTGACTCAACAATGAGCAGCCTAACCTACTCCGTGTCACAAACAAGCAGGATGCATTTCAGTCATCTCCTTTTGCCAGCCGTGGAACACATGATATCTTCTTTACGCATTTAAATACAAGTTGTCTGTGTAAAGCAAGAACTACAAGGCAATTATTCATTTTATTTGTGCAGTACTATTCATACAAATCCTGACACAAGGAAATCTAATCCGTAAAAGGATCAGGGACATACTCAGGTTTGTTATTTCACATTCAGGCTCTGTTTGAGCAGCCCAAATTGGTCATTTTGTAGCTTGAAAATTGCAGTATGAAAGGAAAAGAGAGCCAGTTGCTTAAATGGGGCCCAGGCCCATTGCTTACTCATGTGGGGCCCAGACAGACAAACTGGCTGAGTCAGCAGTGAAATGAGCACAGTGGATCCTCGCAGTCCTGGTTTATCCTGGTCCTGGTCTTTACAAGGGAAAATAACTGTAAATTAGTCTAATTTATAAATTAAAAGAGATCCTTTGGCCAATTTTTTTACCACACCCACAAAGAAACACAAAAGGGGTCCACAGAGGCCACCCATTTGCTCTGAAAGATTATATTGAATGGGTCCTACCCAGTTTCAGACCATGGCTAAAACCATAATTAACCCTTAAGAGTTCTTAAAATCTATAAAAATTATTATTAAAGCCAGCCCCGTCTGTATCTATGTCGTCTATATTTCAGCCTGATGGCTCAAATATGAGCATCCTGGTGATATAAAATCGAAAATATAACAGACAAGTTGATAATGTCTATTATGTATGGTAAACTGTGATTGGTTTAGCTTCAATTTAACATCCATCCATCCATTTTCTGTAACCGCTTATCCTCATCACCGTCGCAGGGGGTTGGAGCCTATCCCAGCTCACTTAGACGAGAGGCGGGGTACACCCTGGACAAGTCACCAGTTCTAAAGTTGATATAACAAAACCTGATTATACATCCAGCAGACACGAAGCAGCACAACCCGGTATTACGCCAAAGCATGTAGGCCTTTAGTTGCAACCTGTGATAAGGTGCAACATAACAAAAACGTGCAAAAAGAAATATGTGACTTGCAGTTACACTTTCAAAATAAAGCTTCCTGAGGTCGCAGTTTGTTTAGGTTTAGATAACAAAACTACTTGGTTAGGGTTTAAGAAAAAAATGTAAGTAAAGTTACGTACCTGACGTAATTAAAGTATGTTACGTATGCTAACTTATGCACCAACAGTAGTCTCCTGGGTGAATGTCAGACTTTGTCACTCTTTATGCTACGTCTGTCTGTTTTTCCCATCATTGTGGCACCATGCTGGTACTGCACCTTCATACACACGTGTACATTTCACATAGGCGAGACAAAACATGGCACTGACACAGTATCCTCTGGTAGATCTGGGCCGAGCAGCATTAGCTTTCAGTTTCTGGGCTCCTGTCGAATGAATATTTCCACCAGGAAATATCTGCTTCCTCAGCTGCTAAATTCTCCACTTTGTTCACCAGCTAGTCATTTTCTTCTGTCTGTCCGCTGTTTGGGGCTGGACATTTCCACTACAAACTGCTGTCTAGAAACAAAGTTAGTGAGAGTGGGGAGACTAAAGAGTCATAAAAACCCAATCAATCAGCTGGAAGAGGCTAAAATAGTTGAGGACCATAGAACCATACAACTCTCCTTGGGTTTGTCAGTATGAGACTATTCTTCACACATCTGACTCTTTGTTAAAACATTGGTTAGGATTAGTCAAATTACTGTAATTAATTTTTTAGCATTATCTAACATGACTATGAAAGATTTTGCTACTGCAGAGCCATATAGTAAATATTACACCTCAAACAAACAGGATAGTGACACCTTTAATACCAGTTCTACCCTGAGTTTACTGCCTTACTTACTTACTTACTTAATTATTTAAACTGAAGTAAAATAATGTAGCTTAAACTCAGTCCTCCATGACTCCTCCAGACTGTGAGCAGTGAACCTAATACGCTAATAGAAACTGGGCTTTCAGAGGCACACACGAGTATCAAATACACTAGATCAGGGTCAGTTTTTATGTAATATGTTAATGATGTTACAGCAGATATTGGTGGTGGAGGGGGGAAAGTTCAGCCAATCCGGGGTAGATGGGGATCTCCTCCGTACAGAGTTTAGCAGTTTACTTATAATAGTTTATATATAATATAATATACTGTAATTTACTGTAATATATTGTAATTGTGTATTCTGTATTACCTACACTCAGTATATGAATATGTACTCATACATGTACAATAGATTACAATAAAGTGGAAAATAGTTTTGCAGTTGCAAAACCATGTTGTGTATTACAGCATGCTGTGATGAGGTGCAACATAGTCTGGAAGACCTTAGGAAAAAGAGGAGACACTCAGATGTAGAAACAGATGGGATATCCCTTGTCTCTCTCTCACACACACACACATACACACACACACTTCTCCCGAGATGCAGCTTTAATCCCTTAAAGATCATGAACTCATGATTTCCCTCCCCACAGGCTGACCGCAGCCGGACCTTCGTCTCCCAGCTAATTGTGAACATATGTGACACTCGGGGGCCAAAGCCCAGCGCAAGATAAAATATGATCTGTTCCTAATCATACAGCAATCTCCATGCAGCGGTGGAAGACCAAAAATCCTATTGTTTATGTAATTTACATGTTTGCACATGGCACGGGCCAAAGGAGGAATGCAGAAATTCACTGGGAAATGTATTTAACTACTTCAAGAGAACAGCTTTTCACAGACGTATGGTCGTTTCATTAATCATGTTTGTTTATGGAGATAAAATTGGACATCAGCATTTGTGTATTTATTCCTGCTGCAGATAATTAAGATTGCTGAAGGAAACTAGCACATTTATGGGCTTTTAGTTTTGCTCTTCCACACTCTCATTTCCGTGTTTGCAGTGTGACGATCAAGACCATTTTTTTCACTATAAATTTCTCCACATAGTGTACGACTACAGCATAGTAGAGTCTACATCTGTCTTTGCAGCTCTGTAGTTCGGCACAGTGGTGCTTTAAAGGTCCAGTGTGTCAGATTTAAGGTTAGATTAAAGGTCTAGTTACAGAATAAAGCAGAAATTGAATATAATCATGTTTTTATTAATGCATAATCACCTGAAAATAAAAAATATTATGTTTTTGTTACATTAGAATGAATCTTTCATATGTACAGATGCCGTGGGTCCTCTTCCATGGAGTCCACCGTGTTTCTACAGTAGTCCAGAATAGACAAACTAAACACTGACTCTAGACGGAGTTTCGTTTTTCTTGCAGCCACCCTAGTTTCTCCTTCGTGCTAAAAAGAAGAGGGTGAAAGGAGGGGGTTGTAATCAGTAACCACACTGCTAGATGCCACCATACACTGTATAAAATATGGACGTCATATCCGTGACATCACCCATAGGTTTGTGAAGAACCCAAGTGGCAACCAAAAACTGCAGTTCATGAGCGACGTGTTACACTGTTACCAATCTCAATGTTAGCTAGCATCATTGTTAATAAAGCGAGTTTGAACACATTCTAACAGAGCAGGAGGAGAAGGGTGACACAAGTGAAGCAGCAGCTCCTTTCTAACATTGTTCTAAGTCACAGCTGCACTTCAGCCTTTGGCCATCAGGATTGTGAACATGGCGCCCTGAGCTTACACTTGCTATTGCACTTTTCTCCCAGTTTCATTAAAACAGAGCCGTAAGTCTGAATAGCACTCAATATGTTATTTTTCTCCACTCTTTTGTTCCAGCTTTCTCTTTCTAGGTCAGTTCAATGTTGCCTTCAGGTGATAGTGTGTAAATAGGAGCAGTTGTCTGTTTTGATATTGACCTGCGGTCCTGTGGGAGCTTCTTTCTCTCTGTTCTTTACTGAGATCCCAGGTGACTCAATCATTTCTCCCCTCACTGGAGCTGCAGGGGCTGTTCCTGTTGTTCAAATGGAGTTGGAGAAGATGCTGCATATGACTTGGCCCAGAAGAGTCGATTCTGACTTACCCCACAGCGTAGCTGTATGTTGAAAGGGACCACCCTGCTGCTTTGGGTTCTTCACATGTAGCCACACCTCCATCTCCACCATCCAGAGAAATGTAAAGCCAGGTGCCAGGCAGCAAGATGGAGTGGAGGAGAGCTTTTATTTATGTAATTCTGCTGGTCATGGAGTCTAAGTCAAACCTAAAGTCAGTCAATATGTCGCCTTTGGCTTTACAAGGTCATGTTACCTAACAGGTGTGTGCTGTATGAGATGGATGTAGGGCTGCGTGAGACGAGGTCTGAATTGAATTTCAAGATTTACAGTATGTGAGGTGAAGGGTTCATAAAAACATAGTTTCATGAGGGGAGGGAAGCTGAGGCTCATCAACAGAAAAGACTCATCAAAGCTTTGAAAAGGCCACGGCGGGGTCACAGCAGGCTGCGACAAGCTCATTTTTCATCTGAAGACGAGAAACAAGCTGGCATTCAGTGAGTCAGTGCTAGACAACACAAAACTGACAATACTTTTTTGGGGTGGAGGAGTTAAATCTGGGCAAACTGGACTTGGTTGTAGATCCATGAAATGGATTTCATCCAGTCCAGTTACCCAAGATTCAACTTGTTATAAGAATTTTTCAGAGAGACCCTTCAATAAAGAAGATTGGATTCGAAGTATCAAAGTTTAAGTTGAATTTAATATTCTTGTACAAGAAGGAGCGTTTAACAGTGCAGCACACAGAAGGGGTTACAGAGAAAAAGGCTCCCAGTGGAGCTTCAACAATTGGTTTTTATACATCTTTTAATGGGCTGTCTCAGACACATCCTTATTGTTAACAGACACTTTCCCTAAATAGCACTGTTACATGTTGTAATATTCTCTTTCAACTGTCAGCAGAAAGTCCCCTCATCTATCACTTCTTGACCGTCTCTGACGCTCACACCTGAGCTAGACTTCCTGCTTTTGCACGCCAAGCAGAACTCTAACTCCCCCTGTCCGTTTAAGCAACAATACTAGGGAAAAGGAAGTGCCTCCCCAACATACAGAAAATAGAAATACATTGTATGATTATAATGTCAAAACACATCTGGACCACAGTATTATCCAAAATTTTATAACACTTAGTTCCCTTAATCAGTAGTCAGCATATCCCCAATCTAAATGTCCCCTCTCTGACCTGTCTCTGACCCTGAACAGAACTTCCTCTAAAGATATATTAACTTGAACTTTATCTCACCCTGCCAGCCTCAGCCTTAGCAACAAGGTCATCTCAGAGAAGTGAAAATGAGACATGTAAGAAATAGGAACTCACGTACACATTGTAGGATTAAGACATCTGAAACACAGTATAAACCTAATTTCTATAACACAACTCTTTACAAAGAAAGATAACCTGGATGACTGAGAATCTTCACAGAAAACTGACAGCACATTTCAAAATAAAAACTCTATATGTTAGGTTTGCTTTTAGTCACACCTGCTGCTAGAAACTTGGTGCAACCTCCGTGGCTGTGAAGTGAAGCCAAAATGACTTTGCTAGCTAATTTCCCCATTCATGACAGCTCAAATAGGGGTAATTTCATTCATCTATATATAGCAAACCTGTTTCTTGTTTGAACACCCAGGCTTTATTCAGCCCACCTCGAGCTCTCTGTCAGTTCTTAGATTAAATCAAATCAAATCAAATCAAATTTTATTTGTATAGCCCAAATTCACAAAACACATTTTGCCTCAGAGGGCTTTACAATCTGTACAGGGAGTGGCACCCTCTGTCCTTAGACCCTCGGTTCGAGTGAGGAAAAACTTGCCCACAAAAAAACCCTTTTAACTGGGAGGCGGCGGATGCAGGACTAGCAAGATGGCAGCGGCCAGCACCAACCTGTGGTTGACGTCACAGAGACACTGCCCACGTTTTATACAGTCTATGGCTATCTGTGTAGCTAATTGCATAACAAGTTTCAAGAGACATACTTGTAATCATTGAATTTATATTTTATACTAAGTGAGTGTATCACTGTTTATATCATGGTGGTATGACTGATGCTGGGTCAGTAAAACATACTTCTTCACTTACTAGCTTCTTCTAATGTTTGGACAGCTCCCTGATAAAGACCCAGAAATAGCTATCGAGTTGAAGGGTTTTTTCAGTGAAACTATTCTTCCAAAGGTCAAGGATGAACTTCAGCGATTGTATCCAGTCAGTAGTTCGTCATGTTTAGACATATGTGGATGTTAAAGAGCCTCAAAGCTAGAGCTCAAATGCTAAAACGCTACACATTCATTCAGTCCTGATGATGATTCATTGCACTCAGTTTAGCCTCTGTTAAAGATATATTTGTTCACGTACAGAACACATCGGTTCCATTAGACCTGTCCTCCTCATTGTGAGTGAATAATCTGTGCTTCACCTCTGCAGGTCTGTTGATTAACTCACTTTTAATTAGATGGTTCATTTTAGCGCTGAATTGTAAAATGGTGTAGGTCAACTGAAGTCAGGCTTTTCACATTCACACAAGTCCATTTTTTTTCTTAGCCTCTTTTCTGGAACACCTTCCAGATCTCCAGCCTGCACATGTAGTCAGAATATGGAAAGCTTATTTACATTCCTCCATCCTGCGGGAAGAACTGCAGAGGCGAGGCGGTAGAGAGGATTCTAGCTGTCTCTGTCCCTGTCCTCATTAGTGCAGAGCTGGTCTGTTTTTTCTCTCTCTCTCTCTCTCTCTCTCTCTCTCTCTCTCTCTCTCTCTCTCTCACACACACACACACACACACACACGTGCGCGCACGCGCCGAGCAATCTCCAGCTCTAAACAGGCTGACAGTTTGAAGATAGGCCCACTGTGCCAAGCAGAGCAGAGCAGAGCAGAGCAGAGGGCTGTGAGATGAGAAAGCCCCTGAGTAAAGGAGAATGCAGGCGAACGCTTGTAATTGGGCCCTGAGTATCAGCTGCCAAATATCTCCTGTTAGTTCCCTGCACTTTTTTCCCCTCGCTATTACTATGCTAATGCTATGCCATCCATGCATGCAAATGAGAGACGGGGCACACTTGGCAGAGTTCCTGCCCTCAGCTGGTCTCTGTCACAGGGAAAGCTATGCTCATTTTTCTCCCACTGATCACTGACACAAACACACACACACACACACACACACACACACACACACATACATACATTACATTACCTTTAGCGGGTGTTCTCACTGCATTCAATATGTGTTGCAGAGCTGTCAGGCAGAATGTTTTGCAGTAGTATTATTCCATCTTTGTGATGCACCGTGACATCCAACCATTTCTATAGCTTCACGATGTGTTCAAACACACTGCTTAATGTGTGTTAGCTTTTTTTATTGTTGGAATATTGATGCATTCAAGTCTTCAATCTACAGTCACATATAACAACAGCTGGCCTAAAGTAGTTTTTAATGCATGGAGCTGTCAAATTCTTTCTCCATGTTTTCCTCTGGATTTGATTTTCAGCAGCTGTCACGTCTTAAATATTTGAGAGAGTTTTTACCAGCATGTGGATGAACCATTCACCACATATACTGTACATACAGTATATTCAGAATTGAGCCACTCTTAACAGCTAACATATCTGTAGTTTATCATATTTTTATGAGGGGTGGAAGTAATGATAAAAACTGAAAGTGAATTGAACAATCAAGTGATAAAAATGAATGTAAAACTTTATTCATTTCCTTTTTATTATTTCCTTGTCATGTCCATCCTTGAGGCCACTTTTCTTAAATGATAAATGCTAGTTTTGTGTTGTAAATGATGAATGTAAGACAGGAAATGATGAAACATGGCTATGTTTTCATAATATCACAACTGTTTAATCAAATCTGCATTAAATTATTCAGATCACTTCATTATTTATTCCTAATTTTTCAATGCACATCCATTTTCATCACTTCCATTTAATCAATTCATTATTATTATTACTTCAACTCCTCATCGGTTTGGTCTAGGCCAAAAAACAAGTGATACAATGTCACACATGTTGTTGCCTTTTAGTTCTGGTCTGTTTTTTTGCACTTTTTTACAAACAGTACAAACCAAGAGGAGTAAACACAAAGTTCATGTGATGAACAACAGAGTGCTGCAGGGAGGATGTATTTTTGTAGGCCAAGCCACCTGGAAGTTATCATCGCACTGGTTCCCTCAACAAAAAACCAATGGGATCAATAAGATTATCACAGATAATCTTCACACATGAACATCACATTCATGATTTTTGAAGCATAAATGCAATCGTCAAAAGTAAAAAGCTAATGCTATAAATGATACGGCAAGATTACCTCAATGTCATCACCGTGAAGCTTTAAGTGTTCAGTGCAACAATGTTTAACGTCCCTGAATGTTTAACAACCTCTGTAGTCTGTATGAGAATCACTTGACTTTTTCAGACATTTTTAAAAAAACACATGACTTTGAGACATGAAACATGAAACTTTTCCAGCTTTTAGGACTCATTCCTGCAGCACTCTTTAGCTTTTACCAATATTAAACTCAAATAAGTCACAGAAATCCTACTCAGCTCTCTTCAGACAGACATATTGCACATGTAAAAATGTGAACAGTTGTTCAGAGTCATTGGTTAACCCCAGAGCTGTGCTCTGTTACTGTAATATGGTCACCAGGGTGCTGTTTCACAAAGCTCTTTGTTGCTCTTCCTTATGTTTCAAAGAACTATAATGCAGTTTCCCATCCTGTCTCTGGTGTAACATTGCATCTGTATACATCCTGAGGATGAACCAGCAGTCTTTCCCACCTCCTGTGTGTATGTGTGTGTGTGTGGGTCTGTGTGAGCACGCACTGGGCCAGCTGGTGAAGCTGGGAGAACTTCTCTGCAGAGGTTGGGCCGGCTGCTGTCTGAAGCTCTCTTGGCTTAAGTAAATTATGACATGATGTGTTGACACCCTAAACAATAGTAAAGAGATATTCCCATGGTGTAGGATGCCTGGCCTCCGGGCTGAACACGCCACACACTGTGTGTTCCCATTCAGACAAGACAGAGCTAATTGCAAGTTTGCCAAGTCAGGACTACATAATGAAAATAAAGGCTGTTTACTTTGGCTCAGTGTAGCACTTCATCCTAGCCGTAATTTACCTGCATGAATACACCTCATACATGATCAGTATTGTGACTGCAAGTTATTCACTTATAATTAGTTATTATTTTCTACATTTTCTCTTTATTATTATTATTATTTTAGGACATGGGCGCCATGATGAGCATAATCCATGCATGGCTGGAGAACCCGGTGAAGTTTGAGAGGTCTCATGGCGTTACACCCTGGATAGTGAGATTATCTCAAAGTTTGACCATAAGGAGAGGGAAGAGACTCACATTCTCACTGTGGAGAGCTTCCTGCCTTACACTGACAGACCTTTGTATGACGTGCTGAAGCAACATTACTTTATTTCCATCCCATGTGAAGAATGCAAAAAGAGGAGGTGCTCGAGGAACTACATGGTGCCACAAACCCATCCAGCCTGTTAAACAGCCATGGCTGGCCCAAGTTTCCAAAAACAACAGTCAATATAATAATCAAAAAGTAAATGAAATAAACAGATTGATTGATGAGTAAAAGTAATAATTAGTTGAAGCACTGAACCGCGGCATATCTCATCTTCTGTTCTGTGAATGTGTATTTCCAGGGTTATTTTTTCTTTCTTCTACAGCTTCTTCAGACAGTAAAAGGATCTTCAGAACTCCTTAGGCACAATCTTATGTGACAGTTTAATATTTATTTTTATATTTCACCTCAGAGGCTTGAGGACATTGCAGGTATCCCCTCAAATACTGAGGTATTTCTACTCCTGCACCATGAAGACTGGGAACATCACACTCTTTTGACTCTCCTATTTTACACTGTAGGAACTTATGGAAATACATCTGATTATGATTGTACCTGTATAATTTTATATAACAAATAAACTGAATTGAAACTAAATTGATATCTGTAATACAGACCAAGAGGCTTTCAGACAGGTTATGGTGCAACAGTGAGGAAACAAATGAAGACATGCTGAGGCGATAAGAGCAAGAGAAACATACACTTAGAAATATTTCTATGATCAGAGTTTGATAGAGCTCAGCACAGGGTGACGATGAAAGATTAAAGATTGAAATCTGCAGCCATATTTCTGTTTCATTTAGACATTATTAACTGTTTCCATGGTGATTCTATGAGTATGTACACACTGCAGAGAAGCAGCAGAAATGGAGAAAATCCATGCACATGTTCATGTTTTCATCCCCGTCATACAAAGGATGTTTCCACAGCACACAATAAGAGCAGAGAATGTGGCAGACTGGGGGGGAACTGCTCTGATAGCTGGCTCATTTGAAGTGTTGATAGGCGAACAGCCACAAAAAGCTGAGTTAATAAGCAATTTAGAGCTTTAAACCCAGTCCATGATGAAAGTTTAATGATATCAACACAAATTTGCTGTCATAATAATCTCCCCTTTTAATCATTTCCCACTGTCAGCACAGGGGCTAGCAGAAAGACAAGCCTAATCCACCTGATTGACATCTCCCACTAAATTGGCTGGGAGAAGGGACTGGGAAAATATGTCAGGCAATTAATTAAGTGTTTTTTTTCTTCGTCTTCTTTCAACTTTTTGTCTGGAATGTAGAGCGGCTGAAGCCGGAGTCAGAACACACGGAGGCAGTGTTGGTGTGTTGCTGAGGTCAGTCAATGGTCACTTGTGTAATCGGATAATATGTGCCCCATAAACTGGAGCTGCACATGATCCGAATTCATATGAAGCCTGTGAGATGTCAGACCACAGACACACACACACAAACACACACACACACACACACACACACACATGGGTGTCAGTGGATGCTGTGACTCACATTTTCGCATAAATCAGAGGACCATCAGTTGGAGAAGCGTTTCAATACATTTTATAACTTTGTTTTATAAGATTATGTTCATGCTGTCTCTAAGAAGACACTTTTCATGAGCTTTCCTGGGTCACGCTGACATGTGGACCGAACTGTAAATAATTTCTTTGTTGTTTTGACCCAGAATGAACTCAGGATCTGTTCTTTTTATGTGGGTAACTGAGTAATCCAGATCCTATAGCGCCTTTCTAGTCTTCCAACCACTCAAAAAGCTTTTACATATCCATTCACACACATGTTCATACACTGCCATGGAACTCATCAGTTTTGGGGAGCTAATCATTCATTCACATTCACACACCAGCAGGAGCAACTTGGGATTCAGTATCTTGCCCAAGGAAACTGCAACATGCAGACTGGAGGAGCCAGGGATGGAACCACTGATCATTTGATTAGTGGACGACCTGCTCTATCTCCTGAGCCACAGCCACCCCAAAAATTTGACAGGAGTCTGGATTTTCTGGTTCTTTAAAAATTCAAATGAAACTGTTGTCATAGGAAGTCCTCGAGCCTGAACCTGCAAATGCATCTTTTTAAAGCCGGGGTATCTAATTCATTTCAGAAGCATTCTTTTATATTTGTTGAGATTCTCTTAAAAAATCTGGTATCTGTTGCAATGGCCTCCTTACTTGTCTGCCTACCTGAATGTCTACCTGTGTGCAATTGAGCATGAAAATGTGTTTTGGAGGAGTGGCTTTGGAGGGAGGTCTGAAGGGAGGGGGTGGGATTTTGTTCTGTTGGATACTTTTAAAATCCAAGTGTGTCTTGCTAGTTTTTCCAACATTATCCAAGGCTTTAGGAACCCCATATGAGGAAAAGAAACGTTTTTAGTGCTCTAAAAATGACCCAAAGTCTGAGCAGTCTGAAGTCTTTGACTGGAAAAAGACCAATAGAGCCAGAACATATGGCATTTAATTTAACATTAAAATTGTCGACACCAAAATTTTAATACTAAATGATTAACCGCAGAACTCACTCAGCTGAATAAGAGCTGAACTTGAGATTTCAGGAAAGTTTCATTTTCATAGCAGCCTTGTAATCATCCACATCCATTGAGGAGAACCTCACTAATCATGCACCGACATCAGTCTGTTAAACAGTCAGATCTGACCAGCGACTGCGGTCAGTGGTCAAAGTGTGGAAACTGTGGAGCACTGTGAAGAACAGAATAACAGCAGTAACAATGCAGGAACACACAAAATGAGAATTTATTGTCCCAGTGCTCAGATAAGATAACATAATCCTTCTCTGAGCACCCAGAGGGATCATTTGGGTGATGCTGGGGGGCCTGGGGGGCTTCCCAACACACTTCCTTCTTCTAACTGCATTCATATGATTAGCACTCAGCTAATGAATATATGAATGTTGAACATTGTTTCATGGTGCCTTTATTTCAAAATAAGAGCGCACTGTTATTCAAGATAAGATTAATAAATCCATCCTCTAAATTATCTGGATGAGAATTAACAGGATTACTTCAGTTCTGATAACAGTCTGAATTAGTTCAGCCACATCTGAAGAACTTTACACATGACTGTGATTTACTATGGCAGGAGTAGACTTGATATGCCTAATATACAATACACATTGATGTGAGTATCTGCCAGCTGGTTTTATATTGCATATATATATATATATATATATATATATATATATAGAGAGAGAGAGAGAGAGAGAGAGAGAGAGAGAGAGAGATATAGATATAGATATAGATATTCTGTGTTATTGTAGCTGCTGCACTACTCTGTGTCTGTTCCATGTGACGTGTTGGAGGGACCCAACATCTTCCCATTACATTTTTCATTATTGAAAAAATAAGAATGATGAAGTATTTTTCAATAATAAGTTGAGTTTTAAGAATTCCTCAAATAATTTCCATAAAAGTGTCTTTTGTGAGTGTAGAAAAAGTTTTGGAGAACAGACAGTTTGAAGAGAGGTACAACTTAATATTCTGATAGGGAGGCTGGTGTTTTCCTGACTCATCTGTAATTAGGAAGTTGCGGTCTTTAAGGACAAGAATCTCAAGTGGCATCAGTCCACCAAACATGTGGATCAATAGAGAGGAAAGACAAAGATGATACGTGTCTATGAGAGGACAGATCAGGTCATTTGACTGTGAGACCTGAAACATGCTTACAATGTAACATAACACAACACTAGGAGGACACATTCTTGTAAAATGTTTCTGAATTGAAATAAAATTTCAAATATTAGTAGACTATAACATTTATTTTCCATTCCACATGAAATTTTTCCATTATTGTGTAGTTTGTATACATTTTAATTATGTAAATAATATTAACGATTATAAACGAAGGCAGACTGTTGAAGAAAGTAGAACAACGTGCAGAATTTGTGTTGTGTATGACTCAAGCTTTAAGTCAAACACCCATGTTATCTACACCTAGGAACACTACCAGCCAAAGATCAACACAACACAAAGGGTCTCTCTGCGTATGGAGTAGAACTGATTCTTCTTCTTTGTGTAACACACTATCCACTCACCTGCAGCTGCTTAAGTGAAAAAGTATCACTTTAAAATGTTGAAAATCTGAACTATTTGGGTCTGTTGCAACATTTTCATGGACATAGCTGCAGATTTTGGGGATTGTTGACAGGAAAACTCTTTTGTCCTGCAGTGACTGAGCTCATTTTACTAAAGCAACACTGCCACCTAGTGGAGTGTATGAGTGTATGAGTAAAACATGCACATTTGCTCTCAATGGGATCATAGTAATATGTAGCCTTGGGGGGGGGGGTATCACCACAGTCACTACCATTCATGAGTTACATTCGAGTGTTTTCTGCTCTCTGTGGTATTATCTGTGTGATTATTGATTACCACAGCTTAAAGGATGTTTGTTTCAGCTGTTTGCTTTCTTCTAAAGCTTCATCATCAGGCTCGATCTGTTGGCGGACACAGCTGGCTGGAGTCCAGACGAGAAGAGTGATTAAATGAGGAGAGATAACAGTATCCTCTAAATTGGCAACAGGAAGTCGAGGAAGTTTTTCTTCTTTTGAGTGCCCTCTTCCAAGTGTGTGTCTTACTTAACTTCACAATCTTCTCTGTGACTCCAGTTTGATTGGAACAAAAAATATGTGAAACATTTTTTTTTTTTTAATGCACAATAAGTAGTATTTATTTTTGGAGCAGGGACTGTTTAGGGGTCTGGGACAGTATAGGTCCAGGGAGCTCAGAGCTCAGATCTTTAAATATAGAGAACATTCAAATGTTTTATGTTTTCACTTAGCCGCACTGCTTTAGCTCCATTTAGTCACAGTATCACATGGTTTTGTAGCATTTCTACCTTGTTTTCTGGCAGTTATGGTGACTGCAGGTGAGCGCTTTTGCCATGTTAGGCACATATTGGCTATTTCCTGGAAACAGTGCTTTCTGTTGCAGATCTGCTATATACTAAAGTTCTGCGGTTAATCAATAAAACAGATTTGTTTGTTCATTTTTTTATTAGCACTACATATGGCCAAAGGACTAAATTTAGATCCTGGTCTCTTCGGTTGAAATGCAGGTGATGCTCCTGCCTTCCAAAAAAGGTTCATGTCTGGTTCCTCGGAAAAGTTTCTGTTGTGGAAATGCTAAATAAAATTTTATAATCAGAGTCTGTGAAGGTCCACACTTGCATGCACCCTTAAAAACTTGAACCAGGGGAATCAAAAAAGGTCATGTAAAGATATCTTCATAGTGTCAACTGCTGGATAATTTTAGGGGATCCCACTGTAACCTCAACAACTGTGGTTGAACAGCCACATCAAGACATGAAAGGATAATGCTGAATTATGTACTGTCTTCATGAGGCCATCACCAGGGATGATTATCAATGAACAGGCATGCCTTGTTAAAAGTTAATTTGTGGATTTTTTCTTGCTTTCCTAATGAGTTTGAGAGCATCAATTGTTGTGAGAGTTAGTGCTGGCATACAGTAAAAATCCCTATTATACTGTATACTACTGTAGTAATCCACACTATGAGAAGAGCCACTCTACTAAGTAAAGAGAAATGACAGTCCATCATTACTTTAAGACATGAAGGTCAGTCTATCCGGATAATTTCAAGAACTTTGAATGTGTCTTCAAGTACAGTCACAAAAACCATCATCAACGTTCTGATGAAACTGGTTCTTATGAGGACGACCTCAGAAAAGAAAGACCAAGAGTTAGTTCTGCTGCAGAGAAGTTCATTACATCTGAAAGGACCTTTAGCAAACATATTTGGAATATCATTCTAAAGTTTCCTTTATTGAAATAATCTACAGGAGTCTTCTATGGTACGCTGTATTTTTCTGTGTTGGCCAGCAGGGGTGAGCAGAGCTCTGCTTTTATCAGGTGTTTTCAGGTACTTTACATTATCCTTCCCAATAAAACTGGAAATACCTGTCCTCATTTCAGAGTATTATTTTATAGTGGGACATAAACATTAATAAATACATTTTTAGACTGTATCTAAACCAAGCAAACCAAAGCAGAGACCCAGTCATAAGATTTGTGATGCATGAATGATGTAACGTTGTGCTGTGACTCCATCCATGATGCAACCTGAGGTCGTCCTCTAAGTAACTGTGTGATCTACGTCTGACGAGGTGATTGATTTAAAAAGCAGCCTGTGCCTAATTTATGGAGTAGTACAGCTCAGTCTGGTCAAAGAGAGGATGTGATTCCAAGTGATGAAATGTTTGGTTGTTTGATACTTTCTGAAATGTTATTTATCTGCTTTAATGAGGAACACAAATAAAGGATAGCAATGATTTTAAAATGTGTATGACCTGATCAGATCTGAGACATATTTTTATTATAAAGGAATCAGTATAGAATCAACAAACTAGAATCATCTTAGGAAGGAAAAGTACAAAATGAATCAAAAATAAGAATCATTTATACACTTTGAGAGTTATCTTAATCTGCATATTCCAGATTAATTGATGTCTTCCAAATTGCAACAGTGTCAACCACCTTAATTTAGCATGTTAGCATGCATTTACTGACAGGCACTAAATATATATTCCAGGTGAGACTGATGTGAAGGTCACAAAGAGCTTCAGGCCTGAGCTATCAATGATCATTTTGTAGAAAAAGCAGAAAGCTTTAAATAGCTGTGGACGACCATTTCTTCTTCTCTTAAATGGAATGACAGAAGCTTTAGTTATAATGTTCAGAGAGCCCACCAGCTGTTGTTCTTTCTGCTACAACTCAGGAGGTTTAAGCTATCAAAGGTGGGGATGTGTGATCTCTGAGCTGTGATAGGGAGTGTTCTTCTAACATTTTTAATCACTGTGTGGTCTGGAAACTGCTCAGCTGATGATGGGAATGGGCTTCATAAGGGAGTGAAAGCAGCATCAAAAATCATTGGCCAAGATTTGCCAAGCATCTAGGCCAATGTTTACATTGTCTAGGTGCTATTCCTGCACCCAGCAAATCCTTCAGGTAAAAACTGTATTAAGACAGACTTAAGACTTTGTGTGTTACGTGCAGAACCACTCGTTTCCAGCACATTCTTAGGCCACGAGGGCCTTGAACTCCTCATCATCAGTTCAGTTCAGTTTATAAACTCAATTTAACTGTATCCTTCAGGGGTTTCTTAATGCATCAGACACTTCAGTTTAGTATTTTATGTGGTTATTTATGGTGGTAGAGTATTTTGTATCTGTATGATTGCTTTATGTTTTTTACTATGTTATTTACTATGGCAGGAGTAGACTTGACCTGCCCATGCCTAATATACAATACATTGTTAAAATAACTGTACATGATCTGCACAGCAAACAGCAGACTGACACAGTGAGCACTAGATGGTGAACGAAGTGAAGTATTTAACAGCTAAAGAGACATTACAGATATTTTTTCTTGTTGAGTTGGTGGAGACCAAAACAGAGCTAAAAGAGTAAATATTTGAAAGTATTTCAAATGATTGCAAATGTTTCACTGTGTGTGTGTGTGTGTTTGATGTGTGTAGAGGAAACTGTTTGATATCAACTTTATACAGAAATTCAGTCCTCCGGTTTGACACAACTTTTATACTTTATATACTTTTATGATAATGAACAACTGATGATGGACATTTACATTTCAATAATTTAATACTTCACCGACAAACTCACTTAAAGACACTTAAAGGTCCAGTGTGTAGGATTTAGTGGCACCTAGTGGTGAAGTTGCAGACTGCAACCAACTGAATACTCTCCCTTCCAAGCATGTTGGAAGAACTCTGATCTAGATATGGACTTTTGCTTTTTATGTGAATTTGGCATCAGTGTTAGAAAAATAGTTCAGCATGGCAGACTCTGTGAAAGAGGACCTGCTCTCTCTGCGGATATAAAGGCCTCACTTTAAGACAACAAAAACACAACGATTCTTATTTTCAAATAATAATACACTAATGAAAACATACTAATAAATAAATAAAATATAATAATTTCATTGGTGCTACTCCTAAATATTGTTACAAATATTCATAAGTGCCTATCAGTATAATTATGCAGAGTTATAAGCAGATTATAACATATCATCATCATTACAAACATGATACACCATAGAAAGTACCAAAGTACCAAACAATTAATTGCTTTTTTTATTATTAAGCATTCCTTTAAGTATTATTAAGTCAGTGTTATGAGCTCTGTTGCACAGATTCCAGTTGCTTCCAGGTCCAGCAGAGACAGAAGTTCTCTTTAATTTACAGTGATTTAGATTTCTCTTATGAAGGTGAGAGATGAGAGAGGGGTTGGTGGTCTGCATAGACAGCAACAGTACATCATTTATGAAGAGAATATGTAGATACAGAGACACGGCAGTGAAATTATGATAGCAACCAAATGAAACTCTCACAGCATATATAACCCAAAGGCATCCCAACACAACTGAACACATGAAAATGCTTTAAATGTTGTATTTCCCTCCCAGAGAACTACACACACCCTGCACCCAAACTAAAATCAGCCTGACTGTTGAAGCTCAGAGTTAACAATGTGTATTAGTTTGATGACTTCTTCCTCTGAAAATTGACACTTGAGGACCTGATAGTCTGATTACATACTGCAGGTTGAGTTTATTGTAAATATCATCACCATCGTCTGTGTTTTAGTGGAGATTTTTATGTTTCAGAAGCTTCCCTGCATGGGCCAAAGTCCAAAGGTGTTCCTGCCATCCAACACATGAATAATGCCCCCACCGTGACAGCTCATTCAAACACACACAAACCATTAAGGCTAATGTATTTGTGGTTTTGCTGTGTGGCTGCCGAGCTGCCCCTTCATTATGTGGGTGGTGATGGATGTTGCGGCCATCGTTGACAGATAACCTGAGCTATTTCTAGTCAGAGGAGATTAGAAGGATTAACGCCATCGAGGGTGGGAGAACCACTCACCTTCCACACTGGCTCTGTGAACTCTGCTGTCTGCATGTGCCTGCTGTTGTTGACAGAAAGTCTCTCTGCATACAAAAGCCACCAGAAAGCCTCGAAGACTCACCACAATGAATTCACACAAAGTTACTGTGTTTTCTTCCAGCATTTTCTCTGTCTCAGTGGGAGTGAACAGTGCTCTCTAACAGGGGACTTGCTGCCCTGTTGTGTTTCCTGTAAACACAAGCTGCTTCTATCTGAGTCGTGTCTTTTTTTAAATTTTTTTATTTAGTGTATGCAGCATCGCAGCATGCCATCCTCCTCTGCGGCTTGCATCTGGGAACTATTTTGTATGTTATGCGTTTGGTTGTTGTGCCAAAATTTCACTCAGAGTCAGATTTCCGCTCCCATATTTACATGCATGTGCTAGAGAAATAAATGTCTGTGAAGCAGCTTTAGTAGTTTAGACAAGAGGACTGTATCTGTACAATACAGAGCCCTTTATGTGTGTAACATAAGTGTTTAAATGATGACAGCAGTCAGATTAGTTAGAATGGAAGGAAAGAAAGGCTGTGATAATTTGATGTGTTTTTTTTGTTTATTTTTTGATAAGCAACTGAGACCTTTATTGTGAAATTTAAGCCCCACTGTTGAAATTGAGATACCACACAACATTTGAAACCATCTATCTAAATATACAGTGTGTGTGGTTTGAATTTCCACAGTTACATTTTTTAAAAGCTTCTTTTTAAACTTAAACTTAAATAAATAAAAATCAAGTTTGAGGTCTGAGGTCTTCATATACCAAAACATCTGCGGCCATGTGCTCCAATAATTGAAAATCATTCTGCAGCAGATTATAATAACAAGGAGCCATATCAAAAGGAAATTTTAGGTCATAACTGTTGACAAAAATTTTTTTCAAAAAGATGGTATGAAATCAGAGAGTGTGCAGTTAGATCACAGTGTGTCAATAAAACACACTTTGAGTGCTGCCTGTTGTTTGGACTGAGGAGGAAGAGCAGAAATGTAGCGTGAGACTCTTTGCTCGTTATTGACGCTGCTGCGCTGCTGCTGACGTCACCCGACGCTGAGGTCCAAAGTTTATCAAGTTTCCAAACACACACACCATCAGACCAAAATAATCCATTTAGATGTCAAAATAAGAGCCTGGCCTCTGTTTTTGAGTTGCACGGATTAAACAGTGCATGAAATGTTATGACCTATTCAGTGGAATTGTTATGTAGAATGTGAAATGATATAAATTACATCCTTTCACAACGTCGTACAAGATGGAAAATGTATATTTAGAAACTCGACAAGGGGTTGAAAAGTATGCATAAACTGAGACAGACGTTTACTAAACATTAATGTGCAGCCTTGAAGAGTTGTTCATGTTGTGTTGAGATGAATCTTGTGTATAGTAACATGGCAAACGTACTGTAAATACTGATGTCCATTGCTTGGACAGAGCAGTAGAATCAGTCCGGCCCAGCTTGACTTTGTTTTGCAAGACATGTCGGTGATCTATCTGTCTTTGATACACAAGTGTGTTTTGAAATTCCCTCAGTTTATCTACAGAAATCTGCTGCCAGACACTTACAGCTTCAAACGGTGTAAAATCACTGAGGGTGTGATGTGTAACAGATACCATACATACAAAACGACATAGATATGAATGTGTGTTATCTAGCAGGGGCTAACATCAGCAAAAAAACAAACAAAAAACAAAACAAAAACAACAACAAAAAAACAAACAAACAAAGAAAACAGTACAACAGAATTTTATTTGAAGGATCATGCAAGTATGTATGCATTTTGTTGCCAGTTAAAGATGATGTTTTCTTATACAAGTCTGTTTTTTTTCTGCTAACCCACTTGAGGTTAAAGTAATTCGACAGCTTCTTCAACTGGGCTCCGGGGGCTCCGGGACCAGACCTCAGTCTGGCATTATTGTTGTCTGGTGCACTGAAAAACATAAAAACAAAAACATAATAGGTTGTAATTGCTCTTTATATTAATTCAATGGTTTGTTAATGGTAACAAAAGAGCAGCAGGCACAGTGGGAACCTGGATATGTTCAAATAAACGAGAGTGCAGGACGTTTTTATCAAATCAGGATGGAGGCTATTTTTATAAAGCATGCCAAAAGATTTTCATGATAATTGTGACCTTATGTAGGATACAAATCTACAGGTTCATTCATGTAAGGATATTAGAGGCTGACTATCAGATGAGTTTATCTTAGCAGTATTAGCCTATATGTCAATAAGCCAATAAACATCCAGAGAGCATCATAAAAATAGATATTTGAAGCTTGAAGCAGAAACTGTAGACACTTAGCTTGTTGAATAGTGAAACGTTCTGCTCAGCATATTAATGTCAATAATTTATAATGAATAAAATAATAAAATAAATAATTTATAATAATTATTTGTATATAAGCTTCTAAAATGACAATTAGCACATCTCTAAAACAGTTTTAAAAAATGAAATTAAAAATGGTAGGATTTGATATGAAGTGGGCCCATTAAAAAAATGCTAAATCAATCATGTCAACGTTGTTTGTAAAACGCCGCAATGGTTTTATTTTGAAACTTCTTAGCGGAAATCCTCGTGAGCTCAGCTAGCATGACAGCTAGCCTGCGCACCGAGTCTCCTTGCTGCCGCTGATAAAACGGTTTCGTGTAGGACTTTCTCCTCCATCACTTCCTTCTTTCAGCAATGTGTTGTCAGGCAGGGAGGTGTGGGGAGCCCGGCTCTTCACTCCTTCACGCTGCTCAGGAGCCATGGCGGAGCGGACACTGAGGAGGAAGCAGCGGTCGGAGCACAGCTCGGCTCCACAGCAGCGGCTCAGCCGAGGACGGGTCCACGTTACCTGCAGCACGACCACAACTCTTACTGACGGAACACAATGGTGACGGCTAATAAAGTTTTACACACGTCTTTAGCTCCTGTCACGGACGGCCGGTTCAACTTTTCACTAACTTATATTTTAATGTCGGCGGGCTCGTAGCCGCGCAGACTTTGTTCTGCTTCTCTTCTCTCCTCTAACGTTACGTGTGTCCTGTAAAGCCATCTGCCTCCGGCGTAAATCTGGCGCACTGTCCCGCAGTGGCTCTTTAATATTTCTAAGCCGAGTCAGTGGAGGTTAACATGGGGGCAAAGCAGAGCAGCCCGACCGCTAATCCCGCTGCTAACGGACGGACCAGAGCCTACTCCGGCTCGGACTTGCCCTCCAGCACGTCCAACAGCAACGGCAGCAATGTCAGCAGGACTACCGCCGGGGGTGTGAGGTACCATGCGTACAGTGGAGCCTCAGGAGCCACGTCCAGCACCAGTCAGCACCATGGAGCCAGGGCAAGGACTGTGGCGGGCTCCGGGGGCTCCGGGACCAGACCTCAGTCCGGCATTAACATTCCGAACAGCAGTGGAGCCTACAGCTCCCAGGAGTCCGGCGGTAGCAGCCCGGAGGAGGCGGCGGACAGGGAGCGCTCCGGCGGAGGGCAAGACGGTCCCCGGCTGTTGATAGGATCACTACCAGCACACCTCTCGCCTCATCTGTTCGGAGGTAAGAGGGCACAGCGCCCGTGTTGTGTTGACACAGCTCGGTGTCTCACTGACACATGATTGTTGACAGCAGGGTTTGGCGGTTGGGTGACGATGGGGGCCAATGTTACCAAAATGTCAGTGTACACATGTAACATCATCTGTAAGAGATCTGTACTGCAGTTACTAATACACAGCAAACAAGTTAGTTCAAATCAGCAGAGTGTTCAAGAAACTCTGGAGTCAGATTGATGTAATCAGAAGATGTCATGTGACAGCACCAAACATCTTTTAACAGGCCACATCTGGAAACATGTGCTTATTAAATAACACAGAGGTTTACACTGCTGAGGTCATGACCCTCTGTAGAAACATGTGATCACACACCAAATTAAATGTAGCCCCCATGATGATGAACTCATTGAGATAAGTTGTATTTATTCTTTTAGTAAACTGTGTTATGGATCTGGATCTTTCCCACGGTCTGATTTCTCCGCCATGGCCACAGAATACTCTTTTGTTTACTGTACTAAAAATATTATCAAATGCTTTGAGCCTAAAAATAGTGGAATCAGCCAATAAGATATCCACTCTGTGTTCGTTGTTCGTAGCTGACTTCCAGCTCTGAGGCCAAGCTATAGGTTTGTATAATGCTGAAACTGTCAGTTGATTTATGATAAGGCAAGAGCTCTGATAATTTATTCATTTATTTGACATTTGTAAAGCAAATTGTCAAACATTTTCTGCATTCTCTCTTTTACACTGTCAACTTTACAACTTAAAGACATCACTCTGAGAGCTCGTGTTGGGGATTTGTCAATTGCCAACCTCCATGGTTGTGAAGTGAAGCCAATGCGGAAGTGCCAAAAACTGCAGTTCCTTAAACGTCCACTTGAGGCTGGTGACAGAACAAGTCAGTCTCCATAAGTCCCCATGTTAAAATGTCCAACTTCACAGCAGAAATAAACATGTTTACAGCCTGGTACAAAAAACAGTTTTGGTCTCTATAGCTAATTTCACCATTCATGACAACTGTACTGAGGGTGAATTTTTATACAACGCACCTGTTCGAATTATATTAAGACTTAAAGTTATGCAGAATTAAGAGCGTGGATGCTTTGATTGACAGGTAGGTGCTGTTACAGATGGCTTGTTTTAACATCCAGGCGTCATTCAGCCCACCTCAGGTTTGCTGATGATCCAAGCCTTTGCCGATTTTTTAGATTAACCGGGAGGCGGAAGAGGCAGGACCACCAACATGGAGGCCACATATTCTGAGCATCAAAACGGCTCTTCAGAAACCTGTGGAGGATGTCGCGTTGTTTCAAGGCAGAGATATCAGACCAAAAAATCCACCAACAAGCCTGAGAATCTGACAAATTTTATCACACCTTTTCACTTGATCCACACTCTTTGGGTCAATAACCAGACCCACAAGGAAGAATTGTGTTGATATAACACACAAACAGTGATGCAGATGCTGGCTGGTGAGTGAGTGGGTTTTAATGGCGTTCATGTGTGAGGATGATGACTCGTGCGAGTCGAGCCAAACGTTGTTAAGATAAACGCTGCGAGGCTCCTCGCGGAAGCCTTCTCACTGATTCCATCGATCGGCCGTCGAGTCATCCGATCGCTGAACGTTCACCTATCCACTGACTCAATCAGCTGCTTTCATGTCATTACCACCTCTAACCAGGTTATCCAATCAGAGTGTGAGGCTGTTTTTAGGTGTCCAGTCAGTGCTGCAGGTTTTGGCTGGTTGGTTGTTCTGTGCCTTGTAGTTTCTTGTTGGGCTGACAGAGGAAAGACAAAGGCGCTCTACATTCTTTGAAGCATTTGAAGAAGACAATAGGCTCGTTTGAGATGAAGCTCGCCTGCTTGGAGAGTGGATGAGAGCAGGTGGTTGCAGCCGGGGGAAGTGACAAAAAGCTGCAGTCAAGTTGGACAGTTTCCAGCAGAATATAGAATGTAGAGGAAGGCATGTTATCATCGATCAGTCTATTCAGCTTTTACTGAGTCACCAATGATTATTGCTGAAATGATGTTCTGGGTGATTAAAGAAATCCAAAGCATCGATCAGCTCTGGACAGAGGAATACGAGATTTGCATCTTTGATTTGTCAGTCGTGATTAGACTGTTGGAGCTTTTTACATCAGTTTGTAGAAGAAGAGTTTCTCTGTCTGACCTGTCACCAAAAGTCTTGTTTTGTTTATTAAAACCTGTAAGAATCAAACAGCAGAACGGTTCTGTTGGTTCTGTTTATCCAGTTTTTGTGGCCTCACATAGGATATCTACCGGGCATTCATTGTGCAGTGCCAACTTCCTTTCTGACTTCTAATTGGACGATTACTGAACAATGTTTTGGATCGTCACACACATTTATCATCTTTCCATGTGCTAATCTACAGCCAACATAAGCAACCTGTGTTTAGCCTCTCTCCAGTGGCTCCCTGTCCCATTTTGTCCTCTATAATGTGCATCATAATGCACCCTTTTCTCTATATTTTGCTGAACCTCAGTAGCGGTGGTTACTAGTCTTGTCTCCTCAGCGAGGCTAGCTATGAATTCCAAATCCAAAAAGTACTGGAGGAAAAGAAGAACTTAATAGTGCGTGGACAGATTTGTTCGCCTCTACCATCAAGCTGCTGTCTTACCAGTCTGCATAATCTGTGACGGGGAGTTAGTTTTGTTTTGCAGCTTTCTTTTGATACAGCTGAGATGTGATGATACAATAATTTGCACAAATAGTAAAGATAGAAGATGGATATTTAATGTCTAAACTGATGAGCTTTATTGTTTTTTTCTAAATATACATTCATGAGTGCAATTATTCAGTTTGATCCATTCTGTTCCAAACTATTTGGAATCAAAATGTAGTGAAGGTAGTTGACCCCCGACTATAGACTAGAGAGTTTCTGCGACTCTTCATCAGTGCATGGGGCTTATGAGGTCAACATTAAAAGTTGTTTCATTATTGATTTTTAATTACGCAGTCTGTTGTGAGTGAAGTTTTTACACTGATGTAACACATCTGGCTTGTGTCATGGATTTTCATGAATGCTGACATCATTAATATGAACTTGTGCTGGAGTCAAGCAGCAGGAATTTCATGCTAACATTTAGTTTGACGTGCTAACGGCTTCTGCGCTTTTAGCCTGTGCCGTGGGACAGTTCATTTCTCACCTGTAGAGTTAGCATCATGTGTCATTTCAGTTAGCATTGTCAGTGCTGCTAGCTGCTGATCCTCTATGGAATTCATTATAACTAGCCACAGCTGAAAGACAGACAAGAGGTAAAAACCTTTTAAAATGCATGAACCACTGGTATGAATGAATGAATATGATTTCAAACAGTATTTTGACTGTTATCAAGCGGAATGTTTCATTTTTACATTGTTCATTATTAACATGTAGTTCAGTGTTTCTCAGACGTTGTACCACCTCAGAGGAAATCTGTCTCTCCAAGTACCACCATCATGATCGTGTAGGCTGGCCTGGTCAGCTACAGACTTTATAGTTTTTGACTGTTGAATCCTCAACAGAACCAGCTCCAGAACCAGAGCTACTTGGGTGCAAAAGAGGTTCTCCTCACCCTCATTCTCTTCCTAAGATTTCACGTTTGCAGTGTTTTTGATCAGTCTTTTTTTTACTATTTTACCATCACATTTAAGCTAATAACTAATCACGAATGTATGCACGCTGCATGATTGTGACGACAGAGCAGCCTGATGCTGAAACAAAATATTACAGGAAAAGTATGAAGGTAGTACTAAATGTTTCTAAAATAAATTATTTAATGAAAAATATAGATTTCAGAGATTCTTCTACGTACCGCCCAAGAGAGCTCTCATACCGCCAGTGGTACAAGAAGCAGTGATGTCGTACGTAGGGGGTTTCTAACAATAAAACAATACCAAAAGACGAAGTTTGATGACATCATGAAGTAGCAAGGGATCATGGGAGTTGTTGTGTTCAAAACAACCACCATTGAAAATCCATCTGACGTGACTCAGGTAGAAATTGTTAAAGTTTTATTGATGTAACATTTCATCACGTTTGCCAGTTTCCTTCGTCACGCTGACGTATCCCATACATCTCATGTTTACCTGGAAGTATGCACATTACATGAATTTAACGACTCACGACACAACTCAACAAAATGTATAACGCAGATCTGTTTCTAGACATTTGAATACAGGAATGTTCCATATTCTGTCTTTAAATTATCACAGCATTGCACCATGTGCATCCTGAATGCAAACATGAACCTGTCTATATTTACTCACATTAATTCCATGTCAGATGTTCGTCATAACGCCGTCTCTTCAGTCTTACTGTTGATATTATTTCATCATAGTGCATTAAGGCCTTAAATAGCAGCAGGTTATTCATGTCAATGTTGATGCAAGTGAGTGTATTCACTGAAACAAACATCCACAGTACATATGCTGCAGGTTGTGTACACAGTTAATGTGAGTGTGAGTCAGCAGACAGGCGTCTAATAATGAACTCAACTCATCAACTTTCCTTCCTCTATAATGGCACATGGACGAATCAATCACACACACACACACACACACGTGCCTGCAGGCTGTGTTAGCAGGTGGCGTGTTGTTCTCTCTGTTAATGGTGCTGGTCTTATTTTAAAGACTCCTCCAGATTTAACAGCAGTGGACAGTCTGATGAAAATGCAGCAGAGCAGCTCTGTAATGTTCAATCCAGCCACTATCTGTTTGTTCACTGAAGTGTGCTGAACGCTGACAGAGCACGAGGCCTGTGAGAAATATGTACATTAAGTTTAAACTGCACCAAATCCACTCTGCACAACAACCTGATGAATGGCAGAGCATGACCTGTATTTCACTTCACGTCACCCATAAAGGTTTGTGTCTCTTCTCAAACACAGTGTAGGTGAGTAGAATTCATTTATGTATTAGTTTATTTTTAAGGGACAAGTACAGAGACACATTGACAGCTGCAGAAGCAGATGTGCATGTGGGTATAGTAAAAGCTAATTTCCAACAGTAGTCCCCTACATATAATAATCATAATGATACTCAAGAAAAGAAATGTGTTTTCTTTATCAGTTTCCCCCCAAAAGCCTTTTTTTGTCGACAGCTTTATTCTGAACTTTGCAGACAAGATAAATATTGTAAAAGATAGGGTTGGTGAGTTTTTTATAGATTTGGATGAAACCAAGTTATGATGCAGAAATTAGCCACGCTGCAGGGCTTGCAGGTTTTTTTTCTTTGTTAAAATCACAACAAAACACTAAGACAGATGAGATATGGGCAGCTGTGGCTCTGCTCAGGAGGTAAAGCGGCTTGTCCACTAATCAGATGGTTCAATCCCCGGCTCCTCCAGTCTGCATGTCGAAGTGTCCTTGGGCAAGATACTGAACCCCAAATTGCTCCCGAAGGCTGCGCCATCAGTGTGTGAATGTGTATGAATGGTTAGCTCCTCAAACTGATGACCAGTTGGCACCTTGCATGGCAGCCAATGCCATCAGTGTATGAATGTGTGTGAATGGGTGAATGAGATACGTACTGTAAAAGTGCTTTGAGTGGTCAGAAGACTAGAAAGGAGATATATAAGTACAGTCCATTTACCATTTACCACGTCAGCTCAGTGCATATGTTTGAAAATCATCACAGTTCACAGCTGAGTTTCAAAACATCGACAGTAATCTGCATGGAAATGTTGTCGGGGTTAGAGAGCACAGAGGCGCCATAACAAATTCAGAGTGAGTGCTTATTTAAACATACTCAGAAAAAAATGCACTTTGCGCAAGTTGACACTAAATGTACAGGAATACATTTGAAATTCATCTTCGCAGAGCAAACTGAAAGATTGAAAGAGACCCACATCCCCTGTGTTATACACCCCCGTCCTCAGCTTCCTCACACTGAAACTGAAGACACTCTATAAATTCATCGTTCTGTTGCGTGACAACAGTTTGGCACTCCGGTTCAGTAAGGAAATGGCAGCGGGACAAGTGAGAAGACGCAGACATCGCAAGTCCTATAGGAGAGATCTGCCTTCCAGATCACGCTGAATCATACATTCACAAAGACAGATCTGAAATCAGCTTTATTTGCCAAGAATGTGTAAACATGAGAGGAATTGGTTTAAAGTTGCTCTCAGTGTTACACAGATCCAAGAACAGTACAGGAAGATAGAAACAGATCCAAACAGTGAAAAGTAATAAATAGTGAATGGGTAATGTCATGCATTGTCTTTATATACATTCTATGTAGATAATAATCCAGATATTTCTATTCATATCTCTGACACTGTGCCCTCAGAATGGCACAAAAGGTTCTAAGTTGGTGTGATGTCTTTTAAATCCTTGAACCGGACCCGATAATAGGATTTTAAAAAGTCATGTACTGGCTTCATTTCCTGGACTCGCAGCACAGGAAGACAATGTCATCATCCAGACTGTGTAACCATTATGTTTGGGGTGTACGTAGAATTTCCGTCCATGCTAGAATGTAAGCTCATGATGGAGACGCTTTCCTGTCGTTAGTGTGTGATATGAGTGAATACAGCTTCCTATCACAGGGTGTGATCACAGCTCAGCTGCCCGCTTTAACCAACATGCATACAGCTGTAAATTGTTGGTTTTGTGCTCAAGCTGCTGCTAAAAGTCATTATATCCAGGTCAAAGGTTCAATAAATGAGTCTTCTCAGAGCTGCAGATTCTCTATTCTCTACAGGTCGCTCTACAACAATAGCAACAGCAGCTGTAATATTTTTCTGTAATATGCATTTAATTTGCAACAAGCTGTTATCTATAGCACGCAGCACCTCCTTACATTTGTATGAGTGCCAAAAGCCTCGGATGGAAGCACGATGTGACGATGTGACTGACGAAACAGTCAGTCACACCTCTGCAGCACACAGCACAGCATGTCGGCTCTCCGGACATAACGCTCCATTTTTCATGATGCGTCGTCTGATTGGACCTCTATCCGGGCCGAAGGTGATGTCACCACGCTCCATCATAACAATAATATTTTGTCTTAAATGTAACAGTTGCAACAAACCTGCTGTCACGTACAGGGCTTTTATGCCACGCTGTTCCACTGACAGATACCACTCCACACCAGCAGGTATCATGTCAAACTGGTATTATTCCACCATGTTTTGCTGGAACACAGCGGCTCCTTGTTTGTTGGTACAGGAGCTGTCACTTGTCACTGTTCTGCTTGTTTGTTAGCGAAGCTGACGGAGCTCGCCGTAGCTACATATTAACCCTGTGACAGCTAGCATAGCAGATAAAGCCTGCTGAACAAACCATAAAATAATTAAACTCCCACATGGAGTCTGACATTTATGTCACATATCCAGTGTAGCAGTTGGTATTTGTTGCAGAAACATGAATGACACTTCATCATGTGATGACTATTGCAGCATCTAAAGGCAGCCCTTGAGGAAATCAGAAACATGCAAAGAGGATGTTGAGAAATAAATCTTGTAAGGTGCACAAAGGAGTACGCCAGTGTCTTTCTAGGACTGAATCCTTAAGAAGTGCAGAACATCAATAGGTAGATCATTACACCAAGGCCAGCCTGCAGACAGCATGCAGCATTTGTCCCCATTTGACCTCTGGTTAAACAGTGCCAGCTGTCTGCTCCTGTGGGTAGTGTCTGTAATTCACCTGCAGTCTGATGGCTAGCGGTGACACCAAACTGTATTAATGGACACTGAAGTTCAACCATTGAAGTCGTTTGTGTTATTTTTGATTAGATTGATTTATAATTTCCACATTACAATCAGACAAACCATGGTGACGCATCAAGAAGCTGTCTTGATTTGGTCTAAATGTTGGATGATTCCTTATCAAATGA
This sequence comes from Sciaenops ocellatus, assembly GCA_033000465.1. NCBI lineage: Eukaryota > Metazoa > Chordata > Actinopteri > Sciaenidae > Sciaenops > Sciaenops ocellatus. The sequence goes on from CP136885.1 coordinate 4,778,942, forward strand.
CATGTACAGTAGATCAGTTACAGCTAATATTATTATATGCCATGAAGTCAATGTCAGTACCAGTGTAATCTATATAAACAGATATCTGCATATGAATGCAGAATCCATATGAAGGGTAAAAGGTAAAAAGCATTGGCTGAAATGTAATCTTTGAACCCATCGGCTATCATCTGACGACCATTTAGCTTTTTGTTCAAACTTATCTGCATTCATATGCATATAGAGAGATTCTCCTCATTCTTGTGTATCAAGTTGCTCAATGGACTACAGAAGACGTCTTGGTCTGGCTACACCGGAAGGCCAGAAACACTGGCTGTGGCCCCAGAGGGTAAAACATCGTCAGACGATGGGTTCTATCAGTGTTACTTCCATGATTGCTGTTGTGAAGACTTGGCAAACCTTTTTCTCCATGAGAACATCTCCCCGCGATCTGTTATACAGGACCACTGACTTGTCTCACAGTGGTCTACCTGAAGAGCAGCAGTACCATGTGTTTACATCCAGTATGACACCTCTATGACATTGTCCAGCTCAGTTGCATTTGAGGCTCCACAGACTGGAATAAATAGTGAAATAACTCACTGACGACTAGGGTACAAAGGGGCTGAAAATTTCTGGTAAATTTCCAGAAACTTTCAATTGGGAAGCGAAGCTGGGGAATTTTGGAAATATTCCAAATCAGAAATTTATGGGAATTAATGGGAATATAATTTATCAGCTGCCTGTCTACTGTATGAATACATTTTCATGTGCTATTTGGAAGTTAAACATTAATATCATACATCAAATATATTCACGCCATAATATCAAAAATATGTGGCTTCAATAGTCAACCTTCAATTTTGTAAATTCGCAGTTTATTCCAGTTTATTCCCATGAATTCACATTAATTCCCATGGAAATTTCCCATGGAATTTTGGTTTCGCTGTGATACGGGGACATATTCACATTCACAGCTAAAACACATCTGAATGAAATGTCTCCAACAACTATGATACGAGCCCACAGGTCACGTGATGATATTATCAGGTCAAGTATTGACACTCTTGTTCCCATCCAGTGACGGTTGCATGTGTTTGTACAGTGGATATTGAATTTCTGTACTATGGATTTCTGCTTTCATCAGGATTTCTCTTATTACAAAGATGCAGCACTATTATAACTATGCAAAAACATATTTGCTTATGAGAGCAGTGTAAATGCAGGCATAGAAGAAGCTATCAGACTCTTATTAACTATGTTCATCATGCACTTGTATAACACTGCTATGCTGGGTACACACTGCTTCATAAAAGAGAGTTATGAGGCTGTAGTGGATGGTACCAGTACGTCTTCGATAAACTGTGTTCCTTTATTGTCAGACAGAGCTTGCTAGTATGTTAGCTCTACACTCGCTGTGCCAACAAGCTTCCAGCATGTTGTATAGTGTTTCACACAGACATATGAATGAACTTCACTTTGTCCATTTGTCTGAATTTCGCACCACTGACAAAATAGCAAGACGTGACAGTGCTGACTCATTGAAGCTATTTGCTGTGTCGCACGGTTCATTTTTAATTAACCTCTTCTGAGTATTAACTAACTCCACAAACAAGCAGCCGAACAATGTTGAGACTGTACAAATGCATCTTCTGAATAAACTGTGTGAACTTATTGTCACATTAGCAACTGAGCTAAGCTTGCTAACCACTGACAGTATAAAGAATGGTCGGCGTATGCGTGACGTCACCTGTAGGTTTCTGAAGAGCTGTTGTGTTGTGCCGATGTGGCTGCTGCCACGTTGGTAGTCCCGCATCTCGGCTAATCCAAAGATTGGCAAAGATTGGATTGTCTGTGGACCCGAGGTAGGCTGAATGATGCCTGGTTACTCAAACATGCCGTCTGTAACAGCACCTACCTGTCACAGCAGCCATGCTGTTTTCACCCTCAGTACAGTTGTCATGAACGGGGAAATTAGCTATACAGACCAAAACTGTTTTTTGTACCAGGCTGTAAACATGTTTATTTCTGCTGTGAAGTTGGACATTTTAACATGGGGACTTATGGAGACTGACTCACTTCTGGAGCCAGCCTCAAGTGGCCGTTCGAGGAACTGCAGTTTTTGGCATTTCTGCGTGGGCTTCACTTCACAGCCACGGAGGTTGCCGCTTGCTGCTAACACTCAGTTAGCGAGCTCAGAGAGCTTTATTTACCCACTTCAAGAACTTTCCTCTTCATTCCACTGGCATGGCTGTGAGCTGTTCGCTGCTGTTCTTAAGCATGTTTAGAGAGTAAAAGCAGTATGGAGAATCCAGTCAATTTTCAAAATAAAACACCCCGTGCAGATCATAAGAAGGAATTAATTTAACTACGCAGCCTAGTTACTCATTGTAGGAGCATATAAACCAAGGAAAGATGAAAAAATCGGAAACACTTTTGCTGGTATATTAAGACAAGTGGAGAACGAACTAAAACTGCATTGTTGTCACAACATCACAGAGCCATGCAATCCCAGTTATTGTTATTATTGGTATTGTTATTGAGCAAAATTGTGTGTAATGATAAACAAAATGCAAAAGGGGACTAACAAAATCAACCGAAAGACTCAGGTAGCAGTAACTGATTGACTGACTGGTTATTTGGTTATTTGACCAGTTACAGCAGTTCACCAACTAGCTGCGCAAGCAGTCACTGCACCACCAATCTTCTGGAACTACAATATTTAAGATAATATAATAAGACAGAGCAGAGGACTTTTCTCTGTACCACTCTACTCTAAATATGAAGAATAATAGTACCTGATCATACACTGTACAAGGCAATACTGTATATTGACATGTTGGTGTGAAAATTGAACTGCGTGTTAATATTACATATGCAATGCATGTGTATATGAATTTAATATCAGTATAACAGGCTTGATTACTGTGGTACAGTTAAAAAAGGCAGTCAGAGGAGCTGCCATGGTGAATGTTAGACTTTTTCACACAGTGACTAAAAGATAACATTTATTTTCATATAAATAAGGTGGGATTTCCCGTGAGACCGAGCTGTGATGATTGGACGTCATAACTGATGAAAGGTGTTTTTAGATGTAAGTGTGGTCATTTTCTCCTCAACAGTAGCAGCATTATTCATTCATTTTGATGAGAAGCAGCAGGAGGCTGTTCTTGCATGCGATTGTTCAAAGAAACAGGCTGATGTATTATATAGTCCATCTGCAGAGCGAGGATGGATTTGCTGCCAGCCTGTTTTCTGCAAAGAGCTGAAGCCAGATTGGAGCTGTCAAAGAGGCTTGTGAAGAGACGGAGCAGTGTCTGAACGAGTTTTTACTGTTGCTATCATTATTCATTAACAAGGACACCGTGTTACCTGCGCTTGGTCTCTCTCATACTGAGAACAATGAAGTTTTGATAATGGAGAAATGTCAGTGTGAGGTTACAGGAGCTCAGGCACCGCAGAGCTGAGTGGTCAGTCCAGGTTAGCTGAAATCTATCGTGATGAGATAAGCCAGTGTCTACCCAGTCTGCTCTCCTAATCTCTGCTGCTGAGTCCCTTCATTTGAATAATGCAGCAGACGTATGCTCACTGCATGGACGTAGCAGCCGTGACACGGGCTTCCAAAGAGATGTTTTGAAGCTCGGCTTTGGATTCACTTCTTGTTTCCTCCTTTGTACGTTGGAGAATATTTTCTCGTTTCCACAATCGTGTGAAGTGTAAAGTTTGAGTTTGAAATCAGATAGGTGTGGGTGTAGATGGTTTAAAGATCCAACAACTGCCATTTCTGAAACATACTTACACCTTAACGTAACTTTTCTACCATAAAGTAATATTTAAAGAACATTGACATGTTATCAGGTCAATGGTGTCTCTCGTACGCTTGTTCTTGCACTACGTACCTTTGAAAGTGCTCCCGGTACAATCACCCGCAAGAAGTATTAAAGTACCTCTCTTTACAGCACTAAGTCACACACCGCTAACTATTTGACTGATTTTGGTAAAACTGGATCATATTTTATAGATAAAATGTTTTTTCTCTGATGTCCTCCAGCTGCTTTACAGAGTTTCCTGATGGATGGTAAACTAACCTGTTGCGATCTGTAGCAGCTGATGTTAGCTCAGTTTGTTAGCCACGCTGCCCGGACTGTGAGCTCAGAGCACCAGGTCCAGGGGAAGAGGAGAGCAGGGCGGGCGTCGTGCATGAACCAGAATTGGGCAAGCAGGCCACGTAACCGGGTTCAGCAGCCTCTATGGACAAAATGGCTGAAATGAAAAGACCGAAGGGGATGTTGGCGGAGGAAACCAAGAACCGATATGGAGAGAGTAAGCAAGAACCCACCGGACAAGAGTAAATCTGGGACTGACTTTTAGTGGTTGGTGAGAGCTTGGTGAAATAAAAGGCTGAAAGACAGACGCCGAGCTGGGCTGACTGCTGTTGGACCAGTAAGTAATATTAGCTGGCTGCTATGTCTATGCCGACACTTGATGGGGGTGAAAATCCATCATAGGTTTCCAAGGCTGTTGGACCATCTGACAAGCAGTTCTGATGAAGCATACTGGCAGCTTAAGGCTTAGCAGCTGCAGCTTTACCCCAGCTTTGACACAGCAGAATTCTCACGTCTTTGTGAAACGGGCAGTGCTGGGAGCTCGGTAACATCATGAGGGCTTGCAAGTCATATGACACAGCTAACATGATAGCTTCCTCCGTTTTGGACTTTCTGTTTCAGTCTCTGTCAGTGGAGATAATGTTGAATTCTGTTCAAGTGTACAACGCTTCTGCAAAGAACTCCACTGATCACAGTCCTGATAGTTCGCTGCAGGTCTGACCACATTATTTGTCACTGACATTATCAACTGCTAACTTCTCAGTGTGCAAATAAAGACCCGCCCTACAGTATATACCTCTTACTGCAGGGTTGGCCGAGTCCAACACTGAGAGATATACTGCTGTACTGCATTGACACATATTCATGTACTTTTTCACGAATTCAATCATATTTATGTTTCAAGGTCATGCAGAGAGAAGTGAAGAAGAGAAGCTGAAAGTCAACTTTATTTGGTTATTGTCATCGTGTCCATGCGTGTATCTGTACACAGCTACAGCTCACGTACTCCTGCACCCATCAGCCCTTCAGTATGTTTTGTGCACATGTATGACAGTCAGGGCTGCAACTGATCATCAACTGCTTCAGTTTGGAATCTTGCGTCCGTGATGGAGTGACAGTTAGGCTGAAAAGTCTGCTGTAGGCCATATTTTGGCCTCTGACCATGCATAGAGACTTCGGTGCTCATTGTGAATCAAAGCAGCTGTAATTCTATACCAGATAAGTTATAATCCACTAAGGTTATGCACAAATCAGATTAATAAATCTCTAGTGTTGTTTTCTTTGTCATCATCTTCAGTGTAGGGGAGCCTGCAGGGACAAATGAGTGGGACTCAACTGTTCTTCATTAGAGACAATGTTATACAAAAACACTTTGTATACATCTCTATCTGCAGTATATCTTTTTCAGAACCCTCCAAACCAAATCTCTGCTGGTCGCATCTGGCAGTTGTGTTGGCTTTTGCTTCACCATCTGTTGCCTGGTGGAGATCTGCACCCTACTGAGTGCACTCTTCTAGGTGTGGAGTGAAATTACAATATTCAATTATTAAATATTGATGTGTGTTGAACCACGCTGCAGAGTGGGTAGTTTCTGACAGCCACATATATTTGTTTTGCGGTTTAATGATTAAATATTTAAATAAAAATTCATGTTAAAAGTTTAGTGCAATAATTGCTTTTTATATTCAAGGAGTACAAGCAAACAGTTGTTTATTTGCACATCCATCCAGCAGACGCAGAGAAGCATTAGCATACACTTGGAGTTGTGTTTCTGGCCTCCTGATGACTGTACGTCCAAAAATACTCTCCTTTTAGCTCTGTTTGGGTCTGTTTAGCTGCACTGTGTTCACCAGCCACTCTCTAACTGTGGCTGTCTGCTGTTGAGTGCTGATCTGGCAGTGTGCTGTCTGGTTTATCAGAGCTTTTCCACTTAAAAAAAAAATAGCCACCTGCTGTGGGTGGAAAGTTTGATAAGAGCACTGAGACTAAAACAAACAGGAGTCATAAGCCTGAAAACCAAAACGACGAGCTGAAAGATGCTAAAATGCTCAGTAGAGCTCAGGGACATCAGAAGATAATTCTCTGGAAGTTCGTCACTTTGAGTGACTCCCATTACACATAGTCACTTAATCTATTGTTAATGGGGTTGCATAAATATTCCCAATTTTGGGAATATTCCAAATCGAAACTCCATGGGAATTATGGAAGTTAATGGGAATTTGCTGGAAATTGATAATAATTGATAATAATTTAAACAAACTGTATCATATCCAAACATCAATATAAACATTTTGTTTTGTCATAAGCAGACATCCATGCAATAATACAAAAAAAACAAACAAACAAAAAAAAAACAAAAAACATGACATTTAAAAAGATTTGTTTGTAAGTAGAACTGTATCAAGTTTGAATGTTTTTATTGAACAATATTATGTTGTCCTTTAGCTCAAATGTGTGTCTTCAATAGTCTCTGTGTGCTCTGGGCTCTAAAGTGTGGTCCAGGTACACAAATCACCTGTGCAGGTAGGGGGCGTGGCCTCAATAGCCCTGCAGTAAGCAGTGTGCTATGTGCATGTGATTGAGGAATAGCAGATATTCAAGTGTACTTGCATACGATCTGGTTGTTTTAGTCAAGATTATGCTAAAATATATTTTCACCAACTATATTTAAGTTCCCTGTTAAGGGCCAAAAATTGTAATTTCTCCCGTTAATTCCCATGGAAAGTTTCCAACTTTTCCAACTATTTTGCAACCCTGATTGTTAATATAAAAATTATTAATTAGTGTAGCTTTATTATTAGCTTTTGTTCTTGTAGCATCAAGCTAACAAGTCACCAGTTGTACATACACCATACAGCTATCGCGTCTCATATACACTGCTATAAAGCTTATGATGGTATATATGTGAGAGCAGTGTGTGAGAACGACGATGCTAATGCAGTGTTGTTGTGGGGACTTGCGATTTATGATCCACACAAGCGCTCATAGTTTTTGATTATCATACAATCAGCTGCTCTCACTGTGTTCCAGCTCTCCTGCTGATAAGAGCAGACCCACCACACACACAGTCAAAGTAAAAAACACTGCGGGTGGTGTATTTTCCACACTAACTTGGCTCGATTTCTTGCGTGTGAGTGTATTCAGTGCCTGTTATGGCAACACTCATACAGCCATGCCCCGTCCACATGTACAGCATAAAGAGCCAGTCAGCAGGCACTTAAAGCCTTTGGTTTGTTTGCCAGACGACTTTTTCTTTTTTTTTTTTTTTTCTAACTCCCTCTTGCTGTTTTTCTTAAGTGTTGTCCATCTGTTGAGTCTCAGATGGCAGATGATTAACAGCACACACCACCTGGTGGAACTTTTACTGTCACTTGCACTGACCACGATTGTAAATAGTGGAAACCCCAGAGAATCTGTAGGTAGTGCATTACACGTTATCCTGGTGTGAGCTGGTGCAGTCCATGTGTTGCTTTCAGCTATTTTCAGAAATGTTAAAATGAAAATAATCAAGTTGTTCTTTTATGTATTTTGGGGATTTACTTTTAAAATATTCAAATTTTGGGGAAAAGTCTGTTCTGCTTTGATCTTTCTCACTCTCATGTCTGTGTCCATGCTGCATTCACACAACATCTACAGAAAACAGCAGAAAAACAGTTGTTACCCCAACCTGGGAGCATTCATGCTATTTCCAGATGCTAATCTTGTAGTCACAACAGATAAAGGTCCTACATTAGCTACTTTGCTTCTGCTTAACAAGTGAAACCAGATACAAACAGTGTATGGTCCCTTTTTGATGGTGATTCTACAGCCATGTTGCTGATAGGAAGCTGACATGAACCGCTTCCTACTCATACTTATAGTCTGAATGAACATGACAGGTATGGACTGTGGCTTCCTGTCTGTAGTTCAAAAATATTATAGAGTTGAGTTGTAGTTGTAGTTTGTTTCATCTGTAAAAATTGCAATACACATAAAAGAAAACCGCTAATCAGTCCATCCTGCACTTCTGCAAGCATCACAGAGTAGACAACACTGCTGCAAGCTGAACACAGTCACTGAACTCAGGTGGCATATAACTTCCTCTAACAACAAATAATTGTTCTTACATTTGTAATATGTTTGTGTACAGTAGTAGTAGTTAGATAAGACTTGTATCAATCTTATCATCTAAAGAAATCATAAAGGCTTTATTACAGAATGTTGACCATTGGTTAAAAATCCTAACTTGAACTACAGTACTGTAACCTTGACTTGTTCCAGTAGTGACAGAATTGACTTAAAGCAACATTATGAAAGATTTGTTAGTTTTTGATGTTTAGCGTTCAGTTTCATGTGCTTATGATCAAAAACTAGCGGGTTGACGACTTTGCTAACAGCCAAACATCAAGCAAGGTCAACAACAGCAGACATAGCAGCTAGCTAATATTACTTACTAGTCCAACAGCAGTCAGCCCAGCTCAGCGTCTGTCTTTCAGCCTTTTGTTTTACTAAGCTCAGTTTCATCATTTCATCAGTACCACATTTACTCTTGTCTGGAGTCTGGTTTGGTTGCCTGCTTACCCAGCTCTGGTTCTGGCATAACACTGGTGCTGGTCTCCATCAGTATTTCCCTCTGGCCTGAAAACATCCTCCTCCTCCTGATGGTCCAAAGCTCCTGTGCTAGAGCTGGAATAACAGAGGCACCATTCGCTTACATGTTGTAACTTCAATAACAAAACCACCTTCACAGTATGGTCTAATACCATATTTTGGTAAAGGCGATAATGTGTTTTTATTATTATTGTTGTGTTTTTGGGTCATATTTCAGGTGACAGTGTTGGACTGCCATGGAAGGTGTTATTTTCTAAATGACCTTACTTGGACATGAGTGGGATATTTTGGTCTTTTCACCGCTGCCTCCTGGTGCTCTGTGTTTGTGTGTGACAGTAGTGTTTACTGAGGGAGAGATGCAGCGACACACCCACTAACATTGTAGAAGGCACTGTCACATTAGCCTCTCATCATTTATCCTGCTTCAGCCCATTTCCCAGCATCCTAAAGCCCCCTCCCTCCTATTCTATTTTCACTCTACTTCCTTTTTTAAACCTCTCCCAGTCCCTTGGAGTGCAGGTGGCAGTAATATGAATTATACAGGGCAACAGCTATCAGCAAGATGACCCTGTGTTGTCAGCTGCATCGACTCAGCTCTGCTGCTCCCAGCATCCTGTTTAGTTCTTTACACTGACCTAAGGATGGGGACCTATTTTAGCAAATCTGAGTCTTTTAGAAGCTCAAATCTCTTTAGACTCAGCTGCAGCTAACATGTTGATTTTTGAATTATGTGCCAAAATACCCCACAGGACAGGAAAAGTGAATTTCAAGGTCACAGCAGAAGGTCGGAGCGCTGCTTGCGCTGCCATAAAAACTGGCCCCACATGTTCATTACCAACTAATGTAACCTGCCACTGATGATCAACAGTTTCATTCCAACCAAAACTGAAAGTCTGCGCTGGCAAAATGAGATTGCTGAGATGTGAAAGTCTTGTTCACAGCCTCAGTGAGATCCAGTTTGGAATTTGTTGGCTTCTTGTACTGAGCCAATTTGGAGCTAAAACTGAAGCAGCTATCAGAATCCAGCCCACACAGAGCAAAGCATTTTTAATTGGTGGTGCACAGAAAATATGACGGATACTGAATTAAAATCAGGCTCAGGAAAACAAAATAATTCATTATTTGGAAGTACCTAAAATGATTCATATTGTAATTTTTCTTTGTTTGTGACTCAGTTCTTCCTGGACAGTTTCCTTTCTAGCTCTCATTTCTGTGCACGCTGGGCTGCAGGTCATCCCGTCAGTCCTGACTGATGTCTGCCCTCTGAAAGACCTGCCTTCTCCTTATCCTAGGAAATCCTCAACCTGAGAACTTGCCTGCCTTTGTAAAAAAAAAAAAAAAAACTAAAGTGAAAGTAATGCTAAGTGCCTGTGGCCTCGCATATGCTTGTTGGTGTTTGCGTGGGATTCACTGAGCTAGGGGGCCGGGGGCAGCCAGGCTTGCCGATGATCAGCGAACTGATCGATAAAATGATGATTCATAAATCCCATTTAATAGCACAGAGTCCAGGATGTGCTGATTCAGGGGTTGGATGGGAGCTGAGTTAAGGGCAGTGGATAATGAACATGGTACCCTGGGATGCTCTCCAGACAGCAGATTAGATGGGGATCAGTGATACGATGCTTATTCAGTCAAAACTGTGAAGAACCGGGGCTGTAAAGTTTATAGGCTGTGGCTGTTGGCTCGCACGCAGCTCTTTAACTAAAGGAGACCTTTAACTGTTTGTGTCACGTTGGTCTTTGTCAGCACAGAGAATAAAAATCTACTCCTGTGACTGGACGAACCTGTACACGGCTTTCACTTTATATACATCCAGATTTATCTCAAACCAGGCAGAGAAAATAGAAAATCTTTTTCAGAGGTCACAAAGGCAAAATCCAAGTTTAACTTCAAAAGAACAAAAATAAAGTGTCTGACAGAATGAATTATGAATTGCAACAAGAACATTTTGTATTACAACTTGTTTAAAACTGGTTAACCAGATAAAGAGGCTGCATTGAGTCTAGACTGCAGATTATTCTAAGGGCTGCAATAACATAGATTTCTTTTTGTGATGTAAGGTTGAAGGTATAAAGGTACAAACACAAACTTAGAGCAAATATACTGATACTGATCTGCCTCGAATGGCCTTGTACATTATACCAGTGCTGCATCCTGCATAGCAAGTGACCGTCTGACCGTGGTGTACAATACACAGTGATGAGTCCTGCAGCTCTGTAGAGTCTGATGTATATCTCAGAGCAGCATGATGAAGTGGGAAGCCTCATCAATCATGTCTACCATGCACTAGAAACTATGAAAAGATTTTTAAAAGACTAGAAATGTATGTACAGGAGACAGTCTATAAATTACAATATATCAGTAATAAGAGTAATAATAATTTAGTAGAGGAGAAGGGGTAGGAATATATAAGTGTATACTTTCTTCTACTCCCTTTTGAACATGTACGATTTCATTTAATTTGCACTGGTTAAGAAAACGTAACAATGGAGTTGGTGCGTGTACAAGTTTGACCTGTTTACCTTTTCTTTTGTCTTTGTGTGTTTCATTTCCTTTTCTTTATTTTTATTTTTTTATCGGCTTTATATGTTCGAAATAAAAGTTTCAATCAGTCAATCAAAGACTGAAGTCTGACGCCCTCTCACATCTAAAGACAGTGTCAAAAGTCAGAGTTTTTAAAAGCCGAGGATCTTGTAGGGTCACTGTTTACAAGACTACAACTAGATTCATTTTCCCATCGTGCACCAGGTGGAAATGTACAGGAAGAAAAAGTGTTGAACAAAGAGCAGAAACAAATACAGCTTTTGTCCAGAGCTGTCCTTGTGTGTGCATTTCGAAGGCTGCAGAGATTTCTGTCCACTTTTTTTTTATTCCCCACTTGATCAAGGTACAAATATGAGGACACGTCCATGAGGCACTCCCGCTCACTCTATAACTTTCTACAGTCCAAGAGAACCAAGACTATTACTACTACTGTAGCCAGTCGCCTGCTTCCTGACGATGCTAGAGAGAATGCACCTGTTGGTTGTTGACACTGTTCACGTGATTAAACACTGCTATTTCCATGAGCTAGGACTAAAAGCCTCAGATAATATAAACATGTTTGAGTTTATTGGGTCACCATATGTGTTTGCCCAATACCTTCCCATCAGCCTCAGCTGTACTGAGTGTTTAATGCTAATTTGCAAATGTTAGCATGCTAACCCACTCAGTTTAGATGTAAACATAATTCTTGTTAAATATCGGGTTATTATCATTATGAGCACGTTAGCATGCTGATGCGACAACTGAGTACAGCATCGTGCAGCCAATAACATTAGTCTTGTTTCTGTCTCATCATCAAACATGATGCCAATCATTTAGTTCTTAAAGAACAGTTTCTGCACCATCAGGAGTTTAAATAGACCCAGCTGCCAGGTGGTGAAACCTTATCTCATTCATCATTAGCGATCCCTCAGTCTTTTGGGAAATACATGGATGCATACTGTGAAGTACAGACTACATATCATTAACCAGGAGATGATCTGCTTGACAAGGTCATATTTTTTGAACTCCACAGTAGAAGAAAAATTCATGAGTAGAATATAAAACATAAAACTCACCAAACCTAACACGTGAACATCCACTGATCAGATGTTTAGGACTTTACTGACTGACCCAGGACTACTGTGTAAAAGATCTCCAACAGCAGGTTAGAATGGTTGCGGAAACCAGACACATCTTCCCAAATGTTCTCACTTATTCACACTAATAAACCAGTCACTATGGAGCACCACAAATGATTACACAACAGACTAGCAGAAAATGCATTCATTCCTCGAGTATGTTTGCAGTGAGGGTTGATATGAGGTTTGAAACTCTGTTCAAATGTTTAAAATGTGTTATATAAACTGTTCCAAACTAAACCAGGTTCATTCATTTGTGGCTAACAAAATACTCACTGTTTATTTGACCTACCTCAATCTTCTCTACAATCCCCGGTGGCAAATGAGGCCACTGTGAGCTTCCTCCATTGATCCCATTCCAAGATGTTGATCCTCAAACCTACTTAAGTTCATCTTATCAAGGATGTTCTGTGCCAGGTCATTTCTGGACTTCCGGGCTTTCCTGCGCCCGAAGGAGCCCGAGGAGAGCACTTCTATCTCTATCTTCTATCTCATCACTTGGCCTCCACTGACATTCACCTATCTCCAGGACATCAGAGTGATATTTGGTCATCTTGCTGAGAGTTCTCTGAAGTGATGAGAATCTACTGAAGGCCCGGTGCTTGTTGGGCAGCTTGTTTTAGTTCTTGTAACAGAAGATTTTTACTGGGTGGCATTGTTAGCAACATGCCCAACCCCCAAACGCCCATTACATGGTTCAAGTACCTGTCCTCTACAAACCTCTCCAAATATGAAATTCAGCCATGCCAACCACAATATGCGTCTTCGTGTTGATCGTTGGTAGTCACTTGCTCATCCACCTCCTTCAAAAAAGGACTGACGCTGACAATCTGATTAAAAATTTAAAACCTGAGCATGATTTAGCCTCTTGGGGCAATGGACTGTTTCTGGACTTCTGGTGTAGCCAACAGATAAACGGATATCTGGGCCAAAACTCTTCCCAGTGCCGGTCATTGTTTACAGTCCGATAACAACTTGAAACGCAAGAGTGGAGTTGGAGTTGAGAGACAACATCGGCAACTGGATTGATGATTGGTGGTTGGTGGGTTCAAAGACTGCATTTCCACCAATGATCTAAATGAATGACTTCGGATTAGTTTATAACAATTTATACCACGTAACAAATTATAGCAAAGTTTAAACAAAGTTTTGCACCTCACATCAAGCTCTTGCTCTTTACTGTTTGCCTGCATGCAACCAAAGCTTGCTCAAACGGGATTGGTCAAGATGACTGGTACTACAAACATAACCCAGAATGCTTCAAATGTCAAAATCTTGTCCTCTGCCTACAGATTCTGCATTCATATGCAAACATGCATGTATAGATAACCACCAGCCGATCTAAATGAAATCAAAATGAGAAATAAAAACCTCACTATCAAAACTATTTTCTAATAACAAAAAAACACAACACAGCAGCCCTTATTCCAGTGACTAAACTAGCCCAGTGGGGCCAATCAGGGGCCAGCAACCACACCTAGCTTTACATACACAATGAAACACTACAAGCAAAGTTAACCATAGGCCAGTCGGCGGCAGCCTTAACAAGCGGAAATCCAGTAACTCTAAAGTCCAAATGTTTTTTGGAAGTAAAGGAAATGAACCGTGTTTACAGACAATGCAAAAGGTTTATGAAATACTGATCCATTTCAAGGTTTCCTTATGACAGCAGTGTCATACTTTTGTTTTTTCCTCTTTCATTCTTCCTCTTCTTACTGAAACTAAAAAAACTCTTCTCTCCGAGCGAGTGAAAGGATCCTTTTGTCCATCAACATGTTTTATCCCCATGCTTTGATCAGAGCATAACAATGATGATTTTAAGGACATCCGTCTGCCTGAAGAGAAAGAACACGTTTTCAAACTTTTCCTATTGTCTCATCATACAAACATTTCCAACCGTCCTGGTTGTTTTTTGGGTTTTTTTCAGCTTTCAGCATTGATTCCTGACGGCAGCAGATGTTTCAGATGTTCACGTTTGTTTCACTATTTGTCTTCATTCATTCTGCGGGTATGAATCCAATAAGAAATAAGAGGAAACATGCTCCAGGGTCATACATAATATTCACTGCGTGTTTACATATTCAGCTTATGTGAGTGATTTTTATAATTATACTTAAAGAGGGCAGAGTTTTAATGCCGTCATGAGCGAGTTCAAGTTTAATTTACAATTCCATTTCCTGGAGGGCGTCCCATACAGTTTACTGGATGAGTCATCACGGCCACACAGGTAGTGCTGAGCTTTGACTTTTAATATTTCTCAGAATGACTTTTGGAGTCGTGCAGAACTAGAATTCGTCCTCACCCCTCTCTCAAATAAATACACCCAGACTACACATTCCTAATCGTCCTATTGTGTGTGTGTGTGTGTGTGTGTGTGTGTGTGTGTGTGTGTGTGTGTGTGTGTGTGTGTGTGTGTGTGTGTGTGTGTGTGTGTGTGTGTTGTGATTCACTTAGGTTAGAAGAGCAATAATCTATTCATCCCACCAGTACTCCAGCATGTGGACAGATTTTGCTCTTGTAGAAAGCACACATATTCACAGTCGTGTCTGATGCGGTCACCTGTCAGTGATTTGTGACACTCTACCCTCGGCTGCAGCTGATGGATGAGGATTGCTATGATGGTAATCTGTGACAAAGGGCACAGTGATGTCAGTGGAAAGTGCAGGATTTGCTTTGACAACATAATTGTGATTGAAATTGAAACAAATGGATGATTATAACCATCTGGAACTGGAAACATTTAAGGATAATAACATTTGAATAATCATCTATGACCTTCCATACACACAAATCTGCTTATACACATGATCACTGATGTATTGTAATAGTGAATGAACCTATAGCCAGAAAGAGACATCTGTTGTGATCCCTCTACACATGTTCTGTCCGATATTTTATATAAAACACTCCTTTTAATATTCAAAAAGAAACCAAGTTTAGTGTCTTGATTAGGGTTACAAAGGGGAGGAAAGTTTCCGGTAAATTCCGGAAACTTTCCATGGGAAGTTAAGCTCAGAAATTTTCTATTCTATTCTAAATTTATTCTAAATCAGAAACATGGGAATTATGGAAAATGTATGGGAATTAACTTTAAATTGGGGGTAATTTAATTCAACTGTATTATATGCAATCATAAATATAAACACTTTGTTTTGTCATAAGCAGACATCCATAAAAAATATTACAATTTAAAAAAACATAACGTTTCGACAGATTTAAGTGTGCTCTAAAGTGTGGTCCAGGTACAGAAATCACCTGTGCAGGTAGGGGGCGTGGCCTCAATAACACTGCAGTAAGCAGTGTGCTATGTACATATTATAGCAGATATATTATAGAAGTGTAGTATAGTACGTGCGTGAAATCTGGTTGTTTTAAAATATATTCTCCACAACTATATTTAAGTTCCCTGTTAAGGGCCAACCTTCAATTTAGTATATTCCCCAGCTTATTCCCATAAATTCCCATTAATTCCCATGGAAAGTTTCCAACTTTTTGCAATCCTTGTCTTGATACTCGATACTGAAACAATACTTGAAATTGAAACTATACTGATTTGATACACGATACCTAAGGTTATATATACACTATAATACATACAGATACAGTCTGCGGTTGCAAAACTATGAGACTCACAAAATACATTTACAATGAGATCTTAACAATAATTTTTAATTTCATAAATATCAGTGCACATTCTCTTCAACACTATAGAACCACCATAATTTAAAGTGGCAGTAGTAGTAGCCCTGTGCTGTGTAGCCATTTAACTGAGAATTTTCTAACATGCTTGTCATGACGTTTCTGATGCAATAGTTTAGGCCTGACACTGATACGTCCTAATGTCACGTCCACACCCCGTACTGGTTAACTCACCAGGGTGCCAAAGTCTCCTGTTGGACTACAGACTGTACAAGAGCCTGACTTGGTTACCTTGCTAGTAAGCCACCTGGCAGAGATTCAGATAGATCATACACGTCATCCTCTCAATCACTGTCACAAAGACACATTTGACCTACAAACCCACAGAGAATCATCACCTAACTGCACGTCCGTCGGCATATCGTTTTTTTTCAGCACGCAAACTTCACTCTCATCAACCTCGTTTCAGCAGCAGGAGGCAGTTCTGATAAACCCCACTGTACACTATGAGCCTGTCAGCTGTGATGAAATTCATCCTAGGTGGCCAACCATGGTATTGATAGATAGATAGATAGATAGATAGATGACTTTATTCATCCCCGAAGGGAAATTAGGACTAAACAACTAAAAAAAACTACAAAAGCAACTAAAAAATGCCCGCAAACCATCTTAGTTTTTACTCTTTGTATTTTGACTTTTTGAATCCTCAAGTTTGAATATTTCTGTGTCTGTGATGTTGTCAGATATCAGATATCTGGTGTTGCTTTCATCATTGAATTAATTTAAACAGTATTTAAATGCTTTGAATCCTGAGCATGAGTGGCAGACAACTACTATGAAGAGAAACATACAGAATGGAAATACATAAACTGCTGTTCCTGATATCAATAGTGCTTTGATATAATGAATGTTTTAAGGATTATGACTATAACTTTTTTCTTTCTTTCAGGCTTCAAGTGCCCTGTGTGCTCCAAGTTTGTGTCCTCAGATGAGATGGATCTGCACCTGGTCTTGTGCTTAACCAAACCCAGAGTGACATATAACGGTACGACGTTTAACTTTAAAGTTCTAATATAAAGAAGGCAACAACATGCAAGCCTGGTTAGCATGTGAGAAAACTATGTAGCTGCAAAACAATCACTAAGCAAATAAAACTATAATATCAATAAATATATGTTAAATAACTAAAAGTTCTCTGTCCAAAACCAAAAGTATTATATTAATTATATAATTATACACAATTATACATATTACTGTATTATGTGAATGTGCAAAACAAAACCAGAGCTGTCAATCTGAAACATACAAACTAAAAAAAAAAAAAGAATATGTGCAGGTTATAATGACATCCTCCAACAGGCTTAAAATTATCATAGAAGATGATCATCATTGAAAGTTTGTGGTGAAAGTAGACAGTCCCAGCTTTCTGGTTATGTAACTTGATCCTCTGTTTGCAGTCTGCTCCCCAGTCAAATCTTGTGTAATCCTTCTGTAATATTTCCAAAATTGTGGTTGCCTGGGGGCAGCTTCTCCTCTCATTTATCAATGATCTGTTGTACTGTAATGGATTTAATGACACCGCAGCCATGGTTGATGTGACTGGGGGGAACTTTCATCACTCTTAAGTGTTTTTTTATTTATTTATTTTTTTAAGATATTTTTTTGGCCTTTTCAAGCTTTTATTGTATAGAGCCAGCTGAAGAGTGACAGGAATGTGGGGAGAGAGAGATGGGGAATGACATGCAACAAAGGGGCCGCAAGTCAGATTCGAACCCCGGCCACTGCGGCAAGGACTGAGCCTTTGTACATGGGGCGGACGCTCTACCAACTGAGCTAACCAACACCCACTCTTAAGTGTTTTTATTTATTTATTTTTGTTGCTTCTCCTTTAAACCCCCTAATAAGCCCAACTGGCTTTTTCCCCATTTAAACCTTTGACCTTGAGACCCAGCCTACTAATATGGGCTGGTCTATCATAATAATTAAAAAAAAAACTTAAACTGAAGTTATAAGCAGTATGATACACTCAGGTTTTATTGCAGATTTTACAGACTGCTGACTCAGATTATGTAGTCTGAGTCAGACGTGTCACATGATAAAAGTATATGGCCCCTCGCTCAGCCTCTTTTTATGGCACGTCTGAGCCAGACACTGATATCGACATCTGAGAGTTCAGTCCATTTGTTTTTTAGTATAAAATCAAAACATGAACATTTGTTAATATATTAAATATGGTACTAATGTGTCGTAGTAACAGCATCAGAAAGCATGCTCTGAAGGATATATGGTTTGGTCATACCACACATACTGATTTCTGTTACAGTCAAGTCAGTGTTACGAACATTCTGGGCCGGACTTAACAGGAGAGGACAGAGAGGCAGGAAAGCAACACAGGCAGGGAGCCACAGTGGCTGATGGGTATACGATTTCCAGGAGAGCATCAGGGCCAAACAGATGACAGCCATGAACACTGAAGTTCCTGCCCTGACAGTTACTGTCGTTGAAAATAACTATATTACTTACACAGTATTAGAGACAGGCCTTTAGTTCAATCCCTGTTTTGATTTGTATATTTACTCATTTTTACTGCTCCACTCTGCCCTGTGAAACTTTGTTAAGACATTAAACTGTTAACACAAACTCAATGCTACCTGTATGCATTTCAAATTAAAAGCCCTATAACATTTCAATGGGCTGTGGACATTCCGTGGGCTGGTACTCAGGCATCGTTAGTTATCGACCAATCTCTGAACCCATCCGCTGTTATCTGATGGATGTCCGGGTCAAGACTTTCTCTGCAGTCTGATTAGTATCTTTATACATTGGAAGATGAAAAAAAAGAATTTCTACTTATCCGTATAAACAGAAATCTGCAAATGAATGTGTGTCTTTGTCTTAGAAGTAATCTTAATCTTTATCTTAGTAAACACACTGAAGTTGTCAGCAGTGTGTTCTGTTTCAGATTGTCAATCTAGATTAGATTGTGCACCCTGTTACTGTAAAGATCGGCTTTTAAAGGGGAACTCCGCTGATTTTATCCATCAGTGTTTTTTTTTACTGGTGTCTAAGGGTGTGAAAATAAGTGTTGCTCGTGTTGCAGTTGCACGTCTGTGCATAAATGCTGGTGAAAAGCGATCACATCACAAGGCTACGACCTACTTTACCTCACGGTGTCTGTATAGAAACATGACCACCACAGATCAACAGTCAAACGCACATCTCTGGTGTGTTCATGTCATTGTCAACATACTGTACACATTATCCTGTGCTGTCCCCTTCATTTCCTTGTCAGCTGAATGTTCGGGGGTCCAGTTGAGTTCCTCTTTGACTTCCTGTTCAGCTGGCACAGATTCTTCTGTCTTCCTGTCTATTCTCTCTCTGTCATATGATGATCATGATCAGATCTCTACAGTATGTAGAGCAACAGTCAGTAAATGGCTAAAGTCAGTGAAAAGACGCAGAACTTCCTTAAAGATACAAGTTACTTCTTCTTAGGTTGTCTGATGGTTTTGAAACGTTGAGGCTGCGCTCACGAAACCAGCGTTTAAGAATGTTTGTGTGCGCTGATGTTTCTATCAGTCCATGTCTAATATATGTAATGTTCTCTATCACTTTGTATGCCATAAGATAGAAGTCACGTCCTATCAGCTTTCATTTATATCATATCGATAATTAATATCGAGTTCATACTTTTGAATCAGGACCTTTGGAATTAGACTGCACCAGCCAACAAGTTCACTGTGTTAACCTGTGTGAACGTTAGTGTGTTTCACAGAGATCACAGCTGCTATGTGTGGTTTGTGGAGCTCCTCAGGTGTTCCTGTCTGCCTGCAGGCACACGCACACACACACACACACACACACACACACACACACACACACACACACACACACGGACTCATATGACCCTGAAGATCTGTAATCAGTAAGTTTATGTTCCTCTCAGTTGTTTGCTTTCAGCTTTTCAAGGACAGACCCCCCCCATAACACACACACACACACACACACACACACACACACACAGAGTGATGTTTTCTCTTGATAAATCTTAAATCTCAAGTCTGAACTGATCCAACGTACTTTTTCAGATCAGATACAGGAAATAAATATTTATTTGTACAGCCAAGCTTTCATAGAAACAGCTGACATTATCTGATGATAATACATCTGATTGACACAGCCAATCAGAATCACACTGCTACAAACCACAACACAAACAGGAAATGATACAGGTGAAAATTTCCCAAAGCTCACGTCAATACGACTTGTGGTTGTTTACACACACACACACACACACACACACACACACACACACACACACACACGAACCTCTCATATATCCACCACTGGGTCATGACGGACTCCACCATTATACCTGCTTGTTTTAACAGTGTGTGTGTGCGTTGATTATCTCAGAGCGGCTGACCTTGTATCAGATTTATAACCTGCTGCAAAACAGACTGATGACACTGTCAGAGCCGCCACGTTCATTCCAGTAAACAGGCCGCACAGAAGCCACAGCTCGGAGGTCAGCCCACTGCAAACGCTGCCCCTCTGAAGCCCCTCCTCCTCCTCCATGACCCCTGATCCTTCCAGCTGGGGGGGTCATTGCAGAGGTCAAAGGTCAGAGGCACATTTTTGAACTGTTGTTGCCTGGCTTTCAGGGTTCAAGGTTTCCGAGGTGGGTTTTATAAAGGAACCAGGGTCAGTATTTTTAGGTTGAAAGCACGGATACACGATACTCCATGACCGTGGTACGTTTGACCTTTGACAAGTTTTAAAAAAGCCTCTTCTGAATCAACACTCCTGAAGGTCATTACTCATCAGATTTGGGAGCATTGAACCAACAAAGCATACACCTCAAATTTCAGTATGCAAAGATACAACTGTGGCAAAAATACATGATATACATACAGGAAATACTTTCAGAGAGTAAGAGTAAGGAAGTGATTAGCCTAGCTTAGCATACAGACTGGAAACAGGAGGAAACACTAGCATGGCTCCATCCGAAGTTCAAAAACGCACTTTGGTAAGCCAGTCTGTATGCTAAGCTAGGCTAACTACATTTTGACTCCATGTTGGAACTAGGGTAGCAAAGGGGCGGAAAGTTTCCGGGAAATTTCTGGGAAATTTCCGTTAATTTTCTATGGGAATAAAATGGGAATAATAAACTCTAATTATGGGAATTATGGAAATTTAGGGGAATTATGGAAATGTATGGGAATTAACTGTAAATTGTGGGTAATTTAAACATTTTGTTTTGTCATAAGCAGACATGCAAAATAATAATTTAAAAAGAAAAAAATAACAAAAAAAAAACATTTCAACAGATTTATTTGTAAGTACAACTTTATCAAGTTTGAATTATTTTATTGAACAATATTATGTAGTCCATGAGCTCAAATGTGTGTCTTCAATAGTCTCTGTGTGCTCTGGGCTCTAAAGTGTGGTCCAGGTACACAAATCACCTGTGCAGGTAGGGGGCGTGGCCTCAATAGCCCTGCAGTAAGCAGTGTGCTATGTGCATGTGATTGAGGAATAGCAGATATTCAAGTGTACCTGCATGAAATCTGGTTGTTTTAATCAAGATTATGCTAAAATATATTTTCACCAACTATATTTAAGTTCCCTGTTAAGGGCCAGCCTTCAATTTTGTAAATTCCTGGTTTATTCCCATAAATTCCTGTGAATTCACATGGAAGGTTTCCAACTTTGAAAATTCCCAGAATTTTGCAACCCTAGTTGGAACACAAGGAAAAAATATATTTGGAAAAAAAAGCTGCTCTGTTTGTGCTCCTCGTTCCCTGTCACATTCATGACTCTCACAGTGTGTGTCACCCACAAACAGAGTGTGTGTGTGTGTGTGTGTGTGTGTGTGTGTGTGTGTGTGTGTGTGTGTGTGTGTGTGTGTGTGTGTGTGTGTGTGTGTGTGTTTTGATGTACTGGTGGGGTGTGGACGGCAATAATGCTCTGCAGCTAAATTTCTATCTGCACTGCATCCCCTCTGTGTGTGTGTGTGTGTGTGTGTGTGTGTGTGTGTGTGTGTGTGCGTGCGTGTGTCTGACTAACTGTGTGAATGAATGACTGTCAGTGCATGAGAGATGTTTTCCCCTCAGCTGAGCTCGATGCCATGTGCTGCAGCCCATAATAACTGGCTTTTCCGGGCCTATGTGGGTTAATCCACGGTTACGTAAGGCCAGTTCTAATGACTCTGTGTGTTTGGCTGCAGGTGATGGCTTTAATGGTGCGCACACTGACTTCTACCCAGACTAATGCTATGCATAACAAGAAAAGATGAATACTGAGTGAGATGAGTGTGTATCACACACACACACACACACACACACACACACACACCACATGCAGGGGTTGTCAGAGTTTTCCTGGTGGCCATTCATCTCAGACAGAGAACTTGAATTAACATAGAGATTGTATTATTATTTTTATGACTGTATATACTGCATATATATTTATGGTTCACCATATGGTTGTGAAATTGAGGGGAAGAAGGCCTTGAACAGTTTTGGAAATAGACATGGGTTATTAAAAGTGCTTGAATTTTTAGATTTTATTCAGAACAGAAATCCAAAGTTACTTGAATATTTTTTTTACTTTATGTTCATAGTTAGGCTAAGATCTGCTACTTTCATGAGAAAATGTGTCAGTGTTGAAACAGTCATTAACCTTGACTCAAACTATTCCATGTTGGGTCCTTGAATTTGATGGAATTGGGCCTGGAAAGTCCTTGAAATGTCCTTGTATTTGATATTTAAAAAGATATGCAAACCCTGGGTTTATTATATATAACACTATACGCTCAAATGTATTAATACATATTGTACCTATTACTTATATTATCTACTTATACTTACATTATGAATATTATTGTTATTAAATATGCACAAATATACTCATAGCACTTCAACACGGCTTTTGAATGTCTTGCCAATGATTTCTTTGATTTCTTATTTGTTTTATCTGCTGTAACAAGTTCATGTGCTTCATGTGTTCACCTGTTGTGTGACTTTCCTCCTGGGATCAGTTCAGCCTTATCTTGATTAATCAGGACGTGTCATCGTCACATGTGCTGATCTGATAAGAAGTCTGACTTTCATTTCAGATATTCAACAAAAAACCGTGTGCATCTCAAACGATGAGACATGTAGTTTTTGTTCTGTGTGTGTGTGTGTGTGTGTTAAATATCAGTTGGTGGAGTGTGTGTGTCAGATGTGTGTATGTGGGTCTCTCTGGATCCAGAGTGCCATGACTCTGGCTCTGAGTAGTGATGGTCACCAGGGGAACTCTATGAGCTTTCCCCCGTCACCACCCCACAGGACAGACTGTGAACTTTGCATGCACGACATCATAATCTGTCAATGAATTTCTGCATATAATAAACTGCTTTGATTTTAATGACATGTTGGACTTTAGTCTACCTCGGCCCTCAAAGCAAATATTATATTTTAAGTAGAGAGAAAGAAAAGTAAAAATCAGCTCGATTTTAGAGACAGATCCCAACATTTACAAGATTTTGATGTTGATGCAAACCTCCAGAGGAGATGAAGCCTCATGGGAGCATCAGCTTACACTGTCAGTCAATATAAAGACAGTCTGTCCTGTCTGTGTATCTGCAGCCTGACATGCTGATCTGATCTTCGTTAAAAGGACTCTGCTCGTTAGCAGAGTCCTTTTAATGGCAGAGATCGTCTCGTGTCCCATTTTCAAAGCGCTGTGGTCTGAAGGAGGGCCTGTAATCCAAACTCATCCCTGTGGTGTGATGTGTCTGCTGTCTTACAGAGGACGTCCTGACCAAGGACGCAGGAGAATGTGCAATCTGCCTGGAGGAGCTGGTGCAGGGAGACACCATCGCTCGCCTGCCCTGCCTCTGCATCTACCACAAAGGGTACGGAGCTCCGTTCACCTTCCTCTTCACTCCATCCTCCATATTAAAACACACATGCTTCTATTTCCATCAGGTTAAACATGGTAGAGTTCTGTTCAGGGGCACGTTGTTTCACTCGGTTTCTAAAGAGTATCACCTCAATGACCTCTTCTGTAGGGTTAGGTTAGTATAACACATCGATAGAGCGAGTGTTCAGGATTCAACGGGGGCTTGAGGGTTTGTTTTCTTAAATTAAAACTTAAATGCTGAAGATACTACAATCATCAAATAATCACATAACTGCCTAAATCATTTATTTATTATTGACTGGTTATAGTACTAGGATAACAAAATGTCATTTTATAGTCTAATAGATAAATTAGTGTAACAATATAAATGATCTATTAAGGAGATCGGATACTATTAGCAGATAATTGATGTTTTTATTATTTAAAGAAAAAGACAGGAAATGAAGAGATGAAAAAAAAAAGTTACGAAGTATGAGACAGAAAATCTCACTTCACGAGACTGTAGGGCCTCCTTAAAAATATATTCCAAGTTTTATATGAAGTTGATACAAGGTCTGAGTTAAACAGATCTTGTTTTCTTCATGTGAACTTCTCCTTTTGTGTTATTTTCTCTCCAGCACAGAAACTGTTAGAGGAACAAACAAAAAAGGAATTGGCACCAAATCAGCTGCAGTTTTAGATGTGGAGTCCACTGGATTTGACTGAGCTGAGAAATAAGGCGTTCACACTCACAAGTTGATCACAGTTTGACTTCATCAGCCAGAACAAAGAATACAAATACTGTGTCATGGTGGAACCACCGGGTGTCAGCAGATCCAACAAAACACTGTGAGGCTCACAGGAGCACTTGTTAACTGTGTTATGATGCTTCACACTCTGTCGCTCCTCTCTTCTTCCTCCAGCTGTATCGACGAGTGGTTCGAGGTGAACAGATCGTGTCCGGAGCATCCATCAGATTAAAGCTTTTGTTTGCACAGGTAAAGTGTTTCAAACCTCTCAGCTGATTCTTTGCAGCTGCTGCACATGTCTGTTGTTTTAACGTTCTCTGTCGGTTGTTTGACAGGTACTCTACAAAATGAAATGTGGATCCAGGCAGACTCTGGACACTGTGACCACTGTGATCAGTTTAACCCCCCTCCCCTCCACCCCACCACAATAATGTAGTACCACGGTGTGCCAAATCTCATGTAAGCAATCTTCAGGGATACAGACTTTTGTGTTTATGTTTTAGTTGCACATCCTCGCTCCGTCTCAGACTGGACGGACTGATCTCACCTCAGAGCCACACAGGAGGACTTCACGACGGGGCGGGGCTCTTCTTCCTGAGTGGCCGTTGGACAGCAGATGTCAGCTGATTGTACACCAGGACACACTGGAGGAGGTGGACATGGTCCTGGAGGTGGGGGGGTGCAGGGCGATGTGTGGATTATCCCTCCCCCTGTTACTCTGCCTCCCCCCCCTCCTTCCCTCAGCCATCAGCGTCTACATCAGTGCCTTCTTGTTGTGATGCCCGGTCACAGCAGGGCAGGACAAAGGAGTCCGGATCATCAGCCGAGCCAGCCGGGAACCTCGCAGGACCATCTCACCACAACTGCCATTCTACCAGTCCAGGAGAGACGAGCCACAGACAGAACAGCAGCAGAAACATTCGCACATTTTGCAGAACTGAAGCTGCTGTAAAAATGGTGCCAATAAACTGTGAATATATTCAAACACACACACTCAATCATCAGTGCTTTTTAATCATATGCCATAGAGTAGAGGTCCTCAGGTACAAAAACCTGTCCCCAGTTCTGAGAAGGATCCCTGACTTACCAGCCTGAACCTCCAGTAGAGTATTGCTGCTACAGTTTCTGTTTTTAACTGTTTCAAAGGTCATTGTCACGTTCTAACAGATTCATGTTCATTCACAATGACAAGCAACAACGTGTGGAAGGTTCTCCTCCTGACAACTTCTCATGTTGGAAGGAGAATTTTCCTGTTTTTTAAAGAGACACATTGAATAACGAGAAAGGTTTGTTACGTAACGTGATCAAGTGACAGACAAAGAAAGGTTTGTTCTTAAAGCCACTGGAAACCCAAATCACTGTCAGTTAGGGTCTTATGTACATAATAACAAGCATCTGAAAAGTATGAGGAATTACATTCAACCTAAATTTGAAATCTTATTTAAGTGTTGTTTAAGTTCGTGGTTATGCTTGATCCAAACAAACCTCTGCTCAATCTGCCTCTTTGAGTCGACTAAACAGGGAGCTGAAACCGTTCAAAGCCACCAGACTTCACAAAGAGTCATTTTACTGTATTAATACTTCAGTTTCTACAAACCTGGTGAAGCTGGTTCCTGCTCAGTAAAAAAAAACAAATGTTTGAAATTGATATTTGCTGTATCTTCAGTTTTTTTGTAGAGCAGAATAGTAACAAGCTCAAATGTTTTAGCTGATCCTCTGATTATCACAGGTCAGCACGTCACAGTGAGACTGAGAAGCTCTGCATTGGATTCAGGGTCAAATAATAAATAGAGTAAAAAAAAAATATGTACTACAAAATAATGAAGATAAAGCAAATGTTTTTATCTTTAAAGAATATTTTTTTTATATATTTTCATTGACAGTAGAGAGACGACATGTGACAAAAGTAAACAAAGATAAGTTGTTCCCCACCAGGCCCCCCCACAGGACTATTTCTTTACTCTGAGGGCGAACAGTTTACCGTCCGTTGGAACTCCAGACCAGATTTTGTTGTTTTAAATGCAATCATCCTTTACTTTAGTCGCAGCAACTTTTCAAGTACTCAACCATTTGTTCTGCGTAAACTTGGTGGTGGAGGATTTATGGTTGTGATGTTGGAAGTCCTTAACCTGCCTGCGTGTTGATTGGTCAGCAAAACTACAGCAGACTTTCTTTGTATCAAGTAAAGTTGGCCAACGCAGCACGGAGGGACTCTGGGAAGACTGGATCTGTTTCAGTGGGGTCAGGTTTAGCCTGAAGACCTCGACCATGGAGCAGACTTTGATTTCACCAACCAGCTCATCATCATCAGCCTGATGATATGAAGTCATCAGTGAAATCAGAGTGTGGATCCCAAAGCTCCAACTAAACGCATCAGAGTTTCCTCCAACAAGCTCCTTTTTTTTCCCCCATGAACCCAGCGCTTGTCCCTCCGCCCCAAAGACTATTTTTATACAGCAAAAACAAATAAGCTGCTTCACTGTTTCCTTAACAGCAACTTTGCAAGCAATCTTCTGTAATCCCAGCCTCATGTGGAGGTTCCTAATGAGGGCATGACGATTTGATTCAAAAATGTTGGTTAACATGAGATGAAGTGTCCCGTATGGCTTCCACCTTCTCTCTACGCTGTCTTTTCTCACCGCTCCATCCTCTGTTTGTGTCTTTAGATCTACCTCCAGGTAGGAGCACGTGGTAGTGGAGGAAAGGTAAGGCAAAATAAAGTGGGAGCTTTATTTTGAAAAGAGCATTTTTTTGTAATCCTCTGATTCTGAAAGTGTTTGAGCCATCATGCACATGCAGTCTTAGACATTTGAATATCAAATCATGAATACCTAGGATAGAGCATATGGTATATATCAGATGCATGTGTGTGCAGGGTTCAAAAAGAGCAGCTGATTTTCCACTAGACAGCTGCTGAATCTCAAATCCACTTCTCCACCTTTCCTCCACTCCCTCACAGCCACATCTCTCCTCCTGTCAGTCACTAACCCGGGCTGGGTTCAGTCATTACTCTGCACTGTACAAACCTGGGCTGCTGTGTAGAACGTAAATCAAAACAGAATGCATCAAACTCAGAATGAGCTCAAGTTCAAGTCTGTGTATTCAACTGAATGTAGATAGAAGGTTTTGCAAATCGTTGCATCCTGTGTTCATTTCTGTTTTACACAGCGTTTGGAATGTGGGTTGCAAATGTAGAAAGTTATTAGCAGACTGTGAAAGTCCTTCAACCTCAAAAACAGACATCATATCATAACATATGAATAATTTTATTTCAAAACATTTTCATAATTCATTTGAGCTGCTGACATGTCGGTCTGTGTCCTAACATGTTGGCTTGTTCTAGTTATAACAATGTTCATCATTCTGTTTGAGAGATGTTGAGTTAAAGGTCCAGTGTGTAACATTTAAGGGCAGAAATGGAATACAGTAAGCATGAACTGTTTTCATTAATGTATATTAACCTGAAAATAAGAATTATGTTTTTTTTATTACCTTCAAATGAGCCTTTTGTACCTACAGAGTCTGCAGTGTTTCTACAAACCCGGAAAGGACAAATCAAACGCTGGCTCCTGATAGGATCTTTAGTGTTTTTCGCAGGTTTTACAGCCACTGTAGTTTCTCCGTCATGCTTGGAACGGGAGGGTGAGGCAAGGGGTCTTCAGTTGTTTGTAATCTGCAACTTCACCACTAGATGCCGCTAAATCCTACACACTGCACCTTTAAACAGACTGATCTGTCTCTGCCTTCATCCTGCACGACAAGAATGTGAACGATATCTGTTGTCAGCTTTTATTAGGGACTGCAGGAAAATGAATCTTCTATTTGATTTTAAATAAAAGGCACTTCCCATGTTATTAATACTTTTTGCTTATGTCAAACAGTAACTCTTTAATTTATTACAGAGATCTAATCAGACACCCGGGAACAGGCGACAGGTTGAAACTAAAAGTCATTTTGACCATTGTTTTTTTAAAGTCTGTCCTCCACCTTTATAGAAGTGCAATACTAAATTATCAGAGTATCCCTTTAAAGGACCTCCATCTTCTATCTAGCTATACATTACTGTTAAGATGAGTCGTGGTTCTGTGGTTGGAATGATGGTGAGGGATCTGTTTCTGGGTCACTGGAGGAAAAGCTCAATGAACTTTGGAGTTTTGGGATCCACCCTGATGCAGCCACAGAGAGATTAGCTGAGCCCTGTAACACTGTCCAACCACACGATGGTGCCACAGAGTCACGTGGCTCTCTGCTTTGTAGCAGTAGTCTGAACATTTGTCTGATAGATGGACATCTCACAGGGCTCGTACTGTACCTTCATCTCTCATCTCACGTCTGCAATCAATTATGATTTCTCCTCATTTTCATGACTGATCGTACAAATGATTTCTGTGACACTGACTAGTGATGTTTGTTTTTTTTTTTGTTTTTTATGTCATTTCTGTGTGAATTTTAGAGGAAGCGTGCAGCTGATCTGGCCTTAATAGATTCCATGATGTTATTCAGTTCTCTGTCCTTGTGGGTTTTTTGTTTTTATTGTTCTTTTAACAGCTGCCTGCAATAGCACGATGACTCATCCACCCACGGTCACAATATAGAAAAGACAAAACCTTTAAATTTCTGATTAAAAAAATGAAGACGTATAATGAGGTGCAATTTTAGAAAAGGTTCAACTCTGTGGTGTAAGAAAATGTAACTTCCCAGTATATTATTTTGGTGTGTCTGAGGCTTTTAGCCACATCACATGGCTTTCCTCAGTGGATGGAGATGTGGAAGTGGTTTAGCAGTTATGAGAGCATTCACAATATATTGTTCTTGAACCAGTCTCTCCAGTCTGAGGGGTGGACACAAACGTGTAACGTGTTATTTTGCAGCTGCTGTCGCATCAGGTAGGGTTGTCTGCACACGCAGTGAGAAAGCCCTGTGTCATAGGCACAGTGGTGTATTGGCTCAGGTTTGAGATGGACTGGGAGAGTTGTGTGACCAGTCTTTGAATTGTACTAGGAGAGTGTGAGACACAGTCCTAAGATAAGCCTTATAGGAGTTACTTTAGAATCAGTCAAGCACTTTTTTAGCATTTTCATCATTTTATTTCTTGTCGGTTCTGAGCCCCAGCAAACATCACCTGATGAAATGTAAACAGAATGTGTGCAGTTCAAGACAGAAAATCATAACAAACATCAAATATGTTGACATATTTCTTTTGTGTAAAACTATGTACAAAAAACAATTAAGAGTGAAACCTTTGGATACCAATCATTCTCTTGTACTTATTGCATTTTTATGCCATGTTTTGTGTTTGAAGCTAATCCAAATTTTTGAGTAAAAATCCAGCCGTCTAATCAGCCTCGAGTGTCCTGTTCTACTTCTTTTCCCAAAGACAAGTCTGTCAAATATGGAGCTTAGATCAAGAGCGATCCATGCTCAACAGAAAGACTTTGTTCCTCTACAGATGGATAATGATTGAAGTGGCAGGTGAATTAAAGGGGCACTTCATGGATTTATAAAAGTCAATTTATTTGTCATCTGTAGTTCTACTCAGACTGTATGTGGGCATTTACAAGGCAGGGAGGTTCGAATGAAAGACTATCAAGCATTGTGGGAAATGTAGGATCCAGTGTTTTTGGAGTTTGATCCGTACTGGGGACTATAAGTCAGGGTATCTCAGCTCTGCTACTTCCATACTTTATGGACGTGTAATACAGTGCCCCTTCAGCATGTAGTGAGGAATGATAGCTGTGGGTCACTTTAAGCAGAAAGGAGTAGCCTCATATATTTCACTGAGGAAGAGTAATGGGCCTTTTTCCCAGTAGACATTTTGAAATATCATGGAGAGAAAGCAGAAATGTGATTTGCAACCAAGGTGCTGCTGTTGTCCATTCTGGCTCACACAGTGCTCACACACTGCTCTCACAGTGCTGGAACACTTTAATGGAGCAGAGCCATAATTCTTTGAGTTTCCGCTTCGACAAGTTCAAACGTGAGCTGTGAAAAATGTGTATAGAAGGACGGTGATGAATAAGTCTTCCTTATTAAACTAAGCTCCATGTTTAATATCACATTCATACAAAGATGTATATCTGCACACACTCACACAGTAAACATTATAACAATGCTGTCTTCTTTCATTCACACTGAATGCATCACAACAGCAGCTATGAGCACCAGAGTGTAGCCATATAATAAATAGTTATTATATAATCATATAAAACCAAGCAGTCTATATAAAGGTCCATGAAGGAGGGAAGTCCTTCTTCTTGCTTCCACTTCCTTTTTTCCTGCCAGTCATCATTGTACAGTATTTCCATTGAAGCAGACAGTGTGAACACACGCTGCATCACTCGACACGTGCACGTGCCTCACGTTAGTGCCAGTCAGTGGAAGCGCAGCCTCTTCTCCTCCTCAAACTGTTTTTGTTCCTCTTCAGTGAGCTGGTTTCCCTTCACACTGTGGGAACATGACCACACGTTTACATTCACACGTTCATACACCCAGAGGGAGAATACATGGAGATGGTCTGCATGCTGTGAAGGCTCTGTCACCCTAGCAACTATTACAACCGTTATGTTTTGCTGCATTCAAAACATCTCGGCCTGACACCACCTACCCTACAAATTTTATCGTACACCACAACAGTGTTTCTCAAACTATTTACACCGTGCGCCATCTCAGGAAATCTCCGCAACTCTGCACTTCCTGATATTTCCCATCTGGAGCCACGATTGCTGTTTTTGAACCATTCATTTTACATCTGCTTCCTATGATGCTGCTAGATTTCAGCTTGTAACTAATCATAGATGTATGTGCGCACTACATGCATGAACATGACTATGTAACAGGCTGATACTTGTTTTAATTTAGGTGTTACCCCACATCGAATATGGATGGATGGGTGTTTTGATAGTAAAATATGTTTAATTAATTTGTTTCATTCAGATTCCTCCATGTACTACCACAGGGAGGTGGTGCCACTGGTTTGAGATCAGTGCACTAGACCATTTATCTCTGTGTGATGCCAAAGACTGGTCAGTGGAGTAGTGAGTATTTAAACTTCAAATATAACAGAATTTTAAGATGTGATTGATGATTTTCAGGATGGTTCTTAAAACTTAAAACTTTGACTTTTTTTAAGGGAAGATTTATATTTAACAGTTGTTCATCTTTTGTACTGATGATTCAGTCAGGAGCACTTCATGCCAAATATGTAATATTCCATATGGCCTTCTGAAACAAGAAATGCTGCGAAACATCTGTGAAACAGTTGGTCCTCACCACTCTGAGGCTGTTATAGAGAGACAATGCTGTGTGATGCTCACCATATCTCTTTGAGTGCTGTGTTGTGAGTGAGGGCCTCAGCCAGGTGTTTGATTCCGTCCACAGTGAACTGGTTGTTGATTAACCTGCAGACAAACACAGAGCAGGTAAACTTCTGACTATCGATGCGTGACCGGGCTTTCAACACGTCTCGACCATGGCGATGCCATGCGTGTTTGCCTTACCAGAGGTGGCTTAAACCTGTGTTCGCTTGGACCAGCTCAGCCAAGTGTGGAGCTGCGTCATCAGTCAGCTCATTCTGCACTAACCTACAACAGCACAGACATGAACTTCACACAGAGTACTGTTAGAACAGCAAACATCACCTGGCTCACACTGAGCGAGCTGCCTACCAGAATATCCTGAGGACGCTGTTCTCCTTCAGTGCTGCTGCCAGGCACTTCCCGCCTTTAGATGTGATGCCGTTGGCTGAGAGACTAGAACACAGATATGACTCAGTTTTATGGATAAGTGTCAATCAGGAGATTTTTACTGTCTTTGTAGGTAGCTGGCCTCTCACCTGAGGTTGGTCAGACGCGGGTGATGCCTTAAAGCTTCTGCGAATGCTTCTGCTCCCTCGTCACCGATAGTGTTCCCCCACATTCTGCAAGAAAAAAACATCAAAACCGTGATTGGAGCTGCATCAGGAAGCAGACACAGCATACAGAAGGCCTGCTATAGCAGTATCCTACAAGAAAAAATTTATCGCTTTCATGCTTTCATCTCAAATTTTTAACCCTCATCCTTCTGCCTGCAGTATAAACTCCAACATTAATCCTTCCTGGCCTCTCTGGTTTTAGTTACATGTCGCTGGCTTTATTATAATACGATATGAAGAGTTTGACAGCGGTGAAGTCTTACCCCACATCAAATATAGAAGTGCTCTTCTGAATGGCGCTGGCCAAAAACTTCCCACCGACAGCAGAGATCTTGTTTTTACCAATCCTGAGGACAGAGTAATGTCAATGCCAGTTTATGAGACATTTTAATTATACGAGTATTATAATAATTTAAATAAACAAAATGTTCTCGTTTTATCTTAACATGTTAGAAACATACTTGACAACTTCCAGCTTTGGGCATTCCTCAATTATCTGAGCGACTAGCTTGGCTCCAACATCTGTGATGTGATTGCTGTAAAGCCTGAGGATAGAAATACGAATTAATGTTCAATATTCGGTTTCACTCTCAAAAAAATTAAAGAATTGTATTTTATTGAGCACCAACACTTGTTGGAACAGTGCTCTACCTGTACTTGAATTGCACCACCACCTATGTATAGCCAAAAGTACAATCATGTTCCCCAAGAGACCAAAATGTAGCTTTCAACAAAACATTAGGACACATTTAGAAACTACCCTTTACCCACTGATTTCAGGGTAAAGTGCACACCGCCACTCCAGGCACATAAATCTGTGCTCCACCTCTCATTAACTACCACTGAAAACCATGAGACTCATTCAAGAACACAAATCAATAAATAAATTACAAATGCCAAGAGAGGCAGAACAAGCCAAAGCTTTTCTGGAGTCTAAGCAGAATACCACTGCTGGCACCGCCTGTAGTCTCCACAACTGACAGCAATAAAATGATCTACACTGATAGTGTGACAATTTTATAGTCGTCACCGTTAGTTGGACAGTTGCACAATATCTTCCTCTTATGACACCATTGGGGTCATCTTCACTTTGCTTGGAGACAGAATTTTTGACAGAAAGCCAGTGTTACAATCAGGCAGGGAAAGTCTAATGGAAGACTTTATCACTGCATTATGGGAAATGTAGGATACAATCAGCATATCTCAAACTCAGCTTCAATTTAGATCATTTCTAAATGTGTCTCTTGTGAGTCCTTCAACTTTATGGAAGTGCAGTATTAAATTGCTGAAGTGGTAAACTTCCATATGTGGTTCATGCAAATCTTCTAGCACAACAAAATTCTATACAACATGAACACCACATGGAACTGTATTGGATTCCTCTTTTCAGGGAGAAGAAGTCAAACTATGAAATTCAGTCTGGTAGCAAGAGTGTAAATCAGCTCAGGACTTTTTATTAAGTCAAGAATGAACTTTCAGACAAAACACAAGCTAAGAGGGACGAACATGAGCATCTACAATTCCATGACAAACTCAAAAGGACGTTTGAGTAATGCGATCAAAAGCTCCACAGCTGCTGAGTGGACCTCCATTTACTCAAGTCCTGTGTTATATCACAGGAATACTTTGCATAATGCTATTTTACTGTACTTTTTACAACACTACATTTATTTCATAGCTATTGGTTACTTTTCAGATTGAGATTTTAAACAAAAAGCTCATGATAATCTTAAAATACAAAACATTAAAGATTAAATCAGTGGTTTACAAATGTTTTAGCTAATATATTTAGCAGTGTTGGGTTGAAGTCAAGTTTCAGATGACTTTTTTTTTTTTTTTAAAAGACAGAGATTTCCCAAAGATTAGAGAAAAGTCCATCACTACTGAACTTTTTTCTTCTTTTCCACCCCAAAAATCATCTCATGACCACTCAGATTCATCCTGTGATCAGGCCCGCCCACTAGGTTGGACATTAAACTGCATAAAAAGCTGTTAAAAAAAGGCTCCACCTCGAGCAGCTACAACAGTGAAATGCTGCTCTAACATTGATGCATCAGTACATCTTGCTGATAATACTTCAATAGGACTATTTTTAAATACACTCCAACAATGAACACTCACCCTAAGACCCTCACCACTTTGTGTTTACAAAGCTCCTCAGCGAGAACCTCCATGCTGCTGTCAGACAGGTGATTCACACACAACCTGAAGATGAGCAGTGAGGTTAGTGTTTGATTGGAGGAGCTGCACACTTTATAAAATCTCTTCATACTTACACTTACCTCACTACTGTCATCTTACAAAAGGAGGGCTTCAGCTGCTTCACCCCATAGTCACTGATGTTGTTGTTGTCCATGTCGAGGCCGAGCAACTTCTTACGGTGCTGCAGTACAAAGTTGAGGGCGGTGCAGTCGCCTGAGAACACGTTACAGTAGCCCAGCTTGATGAAGTCGGCTGTGATGCCTTTCGCCGTCATCTGAGCGATGTCTTTGCTCCCTGTCTCAAAGACGCACCTCAGGATCCAGAGGAAGTTGGGCAACACGTGGATTTTCTTGCCCTTGTCGCCCTCATAATGGGGTAAACCATAGAGGTGGGACTTCACACTGGTGGAAAGGTAGGATTTTAGTAAGGCCTGTTTTTTCTTTAATAACCCAGGAGATACCAGATGCTCCATCAGGCCGGTGTGAGCCTTGGACAGCAATCCACTCAAGAACAGATTAGTGAACTGAAGGTGTTCGTTACTTGCAAACGGCTCCTTCTCACTGGGCTTTGAAGAGTTCCTGATACACAAGTCAAAAGGCAGACAGGACTGTCTTCTCCTGCTGCACTCTGCGAAGAACTTAAGGATGGAGTTGACAGTAGCCTGCTCATCCAACACGAGCGCAAATGCCGCCAAGAAAGACTGGAGGGTGCCATGAAGGAACTCAAATGTAGCAGGGCTTCCACTGGCGTCATACTCACTGACGGTTCTAAGAAATCCCAGGGGCAGGTCCTCCTCTGTCAGGCCGCACTCTGTGATCTCCTCCTGGCTGCAGATCAAGCTACCTCTCTCCATACCCTGAAGTGCCAGTTTGGCAAATGCAGTGAGGGGCCTGAGGCCTCCTTTGAATGTCTCCGAGGTACACCGGGTTCTTTTCTTCAGCAGAGCAGGTGCAGGTGAGGCTGAGTGGCTGAGGAACACCTCAGACAGCAGGAGGAAGATGTCGGTGAGGGTGATGCAGGCTTCGGGCAGGTGAAAACTGTCGTGCATGCTGTGCAGGTGTCTAAAGCTCTTGAACACAATCCAGCAGAACAGCGGGGTGGAACACAGGCCAGAGAGGTGGGGGCTGGCATCCAGCTGGACCGACACCAGCTCTCTGTGCTCCTGCTCCTTAAAGTGCAGGTCAAGGTATGTCTTCAGGTGAGCAGGGGAGAAGCCCCGCAGCACCACCTTCTTCCTGATCACCTTTTTCTGGATCTCGACCCCTGTCCGGGCCGTCAGCACCTTCTGAGAGCCCTTGAGCAATTTCCCACAGAGTAAGCTGATGAGCAGCTGAAGGGGGTGTGCCTTGTCTTCTGGTGACACCACTTCAGGTACATTCATCAGTTCCAGATACTCCTGAATCTCATCGTAGCCGTCAAATGTAAAGATGATCTTCTCAGGGAAGCGCAGGATGTAATCAAACACCTCATTATCTGGATCGAGGTCTGGGTAGCAGTTGTATTTAAACAAAAGTTCTCTGAGGGAGATCTGTTCTGTGTCTTTGAAGACGCTGAACATCCTACAGCGGAACTTAAAGAAGAAGATGGCGTCCGTTTGCAGCTCTTTCTTGGACCAGAGGTTCTGTAGCTTCTGCAGGAGGATGGATTTCCCCACGCCGGCATCCCCCATCACACAGATGGTTTCACCTTGGGAACTGAAGACCGCGTGGTCTCCTAGGAGCTGGTCCAGACTCTCTAAGAAGCCCAGACTTTCGTTGCAGTCGTTCAGCAGTTCTATCTGTGTGTCCGTGTACAGCTCTTCCAGACGGGTCTCCTCTCTCTGGCCGTACGACATGATGAAGGAGGTGTCCCGGCTCATCTCATGCCTCAGCTTCTCACAATACCTGCTGACTTAGAGGAGGTGGACGGTCAATTAGTGCAACACACTGGAGAAGCTTTCAGTGGTGTAATTATTATAAGTCAGCCTCCCCCGCCGCCTCTTTCCACACACAGGCCGGCCTCGCCTCTTTATGTTTCTGTCTTGCTGTATCAAACAGGGACAGCAGTACTCCCTACACACTAGCAGGTGAGCCACACTTGGAGGAGGCTTTGTGTTAGCAATGTAGCCGACTGAAACCTAGGCGTATTGTTCACTGTCTGTGCCTGTAAAATAAACACTGTGACGCACATGCACGGCTGGACGAGAGCAAGTTAATCGATCGTGGGTGGTGTTGTTCTGATTGTAGATCTGACAACCATAATTCAAGCATTATATTGATTTTGCTTCCCTCCTAATGTGGACAAAGTTCATAGAGTTATATTATTAAACACAGTATTATATACTACCATACTATACTTGCCCACAGTATTTAACTGGCCTCAGGTAAAGTAGCCTCCATTAAGAAGGATGAGACAGTCTTTATGATGTATGTAATGAAATAAGTTTAGTGGTTTTTGTTTGGCTTGATTTACTTTTTATTGCCCACCTTAAATGTACGTCTACTAAAACTGACAAGCTCAGATCGTTACTGTCTGACAACATTATGCAGAGACATTTTGGTAAAGAGTGAGGTCATTTTTGTTTCACCAGAAACAGTTCAGAGCACCAGATTCCACTAAAATTAATCATCATTTATCATCACAGAATAAAGGAGTTACTCCCTCGATTGGTTAGTTTGTCTGTGTGATTGTGTGACTTTGTTGTTTTCACACATTAGTTTCAACTCAAAATCACACAATAACGCTAATAAACTATCTGATTGAGGCAGCAGTGATCTGTGGGGTTAAAATAATGCATTTGATGGCTGTTTGTGGTCAAACAAAAAGGATCTTTAACAAGGATCATTTCTATAATTCTGTCAGACACAGAATAACAATCTGAACCTGTCAGTGCATTACGTGGATGTACATTGATAGTGTGCAATGTGCCCTTCAAATAGTTTCAGTTTAAAACATGTCAAACTGCTACCTGAGTGCAGCTGTCATTGATGGTAACGGCTCATTGGTGTTTAACATCTTCCAACATAGTCCAACAGAGCTAAACTGACTTCACTCGTTCTACCCGGTTCACATCTGGACATCAGACATACTTATAGTGACACAGACACCCTCACACTAGTGACTGGAATACTTACTGGGATCTGTGTTAACCACATTCATCACAGCGATGTCATTGCTTGGGTTGTAGTTGATCTCTTTCAGCAATGGCTGGAGGTCTATGTACGCGTCACATACTTTATATATGATGTACAGAAAGTATTCACAGGCCTCCTCCCCTTTGAACTGGACCAGCTCCAAGATTTTGCGCACCTAGAAAATAATGACAGGAAAGAAAAAGTGTGTGTTGGATATAATTTCACAAACTTTCTACTTTATTTTGGATTTTACTTTTAAACCAGCAAATGTTACACGAAGAGATAAGGTGATATATTTCAGATTTTTTTTAAATAAATAAATAAGAATAAATAAAAATGACATGGTCATGATATCTTTGGTTTTTCCTACCTGGTCCGTCTTGGTGACAGTCCGCTGTACCATCTCAGCTTCCTCTTCACAGACGTAGCCACAGGCCAGCATGTTGTCCAGGATGCACTGAACACTCTTCAGCCTGGACACCAGCAGCTCTCTGTGGTACGTGAGGATGTTCAGGCACGACATGTTGGCTTCTTCTATCTGTATTCACTGTGGATCAGTCAGCTCTGTGGGACAACACATGACAGACAGCTGTATTACAAACTGACTATCTTACTTTTAACTGTTTATAACCTCACTTTAGACATCCACAAGTGAGTCTAAAACACAATGATACATCACCATAGATAATTACATTATTACGTGATAATTACAGAAGTCGATTGTCTTTTGTTGAGTCCTGATAATGTGTTTAAATATCTGAATAACAATTCTTATCACAGACCTGAGTCTGATGGATCATATCAGCATAAACACAGAGATATTCTGCATGTAACTGAGTTATCTATTTGACAATTAATCATGCAGATGATCTTAAGTTAAATTATGGTTAAGTCATAAAGTAATGACAAGTATTTGATTATATTCTCCCTCTTTTGCAGCACAAATGTTTCCTTTATCTCTGAATGCTTCCTATTGTGTTTCCTCAGTGACACACCTCAGTGAAGAAGAGTCCTAAAACAAACACACCCACACCAAGCTGTGTGTGTGTGTGTGTGTGTGTGTGTGTGTGTGTGTTTGTAATTAACTATCAGCTGGTAAAGTTAATACTTTCCTCTCTCAATTCAATTCAATTCAATTTAATTTATATAGTGCCATATCATAACAAAGTTATCTCATGACACTTTCCATACAGAGCAGGTCTAGACCGTACTCTTTATAATATTATTTACAGAGACCAACAGTTCCACCATGAGCAAGCACTTGGCGACGGTGGCGAGGAAAAACTTCTTTTAACAGACAGAAACCTCGAGCAGACCCAAGCTCATTGGTAGACAGTCATCCACCACGACCGGTTGAGTTAAAGATAGAGAGGGGCGGATAGAAAGAGAGTGGGGGGATAGACAGATAAATAGAGAGAGATAGAGAGACACAGATGCACAGCAGCAGTCCTGGAGACTTTGCTGAAAGAACAGCGGGAATTTTAAGGTGTAATAAAAGTTACAAATATTGAACTAAACAACAGTTTGTGGCGAAATGTGCATCGCAGACATCAGCTGTGTTTGTTTGGTGTCATCCATGTCGAGATAAAAGCTAACTGTTCTCCAACAAGTAACAAGAACGGGTCCTACCACTGAGTCGGATCCGCTCCAGAGCGCTGTAAACAGAACATTTGACAGTAAAAGGAAGTAACTATTGTTTCATGTCACAGTTCGCTGACTTCGTGGACAGCTCGGCTCCGGTGTGCCGCCGCGGTGAACGCTCCTCTCTGTCCGCTCTCTGCTGGAGGAAGTGAAAGTATGTGAAAGATTTGCGTCATTTCTCTCCAGCATTTCACAACCTGCACGCGGCGTGCTGCATTCAGGCCCCCGCAGAAATATCGATATTAAATACAGTTATTAAGTATTTTTCCACCTTTATTGAACAATAAGATTATACACAATATAAATATTCATTAAAAATTCCACAGTGCTATTGTCAATTATGTTGCGTGTTATTTTCATTCTCATTTCCTCATTTAGTGCCGCTGCTATGTGATTTTGTTCTTGTTTCATAGAAACGTGAAGCATCATCTAAGGTAGCTCCTGCATCGTTAAGCAGTCATGTGTCTGTAACATGCTGACCATGAATCATTCTGTCAGTCCCTTCCCTTCCTGTCATCTCTCCACTGCTGTCTGTAAAAAGACTGAAATGCCACAAGACACATAGAAAATAAATAGATTTAATATTTCAGCTTAGTGTCCTCTCATGGAACATATTTCCCATTATAGTTATCACATTGCTTCACTGACACTGACATAGCAAACCTGGGGTCATTATTATTTCAGAATGGGAGTATTGGCACTAGGCTTTTACACCAGTTTGTTGCTCCATAACAGGGGTGTCCAAACTTCTTTTAAAGAGGGCCAGATTTGACATTGTGGAGATGCCCGGGGGCCAATATGACCAATGTCATAGGCGATGGCAGTGTAACCAAATCTAAGCCAATCAGGCGTGAACAAATCTAAAAACCAGTTCCTTTCTTTCACATCTGGAGTCAGATAACAAAGAGTAAATTGTTTGGAATACATTAAACTTGCATGAAGTTGATACAAATCTGAACCTCATGTTCATTTTAAACATGACTTATTATGAGTAATGCAAAGTCTGTTAACATTTAAGTTTAAAACATATCACTCTTGCTCTTCTCTTTAACAAAATCATCAGAAAGTAATATTTAGTGTCACATCTACAGATATATAACAGCAGCAGTTATGTCCTTAAAGGTTCAAATGCTTCATTATGTCAACCAAAAAAGCCAAATCTGCCAGCCATACAGTATCTGGCAATCCTAGCAGGCCATAAATAATACATTATGAAAATGAAGCTCTGGGCCACATGAAATCTGACCGCAGGCCGTGATTGGCCCCTGAGCCGGACTTTGGACATACTTGCTCTATAATATAACATGTGGTTATGATATTCAGCTTTGGTCGGGTTTGGTCGAATAGTTGCAAAAATCATAGCTGTATGTTTACTATTGACAAATAATATTTAAAAAAACAAACAAACAAACAAACAAAAAACACTTTCCATCATAATAATAATAGTAAATTCATCTGCTGATTCCTCTGCTGACTGCAGGGTTATTAGGTTATTAAAACAGATTATAACATCCTTCAGAATCAACACATTATGATTAAAGGCTGTAAAGTACAGTGACTATGAAACTCATAATGTCATATAATATGTGCAGATGCCAGTAATGGATACAAAACTATGTTCACATTTTGTTCATATCTCCACTGATCTGTAATGAAGTATTTGTGGATGAAACCTAGATTCATTTTTCAGGAAATTCTAAACCAGAGTGTGAGATCAAATATTAGGAGAGTGAGAGTGAGTTGTGGTGTGGTGTGGAAATATACTCCTGCACCACCCTGCAGACTTTTATTGCAAAGGAAATTCAAATAAAGGAAATGAGGAGCACAAGTAAAACTTTCATTGTGTTCAGAGTTTCTTTTCTTCTGCTCAGAATTCACAGTCTGCCCAAACACAGTCAGTTTAAATGAGGGGCAACACCGACAGACAGAGACGTGTTTCAGGTGGAGGAGGAATACGGAACAGACTGTTAGTCTCATTCATTCTGACTACTTTCTGTTATCTACCCAAAATGGTTGTTTTCTACCTGGATTTCACCTGCTGTGTGACAGCACTAATTTCTGTTCTCAGGTGGCTCAGAGTCACAAACAGTCTGAATAAAACATTCTATTCTTGCGTGGACTCAAATTTCTCAGTCTTATTAAATGTTAAATCTTTTTATTTTGGTAACA
Organism: Sciaenops ocellatus; assembly: GCA_033000465.1. NCBI lineage: Eukaryota > Metazoa > Chordata > Actinopteri > Sciaenidae > Sciaenops > Sciaenops ocellatus. The sequence goes on from CP136885.1 coordinate 4,820,594, forward strand.
GACTCCAGGAGTATACACAAGGTGTCAGTACTGGGCAGTGGGACAGATATTATTATGTTATATATTATATTATATTTATATTAACAAGCGTTAAGATGCTTAATAACAATAACATAGCATCATGAACAGTTTTTTTTGTTTCTGTATAAAACATTTATAAGTATTAAGACACATATTTATAGACTGTTTATAAAAGCTTTAGATGTTTTCTTAATAATTTATAATATCTTTACAAACACATTCATTTAGTTTACCTATACTGTCATTCTTAAACCTTTACTTTACTATTAGCATTTCTACATAATTAATAATACATTTGTTAATCAGAATTCAAAATGAACTTAAAGTATAATTACAGAACAAATTGCTCAGATTTTTTTATTGTTGATAAATCAGATGCTAGGAAAGGCTGGAATATTCAGAGTGTAAAATGATGAATGATATAGTAAATGATTGTGTTGTATGTAATAGATGGAGACACTATTGTAAACAGTCAAGCAAATGTGTTAAAAACATTACAGTGCCGCAGTTCATCAAAAAATACACCAACAGAAATGAACATGGTAATCAGACCTCCACAGTGGGGCGGCAGCAGCAACTAAAGGTTGCCACAACTCGGCTGAAGAACTTCCAAATACTGTTCAGCACGTTTCGACCACATGAGGCTGTGGCTGCAGCAGTGAAGTCTGTTGTTTTAGCTCCTTCAGAAGATCTGGCAGCTAGATCTTCATCATCTTCATCTTGTCATAGGTGACATGAGCTAGTTCTCCATCAGAAGATCAGTCTGATGGGTCTTGGGTCGTAGGAACCTCAGATGACCCTGTGGTGTCTGCTGAGGTGTTCATCCAGGCACTCATCAGAGTTCAGGAGGTGATCAGAATAAATCTAGTATGACAGTCAATTAGTGAATCAATCAGTCAGTTGATAAAGCCGTCAGTCCATCCAACTTCATGACATACTTACTACCAGACACATGGTCACTTACTAGTCACTGCTGTCAGCATGCTCAGTCAGGTGGGACATGGTGTTGAATGGATGCTGCAGAGCCAGAGGCTGGACATTGGTGACTGAAATGGAGTCACCGAAGTCTATTAATTGTACCCTGGTGCTGCTGGTTAACATAATTGGTTTGACGTCAGTATGCAGGACACCAAGACCCTGAAGGGCATCCAAAGCGACCAACATCTGCAAGGACAAAACAAGAAAGGACAAGTTTGGGATTTAGTGTTGTTGTGTAAGAGTTAGGGTTAGGGCGGGGGTTTCTTTATTTATGTAGTATAAGAACAATAGATAGTTGGCTCCATTTGATAATGATACATACCTGCTGTGCAATTGGTCGGACCTCTTTCACAGACAGTGGATTCCATTCTAGTTCTTGGAGCAGATCATAGAGACTCCTATTCAGCCAGACAAGTCTGTCCCAAAAGATCCCCTCAAAACACTCAGTGAACTTCATGATGTCGGTCTGGTCTGGATTCAGGACACTGATGTGTTCTAACATGGACGCCTGGAGAAAAGTTCATACTGTGATGGACAGAAAGGGAATGTAACTGTATGTCATAAGAATCAAAAGGAGTCTAAAGTTACACCTCTTTCTCTGTGTCCTGGATATTCAATCTATCCCTGAAGATCTTAACAGCCACTGGTTCATTTGTCTCCAGCTTTTGGCACCTGGCCACTCTACCAAAGCAGCCTTCACCAATAAACTCCAGAACAGAGTAACTTGAAATGCTGCTGAGCAGAACTTGACCTGCCTGAACCTCAGGTGCTGGTAGAGTGACTGTGAGGAAAGACAGTGAACATGGAGAGAAAATATGTGAAGTTCAGGTGTTCTGTCTGTGAGGGTCATTCAGTCCACACAACATGAACAAACACACACCTGAACCAGGAAACATGTCCTTGAATTTCAGTGTTTCAGAAGAATGTATCAAATACTGATGATTTTCTCAACTTCAATTAATTCATTTATGGAGGCAAATATATGTATTTATATATTTGTTTGTGTCCTGCTTTAACAAATCAAATACAACATGTTAATCCCTAAAGTCTAAGATGTTGATATGCGTAATTTTGATCATTTGTCAGAGTTTGAGCTAACTGTTTCCATCTACTTCCAGTCTTTATGCTAAGGTATGCTCAAAAACATAGTATATGCTGTTCGGGGGGTACTGGATGTAAAGTGGGATCAATGCTCATCAGGTTATTCAAATCCACAATCACTTCAACGTGCTACATGTCATCTTCTCTTGTGTTAAAGTGCAAAATTATGTATTAATGAACTTTAATACACATTGTTAACTTAATGTAAAATATAATATGTAGGAATCTTAACACAGCATCTACTGTCAGCTTAGTAAAGGTAAGTTAGTTAAACTTAATAAATGTGTTCATGGTGACTGATAAAGCTTTTATTAATGTTCATAAGCAGTCTATAAACTGTTGAGTTTCTAATAAGAGCTCATAAATGTCTTATACTCAGACAATATACATAATATGATGAAGCACCTATTACACACACCTTCATATTAAGTTTATCTATGTGGCTGGACTGACCCGCTACAGATGAGTGGCACACTTGATTTTACAAAAACACTTGTTTATTGTGATGACATTTACATAAAGCATAAATAGTTCAGTCTCACAGGTGGTAAATGTTTTAGGGGGGAAAAAAACATTAATGATCATCATCATTGACATTATTGTTATTGTGCAGGGAACAAACAAAGTCAACATCACAGCACACACAAAGTCAAACAAACAGAAAATATCTTGAATTTAGCATACACGCAATGTATATACACACACACACACACACACACACAACAACAACAACAACAACAACAACATTGCATTATCATTTCATTAACAAAATAAAGGCAATTTCATCCTGATCACTGAACACAGAAACTCTTCAATGCATACTGAGTGTAACGAGTAAACCTAACGTCAAACTGAGTGTCGATCATGTAAGAAACTGAAAATATGAACTCAGTCCTTTCTTGCATGACGGTTTGGACTGGGACCGGTTCTGTTGACAGCTTTGGAGTGCAATCAAAGATTCTCTTACATCATGTGAATGTGGTGAATGTGATGAAAGTGAAACACGATAAGAATGTGCAGACAACTCAACCCTCAGAAGCCCCATGAGACCCCGGTTCACTGTGTGTCAGGTGGTTTTTGGTAGACTGATGAATTTATCTGGAATGTGTACCATCAACACATCAGTCGTGCATTATTATTTCAGCATGTGGCTCTACATCAAAATCTAGTTTCAAGACTTTTTTTAGCTGATGTTGAGCTACCCTGATACATCATCATTAATTAAGCCACATTTAATCAAATTGCCTTAAAATAGGAAACCTGGTGCCAGATAATATTCCATCATTGGATGGTTTACTGGTCGGGGCAATAAATCAGCTCCCATGTGTCTGCTGTATGCACTGTCATATAAAGGAACTTGGACGCACAGGTTGAAGGGAGCGTGGCTGATTAATAGAGGTCTATCAGCAAAGTTTTGCCCCCCTAACAGGTTGATCTAAAAGAAAACCTTTCTGCTAAATGACGAATATAGATACAAAATTACTGGTGTGGAATTTAATTGGAGCCCTTGACGTATATATTCTGTTTGCTCGTGAAATCTGCATCCTAAAATAAGAAGTACTGTGTTTAAAGTCACAGAATAACGCTGAATGTATGTCCTTGGTTCTTGATCTGGAGGTTTCTTTCAGTCTGATGCCATTTCACTGAATTTGAGAGCCGACAGTGAAACAGTGACAGAGCAGAGGAGTCCTGCTTTCCTGCTGTTGAATGAACTGAAGTGAAGTGAAGCTAACAGCTCGGTGGTGTTGAAGCTGTGTCTCAACAGATGAAATGAACGAGAATGCTCAGTGAAATGGCCACAACATGGACACTGCAAAGCAGCTGCAGAGCTTCCAGCCAGAGCTAAAGCTGGTGTAGGTCAGTGTAACAGAGATGATCTCATCTCTTCCTAGTACCACATACGTCCACCACGGTTGAAAAAGATCAGTAACACAAAGGAGATCAGATCTCGCTCAGATCTCGCTCTCGTAGGTGTGCATGTAGGTCTTGAGCGAGAGGATTTCAGCGTAGCTCCGGGTGGTTTTCCGGTAGAGGTCCAAGCCCGTCAAGATCTCCACATCTCTGACACGAGCCGTGTGCATCTTCATCAGGTCCTCCACCCAGCGAGACTCCTCCTCTGAGCTCTGCAGGGAGAAGGTGAGGCACACAGAAGCATTGGCATGGACAGAAGTGTGGGGTGACGTGCCACAAAATTTGAATTTGTCATATCCAAGGGGGCAGATGCTATGTTTATGAAAATGCGATAAAGCATTGAAAGGTGTGATGTTCCTTACTTTGCAGGTCTCATCGTTGCTGGGTCTGTGTGGCAGGATGAATGCAGCGCTGCTCAGCGGGCCGCTGCACGAGTCTGCAGCCTGCGTGAAGTCTAGGCAGCTGGTCAGGACCACAAAGTAGTGTGTGGGGATGGGTATCGTCCCACTTACATACCTGCAGCAAAAGGTCAAACAGAAGACTCGAGCTTAACTTGTTTTATTTGTAACAAATGAACAAACTTTGTCTCAGCCAAGATTCTTTTTTTTTTCTGAAACTCAGCGTGTCAAATCACAAAAATACCACGTGCTACATCATGTTGCTAGGTCTGATTATGCTGACCACTATACACACTACTACTTTATCAGACTATACGACTATTTTATCAGTTTAACATTATTTTAGGTCAGGAGATTAAAACAGAAGCTTCAGAGTTAGAAAGTGAAGCGCAGTGAATGTTCTTACTCTTTTATCTTGTCAGCTGAGTCTCTAACACCATCATAGTCGTAGTCAAATATGGGTCCGATGAGCACGTTCACCCCGTTTCTCTCAGTGGCATATTTCTTCACCAGCACTCTCTGGAAGTAGCCCCATATTCCTGAGAGAAACAAACAGAGAGAGGTGTGAGAATGAAAAAGGGATGATGGGAGGAGAGGCGATACAGAAAACCAGTGAAATGTATCAGTGAACCTAGCAGGAGTGATTTAGCTTGATCTTTATGTGATTCCAGTCATTTAGCTCTTGAAGACTGACTTACTCTTGAATGCAGGATACATGGGGACGGTGTTGGTGATGAGGACAGCATCGTATTTTTTGTCTATGGTTGAAGACAGTTCTGTCAACAGAGAAAAAAAGAAACATGTTTGAAACAATCTCAGGTGAAGTTCTCTGTTAATAATGTTACTGTAACTGACAGAAATGAATCAGTCTTCTACTATGAGGCATTATCCATCCACCCAGATTTATAAGAGCTGTTTTACTCGTGTAGAGTTGCTCATATAAACCAATAAATGAAAGACTTATTACAGATACTGTTTAAGCTGTGGAGGTAAACTCACGTGGTGGGTAGAGGAAGGCATAGGTGATCTGTTTGTCTGCTCTGTAGTTGGTACAGGACTGACTGTAGGCTGGAGGGACCCTGGTATCGGGTCTCACACAGTTGGACAGGGCTTCGGGTAGAGGCGACACTTCTACCTGGAGGACAGCACACACACACACACAGAGGATAAAGGTCAAGTGATGCTTCGACTACAGCTGGTTTTCAGTTGTTCAATGTCGTTAATGTCTTGTTGGACTGCTTGGTGAGAAACATGGTATATCAGGGAAGAAATTCAACTCTACTTTTGCCAACAGGGGGCGCTTAGCACAGAAAGTGCACAATCTCACAGACAACCAAATAAGAGAAAGAGCCAAGCCAATAAATAAGGCAAAAATATGGGAGAAACTGTATCAAATATTGTGTGGAACTAGTAGCAGAAAGCAAACACAACGACGCATACATATGATCAGTGTCACAGAGGACAGATAGCAGGTCACAGAGCCATGGCCACTGCTCTCAGGATATATCCATATCTTTAAAGTTTCATCTTCAACACACATTGTAGAGAAATGCTGTGTTTTTGTGGACAGGAACATTTAGCCTGAATAATGTTAAACCTTTAAAGGTTTTGGATCTGACACACAGAGGTGTCCATTACAATTTGAGACAACCTGACAATGAGCTGTTGGGTGGTTAGAATATGGCAGCAATTAATGTTTTTATTAAATTATAGCAAATAATGAGCATGTAAAAAGCAGTGTCTTGGGAAACGTGAACAAGTCTAGGATCATAAATATGATGGAGTTAGAAATCTAATCAACAGAGCTGTATTTAACCCAGGTCATATTTGGAGGAGGTGAGTTGAAATTTTTTTTCAAAATCTAGCCACAAACAAAGACAATATTGAAAAGGTTTTTCAGACTGTCTCTGGCTCATAATAATAACAATAATGATCTGTTTCATATTGGTGTATGACAGCGTTTCTCAACCAGAGTGCCTTCTGGCTTCATCAGAGGTCCCATCAAAAAAACATTGCAAACATAACAAAATGAAAACCTATGGCTTATCATGCAAATGCAGAGCATTAACCATCTCACACATACAAAATGTGTTTCACATGCCCCTTTCCTCATGTCACAGTGTCAGCATAAGGGTCAGTGAATGACTACATCACTACGTAAATAGCATACACTGTTTTTATTCCACGTAATGCTACAGAGTTCTGAGAGGCTGAGTGAAGTGGTGGAATGGAATGACCTGAGATTTTGTTGGATTTTAAAGGGTGCCGTATCTGAAAAAAGGTTGATCACAGGATGAACAGTACCTGTCTGCTGATGGTGTACGATGTCCACAGAGGCATAGACAGAGACTCGCTGTAGCCGCTGATGAAGTCGCTGTGGTGGAGGATGAAGTATTTGGTGCGGAAGAGTACAGCAGGTCGACCGTGTGGCAGGTTCCTGCTGTCTGAGAGGAGGACGAGCACAGAGGAGACACAGGTGTGTCTTTGTAAAGATTCACTGATCAAGTTTTCATATGCTGTTATAATTATTTTACTTCATCTTCCAAATATTCTGTATAAAGGACAGGTCATATTCAGTAGCATCATGAACACACTGACCATCAATAGCTTGCCTCAGTCGCTGGTTTAGCTCCTCCACTTTGTTCTGTAAGAGACAGAGCCAGAGTGACTCCAGGTTATAGCCTCGTACAAGGGTCACTTTCAAACCTCTCTGGCCCCTACTTTTTACACGCAACTGCAAAAAGATCGGAGATTGAAACAATCTCTTGCCAGAGATTTACATGGGAATCACAAACACAGCATAGATGAAGTGACACACTGCAGAGAGGAGCTGGGTCTGACTCACTTCCAAACCAAGCAATTCAGGAAGCAGATCGCAAAAAATACACTGACTAACTACAGATTTTGTTGAATTGAACTGACTGGCTTGAAGGTGAGTCGACTCCAGCTCTGCAGCAGAAAGAGGCAACAAGGTTATTCCAGCGTTTAAGCAAGTAGAAGCAAACATGTAATTCAACACATTCACAGACAATCAAAGAGTCACGATGACAAGGCCTGTGCAGATAATTCTTTACAGGATTAACAGCACAGGTGAAAGCACAAAAAAACAAATCTATTTCAAAAGCTCTTCAGTCACTCGCTGTGCCATGTTTGGGATGTCTGATGGATGTTAGACTCCTAAAAGGGCAACACACAGCAGGACTGTCCAAACCTGACAGAGCAGCTACAGACAGAGACCAACTAATATGTCCAACATCTGAAAACATCAGTTTGATCCATTAATGGTAACTGAGTGCTGCTTTGTCAGATTAACGTGTCCTCTGCGTCTTGGCCATCATGAGATGACTGAAGGGTTTGATGGACTACTAAATGTAAATAAACTGGCCACTTTGTTTTCACTATGAAAAACAAACGCATAAAGAATATCTGATGAGAAGATCTGCGCTGACACCTCAGATTGTTCTTTATGCAACTGCATTAGAGATCCAGAGTGGAAGTAAGAGCTTCATCACTTATACCTAAAAGTACAACAGACACACGCTCAGTAAAGTTCCAAATAACGTGGGTAGTTCCTTATAGCTCCCTCATGTCTGTAATATGAAAGTATGACAAAATAATCAAGATAAATAATGTAACTCTGGGGCTACAGATGGTAATGAGCTTTTAGCAATGTTTGATGCAAAAAAACGTATTGTGCATTGTCCAGTTAAAATAACAATAAAGTGAAATACATACACCGATGCAATGTTATTGACACTGTAAGAACAGATTCTAAATCATCTCATGGTGAAACAGTCATGAGCATGTGGTTGTTTTTTTTGTGAGGGTCTCATCTGGAGTCAGTGAAGTGTCACATAATTCTTATTTAACTGTGATAACAGAAGAGAGCTGTGACATAAGGTGAAACCTGGAGGTCGTGATATAAAGCAAACTGTTTGAGAACATGCTGACTGGCAGTTTTACCAACATTAAGTCACACTCATTTCTATACACTGTGAGCTGAACACTGAAAGCTAGGCGACATGAGCATGTGTGTTAGAGAGCTGTTGTGTTTCAGCTAAACTGCCTCGTTGCATCGACTCAAAGAGTTGTCCATGCATATTATCCTAACATTAAAGTAAGACGTGATCATTTTTGGAGATCAGCTTGTTGATCAGTTTACCTAAAAGTGATTTGAACATACAAAAGACACCAAAAGAATCCATGTATCACAGTTAACTCTAGTACTCCATGATAACTATTGATACTGCTCCATGATGAGGGACAGCTGTCCTTCCTTAGTGGACTGACTTTGAATTGAAACTGGCCTTCATGATATGGCCTGTAGATTTATACAGCTAAATCCAGCACAATGATATCTTATCATCTTCACAAAGTGAATGCTGTCAGGTGTGCTGTAAGTTATAACTGTTCACTCATAACCTTTCGATCCTATATAAGCAAGGAAAACACTCTCTGCTGGTTTAAAGGTCACATATTTTACATTTTTGTGTCATTTGAAGTTTTGATATCCAAAAGAAAGTTTTAAACTTGTATTTTAAAGGTCCAGTGTGTACAATTTAGAAAGGAACATGATGTACTGGCCTCCTTCCATGGCAGGAATGTGGGGAGAGAGAGATGGGGAATGACATGCAGCAAAGGGCCGCAGGTCAGATTCAAACCCTGGGCCGCTGCTGCAAGGCTTCGTACATGGGGCGGATGCTCTACCAACTGAGCTAATCAACACCCCATTTTTTACATTTAATCTGTATTTTATTTGAAGTTTTGATATCTATGACAAGATTTATTTGTGGTTTTACATAGCACCTAGACCTATTTTATAATAACAAAGAAAGTAAACCTAATTTCTAAAATATGGGACCTTTAAAATAATGATACTATGAGGCTTAAAGGGCCTCAATGATAGGCTATGTTTGTATTTACATGTAATCTGTTGATGCCAACTTTCTCTCTAGCATTAACATCAGGACAAAATGCACAGCTTTTCTCCTTTTGTTATTATTTTCCAGTTGGCATCATCTTTTTATAAATCTTACAGATGTCATGTATTAGAGTTTACAGACTTAAAGGATATTTCTAGTTCATTAAAACATGTCTACCAGTTGTAATAACATTACAGCTAGAATAATTCTAATAGTGAATTGCTGTGTTAACATGGAGTAACAGGGCAGGTGATGCAGACCAGGATTATTTTGGTTCATTGTTGTTATCACTAATCTAAGTGAGCTGACAGACAAGCCAATCTCCTAAAGACTAGTATTCCTTCCTGCAGTCTACGGGGCGCTGGGCCAGGTCTGCCACTGAGTCATCATGGCTGACCTTGTCGTCGCAGCTGCAGCCCAGGTCGTCCGTTCCTGCAGGAATAAGACCAGAGGATACCGGTCTGGAAATCTCCTCTGGCATGGCGGGTCTGTATGGAGCGGCTCTCAGAAGGTGGTTCAGACTGCCATGGGTTCCATTATTGGAAGCTGGTTTCAGACCCAGAAGATCTGAGATGGAGAGAAATCATGTTTAATGTTAGCTAGAAGAATACAAGGAAGCAGTCACATGAGAAACACAGACTCACATATTCATTAAGAACTCGTTTTGGACAGAAAAATGTATCTTACCACACATGACATTGTAAAGCTCAATGTTTTCAAAGGCGGGAACTTTAGTCCTGAATTTAAATGTAGGTCCATACCCCAAGAAAATAGTCTGAAAATGAAAGTTAATGGTACATATAAGCTGATCTGTGACAGTAAATAACATTTAGTTTATCACTATTCCTACTATTCCAGCTATTAAAGCATAGCAATGGTCATCCTACAGGCCAATAGAACAGTTATAAAAACAATGTCAGCCACTGTAGATACCTGCATGCTGTTGATCTTATTGTCATATCCATGGTCACCAGAGAAGCCACAGTGTCTCCTCCCTTCAGGAACCTTCCTATAATTAAATGTATGAATGACACATCAGTATTTGGATGATGCACATTGATATTAGGACTGATTGCATATGAAGGTCCATGTTTCATCATGGGCCAGCATTAAAGTGTTTCCACTACTCCTCTTTCCTGCATATGATCAACATGCTCAGCAGCAGCATTGCTGAGTTTGTTTGCAGACAGAAGCAGATCGTGGTGGGCTGTGTAGACCAGAGGAGTGTCTACATGCTAAAGCTATCTTCATGTCTATGAGGAAAAAATCCTAAATATCAATGCTAGTCAGTCTTTCATTGATCATTCGGTACAAAACCCAGCTGGCTTTGATGTCTCATCAAATGACCCAGAAAGTTTTTCAACCAAAATTCAATCAGAAGTTTAAATATTGATGGCATCACTGCCATCTATTGTCCTTCCTCTGTGACAAACTGTGGTCAAATTAGATAAACTGATTGTAAAAGAGGAAGAAAGAGTATAAATAAATACAGTGTTTTTCCTGACTGGGTGCATGCCACAGACGTCACATAGCACTTCAAAGGCAGAAAAAAAATGAACAATCTTTTCACAAATGACTTGATGCAGGATGCCTTCAGATCCACTCAGGCTTTAAAGGGTTAAACTCTGGTGTTAATACAGTTGAAGTGCAGCGTGTTGGCAGTATTCACCTACTTTAGCCCTCAGCCCAGGACAACCACTCCTTCACACAACTCAAACCACGCTCCTCTAATTGAAAAACAACCACTTCTTATTAAGTGTCCATTAAAACACTGCCTCCAGTTATACACCTTAATATATGTGTGTGTGTGCGTATGTGTGTGTGTGTGTGTGTGTGTGTATATACTGCGTGTCTAGGGGGTGAAGCCACAAGCATGTTAAAAATGTAAATGACTAGCTGACGGGGAAATGAGACAAACTCAGTGTTTCATCTGGTGTGAACAGTTAGTTGGTTTGGGATTTACGCAGACATTGACCAATGTATATGCGCCTGTGTGTGTGTGTGTGTGTGAGTGTAAACGTTCCAACGCTCTGCTCACAGCTCCTCTAGGTCCAACGATTAGCCCGTCCGTCTATCTGAGCTGCACAGAAACCTCAAAGATCTCTTTCATTTAGCAGCCGAGCGTGTGTGTGTGTATTTGTGTGTGTGTGCGTGTGTGTGTGTGTGTGTTAGTGTGTGTGTGTGTTGAGACAGAATGGAGCTCTCCCAAGGTTCACCAACCAAAACAGCATGACAGCTCCATGCAAGGAGACTGTTACTGACAGGACACACACACACACACACACACACAGACACACACACACAAACACACAAACACACACACACACACACACACACACACAGCTGAGGTGGTTTGTTTTCACTTTGGGTCCTGATGACTTCATGGTTTACTTTGTCACTGAATGCTGCTCTACATCAAACGCCTGTCAGACTTCATTTCAGCATGTCATTAACGTGTCAGCAGCTGCATGTTCTGTGTGTGTGTGTGTGTGTGTGCGCGTGTGTGGGTTTTTTAACATGTGTGTGGCTCGGGACAGGGCACATCTTAAATTTTTCAGCGCTACATGTGTTAATGATGCGTTGATAGCGGCCCGTGTTGACATAAAATGTGTTTTTAAGTAAAGCAAGATGTGCAGTAAAAAGCTTCACTTTGATGGGTGGGCTGAAAACGCCACATCAACACTGAGGGTACGGAACAGGAGAGCTCGATGCTGAGCAGGAACAAACTAATTGAAGCAACAAATTGAGACTAAATGAGTTTGAACTTTTTCGCTCTCAGCTAGTTGGCTGGTTGGCATTTAACCCTTTGAATTGTGTGTGTGTCTCACAACCATGCAAGATTCACTCATGAGACTGAACAGGTGTGTAGTTGAGATCAAAATATAGGCCTAATCCCAAGATGGGTTTGGTCTACTCAGTACTCATGTCATAATGACATACTGACTACTCATGTGTGTTCACATCATAAGATGGTGTTTAGTTGTTATTCCTCTCAGAGTCTTCTAATGGGTGAAGGAACATGCAGGGAAGTTTTTATGAAAAAAAAAATGTCTACACGACTTTAAATTCTGGGTTTTCTGTCTGTGTCTCTACATGTTTGTCTTCCAAAGTGCAGAGCAATAAAAAAAATGCTAAATATATAAATAAAAATATAAAAAATATAAATAATAAATAATATTAAAAAATGCTGTTGGATGTCTTTTTTTGCGACAAATACGTGCATGTCTTTGGCACTGCAGTTCCCATCCTGCTTTGGGTGATGTAAATAGGAAGTATAATGTTGCCCTGGAGTGAAGGAGCTACACCTCAGTCCTTTTTTTTTTTAGCCTACATTTGTCTACACTGCAGTGAATCTGCACCACACTGCAGTAACTTCTAGCTGTTCCTGTATGCACTAAACAATCTGAAGTTAGATCTTTAGACATTTATTCTTACTGTGAAGAGAAAATCACTAACTCCCGCTGTATGTGTATGATGTGTGTGTCCTGGTTTTGCTTAGTTGACTAAGACTGAGACTAAGACTGAGACTCAGACTGAGACAAAGAACTCGTAAGCTCGAAATCGTATGCTAAGGGTTAATATGGGAAATCACTTTCCATGAACGTCACAAATACACTGAATGCTTCAAAGGGTTTCAATCACATATTTATGATTTGATTTTTCACTATAAAATTAGGTTTTATATAGAAGTTCCACACATGTGTCAGGTCTCATGTGATTTCAGGTGGAAAGAGAGATATCTCAGTCAATATTTATCCTGCATGGTTTAGAAATTCTGGAAATGTTTTGAGATAAGTCAGTTGCATATATCTTGCATCAGAAACATTGACACCATTTTAAATATTCAACACGATGAATGAATGTGGTGGTGGTGGTACTGGACTGTACCTGGCAACGTGCCACTTCCTCTCCACCAGCAGGTGAATCTCTTCGATACGTCGGTTGTTGGCGTAGTGCAGTCTCTTCGGCAGGTGCTGCTTCAAGTATGCCTTAAAGTGCTGGTCTGTCTTCTTACACTGGAACAAAGAAACAATTACTGGTACTTTGAGCTTAGAAGGTCCAATCACACACATCACAAGACAGGAGGTTCCACCATCGTGTGCTAAATAGTAAAATTCTCTCTTTAGTTCATACACATTCTCATATTTTTCATGCAAGCTGAATACTTACTGTTAAATTTGCAACAACAGCCTTGGGGTCATCTGAAAAATGAACAGTGGTCAGAGAAAGAGGACAGTTAGCAAAATGTCTGTTTTACAGGAACAAGATAAAAGATGGTTAAGTTGTATGATCGCAGACACTGCACACTGTTTAAGAACAATGTTTCCAGTGGTGGCCACTGTAAGTACTGAGCACGCTGACAATGATCAGATCAGATCAGAAGATTTTTATTCAAGTCTGCAAATGATTGTGTCGTATTTGATGATGAAGGTTTAAGCACAGTGAAGTCTGTGTGAATAAGAGGACAGAAATAAATCCTGACTAACGTCTGTGAAAATTAACAAGAAGAAACCAAAAAACAAAGAAACAAAAAAAATGATAGCAAGAAAGATAAAAGAAGAAAAGGTCTCTCACATTTAGGATTGTTTGGATGTCTCGAACGTATTCTGCCTAGTGACCCAGGGACGAGGATGATGTCATCAATGTTGGGCAGGTAGTTACTGAGGAACTCGGTGCGATCGCAATGAGCCTCTTCCATACCTGAGAACACACAGGAGGGTGAGTGTGAGTGTGTGTGATTGGCTGTTAAAACTTGAATCAAGTGAATGAACAATGCTCCTCTGTGTGACTGTATCTACTGCCAACGTACCTTTGAGCAACGCACATGTAATCAGCATGCATGTAACTTCCCTTTATAACAATGTGTGTGTGTGTATGTGTGTGTGTGTGTGTGTGTGTGTGTGTGTGTGTGTTTGTCTGTACCATGATCCCCCACCAGAATGATGTTGACACAGCGGTGCAGTTTCATCTGTTTCAGTCCGTCCATCAGTTGGCCAACAATCCTGTCAATCACCCTCAGAGGGTTGTTCAACTAAAACACACAGAGGGAGTCAAAGTCCACTGAGTGTTTTGATGATACACAACATGCACACAGAGAAACTATAAAGGTGTATCATGTGTATCCTTGTGTGCTTCAACACATCACACACACAGGTGCAGGTAGTCCTCACCTCTGTGCTCATGGGCCCCATTTTGTGTCCATACGTGTCTGGTTGTTCAGAGTGCATCGCGTACACGTAGGGCCTGAAACAACATGAGAGTCACATTGGAGATGTGTTTGTGGAGGTTGTGGTGATAGTAATAATCACTATTCATAACTTTATAGATATAGCAAAACAGGTTTTCAAAAGCTTTACAGTGAATCATTTTGGTGTAAATGATCTCATTAATTATCCATTTATAATTATAGATACTGGTCGAAAGATTAATTATTTGTTTACAACAAAATCAGCGTCTCGCTGGGACTCCTTGTCACATTTCAGATGTCTATTAGTTGTCAGCAGTTTTCTCTCATGGTTTCATTTCAATAACTCCAGCTCCACCACGACAATAACAGAATGCACTTTACACATTCTCACTATTAACAATCGAATAATTGGGGACATTTTTACTGCAGAAGTACTTTTACTAGCTTTGAGCATTTAGCTGATGATACTTATAATTTTGATCTGGGGATCTGAATGCATACTTGTTGCATTTTTGGCCTTTAAAGGTCTTGGATTAAGCGTCTTGGATTAGGTGACATCTAGTGGTGAAGTTGCAGATGACAACCAATACTCTATCTAGAGCCAGTGTTTGGTTTGTCCATTTTGGAAACAGTTCAACATGGTGGACTCTGTGGAAGAGGACCTGCAGTGGCTGTAGATATGAAAGTCTCATTCTAAGGTAACAAAAACATAACGATTCTTATGTTCAGGTGATTATAAATTATCTTAATATATTATATTTTATTTTATTTCTGCCAATATATCCTGTTAAATGTTACACACTGAACCTTTAATGCATAGTTGATAGTCAAGAGGCAGACAGGAAGAGGAGGGACAAGAAAATGAAACAAAGAATCCAAACTGGACTTCTAAGACAACCCCGAAAATTTCATTTGAAGGAGATCAGGTGATGGTGGATTAAACAATTAACTTCAAACAATTAATAAGACGTGATGATTACGTATTATCATAAGTGATTTGTTCAAACTGTGTCTGCAAATGTTGACAAAAAAAATGAAATAAAGCATAAGAGGAAGATGAAAGACAACATGAAGCAGAAAAGGAAGAAACTTCACCTCTCCCCTTCAGGAAGGTGGAGCCACTGCAGCATGGTCAGTATCCTCCTCTCCAGTGGGATAGCACTGGAACACAAACACACACACACACACACACACAATGAAGGGTACCACTGGTTAACATTTCAGAACCAAAGCTGCAAGTGAGAACAAGCCAAAGACATAAACACAGAGTTACGGTACTGGACTGATGGGTTCTGGTACCCTGTCGCCTTCTTGAATCATTAAACTCTAAACTGTTCCTTTAACTCTCAGAGAGCCTCATAAAGTTGAGGCTTGTAGAGGAGAACAAATTGAAAGCCCCCTGACTGTTTAAAGTGTCTGAAAGTCAAGAGCTGCCTCTGTGCTGCCTGTGTAGTGATGAGGCCACCAACCAAGCTGCTGGCTGTCATATAGTCCACAGCTGTCAACCATCAAGCCCAGGACCGAGGCCCTGAGTGGGGCTTGATGTAGGCAGTGGGGGGCAGCACAGAGGAACATGGAGGTGTGCTTACCCTGTGTTCACACTTGACAGCGGACTTCTCTCCATGTTTGCCTCCTTTCTGTACTTTGGTCTACGTTCACTCTTTCAACAGTGTTCCCTGTACCCGCTGTCTGTTTTATATACTCTCTCCTTCTTTCTCCTCTCGTCTTCCTGTCCTCCCTTGTTCTCTTGCTTGTGGTTTGGAGTCGGGGGTGGGGGGGACCTCCCAGAAAGCTGAACCCAACACAGACCTTCAACCAGTCAGCCATTTAGCAACAATCCCTGGTCCCCATTACCATGCCAATCCCACAGTGGTACCATAACACTAAACTATGTAATGTGTTGTATCAAAAGGCTTTTTCACCTCGTTGTATGCACACTCCTGTCTCTCATTCTCTCTGTCTTTCTCACACACCTCTGTCTGTGCCAAGTGCCTGAAAAGCACTGTAAACCACACTCCTCCGGCCGCCATGGTTCTACAGAGTGGTACGTCTGCGACCCACGGTTCACAGAGGAGTCCTGCGCAGTGTAAACAGGCCATTTGCACAAATTGCTGTAAAAACAGCCCAACACCGTCCCTGCGCTGAGATCTGCTCCTCCAGCTCCATCAAAGCCTTCTCTGTGCCCATAGATGTGGGCTCCTTTGTGTTCCACGTGCTACAGGTTTCGTGCAGTGGTCCGGGTGAGCGGCGGGAACATAAACGGGCATGTTCTGATGACTTTCACTACCAAATAATCTAGAGTCCCTGAATTATCAGTTAGAAGACAATCCATCTCCAGTGACTTTAAAATGCATTAACACTAAACATGTTTGTTTAACCTTAAATGTTGGCCATGTTAAAACTGGCATGATCATTCTCAAAAGGGTCTCTGCGGTTACCCACAAATCTCCCCTCTGCAGTTATACCCACTTTATGCTGATTCCATGCAGCTTAAGACAAAAAACATGCACTCTTAGCATGCAGTATAAATATTTTTGGCCTTATGTATTTGAATATTTCTGCATACTGAGCTCCCTGAACAGTATTAGAATCTCATAAACTGGGTCTGACTGGAAAGCTGAGACTCTTGTGGGTTCAATGAGCCTAACAGTGTTCATGTGTGATGATGATCATTTCCATGGTAGCCGTGGGTTGTTGTGAGACCATTTATTTTTCTATTTGATCTCACTGTATGAAATGACCTGTTGTGACCTCTAAGATAATCACAGCCTCATGGAACTGTCCAAACGCAAACTGAAGACTGAGAGCATTCAGAGGACGGATGGCTTTCCTACGTAGATTGAGCAATTTCAAGAATTGCCATCCAATCCCGAAAAACGGCATGACATTTTTTATGGTATTCGCTGAAGTCTTGGTGTCATGTGATGTCATGTCATGTAATGTGTTACTTTGGAGGATGTTTGACCAGTGCTACCCATTTTTTGAGCAGTTAACAATTGTTAAATCTTTCACCAAGTTTGTGTAACAAATATCACTAAGAACGAGCATCATATACTTCATTCATTATGTACTCAGCCCTTATGCACTCTTAACTTTCAATATTTGAATAGGTGTTTAAACAGAACACAATGTTTGTTACAGATTTATGACTAGAAGAACTTGATTAGATGATGTATAACTCATCTGTGTGCTTTACACTGTTGACCTGCTGTCACCTGCCCTCCCATCAACCTGTTTATTTTACACATTCTCACACTCAGTTGCAGCTGCAGTTCAATTAGTACTGATGACATAATCCAAACCAGCAACAGGAAACAGGTTTTAGAGGTATGAAGACACTGATGTCGCCATCAGAAATTAGTCATGATTGTAAAGCCTCCAATATCAATACAGGCTCATTTTGGGCACCTGGTGATAAATTAGAATAAATAGTGTATTCAGTATGTTAAACAAGCCACAGCTGACTCCCTGTGAGTTTTGTTTACAATCCATGATTCACTTATCAAGCAACATGAACAAATATTAAAATGCCAAAGGAAACTATTCCAGAAGAGACCAAAGAAAACACAGTTTAGAAGTGCTGTACTCTGACTGCATCAGAAGCTTGAAATTGTGCAGTTTAAGCAGACAAACAGCTGTCATTGCAAAGCATAGACCCAGCTGTAATACCCACGAGCAAGGCCCTCGACATTGACCTGAAATTCATTAATATTATGTTACACAGAACCACCGTTTGGAAAAGAACAGGTGCTGATGAACTATCTGTTTATCTATCACAGGTTAACTTCAACCAATCAGATCAATGAACCATATAACATACCACATTCAGGGTCACAGGACTGTCCATAATAGAAATAAGTGCTTGTAATTCATTCAGTCACTTTATGAATACATAAAGTGAATGCATTCATAAAGTGAATCCAAGACTTACGCAGAGCTCCAGCTAGCTGCTCTGAAGGAGCAAGGCTGTGAATGTACGGAGGGAAATATTTGAGACGGAAAACTGCAAACGTTGACTTACACAGGCCAGAAGAACGTGGCAGCTTTCACTCCCTGTTTGAGCGCTGTGATCCAGATCTAAGAAACAAAAAGTACAGTCTGATTATTTTATCAGTCTCACATAGTTTAGTTGAATACTGCTGGAGTGTTACCCTGGACACAAACAAAACCACGAGCATGTGAAAACCAAGGTCATGATGTACAGTATGCTGCAGTGTGCTGAAGAGGTAATCCTACCACACTGTGTGTGGTATGGACCAACTCCTGTTATTCCAGTTGATGCAAAAAGATACAGGAGGTTGGTTTTGTTGGTGTTGGTCAACTCTTCTGAAAGACACTGGTTACATCCTGACTCAATATGAAATCCCAGCACAGGTTTGTTCTTTAAGTAAACTGATGAACCCTGAGGCTCTAAAGAGTTCCAGACTTCTTCACGTCAAAGGTTTGGTCTAACAAGAACTAAAAGCGACAGCCCAGCTTTCATATTAACATATGTTGTTAATCAACAGATAATAAAGGCTATCAGAGTTGGTTTCAAGCAGCTTCAAAAGGAAAGTCTTTCCTGTCTTTTCTTTGTTGGCATCTGATAAACATCTGAAAAAACACTCGTGTTCAAAGCCATCCATAAAAGTTATCCATCGTCAAAGGAAGAAGAGGCTCACTGATAAATATACAAACACAGCAGTGATGAACTACAGATGATAAAAAGAAGAAGAGAAGAGAAATGAAGAGAAGAGAAGACAAGAGAAGACAAGAGAAGAGAAGAGGCGGTACTGTACTTACCGGCTGACCTCCCCACCAGCGATGGTTAAGTTTCTCTCGGCTTCTCAGGGTAAAGGTGGCATCAAACACCGGGTCATACATGGAGTTGCCAACGATACCGTGAGACTCTGGGTAGAGACCCTGAGAGAGATTCAACACTGTACTCAAACATTGTTTCTCAAACATTCTTTACTCACGTCACTGAACTTGGCCTGCATATATGTGGAACAGGCCTCTATATGGGACAGGCCTTTAATTCTTGAATTCAAAACTCATGCTCAGCCATTTAAACCAGTATGAATAAAAATAAAAATGAAATTTCATTTGGTCTAGCTCAGAGAGAGAGTAGATAGCCTAACTTAGAAAGCATGGAAGATGAAGGTTACTGTAGATGTTTCAACTATGATACTCTACCACAAGAGTGTGAAAAAGAAAGTGCATTGCTCCCTATCAACATTTGTAAACATTAGCGTACTCACATAAGCATGCTAATTTATTCAGCTTTAGCTATACTACGTTAGTCTGAGCTCCTGTGCCGTACCGTAGCCAGTGAGTAGAGGTTGGGGAATGTTTTGGAGGGGTACACAGGCCTCATGTATGGAGCATGGGTTCCACACGTTCCTGCGAAGGATAACAGAGCAAAGAAAAGTCACAGATTAACACAAATCAGTTATTGATATGTCTCATGGCTCCACAAATCACCACATCAACATATTGTCCGTCCTCGCCAGGGAAACAATGTAGAGATCTTACAGCTAAACTGAATCTCTAATAAGCTTATCCAGGTCTTACTCAGTTTCTCGATGTTGGGTATGACGGTGCTTCCTCTCTTCACGTAAGAAGCTCGAAATCCATCCACTGACAGCATGATGAGCGGTGGGCGCACAAACCTGCACACACACACACACACACACACACACACACACACACACACACACATACAAAAAGGTTTAAAGAGGAAACAAACTGCACGATGGTGAAATGAGAGAATGTCAGGGCTTTGATTGACTGATCACTTTATTACTGCTCAGATGTCAATATACCCAGCAGGACATTCAGCCGTCTTGATCTCCTCACACTCATCGTGCAGCCATGAAGTGTCTCCTGAAACGACACGATCAGAGGAGGCAGAGACAAGTGAATGGAAGTAAATAAAATCTTACATTAGTTACAGTACATTAGATATTAAAAGGAGATCACATAGAGTAGCCTGTAGAGCGGCCCACGTTTACCTGCACTGTAGTTACCTAGTTATTGTAAAGTAATCAGACTTCTCTTTGACCTTTAGAATCTTTTTTGGAAACATGTCTTTCTTATTTCAACTGTAACTCTGAACATTTGCCTGTATAAAGTTGCTGTAATGCATAACCACCATAGTAGGTCTCTAACAAGGAGGCTGGCCCGTTGCAGGGGAGGCTCAATGAATGGAAATGAAACAATGTTACATTGGATATCAAAAGGAGATCACATGGAGTAGGTGGAATGTGTGTGATCTGGATAAAGAGATTTTTTTCTTTCACTTTCCCAGAGTCAGAAACTAATAAACGCTGTTGGACAGACCTTCTTTACATACAGTACTCAGTGTAGTCTGAAGTGTGTCAAACAGCAATTATTGAGTGTCTATGGGATAAAATAATATAATAATGATCCCATAGACATCCAAGAACTGAACAGAACTAAACATATAAACTATGGAGGGTTGAGGGCACATTTTTCCAAGCCTGGTCTGAGGGGCGGCCCACAAACCAAACCAGGATATGTATTTAAAAGACGTAAATTTGGTTACTTAAATACATAAACACTGATTATAAACAAACTTCTGCTGTTAGCTGTAGTTTACAAGCCAAACACAGAGTTTTGTTCAAACTTGTATTGAAGAGAAATACCATAAACATTTACAGTTAGATGTTGATGATGACGCAGTGACAGCGCACTAGATCATTTGCATTCAGTATTCAGCCTGAAACCTGAAGTTAGTCAGTTCTTGGTGGATTTATGTTCACGGAGTCCTGAAAACCGTCTTTCCATGCAGATCATTGTATGTGCTGTAATATACAGGATATTTAAAGGATCAGTGTGTATGTTTTAGTGCCATCAAACAGGTTGCTGGTTGCAACCCCCTCGCCTCAGCCTCTCCTTCCTAAAGTGAAAGAGAAACACTGGCTGCAACTCCCTCATAAATGAACTCATTGTTTAGAGCTAGTGTTCAGCTGTAGAAACATGGTGGAAGAGGACCTCTGGTGTCTGTAGATATAAAAGTCTCATCTTATTTTCAGGTGATTATACACAAATGAAAATATAGATATAAATATCATATTCTATAAATAGAGCCCTATAAATCTGACACACTGGACCTTTAAACACACACACACACACACACACACACACACACACACACACACACAAACAGGAGATTTAAAGTTGCAAACCTTTACACAATGTCCTGTAGTTGGTACAACAGTCTCCTCTGGCCAAACAGTCATCAGAGCAGTGGCAGGCATGTTGTTCATTTCTGGTCTCTCCACACCGATCTTTACTGCACTCATAACCTCCCGCTGTACGCGAACACAGGAGGGACTTCAGTTCAAAGAATGAAACATTCACACAAGAACCAGCAGGGAATAAAAACTGTCGGCTTCCAAATCTAATCTTGCAGATTAGTTCTGAAAGCACGAGAGCTGAGAAACGAAAGCTGATATATTAATGTAACTGTGGTTTGGCTGCACTTTACAGCTGAGCACTCCACAGTTTGGGACAAACATGGGCAACATTGTGTGTATTCTGGCTGAATCCTTGAGATGAAAACACCAGATGACAGTTGTAGTTTGAAGCAGGATTTGTCACTGTCTGTAAAGACCAGAGCACAAGCCAGTATATCATCATTTTCAGGCACGGGGAGGGTTACAGTGGTGAGGCTGTGGTAAGCCAAAGACCACCAGGCTGAAGGAGAGAACATCAAATCAGACCAGTAGCTGAGGGGAATGTTGACAGACTAAGAGAGCAGGAAACACATGAACAGAAAGAAACAGAAACACACGCACAGCCTGAAGAACTAGTAAGAAATCTGTTCAGGTCCACATGCGTATTACACTACATGCATGGCTCACTTCCAGCTCTTACAACTGAACTATTCAGCTGGACAATCAGGCTTTAAAATCATTCGTTGGCCCGAGTCTTGATTAAAAGGCTCAGTATTTTTCAAACGAGAACAACAATTATCATTAAGCCCTGTTAGTCATTTTCAAGGCACATTAGAGCCAAAATACAAATTTCAATCCAACACAATCAGGGTCTGTCTAGATGGTTCTATATCATGGCAGTGATGACGTATTCAGATCCTTCACTTACAGTAAACGTAGCACACATGTAAAAAAAAAAAAAAAACGCATTACGAGCCTGCATTCAAACAGCAGTAACATGAGCTAAATGTACTCAAACTAGTACTCAATGTAGAAAATGCAGTGAGAATTAAATATTACATCAATGGATTACTGTTAATGATGCATTCATGTGTAAGTAGTTGTAGTTGCTTAAGGTGGAGTTAATATTTCGAGGCTCAAAACTAGAGGTGATCACGCCTTCTCTATCAGGGCCACTCGACTTTGGAACAACGACAGAACAACAACAACCGACGAGATAAAGCTGGCTGAATCAGAGAACTCTTTAAATCACTTCTTAAAAATCATTTTTACAGACTTGCCGTAAATACTCAAGTAAATTATAGTGTATTTGAGTAAATGTATTTAGTTACTTTCCACCTCTGGAAACATCTTAGAAAATGGAGCATATCTGTGGACTTGATGTGTTTTTACTGCTTCCTCTTCAACATTTCGAGAACCGATCTTGTGTTCATGTGTAACACATCTGTTGAAAATGTGGATTTAATTCTGTAAATCAAGAGCATCCCTTTTCTTCTCTCTCACACACAAATGAAATGACACATAAGAGTCACATTAAACGGCCGATTTGTTGGAAAATACAAAAAAAAAAAAAAAAAACAGATGACCACCTGATGGATATTAAAGGCCGGATGTCCGAGGATTTCCTGCAGCTTAATGACAGAAAAATCTGAGACTGTTTGATTTGGCCTCTCCGACCTGACCTGCACCATCAAGAGCAACCTTGACCGAACACGCTGCCAAGAAATCTGGCTTTCATTTCTGTTTTTAAAATCATAGCAAAATGTTTTTTTTCTGCTTTAGGAATGTTTCTAAAATTAAACGGTGTGACTGAGTGCACCAACACAATGTTTGCTGTGTCTAAAGTCACATTTCATAAGGTAAACATTGCTCCTGAAGATAAAAAATACTATGATGGAGGTGACAAGAATCAGCAGACAAGAAGGGAGGACGATGGAGTACCTGTCCGGAGGCAGAGCTGATCAAAGTCCGAGCAGCAGCCGTTGTAGGTCTTACACAGGTTGTCACAACGACAGTTTGGCGGCTCCAGTTCAACCAGCTCGAAACACCTGTTCCTGCAGGAGCCGGAGGTCGGCATGTACTGAGACGCAGAGCGAGCTGAAGACCAAACAGAGATTCAATGAGTGTTGAGGAAAACATATTTTTTATTCGTGTTTCCTGTGGGGGATGAAGCAGCCCTGCACAAAACACTCTGAAGACGGTTTCAATGTCAGTATGCAGAAAAGATTCCCAGAATCACATGAGACGACAACAGGGTTTCCACACATTCTTAAATGTCAAATTCAAAGACTTTTCAAGAACTTTCCAGGCCCAATTTCCTCAAATTCAAGGACCCAACACAGTATAGTTTGAGACGGACTGAGAATCTGTATAATGAGAACCAGAAGCTTCACAGAAGCTCACAGACAACAGACAACTGTGCTGATGTCACTCCTTGTTTGTCTATTTGTCTAGTTTCAATAACTTTCAAGGCCTTGATTTTTTTTTTACCTCAAATTCACAAACTTTTAAGGATTTTGATGATCCATGGGAACCATTTTTACATAGACATGCATAGACACTTTTTTTTGTGTCCCTGCTCTGCTCATTATCTGTCAAATATCCAGCATGTCAACATTTGGAGCATATAAATACAAAAATCTGCTAAAATATATAAATATATGTTCAAATATAGACAATTTAATGATATGATGATGATAATAAAGGCCTTTGTAGGATATCCGATTAGTAATTATAATTCTGACGGTACAGAGGTGTTTATAAGTTATTATGCAGTAGTTTGACTGGTCGGGCTTGGGCTGTATGTGACTCATGTGACTCCTGCTTTAAAAGGTTAGTTTGGATTTAATGAAGGTTGTGTGGGGTCAGTGTGTTACCTACAGTGTATGGCAATTGGTGGTTTGGAGAAACAGTTTGATTGGTTAGTTTTAGTTCTGGATCGAGGCAGCGTGAGGCCAACAGCTCTCCGAGATAAAATTAATGTTTTTGTGAAGGGAGTCTGGTGGCTTGGAGTGAGCAGTATAAAGCATCTAAAGTGACTATATACTGTCCAAAAAAATGAATGGCTGACTGCACTACAGAAAAAGTATCAATATGTACAGACTTGCAGTCATAAACATATAAATACATTACTTTGTCAAAAACAAACAAACTCAATATATTCTTTTCTTTGATAATAACTCATAATTACTGTAAGCTGATGCCAAACTGCTGTGGTAACTCTATCTCACCATGAGGACTACTCCCCATAGATCCCACAACACAATTATGCTCTTGTCCACTGAGGACCCAAAGGACAGTGGCCTGGTTTGGACTCCAGCCCACAGTGTGTGAGAAGCCCGTGGCTTAACTGAAGACATCCTGGAGATCTGAGAGCGAGACAGAGTGAACTTATTGCTACATTTGGAACAACATGCTCCTTGTCCGCTAACCCGTGAAAAAAACAACCTCGCTCGCACAGAAAAGCAGCGGATGCCAACAGCGGCCTTTCAGCACACGTTTGTGTGTTCCTGTGTGGACATATGTGTGTGCGTGTGCATATGTACTCTGTGTAAAGGAACTGAGGTGTTAGGCATACACTAATAAATGTGACATATTCTGTAATATTCTGTGAATAGAGCCCCTAAATCTGACGTGCTGGATCTTTAAAAACTGATGTGGTGTGATCAACTGACTTAGCGTTAGCCTAGCCTTGATCCAGAAACCATCATCTACACAAATTAGGAGATTTCTCTCCACCGCTGAGAATTATGAAAATGCAAACTCATCAGATGGTACACAATGCTGTTAGCAACTTTTAGGGTGGGAAAGACACAAGGTTCTGCAGGTGTTAAGTAACAAAAAACAGGAAGTAAACAATGATTAAACTTTGAGGCTATTAGTGCTTTTGCACAGCAAACCCAGTAACTTAAGCTGCTAAATGGAATTCAGCCATTTCATTTCACCTGTGCTTTACTGTGCCATGTCCAAATGTCTCCTGTGAGAAATGCCTGTATGTTCTCTACTTAGGATTCTCTTCCATTAAAGTCAATACATACCCTGTAAAAAAACAAAAAAACAAAGATGGCTGGTGTGCTGCTCATCACCACCGTAGGCCTGCTGATTGTTAAATGCTTTGAATCTGATTTAAATAGCAGAAACCTTTCTGCAGAGTTAATCCTGCTTTCACACTTTACAGTCGCTTCTGGTAAATATGTATTTCGCAATGTGTGACTTTAACATAACAGATTTTATGATGAGTGACTGAAATGTCCAGTTTCTGACAGATAGTGATCTAAGACTGTATTATGTTGAATCAGAGCTAAGTGTTGACAAATGATGGAAGAGATTTGGTTTGAAAGAATTGAATCTGTTTATTCATTTTAATGAAAAATGGAGAAAGTACTGTGTTCTGTAAAAACAAAAAAACGTGCTTGTAATGTTGCCTATCTTAGAGAAGATATTTTTGAAGAGATGATTACAGTCTTCTTTTGGATTTATGGTGATTTTTAAGTATTGTGACTAATTGATGGACTGTAACGAAACTGTACACAACATCAGATACCACCCCGATGAAGGGAAGAGCTGAGAACCTTTGGTGAAGAAGAGTTGTGCAACATGTTTTTATGTTCTTGCTAAGTCACTCTCATGGTGCGCACAAAAATGCATTTTCTTGCAAATTCTTCTTCAGATGTAACAAAATAAACAATCCAGAAAAGAAAGTGCAGCCTGCTGCTAAATGACAATCTCCAGGGAAGAAGCAGACCTCTGCTTTCTCATGCTGACAGGATTTGAACATGGAGCATAAAATGAGCTCCAATGCTCTCTTAATATTGACTCAAGGGTAGAGCAACACAAACACACTCTCTCTCTCCTCAAAAAAACACACGAGCTGCCCAATCATGTCCTTGCAGGGTCACAGTGATCCGTTGTAACCCCCCTCCACCCACCACCACCAACAGCACATACTGCTGCTCGCTCATTTCATATGCGCTGGCAGACACTTCATATAGAAAAATAACCCAGCAAATAAACGGAGCAGGAGAAATTCCTCCAGAGCTGCCGTTGTGGAAACTTCTCATCTAATTGTGCATTGTTCGTGTTTAGAGAGTGATTGGGTGTGGACGCTGTGTCACTCCAGCTGGCGTTAAGGTGACTGATTGCACTTGAAGCTCACATGGGGGTTCAAGATTTACTCAGCTCTGAAAAAGTTGTTTTCTGCATGTGTCTTGGAGCTGGAGCGCGGCTTTTAGGCATGTCCTAGCCACACTTGGCCAAGATACATGAACACAGGTCCAAAACACACCTCACATGGCCTGTGCTCAAACACCGGCAGCTAAATGAAAGTGTGTGATTCCTTCACTGAACACATGTGTGTTATTAATGTGCTGAACACAGTTCTGAGGAGCTTTCACAGAAGATGGATGAACATTTACATTGATGCAGAAAAGCACACAATGCTGATTGATAATGATGAATTATTAATACTTTAACTGTTTTTCTAATGAATCTTTAAGGACAGAAAAAGTCAGAGTGATGTGGGACTTCTTCAGATTGCTCATTCTTGACCAACTGTCAAAATCTGCAGAACATTTTTCTTAATATTGATTTAATCATTCCTGATCTACTGTTACACATAAAACTGGAAAAACTGGAACACTGGAGCACAAAATCCAGAGTGTCATGTTGAGGCACCACATTTTCTCTCCCACGCAGCATAAAACAGCTACATTCCACCAAGTTAAACGTTCTGTAACGCAGACCTGAAACAGTGAGTCGATTAATCCGTTCATCAATCACCAAAAGAATATTTTGAAGGGATCAAGTTTCTGAAATTTTCAAATAAAAAGTGACAAACATTCTGAAAACATCGGTCTCTCTGTTAAGAGGAATTGTGTCTTTTATTTGCCGTGTGTGAGAGTGAACTGGATCACTTTGGATTTTTTGGACTGGACTCAAGTCTTGGACGAGCTGTCTTCACGGTTTGTTTATATTTCATAGACCAAATGTTTAACAGACGAATCATCTGAATAATCTACAGATTTTAGTTGCAGCACTACTGTACCCATTGGTCAAAGGATACAGTAATTAATAAATAATTAACAGAAAACACAAAGTTCTGCTTATTTTTCAAACATTTCTCAAATCTGTGCTTGTCTTTGTTACAACAATGTTACAGACAAGCGTCTTTGTATTAAACGGACCATGAACTAATTAAATAATGTAACGCTTCATTAATGCCAAGAAGGAAAGAAATGCTTTGCTGAAATTATATCAAATGTTCAACACTGGACTGGAATTTTGCCTTTACTCTTGTCATTGTGATACTCTTGCCTTCTGTCTATGAGGCGGTCAGAGGTGAAGGTCAGTCACCCCGAAAGGTTTGGAGGGATTCATCACCTCAGTCGCGTAGATGTGTGTCAGGTCAGGGTCAAGCAGTTCACAAATACGTTCACTAATGTTTCCCAGTAACTAGTCCAGTGTACTCACACTCTGTCCGGGCTGAAGTCCCGTCCTCCCGTCTTGGCCTGTCGTAGGCAAATCCCAAACACACATCAGTGCCACACAGGACCGACAGGATCCAAAGAAACTGAGAGGACAACAACACATCCGACATCAGAACAGTCATTTATATCACAGCCACACAGCCACTCTACACTTTGTGCTCTCTCTCTCTCTCTCTCTGGATATTCACATATAGTGTTGCATTTTTTTGGGATTTTGCTTCTCATTTGGTGCAAAATGCTTCAAAATGTCTTCACGTCCTGAAGTTTGTCAGCGTCGTGGAGCTCTTCCTCTGCTGGAGGTGGTCTGCATTTTCTCGATGACCTGTCAGGACTGGCACGGTGCTTAGTTCAAAGTGAATACGGACCACCCGCATCCGCATAACAATCGCCTGTGATAGTTTGACGAATCGCTCTCACTTGAATTGACAGACGAATTTACATTTGAGCTGCAAATGCTTAGCAGCAGGGAGGAAGGAAAGAAGGAAGGAGAGAGGGGGGAGGATTCCGAAGGAAAGGGTAAGAAAAGCAGGAAAATGTCCTTTCGGTCACCACAAACTACAAAACTACGCGGTTAAATGCGTATTTACGCACGGATTTACGCACAGCGACGACCATAGTTTGAAGTGACCAAGAGCTAAAACGTTCATGGACGGACTCTGTTTACTGTACCAGTTTGTGCAGCAACATGCTCCTCTGTCGGGCCGAGCGCAGTCCTGTGCTGTAGGTCGGAGAATGAGTGATGCTGACTCCGAAACCGAAGGACCACCAGAGAGGAGGACCGTTGAAGAGAACAGGAGGGAGAGGAGGGGGCGGTGACTGAAAGGTGCGGACCGGATTCTTATTGGTGTTGGTTTGGGGTGGGGAGGGCTCTTATCTTCGCCAGGATTTACAAGAATGAAAGATGAGGAAAAGGAAGAGGAGGTTTGTTTGCCAGCTCCACACATCGACCACAGTTTTAATCTGCATGACATTCGGACAGTTTGAGCGCTGAAAGGAGGTGAGAGCTCATACTGGACCCGCGTTTGTGTTAAGATAAAGAATTGCTGCTCAAACCAGGTGAAGAAGTCGTTCATGCCAAACAAATGTGCACAAATAAACTGTATTATAATTTCACAGCAGAGGCCTGACCTCTGACAAAGGGTGAGGAGATCCTCCCTGTCAAAAGCAGCCAGCTGAGGTGGTTTGGCCATCTGATTAGGACGCCTTCTGGGTATCTTTGCAGGTTTTCTGCGCACGTTCAACTGGCAGCAGATCAGGGGGTATAACCAGAACTCTCTGGAGGGGTTACATAGCCCACCTGGGAACCTCAGGATTCCCCAGGAGGAGCTGGAAAACATTGCTAGCAAGAGGGATGTCTGGAATACCCTAAACCTGCTTCCACTACGACCTGATCCCAGATGAGCTGAGGACAGTGGATGTTTGATGGATGGATGGAAAAGTATATCAAAATGTGTTCCATGCCATAAATATGCCAAGAATTCTGACTGTTAAAAATGTCATGGTCACAATCTGTGATCCTGATTATCCATGGAGAGTGGAGGCTGTATTCCAAATCAGCTACCCACGTGGCACCGCGAGAGAGTAAAAGCACTGGAGGTGAGTGAGTGACAGTGAATGAAGAGGGAGCAGGTGAAGCAGAGATATAAAATGATATTTTCTGATCATTTCACAGCGGTTACACACACATAACCTCGCACAACCCTTCAGCATGACGACTGATTTAGTGCTGTACAGATTGTAAGACCTCTGGAGGCAAATTTGCAATGGATGGAGGTGTTGTGGCAACATCTGTTCGTTTACTGAAAGGTTGTGGACAATCAGTGTCAGGCATTGTAGACTAAAGACACTCAACAGTACAAAGTGCTACTGAGAGATTTTCTCCATTCTTGTTGAATAAAGTTAGACAGTGTTCTTTTTCTTTTTGATAGAAAGTTCTGGATTTAAATGGGTTGTAGCAACACATTCTAAATTCATCAAATGTCTTCCATCAAAAGTTGCTACAACCTATTTTCCACAAAGGTTTTTGTTACGGAATTTTCTATCCTTTGGTTACACAGGGCTGCGCATGGGCCTTGGGGTCATAGACGGTGCCGGCACCAAGCCAGATCAGAGAAGACGCTCTCTCTTTGGTATGCAAGGTTGCTGTTTGGATTGCTGGAGGAGTGCAGGTGCCAGCCATCTCAAAGTTGCCTGCTGACCAGGGTCGAAGAAACTGAATGTTGGCCTCCAAGACATAATAGATAGACTGTAATGTGCTGAAGGTGAATACTAACACGGGTAATACATTCCCTTTGACTATTTTTGGCCGTATAGTATTTGTGGCATCATCTGTAAGGGTTTAAAGTTTGACCACCATCATGAGTTGGGCAGAATAGAAACCGACTCAAAAATTTGTATGTGTGATTTGTATGTGAAAATGTCTGTGATTCTTCTTGGCCAAGCATCAATAAATATTACTGCATAAGACATCAGAGGCCGCTGAACGCTTTCTTCCCTCCTGACCTGATGCCATTGACGTTCAGCAATTTCTCCACAACAGTATTAATATGGTTTGCTTTCTGCAAAAATATAAAAGAGATACTTTTATTTTAAAAATAATAAAATCAACAAATCTTAGAAATGACAATGTTGAACATCCTCACATCCTTATTCCACCTTGAACTCCTTCCTCTACGTTTATGTCCTCACTGGTTTGTATCTACGGTACATCTGTGAAATCAACACTGTCTCAACTTCCAGCAGATTATTGTGTTTAACAAAAGGAACGAGACAATCCATTAATAACAAGGAAATTCAAAACCATTAGTGGAAACCTCATAACATGCCGACAGTGACCGTTTAACCAAGGTCAAGATTCTTGACGTGAATGTAGAGACTTTATTTGTCTTTCATGGTCTTATCTAAGCAGATTTAAATAAGGAATCACAGAGTGAACCCCTCTGGTGATCTGAATGGACAATATTCTGCATGTTCTTGTTGAAAACCACCTAATCAAGCTGAGGAAACAGTGCCAGAGTAAACCCGCCACAAACGGAGCTGGATTCGATCTAATGAAAACATGAATACAAAAGCATCTTTAATCAGTGGTGACAGTTGGGAAACAAAAAGTATTAAAAAACACACACTTATTACTCGAGTTTCAATTGTAGAGCACGGTGAGAGTCCTCTGTTTCGTTTTCACAGTGAGCAAACAGGGAAACATCGTTTACAGGATGTCAAAGACACCGGAGGCTCAGTCCACACCGCGATCCGTCATGTTTTCCCCTCAGAAGCCGCTCGCTGAATGACGGATTGAGCTGTGGGGATGAGGCACAGCGGGGTGGGGGGGATGTGTGAATTTGCAGAGACTGTATTTGCCTGTTTGTGGAGAGAGGTGTGTGTGGTTGCATGCCTCAGACAGCTTGGAAACAGTGCTAAAAGTCCTCAAACTCCCACAAGCCGTGTGTGTGTGTGTGGGTTTTTGTGTGTGTGTGTGTGTGTGTGTGTGTGTGTGTGTGTGTGTGTGTGTGTGTGTGTGTGTGTGTGTGTGGGAGGGGTTGGTGAGAACATAAGGACGCCTCTGGAGGGTTTACCTTAATGACACTGCAACCTCAGTTCACCATGTTTCCTCTCAACATGCACTGATGTTTCTGCTGCCATGAGGATCACAACTCCTTTTCTGTCACACTTTGTCCAAATGTGTCTACTGAGTCATGAATATTTAGATCAACTAAACATCCTTTCCTTCCTGTTTGGTGTGTCTCTACACTCATAGAGACATCTGTCTTGCTACTGCAACATGGATGTATCCAGTTAACCTCCGAACTCCTGATGTGTCAGTCAGACAGAGAGGGCGAGCGCAGGGAGCGGCCGCTGGCCGGGCTGTTGCTGTAGGCGTGCGAGTTGTCCCGCTCTCTGTCCTTCTCCTTGTCCTTGCTCTCGTGTTTGTGCTTGTGCTTGTGTTTGTGCTTGTGCTTCTTCTTCTTCTTCTTGTGCTCATGGTGGTGGTGGTGATGGTGGTGGCCGTGTTCGCCGCTGTGTTTGGAGGACAAAGAGGTGGTCTCTTTGGTGAAGGACGGCACTGGCGTGGCGGGCATGGAGAGCATGGACTGTTCGACCGATGGCGGCTCTTTACCTGAAAAGAGAAAGAGGATAAGTGTGTGTGAACAGAGCAGGTATATTATTTTTTGGAATGTTCTGTGTGTGTGTGTGCTTACCTGGTGTAGAGGGTCTCTCTAAAAGATTGAGATGATGGTGAATGAAGGCCTGACTGTCATGAACAGTCTCCATATCAATATCTTCATCTTCCATTGTGTTAAACTACAACAAAGCAGAACAACTTATGAATACCAGACGACACATCAGCACCAATAAAAGAGCATCGCTGTGTCTGAGTCCTTGTAGTTAGCAGGGACGTTAATGTAACTCAACACTGCAGAGTTCATCTAATAAAAGCATCAAAACAAAGAACAAAAGACTTGAGTAGGCAAGCAGAGTTTAAAGTCATGAGGTGTGTTACCCTGATCTTGAAACGTCCTCCTCCTCTTCCATCATCGTCCTGTTGCTGCAGGATCTGTCCTGGTTCTGGAGGGGAGCCCAGCGGGGTCTCGGCCTTCCTCTTCAGACCCTGGGGGGGCTGGCCCACTCCACACACCCCTAATGAAATAGGATCTGGCTCCTCATCCACCTGACAGACAAATAGAGAGTAGTAGATGATCAGGCTCTTTACACTCATTCTGGGTACCACGGTGATGCAATGGGAATGAGGTACAGCCAATCACTGTTGGCAGCACCAGATTACCCATAATTACACAGGTCACAGAGAGAAGGAGCTAAAGACCACCAAGCAACTCGCTCATTACATCACCACTGGCACAGAAACCGGGCGAACTCGAGTTAGTGCGTGACGTAGTACGTCTTCAACTAATGTGTCTGTTGGCTGGAACGACACGATTCATGGTCAAAATATAAATATGACCAGTCAGGAAATAACTTCAAGGTTATGAGATTCAAAACATTAATATAGCAGCAAACAACTAGACAGAGTGGAGTGGAGACAAGGTGCCACACATCTGTCAACATCTGTACTGTTATCTCAGTATCTCTTAGTTTATATTATTATTACTACTACATTTAATATACCGCAGTTTGAACAGTGGAAAGAACATGTCAGCAACGTCTGTTGAGTTTTATTTTGTTTCAGTTTGATTGAAGTAGAATGAGGTTTCGATGATCTGCGTGGTAAAATGTTTTTGTCAATGGAGTCTGGTGGCAAGCGATAGCGATATGATGGCTCTTTATTGTTTAAACAATAAGGATCTTTGTCTTTAATAAAAAAGACTTATCTCTGTAAAAACCATTTCCATAATCTTGTTAGACACTTTTACCAATCCGAGCCCATCAGTGGTAAAAACAAGTTATTTCACATCTAACATGTAAGAGTTTATTTTGACCAAAACAGCATTTAATATAGCTGGAAAGACGAACAAAGTGTGTTTAAAGTGTGATTATCTGAGAGGTAAAATGACTGCTTTCATCAGCAGAGTGGCATCAATCTAGTGCGACTTCTGGCATCATTTTTTTTTTGTATATACAACCTTTAAAACTGTTTCCAATCAATAGTTACATTTTCTGTTTACACTAAACTAACTGTCCTGACTATTGACCACACTCCACTTACAGCTACGTAGCTCATGCCGACACCGTGGATGCCGATACTGGCAGGCGTGTCCATGACTGCGCTGACCCCCAGCTCAGGCTTGATGGTGGGGTTCAGGACAGCTTTCTTCTCCTTCAGGTTGAGCACGAGGCCCAGTTCCGGCAGGGGCAGGCAAGAAGGCCGAGTCAAACCAAACAACGTGTAGTAGAGGTTCACAGCGTCACAGCGGAGCCGCCAGTCATGGGAGGTACCTGAGAGAAGGAAGGGCAGAGTGGAAAGAAGACACAGTGATGGTTGAAAGCAGGGGGAAAGAAAAAGAAACAGGCAAAGCTGGTTAGAAAACGAGTAGTAAATGCTTATTGTGTCACTTTGTAGCCAATCTTGGAAACCATCTGGACCTCTTCAAACTGATACCTGCACGTGAATGCAGCTAACTTCATCGTGGGTTCGGAGACTGAATTCTGGCCAGTTGCCTTCCGCCTCTTTTGCCCTCAACACGGTCTGTTGCAACCACACAGTTTATTTGACATTCCCACAGGGACAAAGTGAGCACCACTAAATACAAGATAATCAGCTCTCAGTGGCCAGAGAGCCAAATGCATCAATACATGAGTCATTCGAGTAGCAGTGTGTTGAGAGCTGGCATCGCTTCAACACCAAATGTTACTGAAGCTAACAATCCGAAAGCCAGGCGCCTAACGAGGAGGGCGGACTGTGGCTTTTAGAAGAAGGTTCAAATAAATGACTCTAACAGCAGCAGAGAGCTTGCTGCATTTGTGTTCTTACGGCGCCGACCTTCAGCCAGTGAAACATCATCCTGTGCGAGTGTGTGTGTTTAACACGTGGGGGGCTGTGGGTTACGCAGGGGGGGAGGAATAAAACAACCAATGCATTTTCATAACATAGCATTTAAGGTTACCACACTCTGGTCACTTTGTATTTAAACTGGCAGCACGTTCGGGCTGTCCGGCAGCCACCCACACACCAACTGACTGACAAACAAAAGTTCACTGGAAATAATGATCATTGATATTTTTCCTCATCCTTCAAGCTTGTAAATCAATAAATGAAATAAGACATTGCAGGGAGCCCGATGGTCTTCAGGAATATGGGATAGTGAACATACTTTAAAACTCTGAGGTGCTGTGTATTTGGATTGGCAGACTGAAGTGGTATCGCCTAGCTGGCTAGCTGAAAGACACATAAGACCCCCTGGAAGAGAGAGAAATAATGAAACCTGAGGACACAATAGAAGGCAGGAGCATGTGCGTACACCAAAAAGTAGACCGTAACCTTTTTTCAGTGCATGGCGGGAGGAAACAACCGGATAGTCATGAAGGAAAAACACAGGGCGTCAAATATTTTATCTGAAACGCAGTGAATGCTTCCATGAAGAGCGCGGCACTTTCAACAGTTCCTGAGACAGACGGTGTTGAGCTTGTGTTGTGCCTAACAAGAGCAAGGTTCATACCTCATATTAATATGCGTCTTGGGTGATCTATTCACAAGTGGACATTAACACCTGGCATTAGTAAAACTTTATGTGAACTAAACTCGTGATTGGATCTCACTTCCTGCTCAATATGCAAATAGAAATGTCCAAACATGCTGTTTTTAACCGGCAGGTCAACAGTAGTAGCCACAATGCTGGGAAAACCGGACACAATGATTTTTACACAAAGAAACAACCTAATACATAACATTTGCCGAATTTACGAATAACGCTTATCAAGGACAGTGTTTCACAAAGTTTATGAAGTTTCTCCTCACTCAACAACTCACAGAACAGCCCGATTTTTTAACAGTGTCTGCAGATTTTGCGGTTCCTCGTTCACTGGTGAAATCAGTTGAAACACACTGCTGCTTATCTTGGCAGATAAGGGAGTCCAAACATGTAATTTGCATTGCAGACGGCATGTTTCATGTAAGTTGGGGGTTTTTCAATGTGGCCCAGGACACGATGCGTACGATCTTTTAAAAGAATGTGGCCGTATGTAGCCCAAAGCAACTCCAAACGTGGCCTGAGTGATCAGATCTTAACGCGCCCTCAGAGCATCTTAGGTGCATTCTCCAATGTAGTTTGAGCTGGGATCAGATCACCCAGGACTCATGTTACAATCACAGCAGTGAACGGTCACACCTATAGTGCGTCAATACTTTAGAACTACACTTATACACATGTATAATGCTTTAATACACTGTAACAACATTCATAAAACATTATAGATGTAACTTAAATCACAAGCATTCGTAAGACACTAGAACTTATAATTCATCTCCAGTCACATCTGAAATGTTTTGTCTGTTGATATAATGCATCAGAAAGCATTATGCAGGTTTATGAGCATAGTCATAAAGGATTATAATTCACTACTCTGGTTAAAGAAAGATGAAATAAAAACTCAAATAATGAAACTTCTGAATGCTCCTATGATGCACTATAGATGAGGTCTTCATAGAGAGTGTTACTGAGTAAGCAACATGGTATCGGCCAAACACAGAAAAAAACAACCTGCATGGTGCTGAAGCTCTGCAGGAAGGACGTTCTTGCAGGGACCTGGCACTGGGACTGCTTATACTTTATTGTTACCAGTTTGTACCATGATGAGGACGCACATATATTTTGAGGACACATAACTTCAGGACAAAAAAGTAGCGGCCCCGTAGAAAACAAAATATTGACTACAGAGATGACCTGTCAGTTTTACGGAATAGTGCTGAAACATTCAGTTGATTAAACGATTTGTCGATCAATAGACATTCAATGTCCATGTCATGTCAAAGAGAAAATCAATAAGTCGTTTATCAAAGGGAAATGTCAGGTAGTCTCTGGTTTCCAAATAAGTCACCTTAGGCTTCGGAAACTTGTGATGGGCATCTTTCAGAATAACATATATTATATTATATAATACATAATGCTAGAAATGCATGTGAAGCCACTTGTTACAAAGTAACAGTGGGAGGCACATACAGGCATATTATATCTAACTACATAATGAACTCTAGGTATTTGAACACAGCAAAGTAAGAAATCTGGAAACCAGCTGATTGAGCCACACAAGTGTTGCACATTTAAAAACACAATCATTTACTCTGTTCAAAATCCCTTGGGATTGACTGTTGAGGATTACAGTGTTCAAACTGTGTCAGCGAGTTGTGCAACAGCTCACTGGTTTAACAGTCTTATAGAAGTCTGTCCAGACAAACACATGTGGAAGAGGAAACTAGTATCTCTGCCACTGTCCATCTGAAAGAAAGGAAGCAATCCTCCTTTTATCAATCAGATGATGTCAGACCACAAAGGATGTCATCAAAGGAAAAAGTGATCTGGATGGAGGCACCAGGAACAGATAACAGAACAAACAGGTCCGTGAACATAAACAGTATGTTTAGTAAACTAGTTTTAAGTCTTCCTGCCTGTTTTCAGAGTTTTGGCTCATGTCTGCTCTAAAGACGAGCCCTGCTGCTGTTTCCAAACCTCTGTGTCACAGTGAAGGAGCCAACAGTGCTGCTGGGAACTTTAAAAAATGACTTTAAATGAAGTCCATAACACAACAGCATCTGGAAGGAGTCGTAGAACTTTCTGAAGCCACTCTGTTTTTAAAAAAAGCCTTCAGACAGCAGCAGTAGGTTGTGAAATATCTCCTCAGAAGTCTGAAGCCGCAGTGAAACCAGACTGGACTGGCTCCTGTTGTTAAAGATTGTGCCATGGTAAATAGGAGCGTCTGGCTCTGACAGACAGTGAAACATTACAACAGGATGAAATAGTTGATTTCAGTGCTGCACACAAACACATTCAGTTGTCTGTAGTGGCTCCTCCACTGGGAGAAAAGTTCCTCGCTCACATGGATTCATTTTATTTCCTTCTGCTAAATGAAATCAGTTTTCTTGGTTCTGTTGCATGCGCTGTGTCAGTGACTGTACAGTTCCTGCACACGCATTAACTGAACGTTGTATTTCCACTACTTGTGGTTGGATCAGTTCATTTGAGGTTGGATCCTACAACATAAGAGTAGAGGGAAAACTATGCTGTAAAAGAAAAGAGCAACAGGCCAAAACACATTCATCATTTGATGCAGTTTAAATCCAATAATCAGAACTACTATATCCCCCGAACAGACAGATCATAGCTGTGCAGCCTTCAAGTTGAGCAACTTTTTCATATCATAAAAACAAGTGACCCATGTGACCACAGAGAAACAGTTTCAGTGCTATAAGAACACATTAGGAAGTGACGTGCTGTTCTTTTCCAGGAAAAATGGAAGATGGGAACTGAAATGTTTCTGATGCCACAGTGTGCACAAGCATAACTTCTCTTCACCGTTGCTCAGCTTTGTTCACTACATTCTTCAATCTGATCATGACGTGAATGATTTATACAGGGGTGGATCATATCCAGTCACAAACTAACCTGAAAAACTACACATACAATAGTACAGTGACCGCCTGTTAAAATTAAGCTTGTTAAAGGATGGCAGCTTTGACAACATGTCACACGTGTGTGTGTGTGTGTGTGTGTGTGTGTGTGTGTGTGTGTGTGTGTGTGTGTGTGTGTGTGTGTGTGTGTGTGTGTGTGTGTCTGTGTCTCACCTGAGTTCATAAGCTTCCAGAGCTGGTCGACCAGAGCTTCATTACAGAGAGCTGAGTCTGTTGTCTTGGTGAAAGGTGGATTCTTACAGAGCATGCCCAGGATCTCATGTCTGATTGGACAAAAACATAAATTAATAAAATAAAATCCACATCTGGTCATTAAAAAATCAAACAAAAAAAAAAACATGTGGTCATTTATACAACAAGTAGTAAATGCTCTGAGTGAATTTATGTTCTCTTTGATAAGCAGTTACACAGTGTGTACGTTTCAGGCTTTTATTGTGAAGGTAGAAAACAAGGAAGTGTGCTGCTTCTGACAATGCTGGAAGCCATATATTCATTCAAACCTGAGAAATGACTGGATTAAGCCATTATGGTTGTTAGGTACTAATATTTTCCTGTTGAACAGATCACTTCTCAACCTCTGAACCTGGTTTGGGACGGTCTCTCCTGATAGAGCCATTTTTATTCTGATTATTTGTGGGATATCAGGCTTCAGGGTTATTGGTTGCTTGTTGCTGCTGTCCTCTCTCAGACTGCTAAGAAATGCCTTTTAAAAGCTATTCCAGCAATGATCTGTGCAGATTCAAAGGCAAATCTAACATGAGGCTTAAGAAGTTTGAGAGAGACAAATCAAGTGCCATCTTCCACAGTTACAGCCTCTTTAGTATAAAAAAAATACACTCACTGTACTTTCAGTGTTTTTCTAATGAGTCGATGGATGGAAACAAAATGCCTCAAACTGCCTTATCTGATATTTAGCTGAAGGTTCACATTCATTTTTATATAAAATAAAGCCTGTGGAGTTTGTACCCATTTACTTGCACTGAAATCAACTTCTCTGATTAGAGGCAAAATCACTAGAGTCACTTTTGACTCAGTCATTGTTAAGACGAATCAGTGGTGAGATTGGTGTAGTTAAAGTGAGAAAGCCTGTGTGTAATGTTCAGCATGGATGTGTGTTGAATGTGTGTGCTAGTTGTTAGCTGACCTGACATAGTGAACTGGATCATTGTGCACCATGCTGAGCAGCCACTGAAGCTCCGCAGAACTTCTTTCAACTGAAGAACAACAACAAAATAAATCATGCACACAAGAGAGAACAAATAAACTTGAACTCAACTTAAATACAAAAACATGTCACTGAGAAAACCATCCTCAAGAGGACACATTCACGTGTCACGTTTTTATTATAGTTACTGTTCTCCTAATCAGGGATTTGGCAGCATGTCAGTAAACAGAGACCTGTCCCTTTTTAGTCTGTGAAGCTTTTCAGTCATCCAGGTTCTTCAGAAAAGGTTAAGTCTGGCTCAGTTGGACTTGTAGATCCGTAAAGACGTGTTGTGTGTTTTGTTCTGTGAAAGCCTGGATCTCCTGGGACCTGACCTTGACCCATGTATCATCCACATATCTGAACCAGTGGCTGGGTGTTCCTTAATAATAACAATAATTTTAATTAATGACAATAACAGCTAGCATACTTGTGATTAATGACCTACCTCTAGTATAGTCCACTAGAGCCTCCAGTGCAGCAACGCGAACGTCTACAAAGTGTCCGTACTCGGCATAGGACTTGAAAAGTGAAGCGTCGCTGGGAATGTGACCGTTCTTCTGAAGCTGACGGATCGCTCTCAGACAACTGGAGAAATGAAAGAGAAGGGGAATAGAAAAATGAGGGATATTCCAGTTGTGTGTGAAATGAATTATGACTTTTCTATGTCAAAATCATAACACACAGTGTGCTCTTCCTCTGGGATAAAATATATAAACAATCCAAGAATCAAATCTTGTGGCTTCATCTGTTTTCCCCACTAACTTTAGCTGTTTCTTCCTGAATTTCAAATGCTAAGACGACAGTGGCAGATGGGTGTGCGCTAATAAACAAAAGTAAAACTGAATCAGCCTTAAAAATTAAAGCAATGCTGCCTTCAGGTGCCTGTCAAAAATATGAGAATAACAAGCTGAGCTGATAGAAACAATAAAAACAGTGATAGCATGTCAAACAATAGCTTAAGGCGAACCAGGATAGTGATCACTTCTAACGTGATATGTTGCACAATGTATTGTGTCTTGTATAATGTCTTTTTCTACTTGTGTATTTTATATTTATTTCTGTATATTGTCACGTTGTTACCTGCCTATGGACTGCGGATGTAAATTAGCATTATTTCTAATTCTGGCATGTTTAATTTTTGTATTTTTATACTGATATTTATTGATGTGCTCTGTCATATATAATAAACAAGTAAAATAAGAATAAATAAATATGCCAGAGCTTAAATTATTTCTTATAACCATAAATAATGTTTGCTGGTAGAGGGAATGGAAACCTCTCCATATCTACTCTGTCAACTCTCTAAATAAATCTACACTCTAATATTACTGCATGTAGTGCTGTGTTATTTGTTATATGGAAGAACAATATTCATTCTTACTTTTGGACATTTTAAGGCTAAACTTGTGTCTTACAAAACACAGTGTTTGTACAGCTTTTTAATGAGTAACATTCCACCACTTTTCAAGCATTCTCAAGATACTTGGAGCAAACATTTCCAGACTCTCAAAACATTATGGTCACATCGAAATTAAAAATGCAACTGCAATAAATAAAGTTAACTGAATTTCCTTATATCAACAATTAAAGTATATTGTCACTTTGTTAATTTTACCAGATGTTTATATGAACTTTAATTGTATATTTTCACGATTATTTAATGTAATGCTCATTTCCAGAGTAAGGGATCAACAGAGGATGAATGATGATGATTAATGAGTGATTGTGTAGATGAAACACGAGAGGATGTTGAGAATTAAACACTAGGAGTCTATTTGAAATCAAGCATATTCCTGACCTTTAAAACATGGTGGTTAAATTGAACTGTTTCCTCAATTTGTTGTCCAATTACTGTGGTAGAATCCATGATAAGTACACTTCAGGCTAAAAGAATTAGTGGCTGCTTGTGGTTGGAGAAAAGATCACTGTCTGATTAGGTGGAAACTTGATGGGATTTTTGTTTTTTCTGTTGTACAGCAAAAGGAAGCAACACAGCAACATTTTAAATGACTTTGTCGTGTAAAACTGAGATTAAGAGCTGTCGAGAGAAACACATGTTCTAGGAGAACATCTGTGAAACAGACACACACACAAACAAACACACTCCGCTCACTCACTAACCTGACAGTGATGGTGTTTCTGAAGCTCGGCAGCAGTTTCTCCATGTTGAGGAACCGTGTGATCTCCTCCAAGATGAGCCGGACGTCGCCATTTAAATTGTCCACAGTCCGCACCTCATTGTTGATGCTGATGGCCGGGGTCAGAGAGTTCGTCAGTGCTTCAATCAGCTCTGCACGGTAGTAGTTATCTGAAAACTGAAGACACATGAGGAGGAGGAGGAGAGAGGAGAGAGAAAGGGAAGAGGAATTAAATATTTATAAAGATTTACTGTTGGCGTCTGTAAAATAACAAAATGATATAAATATTTGCGGTTTTTACGAAGCCAAAATACGTTTTGTAACCATTCATGATGACAACCTGAAAATAACAAATGTAGTGTATTTTCCAGGTGTTGGCCATGATCATAACTGATAAAGATGGTAAGAGTTAGTGTGTTTCATGTCTGGATTGGGAGCGAGTAGTATTTTGGGGTCCAGTTCAGGAGTGATGGGAAAATGGAGCATGAGATGGACCTGCAGGTTGTTGCAGTGTCCACAGTACTGCAGACACTCTACTGGACCATTGTGGGGAAGAAGGAGCTGAGCCTGAATGCAAAGCTCTAGATTTTCAGTCCATCTACGTTCCAACCCTGACCTGTGGTCATGAGCTTTGGATAGTGACAGAAAGAATGAGATCGGAGATACAAGCAGCCAAAATGAGCTTCCTCCATCAGGTGGCCGGGCTCAGCCTTAGAGATAAGGCAAGTAGCTCGAACATCCGAAGCTTGGAGTAGAGCTGCTGCTCCTTTGTGTCAAAAGGCTCCATCTGGGAGAGGACCTCGGCGCAGACCCAGAACCCGCTGGAGGGACTACATAGCCCATCTAGCCTGGGAACACCTCAGGAACCCCAAGAAGGAGCTGGAATGTGTTGCTGGGGAGAAGGACGTCTAGAGCGCACTGCTAAACCTGCTGCCACTGTGACCTGACCCTGGACAAGCGGAGAATGAATGGATGGATAGAGTTAGTGTGTTAGTGTGTTAGTGTGTGTGTGAGAATGTGTGTCTTTACTTTGTTTTTCCGGTTGTCGTTGTACTTGATGAGGTCAAGGATGAAGTTGAGGACATCTTTTGGACAGAGGTTCTGGACATCTCTGAGTAACGCCATAGCAACAGGCATCGTCTGACAAAGAGCAAAAAGATAAAACAGTGATCGTGGTGTAATTAGGATTTGATAGCTAAATTTTACAATGAGCTTTGGTGTATCACATCTATGTATCATGTATGTTAAGCCCAACTGATACTGGAATTTAGAGGCTGATACCAATATTTGAATTGTGAAAACATCATAACATTCCATATTTGTTTTTTTAACATCAACAAGGACCCACAGTGGGACATTTTACAGCTGAAAATAAACTTGTCAGGACTCTCTGATGGACAAAATACATTACTGCAACACTGTTTACAAATCTAAAAATATATGTGCGGTACTGAGAAACTGATACATGTGTGATGAGCTTAACGCAAAAGTAAAGTGTGTTGAAAGCTGTGTGCGCCCGCAACCTTTTGTAGGAAGTAACTCTGGAAGTTGATGAAGTTGTTGGTCTTGACGATGTTGGGGCAGCTCTTGCAGCAGAACATTCGGGTAAACAGGGACTTCATAGCAGGCGGGCCCTGCCATGTGCTCACCATGGCATTGGCTATCTGCAAGGAGAAGAGTGCAGTTATACTTTAAACAATGACTTAAGTTCAGTTCCGTTCAAGTTGCCACATGTGGAGGAAAGCATCAATCAACCGTCCTCCATCCGCTGTCTGCGCAGTGGAATAACAGTTAAATCAAACACTTCACGATGTCTGCAAAGCATGTGGAATGTGCACATTGATTCAAGCTGCACTCTCACGAGCTTTGGTAGCTAAATGAGAAATACTGCGTAGTACACTAATGACAAGTGAGGAATGTTGGAACTTGTATAACAATGCCCTTTCTGTCCATTCTAACTTTTGTGGTGAGAACTGAACAACAAAGTCAAAGGCAAACGTACACATGAGGTTTCCACAGGTATGAAGACCAGCGGCTCCAGTGGTGTTTTGGGTTCCAACAGGATATTGGGGAATTTATGTTAATGTGGTAATATGGGGCCAAGGGTCACTTACACAGGATGTTGTCATTTGGGAAGGTAAATAAAGGGGGGCACGCACACCGGAATGTTCCTGTATGTGTG
Source organism: Sciaenops ocellatus (assembly GCA_033000465.1). Lineage (NCBI taxonomy): Eukaryota > Metazoa > Chordata > Actinopteri > Sciaenidae > Sciaenops > Sciaenops ocellatus. The sequence goes on from CP136885.1 coordinate 4,864,381, forward strand.
CGTGCACGCATTCACGAACAGATCTGCATTTTGTATGTCAGAGTCTTTAAACGTGCATGCATTAGTCAATTTTTATGCCCCCCACCAAAAAAATAAAAAAATCATTCAGCCCCAGGCTGTTCCTTCTTCCTTCCCACATTCTCTACCCATAACAAGAAAGTCAATGCCATCCCGACCAATAAGAATGCAGCCAAGTCCATCTGAGGGTTCATGTCAGCCATATTTCACTTTGTGGTCGGTGTAAGTGTGTGTGTGTGTGTGTGTGTGTGTGTGTGTGTGTGTCAGTGTGTGCGTGCATGTCTCTGTGTATGAACTTGCATGTCAATCCGTGTGTGGGTATGTGTGTGTGGAGTATACACCAAAGGCCATTACGACGAAGTCTGTTGGGGGTTCTGTTGCCAAACACAGCAACTTAATGAAAAAAGTGAAGTGCTGCCATCTCGACCTCCACTCAGTTTATCATGTTGTGAAAATATTGGTTCAGGTGGAAGCCGAATGGCGGAAATCCACTGAGGTTAAAGTTTGAATAGACCAAATCCAGAGAATCGAGAATTTCCTGTAGCCACAGAATAGGATTATTCAGTCAACTGAGCTTAAGCGCAGTCAGGGTTAAACTGGTGGGTGGCCTTGCCGGCTGGGAAGTTATATGTTGTTCTCATGCTGTAGCCCTTTGCACTAAAGATTTAGTAGAACGTAGATTTCGACCATAAGTCGTGTCATAAGTGAATAAAGATGAGTTGGAGAGGAAGAGGAATTCAAACTAACAGAGCAGAATCACGATAGTTTCAGGTTTTCTGTGTTAAAACAGAAACACTTTGTTTCTCTCTTACATGCCTGTAGGTTACTTTTCTGTACTGACATTTGGACGTTTATTAATTTCAGAGCAGATGAAACCAAACTCATAATGACCACTGAAGTGAACCACTTCACAGGCCACCTAAACCACATTTTTGTGAGCGCTGACACATTTGATGCCGGGTGCAGAAAAAAAAAAAAAAAGAGAGAAAGAAAAGCTGTGGATGAAGTCATGGCTGAGAAGTCTCACACGCTTTGCAGCACAAATATCGGGCTGATCTAACTCGATTACAAAACTGTCTTCAAGATATCAAAGACTGGTTAGCTCATAGTTTCCTTGAGTTAAATGAGGACAAGACTGAGATCATCTTACTACTGTCACAGCAATCTAAGTTTTAACAGACAGGTCAATTCTGCTGTCAGGCCCTGCTTCTTCCAACTCAGACCCATCTCAAACATTACAGGCACTTCATGTCACCTGCTGATCTGGAAAGAATCATTCATGCGCTGATATCATCCAGGCTGGATTACTGGAACTCACTCTACCCAGGCATTTCTCAGGCTACCATTTCCAGTTTACAACTTATTCAAAATGATGCAGCCGGATTGCTAACAAGGTCCGAGAAAAGAGACCACATTGCCCGTATTATGGCATCCTTACACTGGCTTACTGTTCACTTCAGGAGCAACTTCAAAATCCTTCTTGTCTATTAATCTCTCCACAGTCTCCCGGATATATATCTCAGAACTTCTCATGCAAGTTACAAGCTACACAGTAAAATGTTCCAAACGTTGGGTGAGGAAGAAGAAGGATTCATGATGAGTGATTATTAGTCATGGATTTACTGAGCTCTCACCCTGACATAATGTCTGTGATTAAGGGATTTTGAAAATGTTAACACACAGACAGCGGAACGGGAGTAGAATGCAGCCAATGGCAGACTTATATACACTGTCAAACATGGTTCTTTGTTTTGTTCAACTATTATGGTACGTTTGCACGCACACAGGTACATACCTTGGCCAAACAGAAGCAGGCCTGCATACGGACTTTGTAGAAACACTGTTCTTGCTCTAGGATGTCTGTCAGAGCCAGCCTGGAGGCAGGAGTCGGAAACTTCTCCAAAGCTGAGATGGCCTCCTCCTAACAGAGAGATAAGGTCAGTATGTATGAACGACTGAGATACTTATACTTTACTACTTCTTCATTGTATCAGTACGTTATACCTCTACTGATTTGACTACCTTCAACCTTCATCGGAAGAACCTCAAACTAAAAGCTAGCCATGCAGTTCAATAACATTCAGTTCATCTAAAATGTTTAAAATAAATGCCAGTGTGGAGCCCCACCTGTGCAACAACATCCCGCTCATAGCGCAGCTGATACTGCCACATGAAGTCAGCCTGCTCGAACTCCACCTTCCTCAGAATGGACATGTCTGGGTCAATCCGGATCCAGAGGAGAGGAGAGTCAGCACTGCAGACGGAGCAAGAGACCACACATTGAGGGAGAGAAAAGCTAATCGATCGCAGACATCCATCATTACTTTCACCCATTTTATCACAAGGTGTGGGTGATGTGAGCTGCGTAATTCAGGTTTAACACCAGCAAAAAAACAAAACCATTCACGTAATTTACTATGTATTCATATCGTGATAGGACAATGACTAAGTTCTTGTACAATATGTCAAACAGTGGAGCAGCGATGTCTTACTCCATGGCTGATAAATCCATGTCAACTTCTTCTCCATTCATCAGAGGGATCTTCTTTTTCTTGTTTCTGGGGAAAGAAACCAACAGAACAATTCATTCATTCATTTTCCATAACTACTTATAATTATTAGGGTTGTAGGGCTGATCCCAGCTGACACTGGGCCACCCTGGACAAGGCAAGTTCATCACAGGGTGGACACATAGAGCCACACACTCCTCAGCTGGATGGTGGGTTCAGAACCAGAACCTTCTTATTGTGAAGTGTGGTTGTTTCTTTGAGTCCACCTCTGACAGTCAGTTAGAGGAAGCAACAGAATCACTATCTATGCCAGTAAAGACGATCAATGAGAGAAACAGAGCTATGCTCTGGTGATTAAGTGTCTCTGTAGGAATAGGAATAATAGTATATAACGTCATAATACAGTAAAACATAATACAATAATAAGCGTGCAAAATATAAAACTCTGTAAGAGAATGAATGAGGGAACGTGTTCTGTTACTGTACGTACCGTCTGCTCTTGGAGTGACAGGGGATGTCGTGTTTGAGGCTGTTCTCCTCTATCTGCAGTGTGTGGTTGAAGGATCCATCCAACTCCTGCACAGTCACCTTAATTGGACCCTGCAGGGAAACAGACAGAGTGATGTTTAAAAAAAGTCAGTGTAACTTCTAACCCCTCACAGACATAGAACAAACACTACTCAGTAATTATCAATCTTTATCTGTCTAAGTCACAGCCTTTTGCTTAAAAATAAATATATAAAAAAATAACAGCCACTGTTCAAACATGACAGGACTGTTTCAGGAAGAACAGCAATGTCTGTGCCAAATTTTAATCTGTTAAATAACGTTTTACTCGACCTATTACAGGAAAGAATTAAAATAGTTTGTCTGCAGCTCTGCGCTGTAAATGAATCCACTAATCAAAAACAAAGTGTTTCAAATCTATTCATTTCCTAACAGTGTGGCCTGCTGTATTCCTCATCCTAATCAGAAACAACCCTCATTTAAACCTGAGCACAGCTGTAATCTGCTGCGCTGCGAATGAAAGACCTCATCTGCTTGAGACAGACGGCACGCTCATTCCACAATGCTCACCACATATTTCTGAGTTCCAGATGATGTGTAGTCCTGACGGATCTCCAGCTCTAGCACGTTCCTCTTCCTGTTAAAGGCAAAACTGCCAAAGAATTTCACCACTGCACTCTGGTCTCTGAGTATGAAAAGTTAAGACTAAAAACAGATGCAGATAAACAAGAACAGTTGGGGAAAAAACAATCTGTTGAGAGAAAGGTCTCAGCTAAAGGTGGTGGACACTAATTAATGCTCTATAGTGGTTATGTTATCAGAAATCTTCCTGCTTTTAGTTTTAATTCATACAGGTGTTTCCATTTCTTATGACATAAGCTGAAGCAGGTCCACAGTCAGTGGAGTCGAGCCACAACGCTGCAGAAAACCTGCCGAGAGCTTTTATTTTGAAAGATGACTTCATGTCTGACATGAGTAACCATTTAACCAGTTCATCACTGACCACAAACAAAAGAATCCTTTAGAGATAAATGGATACACCCATTGTTTGATGAGGGGACCTATGTCTTTGCCAGAGACGTTGGAGATGGATTTGAGGAAGGCGTGAGTGGACAGAAGCATTTGACTCCACATCTGACTCTGGTACTTCTGGGACGAGGCTGTGCTGGCCAGGCTCAGGAGCTTGTTGAAAACCTACAGAGCACAGAGAATTCAAGTGAAGTCAACTCGAACCAGTTGGGACAATTACAGAAGCAGAAGGTAGAGAAGGAAATGCTGGTTAACCTGCAGCATGAACTCCATGCTGATCCTGTTCTCTATGAGCCGCATCACCAGGTGGGCCTTACACTGGAACATCTTGTAGTACTCCCAGGACAGCGTGTGGGGGTGTTTGATGGAGAAGTGGAGGTGGGGAGTTGGACTGAAGAGAAAAACGTTGAGGTGAGCGAGTCATGCAATTATGATCCCGAAACTTGTTGTGTACCCTTCAACTGAATCACTGTGAGGGATTCAAATTATTACTTGTCCTTCTCTTTGCCTCCACTGAAGGTCGGGTGCAGCAGAACTCCTCCCATCTTTAGTTCATAGTCCACAATCTTGTCCAACTCCTGGAAACAAGAATATAACAGAACCATTCATAATTATGAAAGCCCAGGAAGGAAAATGTCATCATTTATATAATATGTGCAGTACTCCAGTATATCATTTGTAGGGTTGCAGATGATTATATTGTTTATCAATTAACATGTTACTACTAACTATCAATTATTATCATTGAAAAATGAAATGATTGATCTACTATCAAGCTGCATATTATTTTTCTGTCAATCAACTAAGGGATTAACCAACTAACTGTTCCAGCTCTGATCAGACCGCTCCAATCACTGTGGACTAGCTCACAGCTTTCCCCCATTAAAGGGAGATTTTCCTTCTGAAGTGCAGGGTTTCCTGCAGCATTTTATAGTGGAGCACCACCCCCCTCACCCCACCCGTTGCCTGAAATAAAGAGCATAACAATATTCTATGATGTCTTAAGATCATAAGAGTGAAGCGGCTGTTTAAAAGAAGATACTGTATATATATTTATATTGTTTATATTTTAATCTTTGTTTTTTTTATCTTCCTATATTTTTTATATTTTTCTTTTTACTTAATGTTTATTCTGCGCCAATAACACCAAGTCAAATTCCTTATAAGTGTAAACCTACTTGGCAATAAACTTGATTCTGATTCTGATTAAAACAACATCTAGATAGATTCAGTTTAGGAGGTGACTGATTGATTACATGACGCTTTGCAATGTCGGGGGAAAACAAAAATAACTTGTTGCAGGCTTTGGGCTGTTATCACCACCTCCACCAACCAATTACTATTTGGGAAACATTGTGTTGTGACAGCTGGCACTAAACCTGTTACCTCTTTGATCCAGTGCCGGTACTCATTGACTCCAAAGGTCTTCTTTAGGTAGAGGCCGTAGATGTAGCCTGAGATTCCCTTCAGCACCCACTCATCAGCCCTTTAGAAGGAACAACATATCATGTCACTGCAGCCACACACAATCAGTTCACCAGGGCCGACTTCATTCATTCATGGTTTCTTGTACATGTCAAACCTTTGGATTCTGAATGAAAAGCAGCAAATGAACAGCTGTTTAACTCCAGACCTTATTCACACTTTCCAGAGCCTATTTTTAGTGAGTGATTTATGGCAACAACAACAAGAAGTGTGCAGCCATTTAGCAATCGGGCCAGAATAAATGACATGGCTCACTGTAGTGTCGTGTAGTGTTGTGTAGACTTAAACGTGCTTATGAGAGTGAGCTTCTTGAAACTGAGAGTTTGACTCTTTTAATCCTGGTGCTTGCACAGTTTTGTGCTCTTTGAAAGTGGAAATCCGTTTTAAAGCGTTTAAGGCTCTCACTGTACGTCTAGAAAGAAACTTGGCATGGAAAACACATCTCTCATAAATCTATCAGCCAGGATTTATTAGCTTGTAAAAACAGAGACACAATACGCTGATTCAACCTTGGTGGTTTCACTGCTTGACGCTGAAGTGAATCCAGTCTGGCTTATGCAGTTACGGATGATTTCATCCATGTATCTGCTATAAATTTCCATTATAGGAAAATATTTTCCAACAAAGATTTCATCCTCTCTTTGCCATAATGCTCTGCGGATCACATCATCATTGATAATGAAGACTTGTTAAACTCTAAGTGCGTGAATTTCCTTTCATGAATTTTCTTTCATGATCTTAGATT